>CM070506.1:23049770-23649770 GCA_036346375.1 Guadua angustifolia | reverse complement strand
CGTGAGTACACTAAAGACCTTGTATTCCACATGCCTCTAGTAGAGGAATGCTTCTTTTACTTTCATCGCTATTATTCCAACGGTGCTCCAAGTTCTCCAGCCTTAGCAAACAATGACCTCCCGACCTCATTAGTCATCTGTTTATTTGAGATGTTTTGTGTTCTTAGGCCATCTATGATTATAAATCAAAGTTCAAAAGTACAAGAAGACTGATAAAAGTCCATTTGCAAACCTTTTGACCTGAGGGCCATAAGTTCGGGTTGAACTTGAACCGGACAGCACGGTATTTTTTCTAGTGCGAAGGAAATGAACCGCATATTAGAAAGTAGGCTGAATCAAATTTTCTTCTATGTTTGAGAAATTTTTAAGTGATGTACATTTAGAGGTTCGAGCTGTTTAATCCCACTCCCATCATCAGAAGGATTTGCGAGGCAGCAGCCAATGAATTTGGATGGGTGTTTCTTCAACACACTTCAGTAGAACCAAAATGCAAGAATCATAGTCTGATTTGTACATCGGTATTGAATAAGCATATCAATTAGAAAAAAAATGAGAACAGGGATCCTATAATTGAACTTTGTGTATACATCAAATCATATGACTAAGTAAGTTGGGACAGATGCAAGAAAATTTTACCTAGCTACCAAAGAGTGATCAAACATATGATTAATAGATTGAACAATGAGAGCTCCATCCACTCCAGCTTCATCCATACGCTAGAGAAGAGTAGTGAACAAAGTTCAAAAAAACTTAATTTCTAGTTGGTATCACCACACATGTCAACTACTGTATGTCTCGACAGGTCAACAAAAAGGCAGTGGGGTCAAGTACTTATATAAAATGCATATTCAATTCAAATTTGCAGTAACAAGTTAGCAACTAAGTAAACTTCAGGTCCCACTGATACAAAGGTCTCGTAAAAAATTACTACAAAATTCTTGTGTTGCAAATAGGCCCTTAATGTCTTTAAACCCAAGGACCCCCAACTGAACATTCTCCCCGTCTACCCAAAAAAAAAAAGCGGCGGAATGTGCTCTGTTCCTACAACAGTTTCATGATGCGAATTCCAAAGGATTGAGCATACACTGTAATTCTAGAAGTGTGCCTACGTACCAATATATTACCCATAGTCCATAACAACAAGAAAGGGCACCCTAACAAGCAAAAAAGGCCATGCATTTATCCAGCCTAGTGTTCTATAAATAACTAACTATAGCTACACTATAGCTTTTTTACCCCAAACATGAAGCTAAAAGTCAATGTTCCACTATATTAACTACAAGTGATATAGCTAACAATAACTCCACTATTTGATCGTATCTTATAGCTAATAATAGCTCCATTATCCTACATAGATATTAATGGGCCAAAACATTAGGCTATTTTGAAATTCAACGTTACAAAAAGGCCTAATTGCATCTTTTATAAGCGTGACTTATGAAAATACCTTGTAAAAGACATCATATCGTCTTTTTTTAATAATTCAACATTCATATTTCTCAGATATTAAGTACTTGTTGGTAAGAATATTATGATATTATTTATATTTGTTGATTCCAAACTTGACTCATATCCTTACTATAAAAATATTAATACCTTCTAAGGTACCATGTTTTTATAATTTTTGAGATGACTTATATTATAAACGTATATATTTATTTTTATAAATTTTTTAGTACTGAAAATACGATAAATGATAGTTTCCATGATAGCTAAGGATAGTTACTGTAGCTTTTTTAGAACCTTGCCATGAAAATCACGATTTAAAATCTTGATCCAGCCAATCCATCGCCAGTACCACAATTGGCCCCAATTGTGAGAGAGAATGCAATCCTCCTATAGGACGCAGCGCATCACACCCATGATTGCACCTACTTCCGAAAGAAGGTTCAGGACTAGGGGTGCAATCGGATCGGATTCGGTCGGATATTGCCTTTTTCATATCCTGAACCATATTTTTTATCGGATTCGGATAGTACAGGATACAAATATGGTGCGGATAATATCGATCGTGGATTCGAATCGAATACGGAGCGGAACCGATATGGTATCGAATAATTTTTGTCCGATAACACGCGAAAACAGATACCATATGAAGCTAACATATAGTACTAATTAACCAACTGTATGAGTTCAACACGCAACAAGATTATTGCAGTCTAACAAGTCATTTTATCAGGCAGTTCAATAAAGTTACAAAAGTATACTAAATTTAAACGTTACACATATGACAAGTTTCAAAACATAGAATGATACGTAAATAATATTACGATAAGTCAATAACATGACCATGAGCCATGAGATCCATAACTCCATATTTTCATAAAAAAGACAATACGATAAGTTGATATCTCGATAATATTTGGATTACATCATAAAGACATACAGATAGAAGACTCAACAATGACACAATCTTATATAAGACACAATCAGATACAAATACAATATGAAAGTTTGCTCACAAGTATTATACAATGAAAATTGCCGCAGTTTTAAAAAAAGCCAACAATGTAAAGTTCCCGCTGTGATCCTCGATTTCTTATTTACAAGAGAAGCATTTGAAAGCAAAGCTACATACTAATAATATTTTCATGTAGTGGAATTGCAGCATTACATACGTGAGCTGAACTTGAGAACGGCAGTAACCAGGTCGACAAATCTAAAACGATTGGATTACATACGTGAGCTGAACTTGAGAACGGCAGTAACCCCGGTGATGAGTTGATCACTTTTGGGGATGCTTCTTTAGGTAGAGTCATTGCTAAAGGTACCGTCTGCATTAATGAAAATTTTATTCTTAAGGACGTTGCCTTAGTGAGTAAGCTGCAATATAATTTGCTTTCTGTTTCTCAGCTTATCGATGACACTTTTGAGGTAATTTTTAAGAGTAATGCTTGTAGAATCCTTGATTCATTAGGAGAGTTAGTTTGCGAGATTTCTAGATTTGGGAGAGTTTTTCGTACTGATTTTTCGGTTTCTTCTAGAGACTCTCTTCGGTATTTGATTGCTTTTGAGTCCCGTGATCTCTCCTTCTGGCATAGGAGACTTGGTCACATTGACTTTGAGGAGACCTTTGCCCTTGTAGCTAGACTAGAGGCGATTAGAATCCTGCTTGTATTCTCTGCATCCCAGGGCTTCAAGCTTTATCAAATAGATGTCAAGAGTGCATTCCTCAATGACTTCATTAAGGAAGAGATGTATGTCAAGTAACCTCTAGGATTTGAGAACCCCAAATACCTGAACCACGTTTACAAGCTTTCCAAAGCCTTGTATGGACTTAAGCAGGCCCATAGAGCTTGGTATGAGAGGCTTAAGTCCTATCTTCTCAGTCATGGTTTCAAAATGGGTATAGTAGACAAAACTCTATTCATCAGACACTAAGATTCTCATTTCCTTCTCGTCCAGATTTATGTGGACGATATTATCTTTGGTGGCTCATCTCAGTCTCTTGTGTCTCATTTTTCTAAGGTGATGAGCACAGAATTTGAGATGAGTATGATGGGTGAGTTGAACTACTTCCTCGGCTTCCAAATCAAGCAGACTCGGGAGGGTACTTTCCTGCACCAAGGTAAGTACACTCGGGACCTCCTGAGGCGGTTTGATATGTCTGATGGGAAGTCTGTGATGACTCCTATGGCCACCACTGCTGTCCTCGAGCCTGATGAGGATGGTGAGCCTGCTGATCAAAAGGAGTTCCGGAGCATGATTGGCTCTCTCTTGTATCTTACTGCCTCGCAGCCGGACATACACTTTGCCATGTGTATGTGCGCTCGCTTTCAGGCCTCTCCTCGCGTCTCTCATCCCCAGGCGGTGAAGTGCATCTTCAGGTACCTTCGAGCTACCATTGACTATGGTATCTGTTACTCTTCTTTCTCTTGTCTATCCCTTAGAGCCTTTTCCGATGTTGACTTTGCTGACTGTAGGATAGATAGAAAGAGCACTTCTGATACTTGCCAATTCATTGGCACTTCTCTTGTTTCTTGGTCATCTAAGAAGCAGTCCGGAGTCGCACAGTTCACCGCTGAGGCCGAGTATGTTGATGTAGCCAGGTGCTCTAGATGAGATCGACCTTACGGGACTTTGGGTTAGAGATAGAGAGTGTTCCACTTTTTTGGGATAACACTTCTGCTATCTGCATTGCAAAGAACCCAGTTCAGCATTCTCAGACCAAGCACATTGATGTTAGATATCACTTCCTTAGAGACCATGTGGAGAAAGGAGATATAGTGCTTTAGTTCGTGGAGAGTGACCACCAGTTGGCTGATATCTTTACCAAGCCTCTGGATAGCTCTAGGTTTGTTGCCTTGAGGAGTGAGTTTGGAGTTGTGTGCCCTTACGGCCTTCTATGAGGGAGAGTTGATATGTATATTATGTATTATATTTTATTTCAGTTTTTCCTTTTTTTTGTATTGCTTTGGGTGCTTATGGGTTTTATTCCTTAGAGTTATGAATTCACTTCACTTAGACTTCTAGCATGCTTTGCATAGGCCTCTCATCTTGTGCTTTAGGTTGCTATCATGCTTAATTAGTTGTTCTTTCTTCTTTCTAAGTTGAGTTCCCTCACAGTCTTATAAATCTAGCAGGTGTTGGGCCCCCTGGGTAGACAGGGTCTGTGTGCACTCCTTAGTTTGGGATCTAGAGACAGCTTTTCTATGTTAGTCATTGGGGAAGATGAGAGCGAGTCTAAACCGTAGTGTTCTCTACCATCTTTTTCTATACTCTATAGCCACTCAGTTCGCAGTTTCTTGATTTCTTCCCTCCATTATGTGTTTCTGGCTTTAATTGAGTTCTTTTCAACCTTTCTTGAGCTTAATCTTGCTAATAACTCAATTTGAACCAGATTTGTGCTTAAAATCGAATCACATGTTGAGGGGGAGTTTAAGAATCTGTCTCATGCATTGCATATAGACTTGATTTTCATGAGCTTTGTCTATTATGCAAATGATCCATGTTTCATTTTATACACCATGTTATATTATGAAGAAAATTACTTACTTAAATATGTCCAAGTTCATTTGTCTTGCTAAGCTTGCAAATTTTTTTTAAAAAAGCTTTAAAAGAAAAACTTGATAAAACATGTTGCGTTTACTTGCTAAGTTTCTTCTCTAGGTGTATTTGCCATGATTTGTGAAATTCTGGAATTCTTTAGAGTCCCTATAGCAACTTGGGTGAATCTTGTTTGATCCATACTTGAGTCCTTCACTAGCTTAACAATGAAAATGCTAAAATGAAAGTGAAGCAAAATTGATTCTTTTTGTACGTATTAGACTCAACACCTCACATTCACAAGACGGCTTCTCATTGCACTTGAGATGAACTTGAAATGTGTTGTGTATGACCAAGATCATTCTCTTAAGAGTCCCTCTTGAGATGATCGAATATGGCTTGAGTCAATTGCTTTAAAAATGCAAAAAAAAATATGTGGGTAAAGAATGCAAATAATGTCAAACATTTGCACCCCGCTATATCTTTCAAAAATTCAAAGAAAAATTTGCATAAAATAAATATATATATAAGCTCGAAGAACTTTGTATGAACTTCTAGATTCCCCAAAGTGTTGAGAAGGTTGAACTCTACGTTTTTCATTTGATCCTTTGAATGGCTTTGCTTCTAGTTTTGAAACTAATGACAAGTGTTGCTCATGTTCATTCTTGCTAAAAATGACATAGTTTCAATTAAATCTTGCTAGCAAAATGTTTATTTGCACTTGGACATGCCTTAGTTTAGTTCATTTTTGCCATAACTTAGCTTGGTGTCATAACTTGTCTTGTTGGTCACTTGGATAATCTTCAAAACTCCCTTAGGCTGTATTACTTGCATAAAAACAAAAAAAAGAGGGAGAAAAAAAATGCCATCTTGATGCCTATATTTCTAAAAGGGGGAGAAATCATAGAAAAGGCATCATTTTGCATATTGATTCATCTTAATTCTTATGATCTTTGTAAATCTTTGCTATCTTTTATAGATCATAAGTATTTCTAGTGGTCAACTTGATCATGTTCTTGATTTCTATTTCTTTGATCAAGTTTGGCTTTGCATTCAAATTGCTTTCTTCTCTATTATTCAAACTCAAAACTTATGCATTTTCATATGTTTGTCAATATACTCATCAAGGGAGAGATTGAAAGACCATGTGGAGGTCTATACTTGTGTGTGATGAGTAATTGACAAGATTTGAGATTGGTTTGATTTGAAATTCAGTTTGATTTGAATTGGATTTTCAAATTGAAGCAATTTGAGTGTTGGTTGCTTTTCCCAGTGCTACCGGCCTGAGGGCAATAGCACCAGGACTTTGAGAGAAATTATGATTGATTAATGATTTTGGGATAATCATTGAATATATGTGTGGGCATTTCTATGTGAAAGGTTTTTCCTTATCTTTGATGGTTGCAGGGCGACGGTGCTAGGTCATGGTGAGGCGGAGGATGACCGGGACTAGGCGAGGAGCGTTGGAGGTCCAGACGGTCGGGAGATCACCGGAAGATGATCGGAGACGGAATCTGAGCAAGCCAAAAATACAAGGAAAGGAGGATATGCTAGCTAGACGCCGCGTGGATCAAGGAAGGCCGTCGGATTGTGGTCTACTTGATAAGTTAGCGGGTCTAGATAGTATGCTTTGTAAATCGTGCAAGAAAACTCGATATGTGTGTGGGTTTTGAGTTAGCCCTTGTATGGCTGTGTGAGTGGGCAAATCCTAGCCCTTATATGAGTTCTCTAGGATTGAGAGCTGCATCCAAGGGTGGTAGGTGGCCCAAGAGTAGTATATATAGGGGTGGAGGGGTAGCCTCCTCCCCTTGAAGGTTGTAGAGGTTTTTATGCTCCTTTGAGCTTTATCCACCTTGTTGTGTGGCTTTGTAAACCTCCTCCTTCCAAAAATGCAAATCTTTTTCATTCATGCTTGAATTTACATTACGCACTTACTTTATGTCTTAAATTCAGCATTTAAATTCCTGCAATTTACTTTCTCGTAATTTGCTTTCTTACAATTTGGATTTACCTCCCCTCCTTCTAAATGTTGATCTTGGATGTTTTGAGTGTGTCCATATGGTTTTACATCTCTTTTGCACTCTAGGATAGAGTAGAGATTATCTTTTCTATCAAGTTGCAACTCTGTCCAGAACTTGTTCTTCGCGCAGTAGTTAGTATTTGATTTTTAAAAAAATATATAAAATTCCTTTTTGAGTGATTCTTATTTGATAAGGTGCGGGACTCTCATATTCATCTGTATAAAATTTGGAGTCCACTGTTGCACCGTTTGGGCGCCATGAGGTGAAAACCGAGCCCTAAACTTTCTGCTTGAAGTTCCTGACTATCTGTGTTATTTTATTTTTGATGATTTTTCTGTAAGGATTTTTGAATTTAAATTTTGTGGAGTTCTTCATGACTCATATGCTCATAGAGAGAAAAATTATCAAAATTTCTTGAGTTACAGAAGCCCACCAACCACCTGTTCTAATTGAGGACAGCTTCTGAAAATTCTGCTTTTGCTTTTCTGAAAGTGGCTTTTGTGATTTGAATTGATCTCCTTTCTAAAAGTAAGAGTTGAATTGATTCCTTCTTATTTTGGATACTAGACAACCAGAATTGTGACTCAAAAATCCCCACATATTCTATAGTACTCATCCATGCAAACTAGGGGTACATATAGTTGTCTAGTTGTTCGGGTTTTTCATGATTTCCTTTGTGCAATCCTTTCGAGGTTTTAGTTGGAGTATCTTGGGGGAAAATTTGTTTGCGACCATTCACCCCCCCTCTGTTCGCCATCTCAATCCTTCAATTTCACAAGGTATGAGATAGATGTGGTAAAGGATGATGGTTCAATCATCAAGCGGAAGTGGGCAAAATGCAATAGATGCACACATAAAGCTAGGGCTGAAAGTATAAATGGTACAAAGGCTTTTAGTAATCACTTGAAATTGAAGCATAGTGTTTGAAAGGTCAACAACTCCTAAGTCAAAATGGGGATGGCATTGCAACATATCGGTATGAGGAGAATACTAGCTTGAGACATTTTTATTATGCCATCGTCATGCACAAGTACCCATTTAATATCGCCCAACATAAGTATTTTGTGAAATTTATCAAATCACTGTGACCAACCTTTCCTTTCAAGTCTCGTGTTACTGTTCGTAAAGAGATCGTGGATCTTTATAAAGAGAAAAAGAATAGGTTGTATGACCACTTCAAAACACTCTCTTGCCGTGTTAGTTTCACTATGGATACATGGACATCTATTCAAAATAAGTCATACTTGTGTGTCACGGTGCATTGGGTTGATGATAATTGGAGCATGCAAAAAAGGATTATCAATTTTATCCATGTAGAAGGCAGCCATGGAGGGATAAAATTGAGTGATACATTTTTTCAAATGTGTTGAATTGGAACCTTGATAAGAAAATGTTTGCTTTTTCTTTGGACAATGCCACTGCAAACAAAGTTGCAGTTGATATAATCATTGACAATGCTAAAGGCTTATTTGTATATGGTGGAAAATTCTTTCATGTTTGATGTGCAAATCATATATTAAATCTTGTTGTTAGAGATGGGTTAGCAATAATTGAAAATACCATTGGAAACATTAGACAGTGTATAACAATTATAAAAAGATCACCTCAACAATTGGAGGCATTTGAGAAGTGTGGTAAAGAATGTGATCTAGACACTACAAAAGCCCTTTCCTTAGATGTTGCCACAAGATGAAATTCTACTTATATTATGGTTAGAGAGGCCATTTACTACAAGGATGCTTTTGATCGCCTTGCTAAAAAAGATAAGGATAGATATGGTCATATCACTCCTTAAGATAAGGATTGGTTAAATGCAACAAATATTAGCAAGTGTTTGAAAAAGTTTTATGATGTCACATTACTTTTCTCTAGCACTTCATATCCTACTGCAAATCATTTCTTTCGGAAATTTTCTGAGATAAAGATGGCTATTGCAAGATGGTGTGAGAATAGTGATGTCATAATTTCTACTATGGCATTCTCTATGAAACAGAAGTTTGAGAAGTATTGGAAAATGAACAATATGGCTTTGGTAGTGGGAGCATTTCTTGATCCAAGGTATAAACACAAGATGGTTGAGTTCTACATGTCTAAGATGTATGACAATGAGACGGATGAGATAGCGAAGTTGGAATTCATGAATGTTGTGAATAAATTATTTGCTTTCTATTCATTAACCATCAATGCAAAATCAACCAATAAGGCTTCTAGCTCGAAGGAGAGTGGTTTTGTTCCTAATCCAAATGATCGATTGATGGATGATGAGGACGAGGATGAGGTTGATCTTGATGAGTTGTATCAAGCCGCAAGTAATGAGAAGATGTCAGAGTTGGATATGTACATGAGTGAGGGCCTAGTGAAGATCAATGAAGGTGATGTACTATTTGATGTCCTATTATGGTGGAAGGGGCAAATGACAAATTTTCCTATTCTTTCTACCCTTGCTCGTACTGTGTTATCTATGCAACTGTCTATGGTTGCTTCGGAGTCAGCATTTAGCTCGAGTGGACGCATTGTTGATGCATTTCGTGCCCGGCTTAAACCTGAAATTATTGAGGCCTTGGTTTGTACCAAGGATTGGACGATTGCTTTGGAACAAGGTTTGATTTTGTTGACTATGTGTTCTCATTTATGTTTGTATTATATGTCTTCATGACTCAGTTGATGCCTACTAATATGTTCTCTATTGATTTTAGATTTAGAGAGTGAAATTAAAACCATAAGTGATGCTATGAATGCTACAGAGATGGAGGACGATCTCGAGACTTGAGATCTTCAAGCATGCATGAACTATTTTATGTAATTTGAAAACTATCATTATGTGTTGTATTGGACTATTATGTTATTCGAACTCTGTCGTTATTATGTCTTGTATTGCAGTGTTGGACTATATGTCAATGTGTTGGACTGATTTATATGATTTGAACTATCACTATGTGTGTTGGACTATATGTCACTATCTTCAATTGTGCCTCTTTAGTTGGTACTGAACAGTTTACTTGTGCCAGTGCACTAGTGATGAATATGTTATTTATACTATTTCTTCATGTTGTGATCTGAGAAGTGCACTCGTGTTGTTTCATTCTAATTATTTGCTTCATTCTAATTAAAACGCTCTTGGAGATCATGACACTAAATTAGATGCTTCCTTCTATTTATTAATTTTTGTGATGACATAAATGCTTTTTATGGTTAATTGATGCATGCCATTCAAGTTCTGGGCAAGGGATCCTGTGCGTATGTTTATTCTCAGTTCTTTTTATATAAAAAAGTTGTCACATTATGTGCAGGCTTATTGTTGTATTGCAGGACAAGACCTATATTTATGATCTAAACAGCATTAACATGTTGGAAGAAATTGAAACGGTGCCCAATACAAAAGGTAAGCATAATACTATTGTTCTTGTACTAAATCGAATATTCCTGACTATCAAGTAGGAGAAGATGGGGAAAATCACTAAGCATTCTTGAATTGTTTTTTCTTGACATATTTGCTACTAATATTGTTAACGTCTAAATTTCAAGTCATTGTGCATTTGCTCCTAATTCAGAAGGGTGCCATTTAGCTATCCCAGCAAGCACATCCAAAGGATATGCTTTAGTGAATAAAGCATCAGAACCTGAATTAATATGTCAGGAAATTTTTCCCCTGGTCATTCCTATATTAGCTCAAGTAGGTTTAGATCCTTCTATGTCGTGATTTTCTTACACACCCGAGTAAACAGCATTACATTTATGAACTTAAGTTCTCTAGATTTTGAACTATGTCGACATATATCACTGTAAAAACCTATTGCAGTTCATTGATTATTTAGGATCCCTTTCCGCCCTTCCAAATCATAGAGAAGAAAAGGCAATGGTTATGCAACTGTGGTGGCATGGAACATATTTATTGAGTTGCTTAGTAAAAGGGCAAAATTGAGCTATTTTTTCCATAATATTTGCATCATAGCATGAATAACTCTCGTGACATGATTTCTTTTTCATACACTTGTCAGTCAACTTTGGAGGCTTAATCTTCTTCCGTAAGGCACATAGACCAAAAGCAGTAGATAGCAGCTTGAGTTTTGCTATACAAAATAGAGCAACTAAGATTCTTCTATAATCATATGTTTCTGGAAAAGCACATGTTAGGAGAGTCAAAATTATCCCAGTTATAAGTTCACATCCAAGTTCTCCAAAGAGGACCCTAGCAATCTGAATTCTGAAGTTAGCTGTGCCGTCTTATTTTTCTTCTGTTCTATTTTTTCACTGTTTTTGTGTAATTAACCAACAGATAGATGCTCATTAGTCTCCATTAGCTACAATGTCATTTTCTTCTAATGGCATGTACCTGGCAACAGCTTCTGAAAAGGGTACTATTATTAGAGTACATCTCGTGGCACAGGCAACCAAGGTGAAGTGAACATTATTGACTTTTCTCTGTTGCAGACAATTAGACAATGAGCTTGTTATCATCTGCATAATCTCTTCTTGCATTCGTACTTCAACAGTCACATAGTTTTCGGCAGGGAACATACTCACGTAGTCATAACATTGTGTGTCTTCATTTACTAGAAGAATTATTACTGTTAGTGTACTTTTTTACTAATATGTTGATATGTTGCTCATGTTGACAGGGACAGGTGTTAAGTATATCCTGGAGCAAGACAAAGCTGCCTTTATTCGGTTGATTGGGATCAGTGTTCTGCAAAGTGTTATGAATTCAATTGTGGCACCATCGCTTAGGTAATTTTTGGTTCCATGCATTTGAAGTGTTTTCCTATCCTTACCTAGGGCCACTGGGCCAGGAAGCTTTGAGGTAACGATGGGTACTAAATTTTAATGAAGCGTCTGCAAGTTTTGTATATATGCTTTGATTCTAGATAGTTTGCGTACTATCCGACTAAGTACCCATTATCCATATTGTACACGTCCGTATAATATCCGTATCTGTTTTCTACCCGTTTGTAAATACCCGGTATCCATATCTGTATTCTACTTGATTTTTCACTACCCGTACCCGTATTCGAAAAAAATAATTTGGGTAGGATACATGATGACCTACTACCCGACCGTATCCGACCCGTTTTCACCCCTATACACCAACCAAATGAAATTGAAGATTTACGGGCTAGGCTGAGCGTGGCCTGGTTCGTGGCATCTTGTAAAAAGGACAGCACTGGGGGTGTAAGTGTGTACACACTCGTGTAAAATGCACCTACTTTATGTTAGGGTTAAAAAAATCTCATAATAATCTTAGAAAGTTCAGAATAATTCTTTATGCTGTCTATTTTGGTGCCAAATTATAACAGTGTGGATTAATCACGTATAGATATCAGAGTTGTATAATGAATGCAATTGTATTTTTAATTATAGAAAGTAGAGTTGTATATCAACTACAGCTATATATATCAACTATATAGCGGCGCAACTGCGTGTATAATTTTGGTAGTTGCTAAGTAACCCTCGGCTAAAATTTTTGAGAAAATCAGTTGAATTTCTATCCGTCACGTAGTCACCTCTCTTCTCCTTCAACTCGTATGAAGCGAGTCAGCATTGTTAAGAGATAGAATCTAAACTGAATACATATATATGTAAACTAGAGATAGCATTAGATATAATCCCTATCCTAATTCGGTTGATTTATTTAGTTCTTGTCTTGTACGGCAAGACTTGCCTCTTTATAATGTTGCCAATCTGGCACACAATTATTGTGTATATATACACACACCAAAGCACCTCTGTTGAGGGTGTGGCATTCTTCTAAAACCTCTAATTACTTTCACATGGTGTCAGAGCCTTCCTCTTCTACCTTCCAATGACTATGTCTATCTCTTTAATTTCCGCCACCATGCCGGCAACATCATCGTCGACAACCGATCTTCATCTATCACCTTCCTTCAAACACTTGGTGAATGTCAAGCTTACGCGCGATAATTTCCTGTTGTGGAAGGCTCAATTGTTACCCTACTTAGGGGGCAGTAGCTCCTGGGTTTTGTTGACGGCACATATGCCGCACCACCCATGATGATTGTCCAACCTGCCACAGAAGAAGGTGGAATTGAGACAAGGCATCCCAATCCAGATTACAAAGTCTAGATCCAACAAGATCAGTTGGTTCTCAACTTCTCATTGTCATCTTATCTTTCCTGTCTCCTGAAGTTCTCTCCCAGGTTCTTTTCATGACTACAGCTCATGAAGCATGGGTAGCATTGGAAAAGATGTTTTCTTCTCAATCAAGAGTGAGGATGACACAAATTAGAAGACAGCTCGCGACGGTGTGCAAGAATGATTTGTCGGTTGCTGATTATTTCCATAAAGTGACAAGTCTTGCTAATGCTCTAGTTGCTGCAGGGCATCCTCTCACAAAAGAAGATATTGTGATCTACATGCTCACAGGACTTGACAATGATTATGATTCGCTGGTTACTTCACTCACAACCAGATTGGACCCAATCACAGTGATCTTTATGCTCATATGTTGAGCTTTGAGATTCGTCAAGAGAATAACAATTCGCCATTGGAGATATCAGGAGTGTTTTGCAAATTCTGCATCGCGTGGTAGCAGACATCGTGTAACATCCCAAAATTTGCTTTTCTGGATTTATTGTGCTTTCCCTTTATTTATGAATTTTTTGGGATTTTATTTAATTCATTTTGGATTTATTGAAATAGGCCTTTTGCTATCTCTTATTTATTCAGTGAAAAGTATTAGTGATCTTTTATTGAAAATATTTTATTTGGGTTTCAAATGTTTTAAAGTACTTTTTAGGATTTTCCTAATATTTTTGCTATTTATTTGGGCATTATTTATTTTCTTAATTTGTTTTTATTCTAAAATGATTAAAAATCCCATGAGCAGTGTTGGGTTGAAACCCACCGGTCCAGCCCTTTTTCCCCACGCCTAACCCTAACCCTAATGCCTGGCGACCGTTGGATCTCGATCCAACGGCCGTGCTTCCCCTGCGTCGCCCTCGCACGCGAGCCATTGGATCCTCGCCACACAGACGCCTGTGATGCGGCCACGTCGGCTCGTCCAAATCCGCCGCGTCGCCGAACTCCCCGCGATCCTTGGTCCGCGTGATTTCTTTTTGTGATCGGATCTATTGAGAATGCATGCAACTATGATAGTTTTATTTACATCTATATATCTTTTAAATTATCTAGCATGCATAAACATGTTTTCTTTACTAGCATATTCTGCCAATCTACTGATTGCTAGTAACCTTGTTGTAGACGTAATGTTTAACTTCATGCTCTTATTGTGTATCTTTGGAATTAAATTAATGTTATGCCGTGTTAATTTTTCAATAGTAAGAACCATTAGTATCTTGTTTCAAGTTTTAGGTGGAAGGATACATAATGAGGAAGAAGGAGCAATAGATGGGAGGAGCCGAAAAAGTAAAGTATATAAGATTAGAACAATAGTAGCTTTCTAAAAGCATAATTTTTAATTAACGGCATATTTGAATAATACATTTATATTATTCTAAGAACGTAGTACACTGGTCGGTATATTTGACTAATACGTTTCTATTACTTTAAGAACTAGTACACTAGATGAATAATTTTATACCAAAACTTCAATTAAGTTCCCTCGAGATGTATTTTGCCTATAAGCCTTTTTGCAATTATAAAAGTCTATCTAATTGCATGTAAGCATCTCAATGCTAATTTAATTACCAGTAAAATTGACTTATAGTTAGGGAAAAAATCAAGCAGCTGTACACAATATGTAGCAAATCTAGTTGCGTAAATACATGGGCCACCCTGCTAGCTTATTACATGTTGTTTGGAGTTAGGAGTCTAAAAAATTCGAATGAAATTTAAGGAAAAACAGTTTTAAATAAAAAATTAACAATAACCGGTCGTGGTCCACGGTAAAACCGGCTGGCCGGAAATTTTAACCCTGCCTGTGAGCTTGCATCCACACCGCACCTGGCAGCTATGGCTGTCTAGCTCGGCGGTGGCTCATGGGGTGCATGCAAGGAGGCAGACACAACTAGTTCAGTTACAACGACTGAGCCAATGAGCCATCTACGGTCCGAAGAGACCAAAGCTTACTTTATTTTGGGCTTGTTTGGTAGAGCTCTAGATCCTAATTTTACCTGAGATTTTAAATTTATAGGCTAAAATAAAGTAAATTAAGTTTATAATTTTGTTCTAAAATGTAAACAAGATAATCCATTTAAACACTCTTAATGTACTCGCAGTTCTAGCTTCACGAATTTGGTGGAGTTAGAAATATCGGTGAAGCTGAAGCCTTATCAAATATACCCTTCATCCCAAGTTGATCTTACTCCGCGGCGATTTTAGGAGATCTGTTAAACCTAGCTACTTGATGGTTTAGACTTGTCTAGAAAAACTTTGTTTTTATAATGTTCATGATAGTAGAACTGTACTGCATTTCTATGGCTCTTCGTCGGGGGCTCAATCAGTCACCCACCCTTCCTGAGGGATGGATCCGCTGGTGCTATGGACTCTGAAGTCATCTGCACCTGCAAACTAGACACAAAGCTTCTTGCAAATTCTAACACACACAAACCCGCAACGCAATGCATACAAGTATTTACAAGTTTTATTGTGCATTCTTTTCCTCCAGAAGAATATATGTACAGGATGAGTATTTACAAAGATGCATAATACCCCAAATGTGCAGTATTGAGAACTAAACTAGCTGCCATCTCGTTTGAGCTGAACTAGTACCACTTCTTTCTGAGTTTACTGTAACTTGTAAAAACTTATGAAAAACCTGTTAAATTTGTTTAATTTGACAAACTGATGATCACATGCACAACTGTATGTATGTACAGTATCCATCTTCCACCCAGCAGTATTAGTTACGAGTAGAGCTTGATGAGGCTGAAGTTCTGGAACGGGCGGTAGAACTTGGAGAGGTTCCCGAAGAGGAACGCCGTCGAGCCGGCGACGTCGTCGTGCTCCTCCTTCCTCCTACTCCTGCTGCCGCCGCCGCCGTCGGCGAACGGGTTGTGCTTCACCCGCAGCGTGGCCTCGCCGATCTGCGCGCGGATGGCCTCGATCGTCTTCGCCTCCACGGGGTGGCCCTGCGGGTCCGACAGGTGGAACGTGTCCACCGCCTCCCCGCCCTCCGACGATATCTCCGCGCGACGGATCGTCAGCCCGTTCTCGCGGAAGATCCTCGTGATGTCGGAGAGCAGGCCGGCGCGGTCGAACGTGCGGACCTCCAGCTCCAGCCCGTCGGCGGTGCGGCGCTCGATGGCGGCCTCGAGGCACTGCACGACGCGCCGGCGCTCCGCCTCGGAGCGGACCGGGTGGCCGTCGACGTGCCGGATATAGTACTCCTGGTAGGCCCCGTCGGCCGGCTCCGCGCTCACGGTGCCGTGGTGCACGACGTATTGCATATCGGTGATGGTGCAGACGGTGTCGAAGAGGAGCTTGGGCCGGTCCCTGCACCGGACCACGACGGCGGTGTACCCGCGCTCGGCGCAGGGCGTCACGGAGACCTCCGTCAGCGTGGTTCCGGAGTCGGCGTCGGATCCGCTGCACTCCGGCCTGCCGGCGCCGTAGTCCCGGTCCTCGAACATCATCTGGTGCAGGCGGCGCTCCTTGTGCGTGAGGCTCGCCGGCGCGGCCGCGGCGCGCACGTCGCTCTGCCCGCGCAGCAGGTTGCCGAGGCGCCGGTTGATGTCGGCGATGCGGGCCTCGTCCCCGATGGCGCCGCCTCCGCCGGGCGAGCCCACGTCCGTGACGTGCACGACGGCCGCGACGCGCGTGTTGTGTGTCCACAGCTCGGCGCTCCGGACGGCGCACTGCATGCCGGCGAGCACCGCGCACACCTCGGACAGAAGCCCCGGGCGGTCGGTGCCCGTCAGCTCGATCGACGTGTACTCCTCCGACGGCACGATCCCCACCGTGTTGCGCACCTCCGGGTAGTAGCAGTCCTCCGCCTCCAGCGTCTGCAACAAAACAATAATCTAATCCTCAGAACTCCGAAACGATCAATCCAAGAACCTGGCTGTATTGCCTCTGCACCGCACAAATCGGAACAGAAATTTACCCTCTGGATGTAGGAGATGGTTGGCTCGTCAAGAACCTTGTTGCCGTCACGGTCGGTGACATTGAACACTGCAGATTAGGATACCAAAAAAAAATTAAAAAAAGACGAAGAAGAAGAATCTAAAATTTGTCGGAATCTATGAAAATTGATGAGCGCGGAGTGATCAACGGGGTCCTCACCGTCCATGAACCAGCTGCCGTCGGAGGAGAAGTATGCCTTGCGGATGACGAGGTTGAGGTCTGCGATGACCTGGACGACGGCGAGGAGCGTCCCGTGGCTGTTCACACTGTCCACCCGGATCACCGTCGCGTTGTCGGAGGCGTCGTTGTCGATCACAACCCTGGAGGCATTGATTCAACGGGGCGAATGTCAGCAAGTCGATGCTCCTGAATCATCAGGGCACAATGAAATCCAAGAAAAAGACAGTACGCTTTCAGACAGAACAGAGCAAGGATGAAAGGAAGGAGCAGAGGAGCATGTCGGTGTTGAGTAGTAACAGTGGGAAAGAAAGATCAATCCAGAGAAGCCAGGAGGTGAACAAACATAAGAGCTCTAGGATTCTGTCTGGGAAAATAATTTCAAGAAGAAGGGATTTTGTCTGGGAAAAAAATTGTCGGGAGAAGGAAACGATTTTGTTTGGAAGCTTCGGCTATGGCTCCAGATGCTCCAAAACGCACGCTCCAGCTTGCTTCGGCAAAACTGAGGTTGCGTGGAAGTAGAACACTAAGCACCGTAAATTTATAAATTGAGATTACGATACAAGAAAGAAAGACCAAAACAAGAACCGAATAACCAAAAAAAAAGACGAAGAAGATGAAGAAGCAAAGCAAGAGCGCAAAAACAAACGCCTAAAAGCCTCGAATCCGAGAAAGCGAAAACAGAAGATTAATGGAAGGGAAACGCACCGACAGCAAAACAGAGCAAATCAAAACCAAATCGGACAGAGGCGTTACCACGCTGCTGATCAAAGAACTAGAAAGCTCGAAATGGAAAACGAAGCTAATTAATAAAGCAAAAACGCAGCCAAGCAATCACCTCGGCGGGTTCATCCCCCGGACGAGCTTGGCGTACTCGTCGTGGTCGTCCTCCGTCCAGCCCCCCGCCGCCGCCGCCGCCACCGCCGTGAGAGGCATGGCTAGTAGCTTCACATAGGCAGGCAGAGGCAAGAACTGACGTAGAAACAGAGAGCTTGTGCTACTGCGACTAGCGAGCTACCTAGTTCGTTGGCTGTGCTGGCCTTACCCGGACAGACAACTGGAAAGGTTCCTGCGTCCGGCGGCTCGCTTTTATGCGAAGAGGCTAGCGAGCAAGGACCGTGGTTGCTGACGCTGATGCATTTCTTGATGCCTAATTGGGGTAGCTGTATATATATATATATATATATATATATATATATATAATCAAAATCAATTGGTAACCTGATGATGTTCCGATTCTATCCTTACTATTACCCTTCGTGCTTTAGCTTGCATGGCAGTGGGCACTGACTGGCCGTGGCCGTGCCCGTGGCGGAACTAGAAAACAGAGATATAATCTCATGTATAATTTTAAGTCTTATATAATGGTCACGTAACATCGTAAATCAAATACATATATTCAAAATTTGCTAAAAATATAATAAGATAGTTCTAAATTCTTACAAATCATAAACCATTGAAGTCAGAATTAATTCAATCAACAACTTTCATCAACTAAAGAAGTGATATCCTTACATTTTTTTAAACTTTTAGAGGTGTCCATGCATCCGTGATACCCTATCTAGATCCAACAGTTATGCTCTTTTGCTTGCATCTCGTGTTGGATGGTAGAACACAAATCTAATGCAGTCTCGTTGGGACTAAGGATGACAATTTTACCCGATTACCCGTATACCTGCAGGTAAAAATCCTAATAGAGGTGGACATGTTCCTCTTTTATTACCCGCGGACATATTTATGAAGACGAGGGACTAGGGATGGCAATTTTACCCGATTACCCGTATACCTGCAGGTAAAAATCCTAATAGACGTGGGTATGTTCCTCTTTTATTACCCGCGGACATATTTATGAAGACAAAACTTTACCTAGCGGGTACGTGTATAGGGGAGCTTCACCCGTAGCCGTTTCGCCCGATTACCCGCCACCTTTTAATGACATATAGGCTAGAACAGACACCCAATTAGCCCTGTGATCCCTAGTTTGTGGTACCTTATATTAGTAATTATTGAATTTAAGCATCTGTGTCCTATTTTAATTTTATTCTCGTGTACATTTGAAATTTTGAATCATTAATAATCATTCTTCAATCCATACAATGTAGTTGATTCCCATAATTTCATTGAAAGTATTGTACTAGTATCATAGTTTGTTAGCTTCTAGTGTCATTTGGTTGGAAGGATTATCGATAGTGGCGGGTAAACAGGTATACTCATGGCCCACGGGCGATGGGTATGGATGAGATTCTTCGTCTGTGATCATTCGCGGGTATGCTCGTGGGGGAGATTTTGATTCGCAGGTATGGATATAGGTGAGCACTACCCGTGCCCGCCGCACCCGATTGCCATCCCTAGTTGGGACTGCAACTTAAATAGTCCCCACGGGACTGTCCGATTAAAAACAGTCTATCCATATCGACTAAAACAACTGTGTAGATTTTTACTGTGCGGAAATGCTATTCATTATACTGTAGCAAAACATTGTTTATCCGGTCTTGAGCCGATTTGGGCCGTTTGATGCGTCGATCGAACAGTCCTCGCCTATGGGGATTGCTTGTTGACGAGGCTTGTCTTTTGCTCATGTGATAAGCCAATGAAAAGGTGTCATTTCATGGCTTCATGTTTTCCTATCTTCTCAAGCAGAAACTATTTTTTTCTATTACTGATTCAATGTTCTGAGTTGCTCTTCTTCTCTTTTTCTTTGTGCGTGAGTTTTTTTTTTCTCCCTTCAGGATTACCCTTGTGAGTATGACCTACTAATAGAGACGTTTCGTTGATTCCTTAATTCAACAAGTGGGAGGCATACCTCATTCTTTTTCGGCTTTTCAGAAAGCCCAAAAGCCAACTAATTTCGCATCTTCTCTCATCTCGGTTGAATAATTATTTGCTGGACGGCGCCTTCCACACACATACGCGCACGTTGGCGCTGGTGGCAACGTGTAGCCTTTTGACTAGTAGAAATAAACGAATGAACATAATCAGGTTGGCTACTACTTGACTTCCGTTCTCTTTGTGGAGTGAAAGCAAGAGGAGAGGTTGACGGCAAAGTTGGTCGTGGCTCATTGGAATCTTCTAAGGGCATGTAAGATAGTGCAATGTTAGTTGTCTGTATGCTTACATATAAATTTTTTGTTGATATAGAAGAGAGAATGTAGGATCGAAATATACTAATGTAGTAATCAGAGGGGGGTGAATGATTGCGTAGAAGCTAAAATCAAATTTTTGATCTACTAAAAATTCACCCTAATTCGGACTCAAATAATTGCTTCGTATTCAACAAAACAGAGTATATGTATACGGTAAATTGTGAATTCCCAGAGATCTAGCTGTCGGATTGACCTAAAATTTGAACAGAAGAAACTAGATTCCAATACGCATCTAACAAAAAAAGAATCAGGTCGATCGGATCTACGGATCAAAAGTTATAAATCCTGCAAGCTTACTGTACTGTAGCACTGAATACTGTAGCTTCGCGAGTACTGTAGCACCGAAGTTTACGTGCTGCACTCGGATGTCTCCTTCTGCGCTGCCGTCTCGAATTTTTACGCCAGGAAGACTTCTAGTTGCCGGGCTCGATCCAGACTTGAAGCCGTTGAGACTTGAGATTGCAGAGAACAAAACTTCTAGCCATGCATCGCCACAAGAGTTGCATGCATGCAGTCACGATCGCTAGGAGAGCACGCGCCGCCACAAAAGCAAATCTCCGGCCACAGGAACAAAATCTCTTGCCCAATGCACAGCCGCCGAGAGCTAAGAGGAAATCACCACACGAAGCTAAGCCGCAACGAACTCAGACGCTCGGCTCACGAGAAAGATTTTTATTTTATTGTCTAAAGTACTCCAACACAAGAGTACAAACCCTAATTCCTTGCTCTCATAAACAGGACACACCTCCCCCTATTTATACTGAGCAAACATAAAGAGTTCGTATACAACTCCACTTGGTCCAACATGGCCCAATACAGTTTGTATACAACTCCACTTGGCCCAACATGGCCCAATACATCTTTTTGAACGCCAGACGCCCACTCGCCGCACACACGTGACTAACTAGCCTTCATGTGCATGTTCTCTAGCCCGAACGTCCCCGCATGACATCCTCGACCACCAGGACCTCGATTCCTCCATGAACCTAGTCCGAACCTTAATTCCTCCATGAATCTAGTTCGGTCCGTCATCGAACACGTCGCCTCGAGCAACACTCGCACACGAATAAATAAACATCCATCCGAGCACAAGTCCACAACTTGACTCAAGGTTAATCCATGCAACCACTCACACGAGTGCATTGCATCAAGCAAAACCATCATGCTATCACCAGCATAATAATCATATCAACATAGCACATGCACAACGTACTTTACAATGCCAATTTCACCATTCAACCAATTTTTCATCACATGATCTCACAATCTTCCCCTTGATGAAAACATTGGCAACACAATTTGGACCTGAACATTGGCATTCACCTCACAAGAACAGGTGTAAGAAATTTTGTTTATAAAACAAAAGGACAAACAAGGTGACCAAAAAGGTGACCAAAAGACAAAGAGAGAAAATCGCCCCCTACAAAGAAGAACCAAAATCTCCCCTTATCTAAAAAGAAATCTCCCTTATGACAAAGAGAAACTCCCCTTAACAGAAAGAAGAAATGTGTCTGAATGTGCAATGTGTAACAAAAAAATTCTCACTTTGATTCCAAAATTTCTCCCCCTTTGACAATGGATTCATCAAGAATGCAAATAGAGAACAAAAGAGAAACTTCTCCCTCTTTATGTTGTTGTTTTCCCTGTTTTTATGTACTGAGCATTATGAATCATGCACATATGGAACAACTTGATCACCAAGTCATGCTATCAACAGTACTTGCACCCTCAAATCTACACATAAACAATGTAGAGAAAGCATAACTAGAAATCAAGTACTATTAACGATTTTTTGCATGACATGATCTCCCTTTCTCAACAATCTTAAAACCAGAAAACATTGAATTTTTGTGCACTTTATTTGTGCTTTGAAAAAAAAACTAATTCATTACTTCGATTGCAACAATAACAATTGCAAGGAATTATATGCACCATCAGCCTTACTTTTCAACCATGCCAAGCAATCACAAGCTTAAGGTTTCATGGTTTCGGTCATACACAACCTCTTCCAAGTTCATATCAAAGTGCAATGATAAGTAGTCTCGTAAAGAAGAAGTGCGATAGTACATAACCTTATTCTTGCATTTATCAACAATCACTCTTTTAACTTTAGCACTTAACTTTCATATTTAGCACTTTTTTGAGCAGGATCAAGATAGCCAAGAAAGTTCAACCATGACAAGATTTAATTCAAGTTGTCATTCCATTTAAATAGTCATGACATAAACTACACCATATATGTATAAACAAGAAGTTGCAAAGACCTTGTAACATAAACATGACTTTAAATGACATATGTGAATGAAATATAATGCTCATTACTTTTTCATTGTTTTTCATTTTAATAAACACACAAAATAAAAGATGTTACAAAATATTACAAAGTTTTCAAAAAAACTCCCTCAAAACAACCATCTTAAAAAACTTCTTCAAATTGTCACTTGAAGGGAATAAACTTAAAAACAAAAGGCTTGAAAGAACAACCCTCCCAAAAGCAAACGAAAAAGACTTTCACAAAAAAAAATCCAATAACTCCCCCTCAAATGGATAACCAATGAGATCAACAGAGAGGAGATGATGATATACATGTGCTTGAGTTATCACGGTATGTTCAATTAAGCATAAGCATGAATCATGATAAGTGAATCTAAAGAATGAAAAGCATGATATAAGATATAATATTATTGAACATGACAAGGGATACATATGAGCATATGAACAATCATTTCATCTCATGCCACAATTAGATATCTGTGAATGTAAAGAACATGAGTGTATAAAATAACTCACAAAGTAGATGAAGAATTATTGCACATGCCTCTTGAAAATCATCTCAAGGGTGAGAACCATCCAAATCTTGATCCCATCTCACAAAAGACCAAGATCCACTAAGCTTCTGTTCTCCAACCCAATCCTGAAAAGCCTACATAGCACAAGAAGATGTCGAGGCCTTGGTACTGGGGTTAGAAATAAAACATTTGGGAATCCAGTACTGAGACACACGACGAGTAGGCACAACACGAGTATTCTTGTTCACAAAATCAGATTTGCCCTTTCTCGTGTTTCTTGCAACAAGAGATGTTTGCATCACCCTAGGCACAAAATGAGGAGTGAAATGTGCCTTCCTGAAATTAGACCTAGCCTTAGCCTTCTCTTTCTTTTGCTGTTTGGCTAGCCTAAAGCAAAAATCTACTAAGTGTCCATCTCTACCACAATGAGTGCAAGTGTACTTAGCATGATGTTTAGCATTAGAAACAGAAGTAGCTTTTGCATTCATCATAGTAGAAGATAACACACCAGCAGACTTGAAAATAGTTTTCTTAGGCTCATTGACAATTTCGAATTTTCCACTTTCAAGTGTCTTCACAACAGTTGGAGCATGTGATTCATGATGAGCATAAGAATCAAAACCTAAACCTTTGTGATGAGTGCTAACTTTTGATTGATCCAAAATCATGTTTAGGTTCTTCTTTCCTGTAGTGAAACGTTCTAACGATTTTTCCAAGTAATCAACCTTGCGAGAGAGAGTTAAACAATTATTACAAGGAACATCCACTTTTTCTTTTTGCTTACGACAGTTTGAGCATGAAAGAACCTCATGAGTGAGCACAAGATTCTCGTCATTTGAGAAACCCTAGCATTTGCATCATGCAACTTCAATTCCAATATAGCACATTTAGAACAATGAGTTGAATCATGCAAATCAACAGTTTGAACAGCTAGCATTTGTCATATGTTTCTCATTTTCTTTTTTTCGGCATTGACTTGCTCTAACAAAGAAACATGTTCTTTTCTAAGCAAAGTAAGCTCATCAGAAATTAAATCACATGATTTGCAAGCATCATCATCGAGAATCAAAGATTTAAGTCTAGCAATTTCAGCATTCAAAGATTCCACAAGAACATCATGTTTCTTAATTTTCTTGTTGCGTTTGTCAAGTAATTTTCCAAGACGAACAACAGCAATAGTTAATTCATCGTAAGAAGGTTCTACCTCATTGAAGTCGTTGTCATGATCATCCTCGGTGAAGCTTACATCACTCCTAGCCATGAGACACAACCCTGTCAATTCATGTTTGCTTGGAGTTGTTGTGTCATTTTCACTGCTCTCAGAATCTACATCACTCAAATTGACTTGTTCAAGAGCGGAAAGGACCCGGTGGACAACTTTGCTGTTGATGAAGCTCTTCTTCTTTCTATTACTTGGAGAAAACTTCTTCTTCTCTTTTCTTTTGTCATTGTCCTCCTCTCTTGATGCTTTTCCTGCAAATTTAGGACAATTTGGACGAATATGGTTGAAATCACCACACTCGTAGCATCTTGGAGGGCTACCACCAACTCTCTTTCTCATTCTCACATTCTGCAAAGCTTTATTAAAGCGAGAAGAGAGTAATGCCAAGTCTTCTTCTGGAAATTCCTCAATCTGTTCATCGGTTAATGAAGACAAGAAAGATAAGGCAAAACTTGAAGAAGCATTATTCTGAGACATGCTAGATTGAGAGATTAATGCAATTGATTTATAATTAGTCCTCCTAGCAAGAACATCCAATTCATGAGTTTTTAGTTTAGAGAAAAGAACATCTACAATAAGGTCACTCATGACAGTTGATTCTCTAATGGATGTAACTTTCATTTCCCAAATAGACATGTCTAATGCACCAAGCAATTGTCTAGCATTAGTAGCCTCATCAAAGTAAACTCCAACAGCACGTAAGTTGCTAAGAATCTTATTGAAACGTGCAAAGAAATCATCTAGTGACTCACCAGGCTTCATCTCAAATCGCATGTATTCTTTCTTGTATATATCTTGACGAACCTCTTTGATAGTGTTTGAACCCTCATGATAATCACAAAGAGATTTCCATACCTCATATGCAGACTTGAGATGGATCACGCGTCATGATCACTTCTTCCCAATCCTTGGATGATCAAGTTTCGTGCTCTACTGTTTGCTTCAACATGTGCTTGATTGGCTTCATTGACTTGATCATTCTCAGAAACCTGATATGGCTTGTATACCTTCTCCCAGACTGCAAAGCCCTGAGCTTGAATATACGCCTCCATCTTCGCTTTCCAAAACTGAAAATCAACACCATCGAAAACACAAGGTTTTGTCGAATACCTATCCATCGCTACGGTTTCTAATCACCTGTTAAGAATAATTAGAAAAACCTTGCTCTGAAACCACTTGTAGGATCGAAATATACTAATGTAGCAATCAGAGGGGGGGTGAATGATTGCGGTGAATGATTGCGCAGAAGCTAAAATCAAATTTTTGATCTACTAAAAATTCACCCTAATTCGGACTCAAATAATTGCTTCGTATTCAACAAAACAGAGTATATGCGTACGGTAAATTGTGAATTCCCGGAGATCTAGCTGTCGGATTGACCTGAAATTTGAACAGAAGAAACTAGATTCCAATACGCATCTAACAAAAAAAGAATCAGGTCGATCAGATCTACGGATCAAAAGTTATAAATCCTGCAAGCTTGCTGTACTGTAGCAACACGGGTACTGTAGCACCGAATACTGTATCTTCGCGAGTACTGTAGCACCGAAGTTTACGTGCTGCACTCGGATGTCTCCTCTCCGCCGCCGTCTCGAATTTTTACGCCAGGAAGACTTCTAGTTGCCGGGCTCGATCCAGACTTGAAGCCGTTGAGACTTGAGATTGCAGAGAACAAAACTTCTAGCCATGCATCGCCACAAGAGTTGCATGCATGCAGTCACGATCGCTAGGAGAGCACGCGCCGCCACAAAAGCAAATCTCCGGCCATAGGAACAAAATCTCTTGCCCAATGCACAGCCGCCAAGAGCTAAGAGGAAATCGCCACACGAAGCTAAGCCGCAACGAACTCAGACGCTCGGATCACGAGAAAGATTTTTATTTCATTGTCTAAAGTACTCCAACACAAGAGTACAAACCCTAATTCCTTGCTCTCATAAACAGGAGACACCTCTCCCTATTTATACTGAGCAAACATAAAGAGTTCGTATACAACTCCACTTGGTCCAACATGGCCCAATACAGTTTGTATACAACTCCACTTGGCCCAACATGGCCCAATACATCTTTTGAACGCGTACGGCCCACCTGCCGCACACACGTGACTAACTAGCCTTCATGTGCATGTTCTCTAGCCCGAACGTCCCGCATGACATTCTCGACCACCAGGACCTCGATTCCTCCATGAACCTAGTCCCGAACCTTAATTCCTCCATGAACCTAGTTCCGGTCCCGTCATCGACCACGTTCGCCCTCGAGCAACACCTGCACACGAATAAACAAACAACTACCCGAGCACAAGTCCACGACTTGACTCAAGGTTAATCCATGCAACCACTCACACGAAAGTGCATTGCATCAAGCAAAACCATCATGCTATCACCAAAGATAATAATCATATCAACATAGCACATGCACAAGCACCACACATGCTATAACCAACGCCACTTTACAATGCCAATTTCACCATTCAACCAATTTTTCATCACATGATCTCACAGAGAAAAAGGAGAAAAGAGAGTATAGCGTCTTTACGCCAAGAGACGATCATATAGATAGTATAAAACACCATTACGTAAGTTATTATTTATAATAAATATTTTTTCATACCATAATTAAAACATTATCGATCTCATAGAGACAACTTTAAGATACATCTATCGTAAAAGTTGTCTTTTAGTTTTGTCTTTAGATAACGTGGAGTAGCATATAGATAAGAGCATCTCCAACAAAGGCCTAAAATCCATTCCCAAAATCTAATTTTTGGCTTGATTGCAAAAAAGTACTCCAACAGTTCCTCTTTCTAGCTCCTCAAATTTTGCACGCCCAAAACAGCACCCCGACTCCTCATTTTTGTGCGCTCTGTCTGCTCCCAATCAACATTATTTCGGCCCAGATGGCCCACCGACCAATTCAAAGGTGTTTTGGGAGAAAATATAGGAACTGTTGGAGAACAAGGTATTTTGTAAATCCAAAATTTTTTGGAAAGGTCCCAATCTAAGAATATTGGGAGTCTAAATATTAGGAACTGTTGGAGATGCTCTAATAGTCGTCTTTACTATTATGTATACTCTAATAACCACGGCATGTATATAACATATGCTTAATTTAAAGAACTATACTTTACTAAAGGATATTAGTATTTAAGTGGTAAACTAAGTACTCAATAAACAATTTTAATTTCTAGGGAGAGGAGAGCCATAGCCCCTTGGGTTCACGAAAGCCCTACCCCTACCAACTCTGAATAAGTTTGGTGGCTCTCTGTCTTTCACAACCATGCTTGCTCGCCTGGTATCTTAGTGACAGTTTGGTGGCTAAAATTACTAAAATTTTTCTGATGAGTACCTGTTCATCTTAATTTTTTGGCGAGAAAACATATAATGCCGAGTATTTGCACATGGAAAACACGATTTCCATTCGATAGCCGTGCCAAATAAATAATGCCGAGTTATCATCTCCATTCATCAAGTGAAGAAGGCAGTGCCATCTAGGCCCACAATGTCCAAAAGCAATCAAGACATATATTTGTCTGTTGACCGCAGAGTCCTGGATTGGGACTTGGGAGTACCAGAGTGATAACCGAGGGAACCTAACTTGAGCGATTAACCGAGTAGAGATATCTAAATGGTATAATTAAATAAGTCTAATGGCACCCTTCATTATAGATATCTAAATGGTATAATTAAATAAGTCTAATGACACTCTTCGTTGCACGACTAGTTGTTTTTCCTTAATTAAGCTCGAATGCATCACTCGTTGTTTTTCCTTAGAAAAAAAGAAATATATTAGAAATTCTCGTAAAAAAATAAAACACCTAGTCCTTAATCTGGTGGATCATACCTAAATTAAACTATAGTAGCCATTGGAGGTTATTATTTAAAAACAATATAACCGTCTATCTAGTGGACCTGAATTATACTGGCTTAGATTAAAGAAAGAGTCCGTACCATGTACAATAACAAATAACAGAAATTAAGAATAAAAAATAAATAGAAATTAACCATTTGAATTTCGAATGAATTCTAAATTAAAATCAGTACATAGTTAAAATTCAAAATAAAAATTATATAATAATTAGCAATTGGATTTATATATGAATGCTAACCTAAAACTAATGTTCAAAATTAAATAAAAATAACAATAAAATTAACATCTTAGATTAGAAGAAAGAGAGTGAGTATATTCTCTCCTGTAATATCACAAATGAAGTTCTGCAATGATCTATTTTTCAAAAAGCAAAATCATATATGCATTGCTAAGTTATTTATACATACTTTCAAAATTATATACACGTAAATGTGCAGATCACCCTGCTAGTTACGAAGAATTTTCTTGACCTCAAAGAGCTTTTTCCACCAAACTTGCACAGGACGAGGGCAAAGGATAAGTCTTTATTTCTCCAAGTGGATCATTAATCAAAACAGTAATTTCATGGGCCCAAATTATTTTAGATAAAACATTCACAACAGCTAGTGGAATGCAATTGAACCCCCAATTTATTTTCAATTACAGTAACGGTTTTGCTCATGTAGGCTGTGTTTGGTAGAGCTCCAGCTCCGCTAAATTCATAGAGCTGAAGTTGTGAATATATTAAGAGTGTTTAGGTGGATCATGTTGTTTACATTTTAAACTAAAAATATAAACTTAGTTTATTTTATTCTAGCCTATAAATTTCAGATCTGAATTAGAGTTGAGATCTGGAGCTTTATCAAACAGGACGGTAATTTAGACGAGTGAGTGTGATCAAGCCTTTCACTTTGTCGTTGATGTCTTGTTACTGTTCTTCATCAGAAGACCAAATTGAACGAAGTGGTTAGCAATTCAACGCTGGATAGTAGCAGATTAGACTATCGATTCGCTTTAAAATTCCAATTAGTTAACCCGTTCACAATATCATCCTGAACATACATACATCCAAAAGTGGTAGTTTTAAGCTATGACATTTCTCGTTAGTGACAGAAGATGTGATCGTCGACGGACTTCTGGTTTTAGCGATCGAGAATGTCACGTGCGAAAAGGTCGGTGAAGGGATAGTAGTATTACACTTGCAGCATCAACTACGGTTGCTTAATTAGCTTCGAGAATGCCTACGTGTAATTCCGGAGAAAACATTCGATTATTTGGAAAATTATTCAACTTTATGCCACCGTCGTTCCTTCTGGTTTAAGAAGACGATGATGCAACCAATTACAAGCGTCAGATTTTGATTGGGTGGCCGAGAGACAACATGAACCTGTTGTCGATGTTTAAGACACGGGTCTCTAAATCGAACTTATGATTAAAAATAGTTGCAAGCCTTTAAGGCCAGAGAGTGTAAAGAGTGAGACAAAGGATTACTTCTATTAACTAAGTGGCTTAACAAAGTACAAATATTACTAAGTCTTATGTTTTTATAGGCAATAATGGAGATGATCATAATAGTGAACGATATCTCAAACGACACAAAGGTCTCCTTATTTATACATAACGAAGGAGTGACAATTAACCTTCAAAAGCTGTCTCCCGGTAAAAGATGTCTTCTCTCCAAAAGTGTCTCTTCATAGGAAGTGCCTTTTTAGTAACTTCTGATCATTTATTTGTATCTGTCAAGGAAATTGTCCGCACGTTATTTTTGTGCATAAGTAACTGTCTATCCTGTCTAGTTAATTTAGTCAAGACAGTCGAATCACTAATCCGGATAGACTAGTGTAAACTAATAGAGTACATGTCGGTAAATTGTCAAAGCTGTAACTAGATAACTTATCATGGGACTTGTTTTTTCTATTTTTCTTCTTATAAAGGTATATGCCTAAAATAGAGTCGGCTCTTAATCCTCGTCACCTATTACCAAACTAGTAAGGTGGTCTACGCATGTGCGTGTGCATCATCATTAAGGCAAGATTAAATGACTTGGCAATACATATATAATTTTACTTTTTAAAAATAAATTGTTACAGAACTCCATTTGTTATTTTAATATTATATATTATAGGGGAGAATATAATAAATATGTTTCTCAATAACTGTTACATGTGACTAAAACTTTCTTTCCCAAATACTTATATAACAAAATAGTAAACTAGCATAACATAATATTTTTATTTATATCATTATACTAATATAGTTGAGTGATCACCTATCGATGTATCACCCTCTTAATCCCTCGATTCCGTGGAGGTTCACCAAATAAAGAGTTATAATATATGTCTTTAGAATTTCTACCATATTCCATATTTTTTAGCGATTGTAACAAAACTATCACCAACTTTTGTTACATAATAATTAATATATATACAAATCAAATTCCTTGCCATATTTTTTCTTTATCAAATTACCATATTTCTTAAATTTTAATTCTAAAAAACTAAAATTTATATTTTTTACTTTGTATGGAGTTAAAACAATCCAAAATTTCATTTTTATTCAATTTTTAATTTCATTTTTAGGTTAGATTTGTATACAAATCCAACTGCTAGTTCTCATCTATATTTAATTCTGAATTTTGGCTATGTACATGTTTTACATTAGAGTTTGTATGATAATCAAATAGCTACTTAATTTACTTTTATTTTAATTCTGAATTTATTTTATTTTTTATTGATATTTTTATTTAATTTCAGATATAAGTTTTATGTTATAATTTGTATACAAATTCAACGGTTAATTTTTATCTAATTTTTATTCTAAAATTGAATACAGATTTTAATTTGGAGTTCACATGAAACTTAAATGGTTGAGTTCCTTTAATTTTTTATTCTATAATTTTGTTATTTTTAATTGTATTTGGTATGTACACCTTCTTCTAATCCAAGCAGTCAGCTAATTGCGTTGTATTTTTATTTATTTCAAATAATAGTTTTACATTAGAATTTAGATACAAATCTAACTACAAAATTTTATCTATTTTTTATTTTAAATTTTAGATATGTACATATTTTATTGGAGTTCACATGAAAAATCAAATGACTAGTTTCTTTTTATATTTTATTCCAAATTAAGTTATTTTTTATTGTACTTGGAATTGACTCTTTCTTTTAATCTAAACAGTTATAACTCGGATCTAATATATAGATATTTAGATATTTTTCTTTTTAATAATATCATATAATAGCTTTTATAGTTCAAGTTAGTTAGAGTCCACCAGATTAAGAGCTATATGTTTTTTTTTCCTGTGTGAATTTTTAGTTTATTTCTTTTATTTTAGCTACTTAAAAATATAATAGATATATTAAGGTGGAAGATCCGGACTGCCGTTTCCTTATCTAGGCAGGCACATCAACCAACAGCTTCTAGAAAGTTAAGCTCTAGCAACTCCCAAGAGCTGACAAAACGATGTTCATACACGTGAAAGGTCCCTGAATTTTACGTTTTTTATGAGATTAGTAGTGATTAAACATTACTCCCTTTGCTCACGTTTACTTATTAATTTTGGCTGAGTCATTAAGTTTTGACCAACGATAATTTTTAAAATATATAGTTGTAACATCTAGTCATGTTACAACGATAATTTTTAGAATATCTAGTCATGTCATATAAAAGTGGTATTGGTAGATTTGTAATAAAAAATATTTTACTAACATACTATATGTATAGCTATTTAATTATGAATTACTTATAAAACAACAGTCAAAGCTGGATCTTTTGGAGTCAAAACAAATAAATGTGAAACTTCCAAGAATAGGGAGACAGGTAGTCCAGCCGGCTACTGAGCATCTCCAACAGTTCCTAATATTTAGACTCCTAAGCATCTCCAACAGTTCCTAATATTTAGACTCCCAATATTATTAGATTGGGACCTTCCCAAAAATTTTTGGGTCTACAAAATACCTTGTTCTCCAACAGTTCCTATATTTTCTCCCAAAAACACCTTTGAATTGGTCCGGTGGGCCATCCTGAACACGAAATAATGTTGATTGGGAGCGCGGACAGAGCGCACAAAAATGAGGAGTCGGGGTGCTGTTTTTGGGCGTGCCAAAATTTAAGAAGCTAGAAAGAGGAACTGTTGGAGTACTTTTTTTTGCAATCAAGCCCAAAATCAGGTTTTGGGAATGGATTTTAGGCACTGTTGGAGATGCTCTAATATTCTTAGATTAGGACCTTCCTAAAAAAATTTGGGTCTACAAAATACCTTGTTCTCCAACAGTTCCTATATTTTCTCCCAAAAACACCTTTGAATTGGTCCGGTGGACCATCCTGGGCGCGAAATAATGTTGATTGGGAGCGCGAACAGAGCGCACAAAAATGAGTAGTCGGGGTGCTGTTTTTGGGCGTACCAAAATTTGAGGAGCTAGAAAGAGGAACTGTTGGAGTACTTTTTTTTACAATCAAGCCCAAAATCAAATTTTGGAAATGGATTTTAGGCACTGTTGGAGATGCTCTAATAATATAGCCTAATTGTTTCGTCGGAGCTGACGTGGCGGCGACCGACAAGTTGTATTTTAGGGATTTTGGCGACGCTTAATCAGCAGGCACGCCCGCCCGACAGTAGTTGAGCCACTGGACAAGGACCGTGCACTTTTTAGTACCATGATTAACGCTAATTAACTTTGGCAGTCGATCTATATAGCTGGTTTTACAGTAACTATTTTGTCTGGCCAGATGCTAGAGTTCGAGGCCGATTGACTGTAGCTCGTGTGTTGCTTTGGCCATTCTATAAATAGAATAACTTCAGTTCGGACGTTCGATTTTTTCAGATGTGTTATAATTTTTTTTATATATGCACTATTTTTTCTAACACATGCAATATTTTCTTCGACAACAGTAGAAATGGGGGCGTGAAAGGCACATTGCACACGTGAAAAAATAATGTTGCACGTGTTAGAAAAAAAATATTGTAAGCGTTGAAAAAAAATATTGCAAGAGCCATCTGTTGTATATGTGTCGAATATGTGTTCAGTTTGGTTACAACTAGACTTGGAGTTGTATTAGGGGCTAGGGTAGAGTCGTAGTCCAACTCTGTCCCTAGGAGGCCTTTAAATATGTGGCCAACCCCTGTTGTAACATAAGGTGACTAGGTAGCTCGGTTTGGGTGGCGGCATGGCATGCAGATCGCCTGCACCAAAGATAGCTACCGATAATTGGGGAGGAGCCCGTAGTCATGCCCCGGGGATGTAGGCTTCGGCTGAACCTCGTTAACAAATATTGTGCCTCCGGTGTCATCTGTGATTGCGCATTTACATCTCAGTTAGATCTATTATCGCTTCCGCTGACACGGTATTCTAACAAGTGGTATCAGAGCCGTGGGTAGATTGGATCTCGAGATATGTGCGGAGGATCACGTGGAAACACAAGGATCATGCTCGACGGGCGCCAGGAAAATTACTCGTTTTGGTGCGAGGTGGAGCATGGCGGCGATCGACGTTTCGATCGGTGGAGTCGAACACTTCAGGCGGGAGGCTTGAACCGTTCGATGGGCTACAGTTGGTGAGGATTGATCAGGAGTGATAATCAGGCCAACAACGTGGCTGGCGAGGTCGTTATAGGCGGCGACTTCGGCGCTCTCGATCAGACGCGAGATCGGAGCGGGCGGAAGCAGTGATGCGACCGGATGTTACACGGGGTAAACATCATGACACGGCGAGTAATTATTGTGCCATGGATGTTGCACAGGTGTGACATGGTTCGTGTCTGAAGTACATGAAGTTTTGGCGAGGATTGGCTGGGTTCGCGCAGCAAAATTTCTCTGGAAGCAAAAGCAATTGGGTGCATAAGCTTGTGCACGTAGCAATTTTGTGAGAGATTTTTTTGGAGGATCGTGTTATGGAAGCCGCTGATCCATTGAAGAAAAAGCCGATCGGTTTTTTCATCTCTTCCGCTCGGTGGACCAAGAACACAAGAAGAAGCGGCCGCGGCCTAGAGGCGCAGTGGCTCAAAGGAGAAGGAGGGCCGCGAGCGCCGGCGCCACGGAGGCCTCACACGCAGCTGCGTCTGCTCGCGGCGATGCAGCGGCGCTGATGCGCGAGCAAAGTCTTGGCGGCGCGACCTTCAAGCGGCGCGACGGCCGAAGCGCGAAGTCCAGCGGGCGGCGACGGCGACGACGCGATTTCGAAGCGAGGCGGTTGCCGCGGTGGTCCGCCGAGGCACGACGGGAGGCAAGCCGACGGCGGCGCTTGCACGGAGGCGAGCCGGTGTCGCGGCGGCGGCGGGCTTCATGCGTGGAATCCGAGGCGACGGGCGGCGTGATGCGAGCGTGAGGTCCGTGGTGAAGATGAGAAGGGTATGGCAAGGTCAGGTCCGGGATGGACACGGTTGTTGGGTGGAAATCGGAGACAAAGAAAAGGAAAATTTCACGGAGTTTTTGCTTCGGCTTTTTTGTGGATTCTGATTTGGACACCGTGGCGTGTCGGGACATGTGTAGCAAGATATAATCAAAGCCAATGAAGTCAAGAGGATCAATCCAAGCAAGCGAAGAGAGATCCAGTGCCTAGAGGAGCTCGGATCTGCGACTTGGTGAAAGACTTGAGCGCGTGTTCGTGACAAGGCGATGTGCGGTGGTTCAAGGAAGGCGTTCAAGCGAAAGTCAATGGCATCCAAATTTGAGGTGACGAAGTTTGACGGAACTGGAATTTCGGGTTGTGGTAGACGAGAGTGAAGGATCTGTTGGCGCAACAGGGGATCTTGAAGACTCTCAATGACCGTGGCTTCCAAGAAGGTGGATGATGATAAGTGGGAGGAGATGAGGCACAGCATGTGCTATTATCGTGTTTTATGCTCTCGATCGATCATGTACCACGTCATGGAGGAAACTTCGCCAAAGAAAATTTGGGATAATTTGGCGAGTCAGTTTATGTCCAAGACGTTGACCCGAAGTCAGATTTGAAGCGTGGTCGCTCAAATTTTGAAGATGCAGGAGGGGTCAGATCTTGCTGAGCACATCAATGTCTTCAATCAATTGGTCGCCGATCTTGTGAAGGTGGAGGTGACGGTTGAGAATGAAGACAGGCAATTATTCTTCTCGTGTTCTTTGCCAAGTTCTTATGAGCACTTGGTTACTACTCGACATATGGCAAGGAAAACATCAAGGTGGAAGACATTGTTGCGGCAAGTTATTTGCTCATGACCAAAGGAGGAAGAACAACTCAACTGTGGAGCTTTTGGGTGATGCTTTGCATGTCAGGAGTGATCATGGCTCGGATGAGAAGAAGGGCAAGAAAAAGAAGAAGGGGCCAGTGTGCTACAAGTGCTCTAATCATGGACATATAAAGAAAGACTGTCCGTTACTGAAGAAGGGTGGAGGAACCGCAAGTGCTATGATTGCCAAGAAGTCGGATGACTCGGATAGCGATGGAGACCTTCTCACGGTTTCAATTGAAAAGTCTTGTGAAGCTTGGTTATTGGATTCGGCTAGTTCATTCCATGCAACACCAAATAAAGAGTGGTTCTTATCTTACACTGAGAAGGACAATGGTGGTCTTGCTCATTTGGGCGATGGCTCGGGCTATCAAGTCATTGGAGTGGGTGACATCAAGTTCAAGATGTGTGATGGACAAGAGGTGATACTCAAAGGTGTGAGGCATGTGCCGGGGCTAAAGAGGAATCTAATTTCGCTTGGGCTATTGCATGAAGAAGGCTGGTTGTATCAGGCTGCACCTGATAAGAAGACCTTGAGAGTCATGCATGGAGGCAAGACGGTCATGGTTGGTGAGAAGTCCAGAGCACACCAATACAAGCTGCAAGGGAGCGTTGTTGAAGGTGGAGTCATGGATGGCAATGCAACTGTGGCGGTGTTCTGTCCTGAGGTTGGTGCGGCTGTGGGATCAGCCCCACCAGGCCGTTCAAAATGAGCGGTGAAAAGAAGACAACTCAAGTCGGTACACGGAGGTTCGCGCATGGACGGCTTCAAGGTGGCGGGCATATTCGCCAAGGTGGAGTTTGTTGTATATGTGTCGAATATGTGTTCAGTTTGGTTACAACTAGACTTGGAGTTGTATTAGGGGCTAGGGTAGAGTCGTAGTCCAACTCTGTCCCTAGGAGGCCTTTAAATATGTGGCCAACCCCTTGTAACATAAGGTGACTAGGTAGCTTTTTGGGTGGCGGCATGGCCATGGTATCGCCTGCACCAAAGATAGCTACCGATAATTGGGGAGGAGCGCCAGTAGTCATGCCCCGGGGATGTAGGCTTCGGCTGAACCTCGTTAACAAATATTGTGCCTCCGGTGTCATCTGTGATTGCGCATTTACATCTCAGTTAGATCTATTATCTCCCTTGAAAACAAGTCTCGGGGTGACATGGGCTTGATGTCACGGGGGAGATTGTTGGGCCCGATGTGTGATGGGGGAGATTGTTGGGTTTAATCCCACATCGGTAATTGATTGTGGGGGAGCACAACATATAAGGTGGGGCATCCCTCACCCATCAGGCTAGTCTTTTGGGTTGAGTTGGATCAGGACCTTGGTTGTGGCTCTGGTTGGGCCAATGGATGTGGAAGACCTGGGCCGAGACCAGGTGTTGGTCTCGGGGGGAGCCGGATCACTGCGGGCTATGAGATGGCAGGAGCGCAGCGGATCCCAACACCATCTGATGAATTGAACAGTAATCGAACGTCTGATTGCTAGTATTCGCCTGTTAAAACTACCGGGGATTCATTTCACAGCAGTCCTCGCCTGCTAGTTAGTTCAGTCATGCTGCATGCACTTTGTCCGGTTCCTTACCAAATAAAAAAGAATTACACATATTGTTCTCTTCTTCTATAAGAATCGGCAGCGCTTCTGTCTCCTTTTCAAAAACAAAAATGTTATGAAAAATGATTGATTTGTGTATATGCGCATGCAGATAGATGAACACTAGCTGGTCGGTAGTCAGTACACTGAACCAAATTACATTCTTCCAAGAAACGGACAGAATTGACAAAAGATAAACAGACATGTTTATGTCGTCTCCTCCACGCCCACGGTGCTGGTCATGAATACGTCACCGTTCATGCGGAGGCCGAGGAGAGAGCGCCCTTTAGTTTACGCAATCATGAAGGCCAACTAGCAGTGCGAAAGCTACACATAAGCTGCAAAATATTGCGATTAAAAACATTGTTAGTACTCCTCCTAACCTCCTCGAATTCTTTTCTACAACCTTAATATCTACTCCAATAAAGATATTCTTTCTTTGTGAAACACTAGCTAGCAATGCAGGAGTACATATCGATCCGGTATTCCGGTACCTTCTTTCTTGTCTGATTTAGCCAAATGTTAAGACTGTTAGCGGTACAAATAATTCTTCCTATACCCGTGGAGATTTCCTAATTTTTAAGGGTCCGGTGCATACTCAGCACCCCTTAGTTCTGCCCCTAGATGAGATGCATATCCCTGTAGCCTAGTTTGCATTTCTAAGTAATTCAAAATGCAAATAAAGCTGTTGCTTTCTTATTATCCGTATCACTATCTTGTATATTTGGTGAAACCAGGTGCATAACTAAGAAAAAGTTTCAAAAAATTCTGAAAAAAATCATGGATGTACATATCATTTACATCTACATATAAAATTTCATGATCAAATTCATCCTATACTAGAAGTTACAAAACAAACTTGATCATGAACAGAACTATTCCTGTTCATGATCAAGTTTGTCTTTTTTATTACTCTTAGCACAGGACGAATTTGATCATGAAATTTTATATGTAGATGGGGTAAGCTGATATGTACATCCATGATTTTTTTCAGAATTTTTTGAAACTTTTCTTAGTTGGTGTGCACCAGGTTTTCACCAAATATTTGTGTGCACAGGATACGTTGCCCTAGATAAATGCTCATGCTTTGTTATGGATAAAAAAATATTACCCACAGCACGTCAACTCATCATTATCAAGATCACGCTAATGCACATAGTGAAAACATAAACAAAATATCATCCGTACATAATGAATTATAAATAAACAAGTTAGATTTGATAAATAAATAACATTTGTGGTCTTAAAGTTGAGTTTGCAATTATTAGGCATTGCAAGGCTCAAGCACAAAATAAGATATAAGATAACTGTAGCACAATGAAAATAAACTTTAGCGAAACCCATCGATTTGCCACAAGCAATCGACAAGGTACAAGACCTATGGCTCAACCTCCTCGTAAAACTTCTCCCAAGGCAGTTGTCGGCGTATTCCGCCTGATAGGCCCGTGATCTACAGACCCGGGTTTTGGTTCGATAGGAGGGCGTCTTCGCGGCTGGTGAATCCTAGCAGGGGGAAACCCTAGGGACTCCTGCGCGGCAAATCTTGGCCTCTGTCAACAGTAGAACACGCAGAGATTTTTACCCAGGTTCAGGCCCCCTTTCCACAGTTGGGTAACAGCCTTACTTCCTGCTAGATTGTTTTGAGTATGTGAAACTAGTACAGAGTTTTCTGGGTTACAAGTTTCGGGCTATGCTCCCAAAGCTCTTGCTTGTAATGTTACTCAAAGGGCTTCCTATCCTCCTCCTTCGACCGACCCCTTTTCCCCATGCACTCGAAGACCCTTATATAGGCCAGGCTAACGGGGGTGGGTAAAAGGAGGTCATCATGCTTATCTTCACACATTTAATACGCCTTCCTGTGTTGTCCCGTTCCTCCAGCCTCATTAAATGCCGACACATGGCTTCGCCCGGTCCGCCCGTGATGTGACCCTTTCTTGACAAAGTTGGTGAGGCGCCGAGAATGGGCTTGTTGCGTAAACCCTTGCGCTTGTCGGGCCGACACCACCGTCTGCCGCCTGAAACGGACGACAGGATAGGAGCTTCGAGGCGGTTACCTTGCACCACCTTTTTGCCTTGCGGCGCGGTGAGCAGGGCGTGCACGCCCACCTACTCGCCGGGCAACACGTGGACTGACCGCCGGCGAAGCAGGCGCCTCGCCCACTGCCGCCGGTGCCACGCGATCGATCCGCGGGCGAAAGCAGGCGCCTCGCCACTTGCCGCCGGGTGCCACGCGATCGATCGCGGGCGGCGTATGCGTCTCGCCCTTTGCCGCCGGGTGCCACGCGGATCGACATCTTGACCATTGTGTTGATCGCTTTTGTCTTGCGGAGAGGGTACCCCAACGCAGAGTACGCCGACAAGAGCCCCTGCCCGCCCATACAGCGCTGCATCAAAGCTTACTTTAGAACCTTCATTAAATGCTTAGCGTGTTTTTGGGTGGGGCCACCACTATGAGGGTACGACCGCCGGTTCCCCTCCGCCAGATCTGCAGATTTTTTCGGGACCCGAGGCGACGCACGATCTTGTCTCTTCGCAAACCGTCGGTGCAGGGGCGCATATAAAGATAGGTTTTATCCGCATAGGACGGTTTTACGCCTTCTTCTTCCTTACGCATTTTGCTCTCTTGCTCTTTCGCCTCTATTTCCCAAAGCTCTTCGTCTTCTTTGATTCCATGGCGCAGCCCATCCCTGCTTCGACCGCGGATACTCTCGCGGTAAAGAGAATGGCCGTCATAACGCCGGAGGGCACTTTCGCTTCCGGGGACCGCCACGCCACGGTGCCTTCGAACGAGATCATCATACACACTTATAATCGATGGCGGGTTTGGTCCCGCCTTTTCGATTTTTTTTCTCACCGTACTTCATTTCTACGGATCCACCATCTTCACCTTACCCCAACTCCATCATTTTCCTCTCCATCTTCGTGATACCTCCGTGAGATGTTCATGGGGTAATGCCGAACCTTCCTCTCTCCCGCTACTTCTTCCTCTGTCGCGCCCACCGACGATGAGGTAGTGGGGAGTTGCTACTTTCGTCTTCGAGACGGGATGGCCTCCCACTATATCGCCTTCCAGCCCAAATCCAACTGGAAGGCATGGCGCAGCGAATGGCTGTACATCAACGACGACGGCGGGGTCGACGCCTTGGGAGTGCCCACCGGAGCGGCGGAGGCCTCCGAGAACTGGAATTCGCCGGTCGAGGAGACGGCGGAACTCCTTGCCATGGCGGCCCGCATCATCAGATCAAGGGCACCGGATTGACCGGAGCGATGGTGGCTCGACTTCGCATCCGGAGAATCACCTTTGCGCCGCCGCCGCCAAAGATGGCAAGATTTCGCGACGATGATAAAGACGCGACGCGGGTCGGCGTAAGTCTTCATTCTTTCTTAGTTTTCTTCACAGACATGTTCTTTCTCAGGCTCCTACCAACCGACACCAATTTTGCCTTTCGCCAGGCGCGGGAAACTTGGAGGATATAGTCATCGGCAGATGGCTCTCCACGCTGATGCCGCTATCCGTGGGCAGTTCATCTTTCCCGGCGCTGGCTCGGCCGCTCGCCGATCTGCTGTACACGGACCGCCTGGAACATGTCAGGCGGTTCCCGCTAATGGACTCCACGAGGGTCGTTGTGGTGCCACCCCGCGGCGCGCTGGTGATCAGGGACACAGCTCCTACCAGCGACTGGGCCACGGGCAAGCGACCGACTGCCCCGGATGCCGCGGGCTCGGACCCTAAGAGGGCCCGGGCCACGGAACAAACTTCTCCCGCCGCCAGCCCTGCTGCGGCGGCGTCTTCACAAGGGGCGGCAATGCAAACCGCCTTGCCACGATTTCGCCTCGATGCCATCATCATGGCGCCAAGACGGTGCCATCTCCTCCGGCGCCCGCCTGCCGATCAAGGGCGCCAACACCTCCGCCACGGACCCTGTGCCACCATTCACCATGGTGGTCTGACGCTTCCGTCGGGCGGACTCCGCTTGAGGGTGCCGCCAAGGGCGGCCCCTCGAGGCGCGTCAATGGCGCCCCCAGCGCCCACCGAGACGGAGGAAGCGCCTGCCCCAGCGCCTCTGGCCGCCGCCACGGGGAGAACCGTGGAGGCCAACCCCGAGGCCAGCGCCTCCGAGCTCCAAGCCTCGCGCCGCCGTTTCGCCACCACGCGCCACGCCGACATCTTCACCCGCCGGCGATCTTGAGACGATTCGCAACACTCGCCGGCCGCCAGCACGGAGCCGAGATCGCCTGCATCGGCGTCGGTGAGAGGTGAGCTGCTACGCGAGCGGACAAGGGCGGACACAGCGGAGGCGGCACTGGCGCGGGAGAGGACCGATGCGACCGCCATGCAAGCGCGGGCAGAGAGGGCAGAAGAACGGGCGGAGAGGGCCGAGACGGCGCTGAAGACCTCGGAGCTGGAGTCTTTCCGCCTGCGGCGCAACCTATCCATCATGCTTAAGAAGGCATTCCAGCGCACCAAGAGGTGCCTGGAACCCTTGGGGGTGGCGCTGAACACGCCACTGGAGGACTCCGCGCTGCAGTTCGCCCACGCGACCAACCAGGCCGCAGAGGCACTCTGTGGCTGCTCGGCCTCGCCGCCGCTTCCGCCAGAGAAGGACGTGAGGTCGCGATCATGACCGCGACCCACATTCGTCATTGCGCCCGGCGACGCCGCGCCGATCCAATGGCGGTGGTGACGGTAACGTTGAGGGAGACGCCTCAGCGGGCGCTGGTGCGCAACCGCCGAACACATGGGCGGGCTACTGCAAGTAGACCAGCCGATCATGGACGTCTCCACCCCACTGGCGGCGGAAGGCGAGGGCGACGACGAGCTGGACTAACTCGCCCAGCTACGGCGTTAAAATAGCACTAACTCGCCCAACTACAGCGTAAAAATAGCACTAACGCGTCAAGCTATGACGTTAAACAAGCATTTGGGAGCTGGAACCTCTCGCGAAGGCATCTGGACCTCCCTGCCGACTACGGCCGCGTCAAACTACGACGTTAAACAAGCATTCGGAGCCGGAACCTCTCGCGAAGGCATCTGACCTCCTCGCCGACCACGCATCGCGTCTAGCTACGACGTTAAACAAGCATTCGGGAGCTGGAACCTCTCGCGAAGGCATCTGGACCTCCCTGCCGACCACGGCCGCGTCTAGCTATGACGTGAAATAAGCACCCAGGCGCTCGCACCGACCCAAGTTGGTCGAAGCCACCCGGCAAGGGAAACCCCCGATCGGCTCGCCGATCCGCCCGGGGGCTCGGGGGCCACACCCACCGGGTGCGCTCGCGCGCACCCGGACATAACCTATCGACCCAACTGATCGAATCCTACACTACTCAACGAAACCCACTGCTCTACGGCATGATCAGTGACATCGAAAGGGTCACAAGAATAGAAGCCCCAGGCAAGCAAAAAGACGATTACATTCGAACAAAGCACGGGGTAACATTCAACTACCGTCCGCCTCCCAAAGATCAAGGATGGGCAGAAACAAGAAAAGCTAGGCGCCGAAGCGCTACGACCGCCGGACGAGGGCGCCCGCCGCTGGCGAAGCCGGATGACGCCGGTCGGCCGTCAACAACGGCGGCAGATCACGATCGATGGCGCTGGCTCACCCATTCCGCCATGGCGAGGTCGGCCCCCCTGTAGCTCCGCGAGGAAGGCCTCTCGTCCGTAGGGTCATAAGGACCCTTCGCCACGCCATGGTTCACGGAGCGCGCCGACCAGGCCACGGTCGACTCCTCGTGGCCCACACCAAGCTTGGTCGGGCTCCCGAGAGCTCGACCGACCGCAGGCGGAGTGCACGCAGCTCCGACCAAGTCGTTGGTCGGGGCCCCAAAGAAAGTCCCGCCTCAAAGAACTCCGCCATGTCATCGATCGACCACGGGGTTGGTCAACCCCCGTCTGAACAAGACTGCCATGCAGGGATAAGCGAACCTTCCCAAGGCAATGCCAGAGGCGCCGCGCGGGCGACGCCTGCTTCTGACGATCACACAGAGGACAGGAGCGCGCCTTCCCAACGTAGCGCCGCTAGCTAACTCTGCCGACTGGGCATAGCTGGCTGAACCTGCCAACCCATCATGACATATATGGGGACCTGTCAGCTCTGAAGACCGCGAGCCGGATTACTAAGGAACAGTGCGTCCCAACCTCTCTTCTCTCTCACGGTCCTGTGTAACCTGCTCCCTCCGCTTATATAAGGAGGGGCAGACCTCGAGGGGGGCTCGCTCGCTCAGACACCGCCTCCCGCCATATCGCATCTCGCCCCCGATCCGGCGAGGTTCGAGGTTCTTCAGCTTCCCTGCGCGAACGAGCGCTAAGGGCCTGTCCTTAGCCCTCGCATGTAATCCATCATGCTTTGAGCAACGAGATCTACCACCACAGACTGGAAGTAGGGACGTTCACCAACCAAGATACATCTGGGACTCCTCACCACCCAAGATATCTCCGAGGCTCTATGAGTCAACCATCAAGGAGAGGGAGCGCTGCCCTTGATCTACAAATACGTCTGCGGTTTCACGAAACACCGACAATCTGCAAAGAACAATATCGTCATGCAAAGTACCGTATATTCGAGTCGATATGTGTTCGCTAGAAGGTAAAAACATGATGAACTTCTAATGAAGAATCATCAAGCCCTACCTAGTGGGAGTCATGCATTGCTCAAGCACATGCAAGCGCCAAACAAGCTAGCAATAGCCGAGGCCGCAAAAGGGCCAAAATCGAAGGGATAATTGGAAGAATGACAAAAATCATAAAGGAAGAGATAAATCCCAGTGGAAAACAAAAGAAAATGGATCAGGTCGCTTCGAGAAGAAAGGACCAACAAATAATGCTGCTAATCCTAAACAACCATGCTATAAGTGTGGATTTACTGGTCATTGGTCACGTACATGTCGCACCCTAAAGCATTTGGTGGAGTTGTACATGAAATCCATCGGGAGATTCCAAGAATCAAGGGAATAAGGCGAGGCGACTTCACTTCTCAACCTATTGTTGACAATAAAATGGAGTTGGATGATGATCAAGCCTCCGACCCCACAGAAGAATTCAAGAAGGGCCTCCTTAGTTATAGTGATACTCCCATGGAAGTGGATGATCTTATTAAGGATGAACTAAAAGAATTCCAGAAGAATAAAAATAAGTCCCAGGAGGACGACATAAATGAGTACGCTGGGAAGTACTTCGAGTTTATATGCATTTGCTAGAAACAGAAAAACATGATGAACTCCTGGTGAAGAATCATCACGTACTTCCTAATGGAAAGTCTTGTAGTGCCCGAAGTACATGCAAATGCTCAGTAGGCTAGCAATGGCAGTAGCCGCAGAAAGGGCCAAATGAAATAAAGGAAATTAGGGGAAGGCAATTCACAGTGGAAAAGTAAAGGTAAAGGGTTAGGGACTTCCAAAAGTAAGGCTGCAAACCCTAAATAGCCCTGTTTTAGGTATAAATGCATTGACTATTGGTCATGTAACTATTGCATCCTGAAGTATGTGGTAGAACTTTACCCAAAATCCACTGGAAAAAGCAATAAGACCCGGTGTGAACAATGTAAAATCATACTTCACCGTTCAACCTGTTGTTGACACGAGTGCTGAAAAATGTGATAATATGGTTATTGAAATTATAAAGTTGAGGGTTCCCAGAAGGACATATACGGCTCATATGGAGACCTGGATTAGTCTCTTCAGTATTCCTTTATTTTGCTAGTTGAAGTCGCATATTCCTTATAAGTCTCCTTATCAGTTTAGCGTAGTTCCTGAATGAACATTTGGTCTACACTCCTGTTGAGCGGTTATCAATTCAAAATTGAACAAATTGATATTTTCTAAATATTTGTTTAAATGTGCTATGTTTGCTATATATTCTACAATTTGTTTCTGATACAACAATTGTTTGAATGATAAATCATACCTCTAATATAGAACAACGTATAATCCGATAGCAATGGAGAAAACCTGTCTAGAAGACAGTTGTACCACACTAAGTAAATTAAAATTATTATGACTATCGCCAGAAGCGATACTCTCACAGTTGGCACTGGAAGAATGCTATATTATACCCTGAGTCCAGTCGCACTCTCTTAAGTTTTAAAGACATTGGTCTGAATCGTTTTCTTACGGAGACAAAGAATGAGGATGGTACATAATATGTCGATGATTCGGGAACCGGTCCCCCGCCGAGCTTACTTGTTGAATGAGGGATCAACCTAAGGCCCCTTTTTCGCGGGAGGTATAGCTTCCGAGGGCCTACCGAGCTATGAAACAAGGTGGCCAAGACAATCGCAACGAGCAAGGGGTCTCTTTTTATCTGGTTCGGGCCTCTCGCAGGGAGATAACAACCCTACGTCCAGTGGTTGCACTACTGTGCGAAGGTGGATTACAACGCGCTTGCTCGGGGGAGCCCTGGACGGTTCTAAGGATGACCCTCCAGGTCGACCGAAACAAGCGCTGCGTACAAGTGAAAATAAGAGGTGAAGTCCAACACTCAATCCTTCGCGCGAGAGGGTATTTATAGGGGATTACAAGCAACACAACATTCATTACAGGGGGCGCGCTACTATTCCGGACGTGGGCAGCGCCGTTTCCTTGTTCCGGCGGCAGCCATGGCGACGCAGGTCTGATGGGCACGGATTATGGGTGGAGACCGCGGGCGTGCAGATCGTTGGCGCGCAATCCTTCGAGCCGCCGCGTAATTAATGCCACGTCGTCTTGGTGGACCGCCCGGCTTTTTGCGGCTTCGAGGCCACTTCCGGCAGTCGGCCGCTGGTCGCGACCCGAGTAGGCATGCTCGGGGACGAGCTCGACGGAGGATGGGGGACAGCCTGATGGTCGGGCGGTCCGAGGATCTTTCTTGGGGACGAGGCCCGAGCAGGGACATGCCCGGGCCCGCCGGGATACGATGGTCGCCTACCGTGAATATCCAATCCCCGACAGAATGCCTACTCATTATTAAGTTTAATGGGTGTAATAAATGTGTGTTGAAAACTTCATTCATTCTCCTTTGGGTTATACTATGCACATATATAAAACCGTAAGTTTATGTTGCGATGAAAACCATAGTTAAAACCCCAGAAATATTTAAGATCTGGCATGATCGTCTGGGTCATCCTGGTTGAATATGATGATAAGAATAATAAATAATTCTACTGGCCATAATATAAAAATTACAGTCTTCCCTAAACATGGAGCTTTTATGTGCCCTGCATGTGCTAAAGGAAAGCTGATAGTTCGTCCCTCTCATCTTAAAATTAGGGAAGAATCACTGAATTTTTTGGAGAGAATTCAAGGTGATATATGTGGACCAATTCAGCACCTGTCGGGCCTATTCAGATATTTTATGATGCTAATAGATGCTTCTACTAGATGGTCCCATATATGTCTATTATCTACTAGAAACCATGCCTTTGCTAAATTAATCGCCCAAATCATTAAATTAAGAGGCTCTTTTCCAGAAGAAAGAATCAAGTCCATTCGAATGGACAATGCTGGCAAGTTTACCTCAAAAGCATTCAATGATTATTGTATAGCTCTAGGCATTAATGTCCTCCTCTCTTGATGCTTTTCCTGCAAATTTAGGACAATTTGGACGAATATGGTTGAAATCACCACACTCGTAGCATCTTGGAGGGCTACCACCAACTCTCTTTCTCATTCTCACATTCTGCAAAGCTTTATTAAAGCGAGAAGAGAGTAATGCCAAGTCTTCTTCTGGAAATTCCTCAATCTGTTCATCGGTTAATGAAGACAAGAAAGATAAGGCAAAACTTGAAGAAGCATTATTCTGAGACATGCTAGATTGAGAGATTAATGCAATTGATTTATAATTAGTCCTCCTAGCAAGAACATCCAATTCATGAGTTTTTAGTTTAGAGAAAAGAACATCTACAGTAAGGTCACTCATGACAGTTGATTCTCTAATGGATGTAACTTTCATTTCCCAAATAGACATGTCTAATGCACCAAGCAATTGTCTAGCATTAGTAGCCTCATCAAAGTAAACTCCAACAAAGACGTAAGTTGCTAAGAATCTTATTGAAACGCAAAGAAATCATCTAGTGACTCACCGTGCTTCATCTCAAATCGCATGTATTCTTTCTTGTATATATCTTGACGAACCTCTTTGATAGTGTTTGAACCCTCATGATAATCACAAAGAGATTTCCATACCTCATATGCAGACTTGAGATGGATCACGCTGTCGCAGCCACTTCTTCCCAATCCTTGGATGATCAAGTTTCAGGTTTCATGCTTGCTTCAACATGTGCTTGATTGGCTTCATTGACTTGATCATTCTCGAAACCCGATATGGCTTGTATACCTTCTCCCGCATCGCAAAGCCCCGAGCTTGAATATACGCCCATCTTCGCTTCCAAAACTGAAAATCAACACCATCGAAAACACAAGGTTTTGTCGAATATCTATCCATCGCTACGGTTTCTAATCACCGTTAAGAATAATTAGAAAAACCTTGCTCAAACCACTTGTAGGATCGAAATATACTAATGTAGCAATTAGAGGGGGTGAATGATTGCGGTGAATGATTGCGCAGAAGCTAAAATCAAATTTTGATCTACTAAAATTCACCCTAATTCGGACTCAAATAATTGCTTCGTATTCAACAAAACAGAGTATATGCGTACGGTAAATTGTGAATTCCCGGAGATCTAGCTGTCGGATTGACCTGAAATTTGAACAAAAGAAACTAGATTCCAATACGCATCTAACAAAAAAAGAATCAGGTCGATCAGATCTACGGATCAAAAGTTATAAATCCTGCAAGCTTGCTGTACTGTAGCAACACGGGTACTGTAGCACCGAATACTGTATCTTCGCGAGTACTGTAGCACCGAAGTTTACGTGCTGCACTCGGATGTCTCCTCTCCGCCGCCGTCTCGAATTTTTACGCCAGGAAGACTTCTAGTTGCCGGGCTCGATCCAGACTTGAAGCCGTTGAGACTTGAGATTGCAGAGAACAAAACTTCTAGCCATGCATCGCCACAAGAGTTGCATGCATGCAGTCACGATCGCTAGGAGAGCACGCGCCGCCACAAAAGCAAATCTCCGGCCATAGGAACAAAATCTCTTGCCCAATGCACAGCCGCCAAGAGCTAAGAGGAAATCGCCACACGGCTAAGCCAAGAACGAACTCGACGCCGGATCACGAGAAAGATTTTTATTTCATTGTCTAAAGTACTCCAACACAAGAGTACAAACCCTAATTCCTTGCTCTCATAAACAGGAGACACCTCTCCCTATTTATACTGAGCAAACATAAAGAGTTCGTATACAACTCCACTTGGTCCAACATGGCCCAATACAGTTTGTATACAACTCCACTTGGCCCAACATGGCCCAATACATCTTTTGAACGCGTACGGCCCACCTGCCGCACACACGTGACTAACTAGCCTTCATGTGCATGTTCTCTAGCCCGAACGTCCCGCATGACATTCTCGACCACCAGGACCTCGATTCCTCCATGAACCTAGTCCCGAACCTTAATTCCTCCATGAACCTAGTTCCGGTCCCGTCATCGACCACGTTCGCCCTCGAGCAACACCTGCACACGAATAAACAAACAACCAGTCCGAGCACAAGTCCACGACTTGACTCAAGGTTAATCCATGCAACCACTCACACGAGTGCATTGCATCAAGCAAAACCATCATGCTATCACCAGCATAATAATCATATCAACATAGCACATGCACAAGCACCACACATGCTATAACCAACGTCACTTTACAATGCCAATTTCACCATTCAACCAATTTTTCATCACATGATCTCACAGAGAAAAAGGAGAAAAGAGAGTATAGCTGTCTTTACGTCAAGAGACGATCATATAGATAGTATAAAACACCATTACGTAAGTTATTATTTATAATAAATATTTTTTCATACCATAATTAAAACATTATCGAATCTCATAGAGACAACTTTAAGATACATCTATCGTAAAAGTTGTCTTTTAGTTTTGTCTTTAGATAACGTGGAGTAGCATATAGATAAGAGCATCTCCAACAGTGCCTAAAATCCATTCCCAAAATCTAATTTTTGGCTTGATTGCAAAAAAAAGTACTCCAACAGTTCCTCTTTCTAGCTCCTCAAATTTTGGCACGCCCAAAAACAGCACCCCGACTCCTCATTTTTGTGCGCTCTGTCCGCGTTCCCAATCAACATTATTTCGCGCCCAGGATGGCCCACCGGACCAATTCAAAGGTGTTTTTGGGAGAAAATATAGGAACTGTTGGAGAACAAGGTATTTTGTAAATCCAAAATTTTTTGGAAAGGTCCCAATCTAAGAATATTGGGAGTCTAAATATTAGGAACTGTTGGAGATGCTCTAATAGTCGTCTTTACTATTATGTATACTCTAATAACCACGGCATGTATATAACATATGCTTAATTTAAAGAACTATACTTTACTAAAGGATATTAGTATTTAAGTGGTAAACTAAGTACTCAATAAACAATTTTAATTTCTAGGGAGAGGAGAGCCATAGCCCCTTGGGTTCACGAAAGCCCTACCCCTACCAACTCTGAATAAGTTTGGTGGCTCTCTGTCTTTCACAACCATGCTTGCTCGCCTGGTATCTTAGTGACAGTTTGGTGGCTAAAATTACTAAAATTTTTCTGATGAGTACCTGTTCATCTTAATTTTTTGGCGAGAAAACATATAATGCCGAGTATTTGCACATGGAAAACACGATTTCCATTCGATAGCCGTGCCAAATAAATAATGCCGAGTTATCATCTCCATTCATCAAGTGAAGAAGGCAGTGCCATCTAGGCCCACAATGTCCAAAAGCAATCAAGACATATATTTGTCTGTTGACCGCAGAGTCCTGGATTGGGACTTGGGAGTACCAGAGTGATAACCGAGGAACCTAACTTGAGCGATTAACCGAGTAGAGATATCTAAATGGTATAATTAAATAAGTCTAATGGCACCCTTCATTATAGATATCTAAATGGTATAATTAAATAAGTCTAATGACACTCTTCGTTGCACGACTAGTTGTTTTTCCTTAATTAAGCTCGAATGCATCACTCGTTGTTTTTCCTTAGAAAAAAGAAATATATTAGAAATTCTCGTAAAAAATAAAACACCTAGTCCTTAATCGGTGGATCATACCTAAATTAAACTATAGTAGCCATTGGAGGTTATTATTTAAAAACAATATAACCGCTATCTAGTGGACCTGAATTATAATGGCTTAGATTAAAGAAAGAGTCCGCACTATGTACAATAACAAATAACAGAAATTAAGAATAAAAATAAATAGAAATTAACCATTTGAATTTCAATGAATTCTAAATTAAAATCAGTACATAGTTAAAATTCAAAATAAAAATTATATAATAATTAGCAATTGGATTTATATATGAATGCTAACCTAAAACTAATGTTCAAAATTAAATAAAAATAACAATAAAATTAACATCTTAGATTAGAAGAAAGAGAGTGAGTATATTCTCTCTGTAATATCACAAATGAAGTTCTCGCAATGATCTATTTTTCAAAAAGCAAAATCATATATGCATTGCTAAGTTATTTATACATACTTTCAAAATTATATACACGTAAATGTGCAGATCACCCTGCTAGTTACTGAAGAATTTTCTTGACCTCAAAGAGCTTTTTTCCACCAAACTTGCACAGGACGAGGGCAAAGGATAAGTCTTTATTTCTCCAAGTGGATCATTAATCAAAACAGTAATTTCATGGGCCCAAATTATTTTAGATAAAACATTCACAACAGCTAGTGGAATGCAATTGAACCCCAATTTATTTTCAATTACAGAACGGTTTTGCTCATGTAGGTCTGTGTTTGGTAGAGCTCCAGCTCCGCCAAATTCATAGAGCTGAAGTTGTGAATATATTAAGAGTGTTTAGGTGGATCATGTTGTTTACATTTTAAACTAAAAATATAAACTTAGTTTATTTTATTCTAGCCTATAAATTTCAGATCTGAATTAGAGTTGAGATCCGGAGCTTTATCAAACAGGACGGTAATTTAGACGAGTGAGTGTGATCAAGCCTTTCACTTTGTCGTTGATGTCTTGTTACTGTTCTTCATCAGAAGACCAAATTGAACGAAGTGGTTAGCAATTCAACGCTGGATAGTAGCAGATTAGACTATCGATTCGCTTTAAAATTCCAATTAGTTAACCCGTTCACAATATCATCCTGAACATACATACATCCAAAAGTGGTAGTTTTAAGCTATGACATTTCTCGTTAGTGACAGAAGATGTGATCGTCGACGGACTTCTGGTTTTAGCGATCGAGAATGTCACGTGCGAAAAGGTCGGTGAAGGGATAGTAGTATTACACTTGCAGCATCAACTACGGTTGCTTAATTAGCTTCGAGAATGCCTACGTGTAATTCCGGAGAAAACATTCGATTATTTGGAAAATTATTCAACTTTATGCCACCGTCGTTCCTTCTGGTTTAAGAAGACGATGATGCAACCAATTACAAGCGTCAGATTTTGATTGGGTGGCCGAGAGACAACATGAACCTGTTGTCGATGTTTAAGACACGGGTCTCTAAATCGAACTTATGATTAAAAATAGTTGCAAGCCTTTAAGGCCAGAGAGTGTAAAGAGTGAGACAAAGGATTACTTTATTAACTAAGTGGCTTAACAAAGTACAAATATTACTAAGTCTTATGTTTTTATAGGCAATAATGGAGATGATCATAATAGTGAACGATATCTCAAACGACACAAAGGTCTCCTTATTTATACATAACGAAGGAGTGACAATTAACCTTCAAAAGCTGTCTCCGGTAAAAGATGTCTTCTCCAAAAGTGTCTCTTCATAGGAAGTGCCTTTTAGTAACTTCGATCATTTATTTGTATCTGTCAAGGAAATTGTCCGCACGTTATTTTTGTGCATAAGTAATCGCTTATCCTGTCTAGTTAATTTAGTCAAGACAAATAATCACTAATCCGGATAGACTAGTGTAAACTAATAGAGTACATGTCGGTAAATTGTCAAAGCTGTAACTAGATAACTTATCATGGGACTTGTTTTTTCTATTTTTCTTCTTATAAAGGTATATGCCTAAAATAGAGTCGGCTCTTAATCCTCGTCACCTATTACCAAACTAGTAAGGTGGTCTACGCATGTGCGTGTGCATCATCATTAAGGCAAGATTAAATGACTTGGCAATACATATATAATTTTACTTTTTAAAAATAAATTGTTACAGAACTCCATTTGTTATTTTAATATTATATATTATAGGGAGAATATAATAAATATGTTTCTCAATAACTGTTACATGTGACTAAAACTTTCTTTCCCAAATACTTATATAACAAAATAGTAAACTAGCATAACATAATATTTTTTATTTATATCATTATACTAATATAGTTGAGTGATCACCTATCGATGTATCACCCTCTTAATCCCTCGATTCCGTGGAGGTTCACCAAATAAAGAGTTATAATATATGTCTTTAGAATTTCTACCATATTCCATATTTTTTTAGCGATTGTAACAAAACTATCACCAACTTTTGTTACATAATAATTAATATATATACAAATCAAATTCCTTGCCATATTTTTTCTTTATCAAATTACCATATTTCTTAAATTTTAATTCTAAAAAACTAAAATTTATATTTTTTTACTTTGTATGGAGTTAAAAACAATCCAAAATTTCATTTTTATTCAATTTTAATTTCATTTTTAGGTTAGATTTGTATACAAATCCAACTGCTAGTTCTCATCTATATTTAATTCTGAATTTTGGCTATGTACATGTTTTACATTAGAGTTTGTATGATAATCAAATAGCTACTTAATTTACTTTTATTTTAATTCTGAATTTATTTTATTTTTTATTGATATTTTTATTTAATTTCAGATATAAGTTTTATGTTATAATTTGTATACAAATTCAACGGTTAATTTTTATCTAATTTTTATTCTAAAATTGAATACAGATTTTAATTTGGAGTTCACATGAAACTTAAATGGTTGAGTTCCTTTAATTTTTTATTCTATAATTTTGTTATTTTTAATTGTATTTGGTATGTACACCTTCTTCTAATCCAAGCAGTCAGCTAATTGCGTTGTATTTTTTATTTATTTCAAATAATAGTTTTACATTAGAATTTAGATACAAATCTAACTACAAAATTTTATCTATTTTTTATTTTAAATTTTAGATATGTACATATTTTATTGGAGTTCACATGAAAAATCAAATGACTAGTTTCTTTTTATATTTTATTCCAAATTAAGTTATTTTTTATTGTACTTGGAATTGACTCTTTCTTTTAATCTAAACAGTTATAACTCGGATCTAATATATAGATATTTAGATATTTTTCTTTTTAATAATATCATATAATAGCTTTTATAGTTCAAGTTAGTTAGAGTCCACCGATTAAGAGCTATATGTTTTTTTTCCTGTGTGAATTTTAGTTTATTTCTTTTATTTTAGCTACTTAAAAATATAATAGATATATTAAGGTGGAAGATCCGGACTGCCGTTTCCTTATCTAGGCAGGCACATCAACCAACAGCTTCTAGAAAGTTAAGCTCTAGCAACTCCCAAGAGCTGACAAAACGATGTTCATACACGTGAAAGGTCCCTGAATTTTACGTTTTTTATGAGATTAGTAGTGATTAAACATTACTCCCTTTGCTCACGTTTACTTATTAATTTTGGCTGAGTCATTAAGTTTTGACCAACGATAATTTTAAAATATATAGTTGTAACATCTAGTCATGTTACAACGATAATTTTAGAATATCTAGTCATGTCATATAAAAGTGGTATTGGTAGATTTGTAATAAAAATATTTTACTAACATACTATATGTATAGCTATTTAATTATGAATTACTTATAAAACAACAGTCAAAGCTGGATCTTTTGGAGTCAAAACAAATAAATGTGAAACTTCCAAGAATAGGGAGACAGGTAGTCCAGCCTGCCATCGAGCATCTCCAACAGCTTCCTAATATTTAGACTCCTAAGCATCTCCAACAGCCCTAATATTTAGACTCCCAATATTATTAGATTGGGACCTTCCCAAAAATTTTTGGGTCTACAAAATACCTTGTTCTCCAACAGCCTTCCTATATTTTCTCCCAAAACACCTTTGAATTGGTCCGGGGGCCATCCCAACACGAAATAATGTTGATTGGGAGCGCGGAGAGCGCACAAAAATGAGGAGTCGGGTGCTGTTTTTGGGCGTGCAAAATTTAAGAAGCTAGAAAGAGGAACTGTTGGAGTACTTTTTTTTGCAATCAAGCCCAAAATCAGGTTTTGGGAATGGATTTTAGGCACTGTTGGAGATGCTCTAATATTCTTAGATTAGGACCTTCCTAAAAAAATTTGGGTCTACAAAATACCTTGTTCTCCAACAGTTCCTATATTTTCTCCCAAAAACACCTTTGAATTGGTCCGGTGGACCATCCTGGGCGCGAAATAATGTTGATTGGGAGCCTTGACAGAGCGCACAAAAATGAGTAGTCGGGTGCTGTTTTGGGCGTACTCAAAATTTGAGGAGCTAGAAAGAGGAACTGTTGGAGTACTTTTTTACAATCAAGCCCAAAATCAAATTTTGGAAATGGATTTAGGCAATCATTGGAGATGCTCTAATAATATAGCCTAATTGTTTCGCTTGAGCCGACGTGGCGGCGAATCGGCAAGTTGTATTTTAGGGATTTTGGCGACGCTTAATCAGCAGGCACGCCCGCCCGACAGTAGTTGAGCCACTGGACAAGGACCGTGCACTTTTTAGTACCATGATTAACGCTAATTAACTTTGGCAGTCGATCTATATAGCTGGTTTTACAGTAACTATTTTGTCTGGCCAGATGCTAGAGTTCGAGGCCGATTGACTGTAGCTCGTGTGTTGCTTTGGCCATTCTATAAATAGAATAACTTCAGTTCGGACGTTCGATTTTTTCAGATGTGTTATAATTTTTTTATATATGCACTATTTTTTCTAACACATGCAATATTTTCTTCGACAACAAGAGAAATGGGGCGTGAAAGGCACATTGCACACGTGAAAAAATAATGTTGCACGTTAGAAAAAAATATTGTAAGCGTTGAAAAAAATATTGCAAGAGCCATCTGTTGTATATGTGTCTAATATGTGTTCGGTTTGGTTACAACTAGACTTGAGTTGTATTAGGGCTAGGTAGAGTCGTAGTCCAACTCTGTCCCTAGGAGGCCTTTAAATATGTGGCCAACCCTGTTGTAACATAAGGTGACTAGGTAGCTTTTGTTTGGGTGGCGGCATGGCCGCAGTATCGCCTGCACCAAAGATAGCTACCGATAATTGGGGAGGAGCGCCGTAGTCATGCCCCGGATGTAGGCTTTACTGAACCTCGTTAACAAATATTGTGCCTCCGGTGTCATCTGTGATTGCGATTTACATCTCGCTTAGATCTATTATCGCTCACGACACGGTATTCTAACAAGTGGTATCGAGCCGGGTAGATTGGATCTCGAGATATGTGCGAGGATCACGTGGAAACACAAGGATCATGCTCGACGGGCGCCAGAAAATTACTCGCTTTGGTGCGAGGTGGAGTATGGCGGCGATCGACGCCGATCGGTGGAGTCGAACACTTCAGCGGAGGCTTGAACCGCTCGATGGGCTACAGCTTGGTGAGGATTGATCAGAGTGATAATCGTGCCAACAACGTGGTGGGCGAGGTCGTTATAGGCGGCGACGCGGCCTCGATCGACGCGAGATCGGGCGGCGGAAGCAATGATGCGACCGGATGTTACACGGGTAAACATCATGACACGGCGAGTAATTATTGTGCCATGGATGTTGCATGTGTGACATGGTTCGTGTACTGGGTACATGAAGTTTTGGCGAGGATTGGCTGGGTTCGCGCAAAGAAATTTCTCTGAAGCAAAAGCAATTGGGTGCATAAGCTTGTGTGCACGAGCAATTTTTGTGAGAGATTTTTTTGGAGGATCGTGTTATGGAAGCCGCTGATCCATTGAAGAAAAAGCCGATCGGTTTTTTCATCTCTTCCGTTCGGTGGACCAAGAACACAAGAAGAAGCTGCCGGTGGCCTAGAGGCGCAGTGGCTCAGTCTTGCGGAGAAGGAGGGCCGCGAGCGCCGGGCGCCACGGAGGCCTCACACGCAGCTGCGCTGCTCTGGCGAGCGATCAGCGGCGCCGCTGGCGCGCGAGCCAAAGTGCGCGCGCGGACCTTCAAGGCGCGACGGCTTGAAGGCGAAGTCCAGCGGCCGGCGATCGAGCGACGACGTGATTTCGAAGCGCGAGGCGGCGGCGCGTGGTCCGCCGAGGCACGACGGAGGCAAGCCGACGGCGGCGCTTACGCGGGAGGCGAGCCGGTGTCGCGGGCGGCGGGCTTCATGCGTGGAATCCGAGGCGACGGCCGGCGTGATGCGAGCGTGAGGTCCGTGGTGAAGATGAGAAGGGTATGGCAAGGTCGTGTCCAGGATGGACACGGTTGTTGGGTGGAAATCGAGACAAGAAAAGGAAAATTTCACGGAGTTTTTGCTTTTCTTTTGTGGATTCTGATTTGGACACCGTGGCGGTCGGGACATGTGTAGCAAGATATAATCAAAGCCAATGAAGTCAAGAGGATCAATCCAAGCAAGCGAAGAGAGATCCGGTGCCTAGAGGAGCTCGGATCTGCGACTTGGTGAAAGACTTGAGCGCGTGTTCGTGACAAGGCGATCGTGCGGGGTTACAAGGAAGGCGTTTGCGAAAGTCAATGGCATCCAAATTTGAGGTGACGAAGTTTGACTTGAATCGGGAATTTCGGTTGTGGTAGACGAGAGTGAAGGATCCGCTGGCGCACAGGATCTTGAAGACTCTCAACACCGTAAGCTTCAAGAAGGTGGATGATGATAAGTGGGAGGAGATGAGGCCACAGCATGTGCTATTATCGTTTTTATGCGTCTCGATCGATCATGTACCACGCCATGGAGGAAACTTCGCCAAAGAAAATTTGGGATAATTTGGCGGTCATTTATGTCCAAGACGTTGACCCGAAGTCAGATTTTGAAGCAGGTCGCTCACGAAGATGCAGGAGGGGTCAGATCTTGCTGAGCACATCAATGTCTTCAATCAATTGGTCGCTGATCTTGTGAAGGTGGAGGTGACGGTTGAGAATGAAGACAGGGCAATTATTCTTCTGTGTTCTTTGCCAAGTTCTTATGAGCACTTGGTTACTACTCTGACATATGGCAAGGAAAACATCAAGGTGGAAGACATTGTTGCGGCGTTACTTGCTCATGACCAAAGGAGGAAGAACAACTCAACTGTGGAGCTTTTGGGTGATGCTTTGCATGTCAGGAGTGATCATGGCTCGGATGAGAAGAAGGGCAAGAAAAAGAAGAAGGGCCAAGAAGCTACAAGTGCTCTAATCATGGACATATAAAGAAAGACTGTCCGTTACTGAAGAAGGGTGGAGGAACCGCAAGTGCTATGATTGCCAAGAAGTCGGATGACTCGGATAGCGATGGAGACCTTCTCACGGTTTCAATTGAAAAGTCTTGTGAAGCTTGGTTATTGGATTCGGCTAGTTCATTCCATGCAACACCAAATAAAGAGTGGTTCTTATCTTACACTGAGAAGGACAATGGTGGTCTTGCTCATTTGGATGATGGCTCTGCTATCAAGTCATTGGAGTGGGTGACATCAAGTTCAAGATGTGTGATGGACAAGAGGTGATACTCAAAGGTGTGAGGCATGTGCCGGGCTAAAGAGGAATCTAATTTCGCAGGGCTATTGCATGAAGAAGGTCGGTTGTATCAGTCACACTGATAAGAAGACCTTGAGAGTCATGCATGGAGGCAAGACGGTCATGGTTGGTGAGAAGTCCAGAGCACACCAATACAAGCTGCAAGGGAGCGTTGTTGAAGGTGGAGTCATGGATGGCAATGCAACTGTGGCGGTGTTCTGTCCTGAGGTTGGTGCGGCTGTGGGATCAGCCCCACCAGGCCGTTCAAAATGAGCGGTGAAAAGAAGACAACTCAAGTCGGTACACGGAGGTTCGCGCATGGACGGCTTCAAGGTGGCGGGCATATTCGCCAAGGTGGAGTTTGTTGTATATGTGTCGAATATGTGTTCAGTTTGGTTACAACTAGACTTGGAGTTGTATTAGGGGCTAGGGTAGAGTCGTAGTCCAACTCTGTCCCTAGGAGGCCTTTAAATATGTGGCCAACCCCTGTTGTAACATAAGGTGACTAGGTAGCTCGGTTTGGGTGGCGGCATGGCCGCGGTATCGCCCGGGTACCAGCATAGCTACTGATAATTGGGGAGGAGCGCCCGTAGTCATGCCCCGGGGATGTAGGCTTCGGCTGAACCTCGTTAACAAATATTGTGCCTCCGGTGTCATCTGTGATTGCGCATTTACATCTCAGTTAGATCTATTATCTCCCTTGAAAACAAGTCTCGGGGTGACATGGGCTTGATGTCACGGGAGATTGTTGGGCCCGATGTGTGATGGGGAGATTGTTGGGTTTAATCCCACATCGGTAATTGATTGTGGGGGAGCACAACATATAAGGTGGGGCATCCCTCACCCATCAGGCTAGTCTTTTGGGTTGAGTTGGATCAGGACCTTGGTTGTGGCTCTGGTTGGGCCAATGGATGTGGAAGACCTGGGCCGAGACCAGGTGTTGGTCTCGGGGGGAGCCGGATCACTGCGGGCTATGAGATGGCAGGAGCGCAGCGGATCCCAACACCATCTGATGAATTGAACAGTAATCGAACGTCTGATTGCTAGTATTCGCCTGTTAAAACTACCGGGGATTCATTTCACAGCAGTCCCTCGCCTGCTAGTTAGTTCAGTCATGCTGCATGCACTTTGTCCGGTTCCTTACCAAATAAAAAAAGAATTACACATATTGTTCTCTTCTTCTATAAGAATCGGCAGCGCTTCTGTCTCCTTTTCAAAAAACAAAAATGTTATGAAAAATGATTGATTTGTGTATATGCGCATGCAGATAGATGAACACTAGCTGGTCGGTAGTCAGTACACTGAACCAAATTACATTCTTCCAAGAAACGGACAGAATTGACAAAAGATAAACAGACATGTTTATGTCGTCTCCTCCACGCCCACGGTGCTGGTCATGAATACGTCACCGTTCATGCGGAGGCCGAGGAGAGAGCGCCCTTTAGTTTACGCAATCATGAAGGCCAACTAGCAGTGCGAAAGCTACACATAAGCTGCAAAATATTGCGATTAAAAACATTGTTAGTACTCCTCCTAACCTCCTCGAATTCTTTTCTAAGCAACCTTAATATCTACTCCAATAAAGATATTCTTTCTTTGTGAAACACTAGCTAGCAATGCAGGAGTACATATCGATCCGGTATTCCGGTACCTTCTTTCTTGTCTGATTTAGCCAAATGTTAAGACTGTTAGCGGTACAAATAATTCTTCCTATACCCGTGGAGATTTCCTAATTTTTAAGGGTCCGGTGCATACTCAGCACCCCTTAGTTCTGCCCCTAGATGAGATGCATATCCCTGTAGCCTAGTTTGCATTTCTAAGTAATTCAAAATGCAAATAAAGCTGTTGCTTTCTTATCCCTAGATAAAGGCAACGTATCCTGTGCACACAAATATTTGGTGAAAACCTGGTGCACACCAACTAAGAAAAGTTTCAAAAAATTCTGAAAAAAATCATGGATGTACATATGATCAAATTCATCCTATACTAGAAGTTAAAAAAACAAACTTGATCATGAACAGAACTATTCCTGTTCATGATCAAGTTTGTCTTTTTATTACTCTTAGCACAGGACGAATTTGATCATGAAATTTTATATGTAGATGGGGTAAGCTGATATGTACATCCATGATTTTTTCAGAATTTTTGAAACTTTTCTTAGTTGGTGTGCACCAGGTTTTCACTAAATATTTGTGCACAGGATACGCTGTTCTAGATAAATGCTCATGCTTTGTTATGGATAAAAAATATTACCCACAGCACGTCAACTCATCATTATCAAGATCACGCTAATGCACATAGTGAAAACATAAACAAAATATCATCCGTACATAATGAATTATAAATAAACAAGTTAGATTTGGTAAATAAATAACATTTGTGGTCTTAAAGTTGAGTTTGCAATTATTAGGCATTGCAAGGCTCAAGCACAAAATAAGATATAAGATAACTGTAGCACAATGAAAATAAACTTTAGCGAAACCCATCGATTTGCCACAAGCAATCGACAAGGTACAAGACCTATGGCTCAACCTCCTCGTAAAACTTCTCCCAAAGCGCTTGTCGGCAGATTCCGCTGATAGGCCCGTGATCTCTGAGACCGGGTTTTGGTTCGATAGGAGGGCGCTCATGGCCGGTGAATCCTAGCAGGGGAAACCTAGGGACTCTCAAGCGGCAAATCTTGGCCTCACAACAAAGAGAACACGCAGAGATTTTACCTGTGTTCAGCCCCTTTCCACAGCTTGGGTAACAAATTTTACTTCTCGCTAGATTGTTTTGAGTATGTGAAACTAGTACAGAGTTTTCGGGTTACAAGTTTCGGCTATGCTCCCAAAGCTCTTGCTTGTAATGTTACTCAAAGGGCTTCCTATCCTCCTCCTTCGACCGACCCTTTTCCCCATGCACTCAAGACCCTTATATAGGCCAAAGCTAACGGGGTGGGTAAAAGGAGGTCATCATGCTTATCTTCACACATTTAATACGCCTTCTGTGTTGTCCTGCCTCCAAATTTCATTAAATGTCGACACATGGCTTCGCCTTGTCCGCCTGTGATGTGACCCTTTCTTGACAAAGTTGGTGAGAGGCGTCGAGGAATGGGCTTGTTGCGTAAACCCTTGCGCTTGTCGGGCTCGACACCACCGTCTCGCCGCCTGTAACAGACGACAGGATAGGAGCCTTCGAGGCGGTTACCTTGCACCACCTTTTTGCCTTTGCGGCGCGGTGAGCGGGCGTGCGCACGCCACCTACTCGCCGCAACACGTGGATCGACCGCCGGGCGAAAGCGTATGCCTCGCCACTGCCGCCGGGTGCCACGCGATCGATCGCGGCGGCGAAAGTCTCGCCTCCGCTTTGCTCGCCGGTGCCACGTGGATCGATCACGGGCGAAAGCAGCGCCTCGCCCGCCGCTGCCGGTGCCACGCGGATCGACATCTTGACCGCTGTGTTGATCGCTTTTGTCGGCGAGAGGGTACCCCAACGCAGAAAGTACGCCGACAAGAGCCCCTGCCCGCCTCGAGCGCGCATCAAAGCTTACTTTAGAACCTTCATTAAATGCTTAGCGTGCTCTTGGGTGGGGCCACCACTCATGAGGGTACGACCGCCTTGCCCTCCCGCCAGATTCGCAGATTTTTTCGGGACCGAGGCGACGACGATCTTGTCTCTTCATAAACCGCTTGCAGGGCGATATAAAGATAGGTTTTATCCGCATAGGACGGTTTTACGCCTTCTTCTTCCTTACGATTTTGCTCTCTTGCTCTTTCGCCTCTATTTCCCAAAGCTCTTCGCCTTCTTTGATTCCATGGCGCAGCCATCCTCGCTTCGACCATGGATACTCGCAGAAAGAGAATGGTCGTCATAACGCCGGAGGGCACTTTCGCTTCCCAAGGGGACCGCCACGCCACGTGCCTTCGAACGAGATCATCATACACACTTATAATCGATGGCGGTTTGGTCCCGCCTTTTTTCGATTTTTTTTTCTCACCGTATTTCATTTCTACGGATCCACCATCTTCACCTTACCCCTAACTCCATCATTTTCCTCTCCATCTTCGCATACCTCTGTGAGATGTTCATGGGGGTAATGCCGAACCTTCCTCTCTCCGCCATTTCTTCCTCTGTCCGCGCCTCCACCGACGATGAGGTAGTGGGGAGTTACTATTGCCTTCGAGACGGATGGCCTCCCACTATATCGCCTTCCACCCAAATCCAATCGAAGGCATGGCGCAATAATGGTCAGACATCAACGACGACGGCGGGGTCGACGCTTTGGGAGTGCCCACCGAGCGGCGAGGCCTCCGAGAACCGAATTCGCCGGCCGAGGAGACGGCGAACTCCTTGTTATGGCGGCCCGCATCAACAGATCAAGGGCACCGGATTGACCGGAGCGATGGTGGCTCGACTTCAGATCCCGGAGAATCAGCCTTTGCGCCGCCACCCAAAGATGGCGATTTCGGCGACGATGATAAAGACGCCAGCGCGGTGGCGGCGTAAGTCTTCATTCTTTCTTAGTTTTCTTCTGCGACATGTTCTTTCTGTGGCTCCCTACCAACCGACAAACCAATTTTTTTGCCTTTCGCCAGCGCGAAACTTGGAGGATATAGTCATCGGCAGATGGTTTCCACGCCGATGCCGCTATCCGTAAGCGCTTCATCTTTCCCGTGCTGCTCGCCGCTCGACCGTCTGCAGACACGGACCGCTGGAATATGTCAGCGGTTCCGCTAATGGACTCCACGAGGGTCGCTAGGGTGCCACCCGCGGCTACCGGTGATCAGGACACAGCTCCTACCAGCGATCCGGGCCACGGCAAGCGATCGATCGCTTCGGATGTCATGGGCTCGACCCTAGAGGGCGAGCCACGGAACAAACTTCTCCCGCCAATACCTGCTGCGGCGGCGTCTTCTAAGGCGGCAATGCAAACCGCCCGCCACGATTTCGCCTCGATGCCACCGCCCCATGGCGCCAAAGATCGGTGCCATCTCCTCCGGCGCCCGCCTCGTCGACCGCGGCGCCAACACCTCCGGCCACGGAACCCCAGGCCACCATTCACCATGGTGGTCTGACGCTTCCGTCGGGCGGATTCGCTGAGGGTGCCGCCAAGGGCGGCCGAGGCGCGCTAATGGCGCCCAGCCCACCGAGACGCGAGGAAGGCGCGCTTCTGGCGCCTCGCCGCCGCCACGGGAGAACCGTGGAGGCTAACCTCGAGGCCGCCTCCGAAGCTCCAAGCCTCCGCCGCCGTTTCGCCACGCGCCACGCCGACATCTTCACCCGCTCGGCGATCTTGAGACGATTCGCAACACCTCGCCGGCCGCCAGCACGAGCCGAGATCGCCTGCATCGGGCGCGTGAGAGGTGAGTTGCTACGCGAGCGGACAAGGGCGGACACAGCGGAGGCGGCACTGGCGCGGAGAGGACCGATGCGACCGCCATGCAAGCGCGGGCAGAGAGGGCAGAAGAACGGCCGGAGAGGGCCGAGACGGCGCTGAAGACCTCGAGTCGAGTCTTTCTGCCGCGGCGCAACCTATCCATCATGCTTAAGAAGGCATTCCAGCGCACCAAGAGGTGCCTGGAACCCTTGGGGTGGCGCCAACACGCCATCGAGGACTCATGCCGCAGCCGCCCACGCGACCAACCAGCCGCAGAGGCACTCCAGGCTGCTCGGCTCGCCGCCGCTTCCGCCAGAGAAGGACGGAGGTCGCGATCATGACCGCGACCCACATTCTCGTCATTGCGCCCACCGCGACGCGCGCTTTCGATCCAATGGCGGTGGTGACAAACGACGTTGAGGGAGACGCCGCTTGCCGGAGCGCGCTGCGTACCGCCGAACACATGGCGAAAGCATCGCAAGTAGACCACCGATCATGGACGCTCCACCCCATCGGGCGGCGAAGGCGAGGGCGACGACGAGCCGGACTTTGGCGATGACGATCGATGAGCCGCCGCCTTCTTTGCTTTTTTGTTTTTTTCTTTGTTTGATCTTCATTTGCTCGCGACGCACAAAGGAACTTTGAATATTTCTCGCTTAAAATTACCAGATGCTTCGCTTATTTCGCATAATCGCATCCCCAGGTTAAATCGTCAGCGACCAAATTTCATAGCTCACCGACGCCTCAAGGACGCGAACGCCCGAGCAAAGGCATCGCTCCTGTGCTCGCCAAATGATGGTGCGTGTTTGCTGCGAACACCAGTATAGATCATGCGGGTTATATAGGACTTAGGTAAATAGCGACTTTGAGCCAGGTAGTTTACGCGAAACGTAGAACAGCCTAGCCTCAAAGCCCTTACGCGGGATCACTTATAGTTTAGATTCCTACGGGACTTAGATCCCAGTGATCTCCTGGAATCATGCCATAGCGTAACGCAGCGAGGTAACGAGTTGCCAGAAATGCCTTTAGGCCAGCAGCACTTAACGGTGACAACCAGCGGTGCTTCAGGGAGCCAACCCGAGGTGTGCGAGCCGTGTTTGAGTGCTGTGCCTAACTTGCACCTCGTCGCCCTCGCCGCCAGACGCCGCTTAGCACTTTTCCTTTTATCACTAAGGGGCCCTTGGATTCTAAAATCCATGATAATCACGCGTAGCTTGATTCGTCCTGAAGTATATGCTCAAGGAAACGAACGGTAAATGCGACATGAAGCACTTATCTCGTTCACATGCTGCCGGGCGACCAGCCCCCAAGCATGTGGGCGACCAGCCTTCGAGCATCCGGGCGAGCAGCCCCAAGCATGTGGGCGATCAGGACTAGGCGTCGGGCGACCACCTTCCAAGCGCCAGGGCGAGCACCCTTCATCTTGTTGGCGACCACCTCCCGAAGGCCATGCGATCAGCCCCTGTTGCTTGGGCGACCAAATTTCAAAGACTGGACGACCAGCAGGGAGGCGGGAATCTCCTAAGACTCATCCTGCACCCCTGCAAAACATCCTACGGACACGAACAACTACTTAAAGGGATAAGTAGATGCGTGGAAGGGCCGGTTTGATACAAGCCTTGACATTATAAGTCCCAGCACGGAATGCCCTGGGCTACCCTATTTGGCTTCTAAGTCCTCGTGACCTTGCGGGAAACCACACTATGGTGCTATGCGCCAAGGCAGCGAGCCCCCAGGAGGGGCGTTAGGCCGACGGTGCTCGCGGTGACGACCAGTGGTGCTTCGGGGAGCCAACCCGAGGCGTGCGAGCCGCGTTTGAGCACCGCACCTAACCTGCCCCCCGGTTATTCGTGCTGGCCAAACATAGACACTGAGTGTCATCTGGGGTCACAAGGAATTAGCACATGCGCAGGGCCAGGGACATTCACGCATAATACAGCCACTCGGGGCGTAGAAAAAGGGACAATCATGGTAAAGTAAAAAGCCTTCCAGGCAACAACTTTACTAACCGCCAACAAACCGACTAGCCGGGAAGAGACTTACCTCATGGCTCGCCAGGCGAATCGCAGGCACTTACAATTCTTCGTGGATAGAACTTCCGCAACAAGTCTATGTTGTAGGAGTTCGCCACTCTTCGCCGCACTTTCGGCATAACCGGACCGCCCCGTCGAGATATCGAGACTACCTCAAGGGCCTCCCATCGGGAGACAATTTATGCAACCCGGCATGCATCTCAATCTGCAAGAAGACCAGTCGCCCATCGCCAAGTGTTCTCAGAGACCCGAGTGGCGTGGTACCACCGAGGTTTCGCTGTACCGAGCGGCACGGCGGCAGCCCGGCCACGCACCTCTTCCAGAAGATTGACGCCCTCACGGAGGTCTTCTTGGTCTTCTTCGTTGAACACCGAGACGCGCGGAGAGCCGAGCGACAGCTCGGAGGGGAGGACGGCTTCCGCCCCGTACACCAGGAAGAAGGGCGTCTCGCCGGTGGCCCGGCTAGGTGTGGTGCGAAGCGACCACAACACAGCCGGAAGTTCCTCAACCCATCGCGCGCCCCGCTTGTGGAGTCGATCAAACGCCCTTGTCTTGAGGCCTTTCAGTACCAGCGCATTGGCGCGTTCCGCCTGCCCGTTGCTCATGGGATGGGCCACCGAGGCAAAACAGACCTTGGTGCCCATTTCTCCACAGAACTCCAAAAAAGCCGCGCTGGTGAACTGGGTGCCGTTGTCGGTGATGATGCGATTAGCGACCCCAAAGCGGGTGAAAATCCCGCGTATGAACTTAACGGCGGCAATGCCGTGATGGCTCAAGATCGCCTTCGCTTCGACCCACTTGGTGAACTTGTCGATGGCGACAAAGAGGTGGGTGAAGCCCCTCGGGTTCGAGAACGGGCCCAGATATCCAACCCTGCATCGCGAACGCCAAGAGAGGGATGGTTTGCGAGCTTGGGCTGGTCGGTGGGTTTGCTCGGCGAAGAACTCGACAAGCCAGACGCCCTCACCACTCGCAAGCATCCCGGAGGGCGGTAGGCCAATAAAATCTTGGCGAACGCCTTGCCGACTAGAGTTCGGCCGACATATGGCTCCCTTTGACACGCCCATGGATATCGAGAGCAGATGCTCCCTCTTCCCGAGTGATGCACTTCAAGAGAACTCCGTTTCGCTCGGCGATATAGGTCCCCACCTACCGAGTATAGAACTTGGCCTTACGTGCAATCTTCTCACCGAGGCATCATCGTCGGGGATCACTTGGTCACGCAGAAGGCCGTGATAGGGTCCATCCATCGATCTTCCTCGCTTAAGGGTGGCGACCACTCGGTGCTCGCCGGGTACTCACTGGCCGCGCCTCCTGGTGCTACCTCCTCGGCAGAAGACCGCCTCCCTCCCGGACCGAGGGTCGAGGCGGCGCTACCGCTTCCTCCCGAATTGGAGGTCGTGGCGGGGTACCGCTTTCCCCACTGAGCCGGAGGTCATGATACCTTGCCATCGCTCCCACTGACCGGGTCCGCGATAATGACACCATCTTCCCCACCGAATCGTGGGTTGCGATGGACGGCCGCGATAGTCTTTCCTCAAGACTCGACCGAATGAAGCCCTTGAGGATGCAAGTCGACAAATCGTCCGCAAGGTGGTTGTCACGCCGAGGGATATGAATATACCCCAGACCTTCGAAATGACGCTCCATTCTTCGGACCTCCACCAGGTACGCCGCCATGGTGGGGTCGGAACATTGGAACTCCTTCCTCGCTTGATTAATGACTAACAGGGAGTCACCTTTAACTTGGAGACGCTTAATGCCCAACGCTGAAGCGATGCGCAGCCCTGCCAGCAGCCCTTCATACTCAGCAATGTTGTTGGTGGCCTTGAATTCGAGGGCGACCACGTACTGGAGGGTGTCACCTGGCCGGGAGAGACCAGATTACCCACCCGCGCCTTCCAAACAAGGATCCATCAAAGAATAACGTCCAGGGGGAAGGCACGGGCGCTTCTTCAGCTTCAGGAGTGGCGGGAGTCCACTCGGCGACAAACTCCGCCAACTTTTGACTCTTAATAGCGGTGCGGGGCACGAATTTGATGTTGAATTCCCCCAGCTCCACCGACCATTTGGCAATTCGCCCCTCTGCTTCGCGGTTATGGAGAATCTCGCGCAGAGGGTAGGTCAGGACCACGGTAATTTCCGCCTTGGAAATAATGCATTTCTTGGACGCCACCAGACCGCATACAACATCTTTTGAGCTCATGGGTACTGGTTTCGCTTGCAATACCTTGTTGATGTAGTAGAACGGCCTTTGGACACCTTCCTCTCCGCAATTCAAAGATCGCTCACCACCACCTCGGGGTGGCAATGATGTACAGAGCATCGGCTTCGCCTTAAGACCGGAGAAAACCAAAGACCGGGAGAGGAGAGGTATTGCTTCAAATCTTCAAATGCCTTCAAGGCCTCGTCCGTCCACTCTGGTGGTTAGTCTTTTTTCAGCAGCTTGAACAGAGGCGTGCTTTTCTCTCCCAAGCTGCAATAATCGCCCTAAGGAGGCCAAAGCGACTACCAGTAATCGAACTTGCTTGAGTCGCGCCGGTGGCTTCATGTGCTCGATGGCCGCAATCTTGTCGGGGTTAGCCTCAATGCCCCGGCTGGACACCAAGAAACCCAGCAGTTTGCCAGAGGGCACGCCGAACACGCACTTCTCAGGATTAAGCTTCAAGCAATTCTTCCGGAGGTTAGCAAAGGTTTCCTCCAGGTCTTGGATCAGCTCTTCACCCCTTTTGGTCTTCACAACTAAATCATCAACATAAACTTCAAGATTTCGCCCCAGCTGGGGGCGGAAAGTGATATGCATGGCACGCTGGTAAGTTGAACCGGCATTTTTTAAACCAAAAGCCATCCTTACATAACAATATACACCCGTAGGGGTTACAAAAGCAGTCTTCTCTTCGTCCTCAAGCGCCATGCTGATCTGGTGGTACCCGAGTACGCGATCAGAAGCATAGCAACAAGACCTACCGTGGAGTCAACAATGAGGTCGACTCATGGCAGGGTACGGATCCTTCGGCAGCCTTGTTGAGGTCGGTGAAGTCGACACATCGCCCATTTCCGTTGATTTCTTGATGAGCACGGGTTGGCAAGCCACTCGATGAGAGACTTCGATTATCCCCGCAAGGCCAAAAGCTTTCTACCTCTTCCCGAATGGCTTCTTGGCGCTGGCGCTGCCTCCGGACCTTCTTTGACCGACGCTACCGAGAGCGTTGCCAAATGGTGCTCGATCACCTCCTAGGGACCCCAATATGCCGACGGTTGCCAGCTAACACGCCTCAGATTTGATCGAGGAAGGTGACGAGCGCCTTCCTATTTGGCGCCGAGGTTGGCGCCAATATTGACGGTCCTCTAGGGCTCGCCCCACTCAGTATGCACCACCTTGACCTCACCGGCATGAGCTGTGAAGCGCGGTCCGCCCGAGGGCCTCCCGAGGACGTGGTATCTGGCGCCCGACGCAGTGACACCGGCCAGTCCCGCGCGACCTTGAAACAAATAAGAAAGCCTCGACCATGTCCACCTCGATCGCAATGGGGCTGGGGCCCCAGATCTTCACCACCATGTACGATAGTGGGTGGTCATTATAACCGAGCCAACGCCGGCCGGCGAAAGGTATGCTAGGGGAGGTCAAAGTCGGCGACTCGAAATCTACCAACTCGGTGCGGTAGTTGTCCTCTCCCGAAGGTGACGGGAGGCGACCACCCAGGGCATCAATCCAGCCTCCGGGCTACCCAAGAAGGGCGAGCTAGGCGCAGTCCCACCATGGGATTTGGAGCGCCAAGAATGCCGAGGAGGACAGAGGTTGATAGAACTTCCTCCGCCCACCAAAGACGCGGCTTAACCACATCGTTCCGGACAAAGGCGACACTACGACCGGAGATGTCCTAGGTCGCTGGCGCCCTCGGATGGTCACCGTTCAAGGTGAGCGCTTGCTCGCACCACTTCAAAGATCCGACCCGCCCCGAGCCCGAGGCGATGGCGCAGATTTCTTCACCGCTTGTAAGCGGCGTTGAGGAAGGTGGACGAACCACCATGGATGTAGGCTACCACGTGATCCGCCTCGCCGGAAAGCCGCGGAGCGGGTCTTCGCCTTGATCGCCATCGGGCGGCGCCCTTGAGCCACTTCTCCACCATCTCGCCCACGACCGGCAGCTTGTCCGTGTCATAGGTATTGGTCCGATGAATAGGGCAATAGGGCTCGCCCTCCTTTGATCGCGGCGGTCGTCTCCACGATCATGACGGTCATCGCATTGATCTCGGCGATCGCCACGCCGCCGACGGCGGCCGTCACGCCGCCGCGGCCGGTTATCGCGCCGGCCATGGCGGTTGCACTTCCGTGGCGCGGGTCTTTTCTTCTCGTCTTCGGCTGCCGAGACTCGCTGGTTTCTCCGCCGCGCCTTTCTCTTACTGCAGACGGCCGAACCCTTCGAGGTCCTGCCTGCCCTTGTTTTACACCCTTGGGGCGGTAAGGCCTTCGCTTCATGCCTGCGCGACACTTATGTGCGAGGGAGAAAAGCTCGAGGTGGAGCCGATGGCACGGTGGCCATCTTCTCCTTCATCTTATGTCGCAGACGCCTCCCGAAGGCGATGACGACCGACTGTCGGAGATGTGGGGATCGATTGCAGCGGGCAAAACCGCCAATGAAGTCGCGCAGCTGACTCTTCTTGCTCCAGAGCGTGGAGGTCATCCTCCACGCCCGGTTGTGCGAATGAGCCCTGGAAATTGGCGACGAAGATGTCGCACAACTCCCCCCACGAGTGCACCGATCCTCGCGGGAGGTTCAACAGCCATGAGCGGGCAGAGCCCGTCAAGGCCGTCGGAAGGTAGTTGGCCATGATCTTCTCAGACCCGCCAGCTGCCCGCACCACCGTCGTGTAGATCTGGAGGAACTCCTCCGGTTGGTGGTGCCATCGATTTCTCGAGGACGCCGGGCGAACTCGTCCGGCCAGTCACACGCGCAGCACGCCGAGAAGGCTCGCACCGACGCCATAGAGGGAGCCTCACCGCCATCGGGACCGCCGAACGCAGGTCCGGCTCCCACAGAGTCCGTGGAGGGACATCCTCTTGGGCCGAGAGCCACGGGAGGGTTCGCCGTTAGAGAGCTACCGCTTGCCGCGGCCGTGTTTCGAAGTTTGGTGACGCGCGCGACGCATCGCGAGGTCATCGCCGGCCGGCCGCGACTTTCATCCAAAAGCGATCGAGGTCCTCGCGTTCCTTTCGAATCGGACCAGCCACGCGCACCATTCTTCGATTCGCCCGCATGGCCGGACTCTTTGATCGACGGCTAGACGCTTGAGTGCGCCAGGCTGCGTGCCCAGCGGCGGCGCATCAACGGTACCGCCGAGACGGAGGGCCCAACCCGAGCCGGGCAAGCCCACGAGGTTGGCGATGTCCCGCAGCCTGTGGAGTGGTCGGGTGTCTCTCGCGAGTTCCACCGAGGGTGGTCCAAGAGGAGACAAACCGCATGCGATTCTCGGCAGGGTGGCGCCTCCAAGGCCACCGACGCCGCACAAAGTTGCTCTCGGGCTTCGGAGGATGGCACCGCCGCCGGGCGGGTGAGGCGATCCTTTGGTCGGCGCGGATCGCCGGATTCACTTTGGACGCCACTCGTCCCCGCTGCCTTTGGGTCTTGAGTGCCCGCCATCTTCGGACGGTTCTCATCGACAAAGAACGCAAAGTTCGCGGAGAGTTAGCCGGAGAAACCAACCACTAGCCCCCTACTGGCGCTACTGCCGGGCAGATTCCGCCGACAGTTCCGTGATCTACGAATCGGGTTTTGGTTCGATAGGAGGCGTCTTCATGTCGGTGAATCCTAGCAGGGGAAACCCTAGGGACTCTCAAGGCAAATCTTGGCCTCTCAACAAGAGAACACGCAGAGATTTTACCTGTGTTCAGCCCCCTTCCACGGTTGGGTAACAGCCTTACTTCCTGCTAGATTGTTTTGAGTATGTGAAACTAGTACAGAGTTTTCTGGGTTACAAGTTTCGGGCTATGCTCCCAAAGCTCTTGCTTGTAATGTTACTCAAAGGGCTTCCTATCCTCCTCCTCGACCGACCCTTTTCCCCATGCACCAAGACCCTTATATAGGCCAAAGCACTGGGTGGGTAAAAGGAGGTCATCATGCTTATCTTCACACATTTAATACGCCTTCTGTGTTGTCCTGCTCCTCCAAATTTCATTAAATGCCGACGATGGCTTCGCCCGGTCCGCCCGTGATGTGACCCTTTCTTGACAGGTTGGTGAGAGGCGTCAGAGGAATGGGCTTGTTGCAGAAACCCTTGCGCTTGTCGCCCGACACCACCGTCCGCCGCCGAACGGTAAGACGACAGGATAGGAGCTTCGAGGCGGCCACCTTGCACCACCTTTTTGCCTTGCGCGGCGCAGCGGCGAGCGCACGCCCGCCACTCGCCGCAACACGGGATCGACCGCCGGAGTAGCAGGCGCCTCGCCGCCGCTTGCCGGTGCCACGCGACGATCACGGGCGAAAGGTCTGCGCGCCGCTCGCCGCCGCCGTGCCACGCGGACGATCGCGGCGCCACGCCACTTCGCCGGTGCCACGCGGCGAGGCCGGCGAAGCGGCGCTCGCCCTTGCCGCCGGTGCCGGATGACCGCCGCGAGGCGCAGGCGCCTCGCCACCGCCGCCGGATGCCACGCGGATCGATCGCCGGGCGGTATGCCTCGCCACTGCCGCCGGTGCCACGCGATCGACCGCGGGCGAAAGGCAGGCGTCTCGCCACCGCCGCCAAAGCACGCGATCGACATCTTGACCGCTGTGTTGATCGCATGAAGCGGAGAGGGTACCCCAACGCAGAGTACGCTGACAGTAGTGTAGATTCCTCTAATTCTCCAACTGAATGATGATTAAAGCAAGGGTAAGCACATAAAGTACTCTGTAAGTCGTGCAAATAGAATGCAGAGTCTAACTTACTATATGCAAGGCTTAAACAAAGGGATATAGCTTCAGAGTTTATTTTGTACAAAGCGGTATTTATAAGAATAAAATAAATAAATTGAAAACACAATTTAAATGATACAATAATAATAATTTGACAAGAAGCTTCACTAAATTTCACAAATCTTCACAAAGCCTAAACCCAATTATTAGTCAATCTTTCCACATTTATTTTAAGAAAACTACCCCTTGTGTGAAATCCCCAAACATGTCCATAATCGCAGACATAGCTATTCGAATAGATTTAATTAACATTGTGCAAAGGTTGTACTGCTTTACCCAAAAGATATGTTCAACATTATGGTCTAAACACATTTCCTTGGATGTGCGATCCGGAGGATCATAACAAAACTTTTCAAAAACTCCACCCCAATAATCGACCCTCTCGGTAACTTACCTACACCGTTATTCTAACACAATGAATATCCATACACAACGATCAAGTGTAGGAGCGTACCGTTGGCTTTCATAATGGGAGCCATCTATGATGTAGTTGACATATATCACACCACACCCTCCACCTAGCACACATAGTCTACCTTACAACATGAGGATGCCAATGTGGTAACTCGAAAACTTATTATGTTAGGTTCTTCCCATTAAAACGCGTAGTTCTACAATTGGGGCTAAGTTCAATGACTTATAAGGTTAAGTTTTTAATTGTTCAGGGCGAGACTTTTCAATACACTAAACCTACACACAGAACCACATAGTTCCACACACAGTCCACCACACATAGCCTTCTATAAAGTTATGCCACTCACCCCAGTCTAAATCATTAACCACTTTGTTGATTATCACAAAGCAATCAGATTTCTACATAGTAATTCCATAGTCATTAATCAAGTATAATAATGCCATTCAAATGACATCAATAGGCTAAGCATCATACTACACTATCCATCACATGTTGGTGTTACAATAGTTTCCAATTAGTAATTAACCATCCTAAGGTGACAAGGAATCATGTTATACAGTCAATAAGGTGGAGTGATAACAAAGGATTGCAAAACTACTTCCAAAAATAGTAAAACATTTAATAATTAAATTAGCATGCAATAATTTGAAACAACATAATTTTTGTAAAATTGAATGCAACATGATTAAAACACAAAACTTGCCTTAGAATAGCTCATAGTCCTATCCTTGAACAAACTCTTCGTCTTCGTAAGCTTTCGAGACGATATCATATATACAAAACGATCGACAAAAACAAATAAACAACAAAACAAAGGAATAAAAAATCCAAAAATTAAATTAAATACACTCAAGGGTAGATACTGATCTTAAATGAATTTGGAAATTTCAATGGATTCATTTGGAGTTCGTATGAGGGAAATGAGCATTTGAAAGATTTACCGAGGGTGAAAATACTGGAAAAGGAAAGAGAGAGAAGAATATTCTAGAAATATTCCTTCTATTGAGACTAACATGTGGGACCCATGGTCTGTAGACCAAGTCTATAGACATGGGTTCATAGGTCTACGGTGAACTCGGTTTACGGCTTAGGCTGGCCTATAGGGTCGACATGTCATAAACATGGCCGACGGTGGATAAGATCTACACAAGATCCGATCTATGTTTAGGGTGACATGCAACTTTCGTGGAACTAAGCTAGCAGGAGAGATGGCAACGGGGACGTTCCCCGATTGGGAGTGGTGGAATGTCCTCATCCTTGAGAAGAGGAAAACCCCCTATTCCCTAGCCCTAGACCCGACATCGAGGGTCAATTTGCCTCGTTCCCCATCCCTGTCGGGGTATCAGGTCCCCTGTGTGGAGTTAAACTTGATAATAAGCACAAATTACATATTCAACCATTCAAAGAAAAAAACACTAATTTGTCAATTGGGGATTCTAGAGGAGGATGAGGAATTGGGGATTGAGTTCACTCACCAGTGCCATGGTGCGACGGTGTTGGACGGGAAAGGCAGCCATGGCGGAGGGGGAGGGGGAGACAACCACTGACACCACGCGTGCCCGCGCCACTGATGTTGTGCCGCTTGGCAAACTCGGCCCGTGGAGGGGGAGGGTGAGGCGCCATGGTGGAGGAGGAGTCAGAGGAGAGAGGGTGAGATGAGGCAAAGGGGGTGAGATGGAGCAGGCGAGGTAGAGCAGGTGGAAGTGACAAGGGCACTTGACGGAGTCGAGGCAGAGTAGGAGAAGCCAATGGGGGCGAGGTGAGTAGGCAGAGGTGGAGATGAGGGAGGCGGAGGCAACGAGGGTGAGGCGAGCGATAGTAGGGAATGGATAGGGATTGGGATTTGGGGGTCAAGGGAGGCTAAGCCAACGGGATAGGGTTAGGAAAGTGGGGTGAGGTTAGGTAATGAGGATAGGGAGTAGTGAAACATTCCCGTACCCATTTCCCCTAACAACGAGAATTTTCTCCGTTAACAGCCCCATGAAGGAAAACTCCCCTATCCTCGCTCCCTAATAGGGGGGTTCCCAACATGGAATGGGGAATGGGGCCCATTTTCATCCCTAGCTAGCATGTGGCATGGTGCCCATGTTGGTAACACGTCAGTAGCCACTCGAGGAAACCAATGGTCATCAGTGGCGACATGGAAGGTTCAGGTCTGGGTAAACACATCTAGGGCTAGCATGATGACATGGTCCAATCTCACTTGGATGATCACAGCTTTTGGTGGCAAATAAGAAGGTATAGGAGCGGCAAGGCTCATGGTGGTGATGGCCTACGGAGATGCTCGAGTGAAGGGGAGGGTTGCACTGTGTAGAACGCGTCACGATGAAACTAGAGATGGCGTCAATGGCGACAAGGGCTCACCAACAGCATCGAAAACTAGAGGCAAAGTGCTGGCGGTACAAAAGATTAGATTGGCTCGATCTCAGCGCATAAAGCATGAAACTTAAATAAATTTGAGGGAAGATAAGATCTACGCCTAGAACACATGGTGAGGCAATTAGATTTGTGAAAGACTCATCGGAGTGGCAAGGACCACGATGCAAATGATGGGCACGATAGCTCTGTTGCCGAAGGTGAAGAAGATGGCGTGTGGCAACGATTCTGGCATGGGAATGATGTCGACTACGTGTGGGATGGGGCAGCACACATGGGGCTGGCCTTGGCTTTTAAAGAGGGTAGCCTAGGGTTTGGTGATATGGTTTGCATGGCTAGAAAAGTGGCGGTGTGGCTGGGGCTGTGAAGCAAGTATCAGGGCGGCAAGATGGGGATGGGGCAAGTGGCGGCGTGGGCTGTTGGACCATGCAGGTGAGAAAGAAAGAAAGAGGGAGTGGGATGCGAAGAAGGAATTTGACCCACAAAGGATTTTAAGATTTTAGAAATGATTTCTAAATTTTAGAAAATCCAATACATCTAAACAAGCTCAAATAAATAACAAATGAACTCAAAAAAAATAATAAAAGAAAACATAGAAAATATCCTTACAGCACAGGAACCCAACTAAAACTTATATTCATTTAATTGAGGTTTACATTATTCAAATTAAATCTTTTTAACTTTGAAAATTCACGGTTAAGCTTTAATTAGGGAGGAAAATTGGTGAGAATTTTTAGGGGACCTACTATACACAAATGGATTTTTAAAGAGTGAAAATAGAGATGTTACAGCAACAAATAACCTTTGCTATGTCTTCAGGCGCCTGGAACTACTTTGCTAGTTTTTTTTTGTTAGCGAATTTTTTAGGAGATAGAATTTATTTGTTGGTATATTGCTTTTTCTGTTAGAGAATATTTAGAGAGATATAATTTATTTGTTGGTATATTATTTTTTCTGTTTTTGTGAAAGATTATTTTAAGAGCAATTTTACAATGCATAACTGGGTAGTAAATAGTGGTAGTAGAAATCAGATCTAGCTATACATTTTTAGGGTATTATGGACTTTTAATCCTTTAGGAGATAGAATTTATTTGTTGGTATATTGCTTTTTCTGTTAGAGAATATTTAGAGAGATATAATTTATTTGTTGGTATATTATTTTTTCTGTTTTTGTGAAAGATTATTTTAAGAGCAATTTTACAATGCATAACTGGGTAGTAAATAGTGGTAGTAGAAATCAGATCTAGCTATAAATTTTTAGGGTATTATGGACTTTTAATCCTTTGTTACGTTACTTGTGTAATCGCTGCTACTGAACTTTATTTTCCGCCGTCGCTGCCCTTTGTTGTGTTACTTGTTATCGCTGCTCTCCTTTTTCCACCGCCATCGCCAGTTTGGTCCTGTCGACATCATAGCCTATGCCTTCCTGTCGGTGCCTTCCCAGATTGTGACCACGTCACGGTTGGCACCCTCCCGCCTGATTTGTGACGATGCTGTGGCATCGCACTAACACATCGAGCGCTCTATCCTGCGCGGCCCACGCACCAGTTTCGAATTTTACACAAAGCACCAAAAAATACACATCTGTTCAAAATTTTAAAACATGGCTAATTACAATACTTCTACTATATGATTTCTACTACCAATACTACCAGCGGAAGTATAACAAAATTCTAACTAATCTGATTTGTTAGATCAAATAGAATAGATGGTTAATATTCAATATTGTGTACTGTAAAAGTGCTCTATTTTAAAGAGGTGAAAAGAGGAGATAGTGTAGGAGAGACAGATTAACCATAAGAAAACAAACCACCAACACCAGCTTTGTATTAAAGATATATTAATTAGTACAGGCAGTCCTTTTTCTAAGGTCAATAAGCAGGCAGTCCTCATGTCCGCTGTTTGAACGAAACGTGAAGAGAATCCGAAGTGCGTTTTTTTGACCAGCCATTGTACTTTCGTGTCTCATCCTATCTGAGATTTACAACTGATAATAAAGTAGAGGGAACTACTCGTGTAAGTCCGAATTAATTTATTTGTGAGTTGTGGATGAGAGTTATGCAGCTCATGGAGTCTGGGAGAGTCACTGTTTGCTGGCCACTAGTCCTATTAATTCCAGTATTCCTCCGAAAGAGCGGTCATTCCTGCAGCACGACATGTACACAGGATGCGCATATAATATTTTCGCTATGTAACTATCTTATATTGTAAAAAAATAGATAAATAGCTGTAGTATGTCATATATTTCATAAGGACGTACATACATATATGATCTAATAATATTGAATTTTTTTAGACGTAATGTCTTTTATTCTATACGTACACAGAGGGAGTAGTATATTATATATTTTACGGGTCGCTACAAACTTGTCCTAGTCCGTCGTAAGAATTTTGTGCGAAAACCAGTAAAGAAACAAAAAGAATGGAGAAAAGTAGGCGCTTTTCTCATTCAGTACTGTTGCGGTCGGATGCTTAGCTTAGCTAGCCGCCAATTCAGCTTGGGCATAGGATCCAGGGAAGATCGACCGGTGAAGGCAGCTAGCTTTCTAGGGCTTCTCTCGGGCGTGCGCTCGTGGGCGCCTTTCGTGTCTGCCTCGGCGCCGTGCCTCCGTTATCCGCCACCAGGTGAAAGTTGCACCGTTGGTGATCCCATCGACGACGATCACGACCTGCAGATTATTAAATCAATAGAATCTGGATTCGTAGCATCCGTATCTGAATCCATCGTGTTGGTGGAATCGTCTCGATCGATCGGCTTTGCAAAGCATCTCCATTAGCCGTGGCTGCCGTTTGGTTGGGTCGGTTCCTGAGAGCGACGGACGACGGAGATCGATCGGGAGGATCGGAGAGGATAAGCACGCACAAAAGCGCGGAGAAAAGTAGTAGGCGGTGGATTCGTGCGTATCCTTTGCCCTGAAATATAAAGTTATACTAGATCAATGTCCGTGCGTTCTTCTTAAAAATAAAATTAGAATTTAAACATAAAAGATCAAGCAATAAAAAAATTGTCTACAAGATCAAACATCTATTTCTCCCAAATTACAAAAGTTTTATGGTTTTTTCTTCATTTAATTAAAACCAAATATATTATAATGTAGTAATATATATTACCAATCTCAAAAATCAATCAATCATTTTTATCCTTTTTACAATTTATATTATCGATCGCTTCCTCTTCCTCTCGCCATGCCCGCAATCAGACAAAGATATATAGAGTACAAAAGAAATGATTGACCGGCTATTAATTGCTATCAATAATCGTGATTTTATTATAATAATCAGCCATATTTAGAGAGATATGGTGGTAGAATCGAGAAAGAATAATTAATATAATGACCGTCATTATTAGGGATATGACCGGAGAGAGGTTAGGAAGAACGACGGACCGCTGCCACCAACTGTAAATTTATATTAGTAGAGAAACTCTTCCGGACGCACCATGCAGTGTCATCAGGAAATCATCTTCTGCCAGATGGACCAAACACTACTCCTGAAGCATCAGATTCTGCTGTGCTGCTGGCCCCATGGATACACACAGGATGGGAGCTAGCAGCCAGCGTCGGAATCAGTGACATGCCTAACTTGGCTAGCAAATCAAAGCTGGCCAGGTAACCCAAGTTAGTGCTCCCAGAAAGTAATCGATCGGGTCACTTGCGCATGCGGTAGTGTCAAGGTACGTCACACATATATACACACAGCGGATGCATGCAATTCCACTTAGCTTGATATATAGTAATAGATATTTTCTCCTGTCTAGCTTGACTTTTCAAGTTTTGACCTGTGCGAGATTACTTGTTGGGCTAGAAGGGAGCACGAGGGCTTAATTAATCGACAGGAACTAGCTGATTAGCCGTATGTACTTACCGAGAAGACTATGTCCTTGTCTGGGCTCTTTAAGTAGTTTCAGCCTCCGAAATGCTAGCAACCTCCTCTCTTAACAGCTCAGCATTTAAGTAACTTTTGATATAAACTAGAAACCATGTATAACTAGTAAAAGCCGGCGAACGAAGCCATTGCTCGGTTGGCTAGCTGCACGGTCACGCTGTGAGCATTTGTAGTCCACCTGTTGTTCTTCTTTTACAGTGAATGCTAAAGCTTCGCCAGTTTTTTTAAAAAAACTAGTAAAAGGCAAAAACAGATAATTAGGCTAGATCTGCAATTGTAGTTTATTGTTAATAAGAAAAATTAGCTATTTGTCAAATAGTTTTTTATAAAAAGCTATAACTATTTTTCAGTCTAGAAAACTAAAAAATAGCTTTTCAGCATATATAGAAAATAAAAAAAAATTTCAAAAAAGCTACAGCTACCTCAAACATGCCCATATATATTCACTTTGCACCAGTGGAAGACTTTTTTATTTCCCTATCTAACGTCGAAATCTTTTTCTAAATTCTAAGGAATTACTAGTTGCAAACACACCGGGATGGAGCTCGATTCTCAATCGAGCATCGCTTTCGGAAAATCACCGCGAATATCGCGGGAAAACGAACGACACCGCTCGATCAATCAATCGGGTAGCGCCAGCGCGCGCGCGTACGTACGCCTCCTCGCTCGATCGGTTTCTCACCGAGCTACCTACAGATGTATCCATCCATCGATCGAAGCTTGTCTGGCCAAATCTGCCGCGGCCGGTTGCTTGTGAGTGCACCACTTAATTTCGGTCGCGCGGTGGCGTGCCGATCGGTTCTTCCGTTCTGCCGGCCGTGCATGCCTGATCATCTCTTTCTAACAGTGAGAGCTACGTAGGTCGACTGCTACGCAAGAGAGGATGCAAGATATAGATATATGATTGGTTATTTGCAGCGACATCATATATAGCAGATTGTTTTTCATGCTATGGTGGCCTTGCCTCACCGCCGGAGACGAGGAATATGATCGGTGCTGTGCGTGCTGGCTCGAGGGGGCCGGACGCAATCATTCTGCTCCCGCCTTCTCGGCTAGCTTAGCTGTTTTAATTGCTTAGAGTACGTGCAATCGGAGTGGATATGGGGGTGGATAACACTCGACTTGTCTGTTCTTTTTTCTCTAGAGTCGGAATCGAAGATGAATAATACTAGATACCTATTTCCTCCTTTCTGTATTCATTCCGCGAGCCTTATGTGGACTGACCGACCACACAAACGAAAATTATCCGCTTCATTTAAACACCTTGTTTTGCTTGGAATTTTGGACACCGATGGCGGCAAGGGGACGATGATCAATGGTGTGTGTGAATGTGTTGTGTGAGATCTGACCTGCCGGTTATATATCGGGAGCAAAAATATCTTCGTCCTTTTCTGTTTGGCCGGGAGTGAACCAAGCGACAAGCATAAACAAAAGAGAGAGAGAGAGAGAGAGAGAGATGTAGTAGCAAGAAAAGTCAAAAAGCTAGCTGCGTCTGCCGGGAGTCGGACCCGGGTCTATTGCTTGGAAGGCAATTATTTATCCTAACCGTTGGACTACAAACGCTTTGGAGAATCGGCATCGAAATCAAGATATATGTTTAGGACTACATCTAGTCCAATCAAGACCACCGTGAGTGGATAATGCGTGCTCCTCGCGGGCTCATTTCAGGGGCTTCGTACGCTTGCTTAATGTTTAGATTCCAATGGCCTTCGTCGTAGCTGGAGCTAAACCCTAATTCTAGCTTATTACATCAAGTTCGACAACCTCTAGTGCCCTCAGCTTACCTCAACTTTGACACTCTAATCGATCTCACTCCCCTCGTGTGTGGTTGTGTTTGTTTGAATTTGAAGATTTCCACTTTTAAGTCACGCCCTGGTAGAATGGCCGTCGATTTTCAAAGAAATAATTTCCTTAGAGTCTGTATGGTTGAAGGGCTGCAGAGGTGAGTTGAGAGGGTTTGATTTGGAGTGTGGGTTGGTAATTTTGCGAGATGTGTGGGGTTTAGGATTTTATACTTGATAGAAGCTAGATAATTTTCTTCAACTCTAGTGGCAAAATCAGAATCTCAACCCATCGAAACCTTACGAAACTACTTCGGACCCAATTTTCGACTTTCAGTTTCTCCTACTACAAATAGGCTGCTAGCTTTTAGCTTTCGGCTCCGTAGAAGTCAACCGTTTAGGACAACTTCTTGCTTCTAGAAAGGAGAAGTCAAAACTGAAGCCATCCTAAACAGGGCTTCAGAGAACTCGAGATCAGCTTGAGGAGCTTCTTAGGCTTGGAGTTAGTCTAGCTAAGGGAGTACCTTTTTTTTCCTTTTCCTTTTGGTTCTCTATATAACTCTATATTGTGGTTGATATACGGATGGGAACGCCGATCGCTGACACGTGGCGATTGGCACAGCAGAAACTACAGTGCCAAGCTATAGTATTTTATTTTTTTGAAAAATTTCTCTCTGTTCAAATTAAGCTACAATATTTTCTCTATCTTGTTTCTTTTTCAAAAACATTTCCTCTCTATTAAAAATGAGGTGTCACCCGTGGCAACACACGGGGTTTAACTAGTTACCTCAGTTTCTAGAGACTGCTTCTTTCTGTTGCTACCCAGAAGACACCTGATTCTGGCCAATACTAGATTCAGGCTCAGTTTGTGTTTGTTGTGCTCTGTGTATGCTTTGCTTATTTTTTCAAGCTTTTGTAAACAAGCAAGTTATGAAAAATCTAGTGATATGCTTGCTAAATCAGATTAAAGTTAGATAATTTTTCTTATCCAATGGTTATCCCCTCACATTTGCTCTCAAATGTTGTGGAACGTAATAACCTGCTCGTTTGCAACTTTATTATAGGAAAACAGTTAGCCAACCGTCCAAAATACCAAAAACGGTTCAACCAGGCGAGATTATCGTAATCCACCGCAATAAGCGTCGGTCCACCTCGCATTCTCCACGGCTACACACCCCATCAAATATGTAAGCCCAGCCCAACCCAACCGAAATTTTCAGCCCATTTCACTACTGAACTCGAGACTGACACCTGGACCCACACGTCATCCCGACGAACTCCCTCTCCACTCTATCCAAATTTTGGAGGGAAACCCCCAAAGCCTTCTTCCCCCGCCCCATTCCTCCGATCAAACCGCCCGCCGAAAAATTCTTCGAAAAAAAAATGAGGCGCCGAAACCTAATCCTCACCTCCGACTCCGACGAGGAGGACGGCGCGGCCATTACCGCCTCCGTCTCCATGGCCAGCGGCGGCGGCGGCGGCGGCGGAAGCGTCGTTCGGCCCTCGCCCCCAAACCCTAGCCCCTTCCCATTCCCGTCCTCGCCTCCCCCCTCCCCTCCAATCGAGATCTCCGATGACGAGGAGGAGGAGGAAGAAGTCGACGAGATCCAGGATTCCGACGGGGGCTCCCCCTTCATTGACGCCCCCGACGACCTCTCCCCACCGCCTCCACCTCCTCCCGCCCGAACCCCAACCTCAACTCCCGCTCCCCCTCCTCCGGCCCGAACCCCGACCCCAACTCCACCCCCGGCCCGAACCCCGACTCCAACACCACTTGCTGCGTCGACCCCGCCGTCTGCGTTGGGCGGGCGGCTGCGGCCGGTGGACGAGTTCCTGCGGAGGCTTGGGCTGTGGCTGCGGCCGGAGTGGTTCGAGTCGTGCGCCGTGGGGGTCCCCGGGTTCAACAGCCTCGGTGGTGCGGAGGCGCAGGCAAGGCGGTGCTTTGAGCAGTTCCTTTTAGCTGACATGAACACCTGCGGCGCTGGTGTGCTCCCTGAGGGTGTTGGGAGCATGCACGCCGCTGTCCTCGACGGACCCTTTGTGCTCCAGGTTGTGCATTTCTTATACTTTTCTTATGAGCAGCGTGATTGTACAATTTATGAAATTGTTGTAGTTCTTGTCGAAGCTTCAGAGTGGTGACAAGAATGTCATCGTAGATGTTTGAGAAAAGAAAATGTTAAATCAAGTTTGAGTCTAGTGGTGTTACATTTTCGAAGGCTGGTGCTTCAAGGTTCATCTGAAATAGGGAATGGCGTCATACTGGAACCAAAGCCTAGGCTTACTTGTTGTATATCAACTTATCCGCAAATGCACAATTCCATGAAATGGAAGTATTTTTACTGGAAGTGTTTTGTGGAACAGTGTTCTAAAACAGGTCTGCTAGGCCGTATCAAGGAACGGGTGCCCCTACCTGTTACTGCATAATTGTCGGTTAGGCCACGTAATCAGGCAGATTAAGTCGTCCAATTGCTACTAGGTGGGTAACCGAATGAATACCGCTTACCACTCTTTAGAACCTTAGTATAGAACTGGATGCAAAGCATAAAAAAATATTGCAGTTCTGCGATGCTTGAAGGTGACTGCAAGTCACACAGAGTGGAAGATTTTTGTTGAGTTTGCTGTTACTTTGGTAGGTCTAGTAACGTACTGGTTATGGATTTCAGATCATCTAAGCTATCTAGTTTACAGAGTTGTGGATGATCACTTGGGTAGAAAAAACTGCTTTGCTTCATGGGGCTCCGTTATGTTTAACACAATTACATGCATTTTCAATGTAGTAAGAATGGCCAATTATTTTCTTATCTGGTTGGTCCAAATTTATGACGGTGCAAATTTGTCAGATATAGATATTAGAGTTGTATAATGAATACAAATATATTATCAGTTATGGGTATTATAATCGTATGATGAATGCAACTTTATCTTCAAATATAGTTTATATGCATTGTAGTATGCAGCCACACAATTGCGTGGGCAAGTCGGGAAGTTTCAATATATTTGGAGGCTCCTAATAGGAACCTATGATGTCAATTATTTTGCTAGCTAGGTTGCAGCAACTAAACTAGAAGAATAAGTAAAAGAAATAGGGACACATAATAGAACTGCCATATCACCCTAAACTTGTCTTCAAATTTTCAAAGTACTGTTGTCATTTACAATTTTGGTCACTCCATATGTCACTAACCCTTTAACTTTAGGGTTTTGATATATGCTAATTTGCTAATTGTGCATTGTTTTAGCAAAGATGGTTGTCAGTTATGCAATTTACATGTTGCTTATGTTCCAACTTCCATACACTAGCAAATTCCACATTTGGTGCCCTTTGTAACATATAACTGTACATCATTTTAGTTTTGCCTGTTTATTCGGCGATGTGTTCAAGGGTTTTCTTTTTGTTATTTCTTTTTCCCCTTAAGGAAATCATCTAACTAGCTCTGGGTTTTGTAGGTTGATGAAATTGTCAACATGTCATCTCCTTTAAGGGAAAGATACCATGATGTACATGCAGGACCCAAAAGGTGTTTAAAGCTGTCAATGACAGATGGCATCCAACGCATATATGGTATGGAATACAGGCCTATCAAAGAGCTGGAAGTTCTTGCTCCTGCTGGTTTTAAGGTCATCTTTTGATCTGTTCCTTTTTTTCTGAGAAGGTTGTCTTACCTTTGGGTTTTATGTTCTTCTTTTTCTTAGCTTAACTGTGCCTTTCCACAAGATGTACTTATCACATATTGTGATATATTTTTCTTACTATGATGGTACCTGCTCCTTGGGTACCATCTTGACTGTTGTCTGCTTTTTTATATTACATTCATATGAATAAGTAGTTGAATTCATTGATCACTCCTATTTTATTTCTTCTACCACCAAGACAGCTAATATGTGCATTGATACGCAGTAACCATCTTACTGGGCTATTAATTGCACCCCCAATGCTGCCTGTTATCCTGCTGGGCACTGCTAAACTTTACTCAACACTTACATCTCGATTGTAACATGAACTCCTCATCTGGAATTGCAGAGTTGTGAGAGAATTGGATTAGATACTCCACATGCACTTTATAAGTTGGTTGCCCCGCTTTTATGACTCCGTCTGGCATGATATCGGTGAACAAAATTTTGAAATTGTTTTCTTGGTAAACATAAAAATATGTGCATATGTGAGGTGTTGGTCGCTGCTGTCTAAGAATTTATTTTAATCAAGAAAACTCGGAGCTCGGTTGAGAAGCCAAGCCTTCTCAGGGTCTCATCACCATTGTCATCGTTAGAATTGCATTTTCTAACTACCTTTCTCTTAAAAAACGAATTTTCTTGAGACACCTTGTAGAATGAAATGGTAGATGTACTTTGTATATATCAATGTAAACAATATGGTTGCAAACAGTGTACTAAGTAAATGATAATGCAAATGCAGTGTGAGATTATGAGAAAATAATTTTTTTCCTTTGCTAATTTTGTATGAACAGCTCATAACTTTGTCACTATATCTCAGATTGTTATAAGAAATGTGCACATAAGGAGGGGCCTTCTTATGCTAGTCCCTGAGGTTGTTGAGATTCTTGGGGGTGTAGTTGATGAACTGGAAGCAGCACGTAACAGACTTGTTTCTGAAGTAAATAAACCACCTCGTGGCAAAAGGTATGTATTTTGTTGAACTCAGCAGATTTATGTACATGACATTTCATTGCAAGGTATATTGCTTCACATTTGATTTTAAACATTAAGTCGACAGTTATTTCTGCAAGTATTCTATTAGATGGATGACATGCAAACATTTCAGTTTAGAATCTGTGGTTCTCGGCTATTCTGTGGTAATGGCGAGATCGACGATCACAGGATTTTTTATCTACATAAAAAAAACTTAATTTTCTTTTATTTTGTTTCCATTTCCTTGGATCTTAACTTTATAAACCGAATTTTAAATATTCATATGTATCCAGTCGGCTGCATGCTGTAATTTTGCCATTCAATGTGTATGCAACATTGTTTACAGGCTATTGGCTGTTTGCTCATAACTTGATATATATAGTCCTTGGTTCCATATAGATGTTCACCTCTTAATGGTGCAGGAAACTAGGTGGTTTACCTTTTTCCTCGAGAGCCACATTAGCTGCCTGGCCATGTAATGTCAATGTTACAAATGGTGGTGAGCAAGGGATAGCGATGTCAAGAACAGTAAACCCCTCTTCTCATCCAACAAGATTAGGTACTGTGTAGATTTCATTCAGAGGTTAACTTTCGAGATAGTTACCTTATTTGAGATAGAGATTGGAGACAACTGAATTACGAATAAGTACTATCTTTTTTGCTAGCAACACACAGGTCACAGAAAAGTGATTAACACCTTCATTTTATGAGCATTTGTACCTGCGATTGATTACTTGTATGATTATTGAAGCTATGCTGCAGAAAGACATTTTGTATTTATACTTTTCTTTACTCAAACAGTGATAACAGCAATTGGATTGGCTGCCTATCTGCTGTCTTTCGTGACCACAGTTCTGCACCACACTTAATTAGAAGCCCTCCTGTCGTAGAGAAAATGTTTTTCTTCAAAATTTTCCCCTTCTTGTGGCACGCCATATTTTGCCAAAGAAATGGGGTTATCAACCAAGCGGCCCCTATGTTTGAGTTTTCCATTGGTTAATATTTTAACTTTTCCTTTTTTTTATCATATGATTCATTCATGGTCAAAAAATTTCAATTTGCAGGTAATGCTTCTCAAGTTTGTACAACTACAGGAACAGTGGTAGAAGAGCTTGTTAACCCTCCTGTTGTACTAAACGGTGTCCAAGAGCAAACTCAGAATGTCCACGAAATCACCATGCATGACCTAACTACTTCTCTTACTAGGAACAATACAGGAGCTCCTTCATCTACTCCCCATAGATATGATCCCCAACATAGCATTGGCAGAACTCCACGAACTATGGTAGAAGAATATGTTGACCATCCTATTGCTGCAAACAATGTCCATGAACAAATAAAGCGTGTTCAAGAGATCTCCATGCAGGACCAAGCTACTGCTTTTACTAGGGATAAAGAAGAGCCTTCTGCATCTACTCCTTGTGGATATGATTCCCAACATAGGCCAAATGGCATTGGTGATAGTGCTACTACTGCTAATGATGTGGTGGCTGCACAGTCTTCAAATGTCGACGACGAGACCATTCAGATGGAACATCCTATCATTCTAAGCGGTGAAAATGAAAAACCTTTTACATACATTATCAACATGATAGCAGATTGGGCCATAGAACAGGATACAAGACCCTATATTAAAGGAAAAATCAAGGTTCATTTGCTTCTTAATACCTTACTGTTTATTTGCAAACTTAACGCACCTTTCAGCTTTTTATCAACAATTTTTTACATAAAACTGCATCTGTTCTATATTCCCATTTTGATCAAAGTATTTTCGATGATTAAAGAGCAAGAAGATTCTCTTACATGTATATTAGTTTTCAATAATTTGTAGAAATGTGTAAATGTTGATAGATGGCATAACTGCTGCAGGGCTTGATCACTTGTGTTAAACGATTTCAATTTAAGAACTGCACCGAATATGAGCTTCAAGTTTACATAGATGATGGAAGTTACATTTCAGAGGCCCTTGTTGACCGTGATGTGAGTACAACTGTTTTATTAGTAATTTGTCCTACTATGTTTACTATACCATCTTACCGTATCACATTACATAGATTGTACGTAACATGATTGGTCATTCCCCTGAGGAGGTTACAGCTGCTCTTTGTTTTGGTGACCCAAAATCAGCATCATCCCTGGCTATGAAAGAAATCTTGAAAGGATTCCAGCGTGTTTTGGTGAAATTTGAGGTTGGTGCTTGTTCTTAAATTCGCGGGCCTGTTTTCATTAATATACTTTTGCATTGGTATAAATTTCTTTCATGTTGGGGGCGCTTGATAATCATACTAGATGAGTACTATGTCTACAAGCACATAATTTGACTTTTATCCATGAGGAACAGAACAATGGTTACTAAATGACCCTTTTCTTAGCAATATTTTAAAATGCTGCCTACCTATCTTATCTTTAAAAGTAATAATCACTTTTAGCCAATACAACGACGGTGTTGTGGCCAAAAAGGGTTGGGTTATTTTTAAAAATTAGTTTGGACTTGCATGTGGGGTGGCAAACGAGAGTCATTTTCTTTAAGTTAGTGTGGGGGCCATTTTTAAAATATTGTTAAAAAGGTTCATTTAGTAAAAAATCAGTTACCAGAAACGCGATTCGTTCGAATTGTAGTACATAATTCGAGTTCGCGGTTCACTATTTTTTCTTCCAATTTTCATTGCGAACATGAACTCCGCACCTTAAACCGGTTCAGGTTCGACAATCCGTTCGTGATTTTTGGGGCGGTTTACATCGAATCTGGTAACTATGGTAAAAATTGTTCGGAGGAATAGGACTGTGTTAAAGTTTTTCATCTAAGCTTTTTTATTTTGCCCTGTTCTGTTAACATGAAAATGGACATAGCATAGGTGCATGTGAGTGGATAAAAAATCAGAAGTGCAAAATAAAAATCTCTTCAAGACTTTAGTGGAACAATTAGCAGTTTTTAGGGGAGCGAAATGCCAGCACAGAGAGCCCATTTATCATCATCTGTTCTACAGGGCAAATTTGTTGTGCTTATTATAGCTTAGAATAACTGAAGCAAGCTTTAAATAAGGCCAAGCTGTTTACGTAAAGTCAGCTCATAAACACTTGCAAACTTTCCGGTTTACCCAACAAATCAGTCTGTTTGCTGGACTTTGGGGCTACTTAGGCTATAAGCCACATGCCTTTTAAACTCAAGTTAGGCCAAACAGATTCAGATTAATCTATGGCCTTTTTTTTGTGGGGAAGCCAATTTCAGCTTTCGAAAAGCCAGTAAGCCCCTTAAACAGTTTAGTTTTTAAGCGGCTTTTGACATAAGTCAAAAGTTGAAATCTAGACTGGATCTATTTTTGCAGCTTATTGCTGAGAGAAATTAGCTATTTATTAAACGGTCTTTTATAAAAAGCTATAACCGCTTTTCAACTCAGAAAGCTAAAAAACAGCTTTTCACAAAAACTATAGCTCTTCCAAACAGACCCTATATCAATCTAGCTTGCAAGTTGTGCTTGCTAGGGTGATGCAAAATTGCCTTGTATATTTCTAGCTAAACTTTGATTAATGTCATTTGAAAGCATCTTGCTGACTGCGGTTACCTTGTAAGCAAATAAAACTGTTATGTGCATGGTTGTCAAGGCGTACCTGGCAACCACAGCGAGTGCTAGTTGCCAGGACGCCATGGCGTCCTCAAGGCCGGTACGACGAGTGACATTAAGACGAGTTGATCAGAGGGTAGAGCAGAACATGTCAGGCGGCAGAGCAGAGCAGACCAGGGTCAAAGGGCAGAGCAGAACAGATCAGAGATCCCTGGGCAGAGGGTAGAGCAGACCAGGGAGCAAAGGGTAGAGCAGCTCAGAGGGCAAAGGGTAGAGCACAGGGGGCAGATAAGCAGAGGGCAGAGCACAGGGAGCACAGAGACTATCAGAGGGAGTGGACGTGGGAGGGGAGCTCCTCGGCGGCCGGCGCAATCATGGGTGGTAGCTACGGTTGCAGGCGGCGGCTAGGGTTGAAGGAGCAGCCTAGCTCGTTGTCCTCTGCTGAGCTTGAAAGGAACACGACGCCGGAGAGAGTGGAGGAGGGAGGGGAGCTCCTCGACGGCCGGCGCAATCAGGATCGGCAGCTACGGTTTGAGACGGCGGCGGGTAGGGTTGAAGGAGCAGCTGAGCTCGTTGTCCTTTGCCGACCCCGGCGTCCACTCAGCAGCGCCACGACGCCTTGGCGACGCCGTAACCATGGTTATGTGTCATTTGACTAGTTATCTCCTGGTATTGTACCGGAAGTAATTGCGAGCATTCTTTGTTGGGGGATATCTAGTGCAATCAGTTTTTTGGTGTAATCACCGTGCAATCCAACTAAGAAAAGTTTCAAAAAATTCTGGAAAAAATCATAGACGTACATATCATCTTGCCCTATCTATATATAAAATTTCATGATCAAATTCATCTTATGCTAGAAGTTACAAAAAAGACAAATTTAGGGTGCATTTGAACTATTCAAATTTGTCAGAAATTTATCTTTTTTATTACTTTTAACATAGGACGAATTTGATCATGAAATTTTATATGTAGATGGGGTAAGATGAGATGTACATCCATGATTTTTTTCAGAATTTTTTAAAACTTTTCTTAATTGGATTGCACGTGATTGTACCAAAAGCCTGATTGTACTGGATATGCCCCCTTCCTTGTTGACTACTGTATATATGTTGGTGGCAAACACCTCAAATGGTGTGCTGCTATTCAGTTACTTCAGTAGCCATGCCTGGACCGTTGGAATGCTTTGAAAAATCTGGCAAAAGCATTTCCCATATTAAATTTTAGTTCTTTAAATTTTCATTTTTACAGCATTTTAATGCATGAAAGGTGATAAGTTTAATTTCCCTCGATTTCAGGGTACAATGATTATCGAGTTCAATAGAAAATCTTCTGTTCCTATTGTACGTGAGATGAATGAAGGTTGTTTGAGTTCTGATGCATGGCTCCTGCTTCGGAGGATGAAAACATTTTCTGCTCAAAGGCACATACGAAGTTTGGATTTTATGGATACCACTCCGTGATTATGTTGAACCTTTGTGCAGACCGAATGCAAAAGCTAATTTGGTCGTAATATTGATATGCCAGGGCAAGTGCATTTCCGAAGTATTTTGTATCTTTGGGGATGTGCATGTGTGTGGGTATTTGTCTTTTTTTTTCCTCGTTATGTCATCTTTATTCTGCATATTGTAATCTTCCCACATTAACATCAATTAGAAATGTTTTCGCGGCGTGATACGTCGCGTGCGTTGTTTTTTTTTCGTAGAAACAATTTTGTTTTTTTTTTGCGGTGTTTTTCTTCTAATCATCGAGAAAACGCGCGAAACGGTTGAAAGGATACAAATGTAATCACATTTTTTTTCGTATTTATCTAGGATTCTCTCACGAAGGATTCACGATTGCATTAAATCAAAAGGTTTTTTTCGTGAAAAATAACTGGAATGATCAAAATATAATTACGCTCTTTTGTCGGTATTTATTTAGGGTTTTTTCACGAACGATTCATGATTTTTCTGAACCAGAAAGTACTTTTCGTAAAAAACCGTGGGAAGGATCTATACTTAATTATGCATTTTTGAGGGATTTACACGTGAAAAAAATGAGCGGAGCCGGTCGCGCAGCGCGACATGGAAGCAGTCCCTGGTCAAGAAGTCTTCGATCTTTAGTATAGGTATTATTACTATTGGGTAGTTGGAACTAAGTAAAAACGATTCTTTCTTGGAAGGATAATAAAATCTGCCAAAGACTGAGCACATTCATGAACGCACTTGATGGACATGAAAATTTTCATTAAGACCATTGTACAAAAGAAAATCAGTGAGAAAATGAAGAACAACTCGATCGATTCACTATTTAAGGTTCCTATATTTTTTTAGTCACTGAATATAAAGATCAAATACTGCTGCTATAACAGAGAATGCAGTATACATTCGCATTCGAGCATCCCGCTTCGCTCCCATTATATCGGTTGGGACTTGAGAAATGTTTCAGACATTCTAAAACTATTCTCACATGTAGGACGTCATGTATAATGTACCTTCGGAATTTCACGATCGTTTGGGACTAACAGACAGCAAAAGGATCTGGGCATAGTTTATCTTTATATTTTTCTTCCCCAATTTGGGATAAAATTATATTTTTCCCATAAATTTGCATGGAATTTCTAGAAAAGGAAAAAATTAAAAATAAATCCTCTAATACGTGGGGCCCACGCTTCAATGGCTCAGTGGCTTCAGTGGCTCAGTTCACTCTGAACCAAGTTCACTGAGAGGGAGTGGGCTGAGTGGCAGACTAGAGAATTTTTTTTAATAATACATTTTTTTTAGAAATTGCAAAATTAAACGTCTAACAAAAATTATATAAATATACCCCTGTCGGCTGTTGGTTGGACGACACAAAAATATCGCCCAACCAACGGGCGACAGAAGGGTAGAAATAATTTTAGATCTAGCTAAATTTAGAGGTTACGGATAGATTTTGTATATTTTTCGTAAACGTACATGTTTTTAGGAATAATAATATAATTTTAGAAATTTAGATGGTTTTTACAGATAGAAGTACATCAATAAATATTCTTAGGAATGTAGATGTTTTTTACAGATAGAAGTACGCCGATATATATTCATGGGAATGCAGTTAGATTTAGGTAGATATATATTTTTAGGAATGTAGTTATTTTTCTACAGATAGATCTATATTTTTGTAGCATACAGATATAGTTATGTTAGGTGTCACAATATTTTTTTATGGAAAGTAATTAATTCATGGGTGAATGAATGGGTTCGCAAATATGGCAGAACAAGTTTCATTTAGAATCTATTATGGAGAAGGGGTTGTAATGTATGGTTTGGAGGGTGCAGATCTAAGTAAGTTATGTGGATAGAGGTTTGAGTAGGGTCGAGGAGCGCACATTTTCTTCTGTGTTGAAGTGGTTGTATTATACTTTTCAGATAGAACAAGAGAAGTGCCAGCTGAAGGTATTTTGCCTATGTAGTATGCAAAATGGTCCTATTTACTGGGAGATAGTTGAGCTGAAGGGAACCGTATAGTGGAGATCATATGTGAGAGGGGCAGAGCAACGGGGATGGTATCGGGTGCTTTTAGTGCAATCATATGATAGGGATATTGCCCCCAGTAGCAGTTGGACGCCGGTGAGTGTAGTCAGCCTCAAAATGAGTTTAGTTTTGGTGGCACCGAAATTGGGGGATCTAGCCGTGAGTAGCATGTTCAGCAATGCAGCGAGGACATCATTTGCCAAAGTAGTGAACAAGTTGAGTTTGTGAAGGATGATGAAAATGTTGGACAAGAAGCGCAGGGACAAGTAGACGAAGGTGAGCAAATTGATGAAATAACAGCTAGGATGGAAGAGGAAGATCGTAAGTACAGCAGAGCAGAAGTGGAAAATGACAATGAGTCAGATGAGGAAGATGGAGGTACGGAGCCGCTTGTGCCAGCCGAGCGGAGCACGCATCAATTTGATAAGCTGGTTGTCAATGAAAGCAATGATATACCTTGCCAGTATAGTGACAATGAGGTTAGGCCTAACAGTATGTACCTGACAAAAGAGGTTGTGCAGGATGCTGTGAAAGATTGGGCTTTATCATTAAGAAGAACTTTCAGGGTTAAGAAATCCACCCCAACCTGCTACGACGTGGTGTGTGAGATCCATGGGTGTCCGTAGAGAGTGCACATGTACAAGCCCAAATGGGGCACCCGTTGGCTATGTTCAAGGTCGAGCAAAGATAGTCAGATGATCGAGGAAACACTTATGGCTCACAGGAACCTGTCATCCAGGAATGTCGCGAACATCATGTACGTAGAGATAGTGGAGAACCTGAATTTTGAGCCCCGTGCTATAATCCGAGCAATCGAGAACAGATATCAGTACACAATTAGCTATAGGAAGGCATTGAGGGTGAAACAGAAGGCATTAGAAATGAGGTTTGGAAAGTTTGAAGACTCGTACCATAATCTGCCCACACTGCCCAGTTGCATTCAGGGAAGAAATCCTGGTACTTACATGATTATCAAGACTGTCCATCAATCAAGTGGCCAAGTAAAAGGCTTCTGAAGAGAGTGTTCTTCGCATTCGGAGCTTGCATTAAGGCGTTCTATCACTGTCGTCCATTGTTGTGCATGGACGGCACATTCTTGATTGGGAAATATAGAGGGCAAATATTGACAGTTGTGAGCGTTGATGGAAATAACCAGATTCTGCTTGTTGCCTTTGCCTTTGTAGAAAGTGAGAACTACGAGAGTTGGCTGTGGTTCCTACAGAACTTGAAGATCGGGGCAAACTCATCTAGATGTGTGCATGATGTATAACAGGCATGTTGGTCTGCTTAGTGTTATCAACCAGTTGCAAACAGGGGAAAAGGAGCCATTTCCATGACCTGACTTGTAGAGCCGATGGTGCATGAGGCATTTGGGTGCAAACTTCTATAAGCAATTCAGGAACAAGGAATTGATGAACATATTCAAAAGACTATGTAAGTAGAACTAGGAAAGTAAGTTCCAAACTCTGGAAAAATCTTGATGAGATGACAAAAAAAACAAGGAGGAGCAGACGAACAAGGCTAGTGGCAGTGAAACACAGGAGCAGGTGGAGCCTCTTTTTCCTCTACCAACAAAAGATAAGCGACTAATCATCGTCGAAGGCAAAGGCCAATCAAATGTTCTCAGACTGGATCAAGCACGAACCAAAAGAGAAGTGGTCACTGTTACATGACACACATAGTGCCAGATACAGTGTGATGACCACTAACTTTGCAGAAGTTTACAACTGGGTAATGAGAGGGATGAGGTGTCTCCCGTTGGTAGGAATTGTTGAGGGAGTACTGCGGGGCATAACCAAGTACTTTGTGGACAGGCATCAAACTGCTGAAATAGTAATGAGAGATGAGAAGTTCCTGTACTCTTCCATGATCACTAAATATATGGATGAGAAGAGTCAAAAGGCGGCCAAGCATAGAGCTATCAAAATTGGTGCACGAACACTATGCTTCGAGGTGATCTGCAGTGATAAAAGACGACGTAAAACCAACCAGAAGGTTGTCACCTAGGAGCGCATCTTACAGGCTGATTGTAAATGCTTGTGTAACAAGCCATACCTTTTTGCATAGGCCATATTCTCATGTGATAGCCTCATGTGCTTTATTTGTAATGCAACCTGGTACATATCTATCTAAATATTTTACGAAGAAAAGGGTGATGGCAACTTGGAGCGATGAGCTTTATGATTATGGTGTTATGGGTTCTTTCACTACAACTCCTAGTGTTGATGAAAGTTTCTGGGTCCCTGATTTTGATGCAAGAAGATGGAAAGCAAGGCGTCAAAAAACAAGACGTATCAGAAATGACATGGATGAGTCTGAAGCTGGGAAACGCATGAAGAAATGTTCATTGTGCAACCAAATAGGACATACGTTAAAGAACTACCAGGCACAAAACGAAGAAGATGAAGGAGGAGATGGCAATCTGACGGTGGGGCAAGGATCGTCCTCTACGAGGAGTGCTGCACAACGCCATCGTACCAGATGAGAAGCAATTTGAATTGTCATATGCTATATGTCAAATTTATATTTTATTGATGTAACGTGTGTTGTATGAACTCTGTTTTTTATCTAGCTATAAGCATGTTGCATGTAGTTGTGAGTGTTGTGTCTTGACAAATTATTGGAATTGTTTCAATATATTGTTATAATGCTTGTACAGTTTTATGTGCGCATTTGTTTCAATATATTGTTGTGATGCTTATATAGTTTTTCATATGCTTTTGTTTCTATATGCATTTTAATTATAACTTTCATTTATGTAATTTGCAGGTATGGCTCACAAGGATGGAGATGGCAAGTGGCCCTTTGAGTTGCTGTATCCAGTTGTTGATTCTCGTCACCATGCCCACTTCACCATTGCTTTTCCAGAGGAGGGAGGGGATCCTGTGTAGTTCGGTGTACTTCGATCGAGGACATCGCAATACTCCTGGGTGCTCATTCCTCGTTGGATCCCTAGGTAACATATTAGTATTTAAATTTCTAAATATGTTTGTCATAGTATCATGATTAGTGTTGTACTGATATTAATTACATGGTTTTGTTTCGTAGGCTTTGAGCTTCAGGGTTGCTGCCACTCGCTCGAATGATGCAGGACGTGGGTCGCCGATTCTCGTTCGATAGGTCTTTGATCACCGCTTTGGTGGATCGGTGGAGGCCGAAGACGCACACCTTCCATCTATCCGTCGGGGAGATGGTGATCACTTTGGAGGACGTCTCGTACCTCCTTGGACTTCTGATTGCCGGTGACCTTGTGATGCCCCAGGATGTTGACCCGATGTGGTGCTAGGAGCTACTTGAGCGGTTCTAGGGTGTGCTGCCAGCTGATGTGTACCGACCCTTCAGCAGTACACATGGTTCAACACTGAGGTGTCTTCGATAGTTCGTGGTACGTAACTAGCCTTTTAAACTTAATTGTCCATATACTGCTTAAAATAACAAGTAAGCTTAAATTTACAGTCGGCGCAGATCGTCGAGCTTGCGGACAAGTTTAGGGTGATCCGCCACCTGGAGGCATACCTGCTATGGCTGTTTGGCTGGTGCATGTTCACGAGCTCCCATGGGGATAGCGTGGACAAGCACCTCGTCTAGTTCGTGAGAGAGATTGTGGACGTGCCTTGACGTCGTGTTGCAGTACTCTTGGGGGTCCGCTGTGCTCTGCGCCACGTACTGTGCACTCTGCGACTGTTGTGGACGGATCGCCGATGGCTCAACCTTCACTAGATGTCCACTGCTAGTACAATAGTGGGCATACGAGAGGTTCCAGATCGGGCAGCCCGACATCGACCTGTGGCCTCTTGAGCATGCAGGTAATGACGACGTCGACGGTCCGATCGTGGGCACCATCTGGTGCCACCGACGGGTAAGATATTGCAATCACAATTTTGGTACTTTTGCTTTAACATTTGTGAGTACTAATGGTAACGTTCTGTCGTTATTGTAGCCTAGGTGCGCACACAGGACGATGCGGCTAGGCTACCCGCAGTTCGTCACTGCGTTCGACCACCTCACCGATGACCACGTACGCTAGATGCCGTACACAGAGGCGGAGGTTGAGTTTCGTGTGACGGGTGGCCTGTCCACCCTTGGCACACGAGACGCGGTGTATTGGTGCACATGTCGGTTCCTTCTGTTCAACGTCCAGGTCGAGGGCTACGCTGTCCATCGAGTGATGAGGCAATTTGGTTTACAACAGGAGTTCCCAGTCCAGATCGGCCGTGTGGTCCCACATGGCGCCTACACGTAAGTTCCTGCATCGATGTTTTTATAATTATTATTGTATAATGCCATCTAATAACGCTATATTTATTTCTTATCCATGGTCAGACTAGGAAGGGCATGCATAGGGCCACCCCCTGACACATACACATGGCGCCAAGGGTTGAGGAGTGGGGAGGAGTCCTGGACGACGTCCATGTTGAGGATGCGGCATGCGACCTGCAGACGTACCGCGCCTACCAACAGTGGTACACTTCCCGTACTCGTCTACGTTTGGTACGTGTCGACCCTGATCCTCCTAGACACATTCCCAGGGTAAGAGACACGTATCCCGCCCATACGGACTCGGCTCTACACAGTGCGGTACGTTGCATCCTATCTGTGATCTCATGTACACTTAGTTAGTAACTGTGCTAACTAATTCGTAATGTATTTTCCAGACTGATGTGTTGGGCCAGTACTACGAGGAGTCAGGGAGCTTCCTTTCTCGTCTGACCAGCGGAGTTGACGTGACCAGAGGGGAGGTGACCTCTTACTTCGCGAGGTCTCGCGAGAGCTCGAGACGCGTCCTCGAGTTGGCGAGATGCCGCCTGCCTCCCGATGTGGCTCATGGTGTGCCGCTTAGCGGAGGCAGGGGTGTTGCACGTACATCTTCACATGCTACAGCCTCCCGTGCCACCGTCACGTCGCCGGTTGCGAGAGGGCGAGTTGCTGGACACACTGGTCTAGCCGCTCACACTGGAGGTGAGTACTGAAATGCACTTTTTATGTTTTACAATCATTTTTTGAATGCTCTCAACAATTGTTCATTTGCTACAGGGTCACAGGCACGGTTCTTCCTGCCTACAGCTTCACCTGCACCTGACGACTACGAGGGGCAGGCTGATGATCCAGATCATGAGGACTACACGCCGCAATTGCCAGATCGAGACGACCTCACCGACGCACCACGTACACCGTAGCTTTGTGTTATGAGGGTCGCCATGATTTTCCCGTAATTTCTGGGCCGTATCCGGTGGTCCCTGCGACGCTACAAAAACTGTAAAGTGGCCACAATTTCGGGGTTTTGTGGCCACATGTGCCTCTTCCGATTTTCGCAAACATGGGTGGGAGAGGGACATTAGAGGGAGGACGATTCTCAAATCAGAAGTTAATGCAGAAAATAAGATAGGCCGCACTCTTTATTATAACTTAAAACTGAGAGGAGCATCACGAACAACGAAAATAATAGTTACAACTTGACGTCTACTGAGTGGATCGAGGCCACTTCCCCTTTGCCCATGCCTCCAGTGGGGCTTCTCTGGCACGACGTGCCCTCTCTCTCTCTCTCTCTCTCTCTCGGCCTCCTTCTCCATCGCTTCCTTTCTACGTGCCTCCTCGCATGTGGCGTCACGCTGCTTTTGAAGCTACCGTCTAAACTCCTCGTCCCAGTTTGCTTGATCAAGGAGCCTTTGCTTTTCGGGGTTGATCTCTATATCAAACTACTGCTTAAATTCACGCAGTGGCGGAGGCGACTGCATGAAATATAAATTAGCAAAGTTTCATGTAGAAATATTACGAAACACGTATGATTATTACCATCTGACGATTCTTCAGGCTCTTCTCCGGCGGGTCGAGGGCGTAGTTGCAGCACTTCCAATATCTCTTCTTCCAAGTTGGGATTTCCCAAGAGTTGACAAGCTTGTAAGGATCTCCGCCCATACACATTGGTGGGACAGCCCCGCAAGGTAGGAAGAGGTTCTGGTACGTGACGTTGCGCGACTAGTCTGAAGCGCCTCCCTCTTCCTTTGCCTTTCTCTTTCCCTTTCCACTTGCACACCTCGGCATTTTGGGTTGATCCTCTACTTTCCTCCCTCTCTTTTTTTCTCTTCTCCTTTGTTTCTCTCTTTTCTTTCCTTTTCTCTCCCTTTCTTCTCTTTTCTACCTCGTTGGTTGCTCTCTGCCTCACTCAAATGAGCACAGTGTAGCGCGATGGGCTCTTTATAGCCCTCACTGTCGCCCCTTGGTTTGGCGACAGGGGGCCACGCTCCCTCTATCGCCCATTGATCGATCGATTTTTATACTGTCGCCAGACCATCGGGCGACAGAGACTCGGACAGGTGACGTGGCGCTCTGTCGCCCATTCATCGTGCGATGTGGCCTCTTGTCGCCCGTTGGTTGGGTGATATTTTTGTATAGCCCAACCGACAGTCGACATGGGTATATTTATGTATTTTTTTATGTTTATTTTTGCAATTTCTAAAAAAAATATATTATTTAAAAAAAATTAGACTGAATGATGCAACAGGCCATGCGGTGGGTTAGGGATGATGTGGTCATGCTATGTGGCTGCCATGTGGCGCTGGCGTGGTACAGTGATGCGATTGCTATGTGGGCGCGAGGTGGCGATGACGTGGCTAGCCTGTGGCGCTACGTGGCGACGCATTAGCGGCGGCCGACATGGAGAGGAAGCGGCTCAGCGGCAACGTGGCCTTACCGAAGCCAGGGAAGAAGGCTTGGGTGCGCATGAAAGCACGATGAAATCGACCCGAATCTGGGGAAAAAGAATGCGGGCGAATCAGGGAACTCAGCGGGACCAAAGACGGCAGCAATAGCTCACCAGCAGCGAAGATCGACGACGAAAAAGCCCAACGGTGCAGCGGTGAAGACTTGATGCTAGGATTGGGTTTTGGCGGTAGCTCGGGCAGTGGAACACGTAGAAAAGGGAGGGGAACAAAGCGGCAGAATAAATAAGCGCGGAAGCCGAGGTCTTGCTATTGGGCCGGGGCAACAGAGCAGACACCTTTGGAGGAGATAGAATTGCAGGATGATCTGACCTACAAGTAAAACAATTCGCTTCTGCAGAGTTCAATGGAGCAATCACTCGGAGAACGAAGCAATATGGGAGCGTGAAGAAGATCTGAAGAAGGAATTTCCCAACCTTTTTCATTAGCAACCCTGAATCTCGGGGACGAGATTCTGTTAAGGGGGGAGGTTTGCACCATCCCAAAATTTGGCTATTTTGAAATTTATAAGTTATTTTGAATTTTTGTAATTTATTTGGATTTAATTGGAATTTCTGGAATTTAACCCTTCTTCAGAAATTAATTAAATAATGATTAAGTTTCTGCAAAATATAAAAGAAAATATTTTATTTGAGTCCAAAATGTTCCAAAATATTTTCTGGATTTTTTCTAGAATTTTTCTGATATTTTAAAGGCCTCAAATGATTTAAATGAATTTTTGGAATTATTTTTATTCGAAAAGCCGAAAAAAGTCGATGAATAGTGTTGGGCCGGCCCGTTACTGTGCTGCCGCCAAGCCCACGCCGCGCGAACCCTAACGCCACTGTCTCTCAACCGCCCGATCCACATCGAACGGCTGAGGATCGCCCGTGCCGCTTGCCGCACCAGGCCATTCGATCGTCGCCGCGTGGACGTTCTGGATGCATCCACGTCGCCCGAACGTTTCCGTCACCGCCGACGTCCCCGGCGAGTAACCGTCACGTTAATGCGACGTTTAATTTGGGCACGCACGCCGAGGCTATAAAACACCTAGAGCATTCCGCCGAAGAGCCCTTCGGTTTGCACATCATTTGCTCTACTTCACGCCTCCCGAGACTCACTGTAGAGCCCTCACGACCTCGCCGTGGTACCTAAGCGTCTCCACGCACTCTTCCCAGTGACTCTCTCTCTACCTCTCTTTTCCTCTATAATATTGTTAATTCGATACTACGTGTAACTGCTATACTTTTGGACGATTCCGTCTATTTCTTCGATTGAAGCGATTCTGACATAAGTCTTCATGTGCAGACTTTCAAGCCTTGCATTACCGACATTCTGTTGTGCAACCGCAACATAACTTAAACTGGATGCCTCAATTACAAGCCGCATTCCATGCTTGCTTGTGAAAACATTACTTCGATCGAATTGACAACTTAGCTGATCGATCGCTATTCACTACAAGCACACTTCCACATTTTATTTTGCACTCAGCCTCAACCTCGATCGATTCTTCATACAGCTCGTTAATTGCAGCATCTTTCATCTGCTCCTGCTTGATTGCCCAGCTGCTCAGCGACGGTGGCTGCAGCACGCCTAGGCGCCCGTGAGCTCCGGGACCCTCCTCTCCTTCGTCTGGCTGCCCCGGCCGCCGGAGCTCCGGCGGTAGAACTCCCGCTGGAAGATGTCCCCCACCTCCGGCGCGAACCTCCGCCAGAGGAACAGTGCCCGGTACCACAGCGGTACCGTGATGTGGCGCCGGCCGCGGCAGACGGCCTCCACGATGGCCTCCGCGCACCGCTCCGCGCGCACCGCCGGGAACAGCCCAACCCGAGCCTGCACAAGCACAACGGCACATACAGTAAGGCCGGCCAGGAAGGCGAGGCCTTCAAAGAATCGAATGTCTACTCGGTGTCCATGCATGGAGCAGAAATTAAGACTGTCAAACTGAGAGTATATATGATGGATTGTGCACTCACATCCCTAGTGTCTTGATCGACTTCCACTGTCCCTTCTCTGGACAGATGCTTCCCTTTCGTCATCTCCGACTCGATCCACCCGGCAGTCGCAATCGTGATACTGACCTCGTCGTGGAGCTCCATTCGCAGAGTCTCGAAGAAGTTCAGCACAGCAGCCTTGCTAGCCTGCAACATTTGTTCGCCGCAGTTGAAAGAGTTATGTATGAAGCATCATCGGTCATTCTGCATGCATGTCCACAGTAGAGAAAGGAGAAGGGAAGCGTGCTGTCTGTCGAAAGAAGATACATTATAGAAGCTCATTCTTGCCAGTGCCAACACCCCCGCAGCCGACGAGTTGACGAAGATCTTCCCGCGACTATTCTTCAGATGAGGGAGAGCGTAATGAGTTGGATGAACTGTACCCCAGAAGTTTACAGCCTGCAGCGTGCATGAGCAGTTCAGACAAAATCCATCGTCATATAACCATGCAATTCCTAATGCAAATGTTGTTACATTTCTCAGAGTAATATTGTTAATTCGATACTACGTGTAGCTGCTATACATTTCGACGACTCCGTCTATTTCTCTCGATTGAAGCGATTCTGACATAAGTCTTCATGTGCAGACTTTCAAGCCTTGCATTACTGACATTCTGTAGTGCAACCGCAACATAACTTAAACTGGATGCACATTGATGCAGCCCTAGCTCCTCCGTTTGCTATGATGTTAGTAATTTGCATGTGTGACAGCTAAAACAATCAATTGGAGTGACAGGTTGACCAGCATCACCTAGAATTCGATTGGGAGGAGCACAAGTGCTCGTCATGTACTGTATTGAGTTGCATGCACCAACCAGTTCACTCAAAAGCTTAAGTTGATGAGAAAAGGTGGACAATTCACTTATACTTCAACACTCCCCCTCACGTGCAGACTCCCTCAGGCCTAGGACGTGGAATAGAAGTGGGCTATAATTATTTTTTTAAAATTGCGCCAATTGGGTCTTGAACTTGAGACCTCTTGACTCTGATACCATATTGAGTTGCATGCACCAGCCAGTTCACCCAAAAGCTTAAACTGATGAGGAAAGGTGGGCAATTCACTTATACTTCAACACTCCCCCTCACGTGCAGGCTCCCTCAGGCTTAGGACGTGGAATAGAAGTGGGTTGCAATTATTTTTTTAAATTGCGCTAACCGGGTCTTGAACCCGAGACCTCTTGGCTCTGATATCATATTGAGTTGCATGTACTAACCAGTTCGCACTGATGAGGAAAGATGGACAATTCACTCATACTTCAACTGAAGGGTCTAAACAACAGGGGGAAAAAGAGTACCAAAACTTGCTTGAAATCGGCAACATCTGGCACTTCCTCGAACCAGCACACGTTCGCTAAATCGGCATTGTTCACAAGAAGATCCACTACACAAAAAAAAGGCAAGATCAAAACACGAGTTCATGAAGTTAGAACATGGGTCTGCAACTTGAGATAGATCCACAAAATTCCCGTCGATTGTGGTCAACTTACATCGGCCGAAGTGTTCAACTGTGGCCTGGACGAACCCCTGGCAATCCCTTGGCCTCGCAACGTCGCCCGGAACGACAAGCACGTCCGGCGAGCCGAGATCCCTCGCCTTCGCGGCGACGTCATGCAGGCTTCTCTCCCTCGTCGCCACCAGAGCCAGCCTCGCGCCCTTCTTGGCATACTGGTAAGCTATTTGCTGAACGCAAATGGAACAGATTAGCATGTAGTCAAACAAACACGCAGCTCCATTCATGAGTTAAACTTCTAACAAAATACTATATTGCAGGAAAGGAAAATAACGATGCCGACAGACCTCGCCGATGCCGGAGGATGCGCCCGTGATGAGCACGACCTTGCCGGCGACGTCCTCCGGCGAGACGGAGGCGAGCGCCGAGGCGGTGAGCTTGTAAACGTAGTACGGGGGGAGGAAGAGGGCGAGGAGGAGGAGCGACCGGCGCGCCGCCCAGTCCATGAAGGTGTTGACGAGGTCCGTCGCCGGCGTCTCGCTGCGCAGCAACGTGTACCCCAGCTTCAGCATGTTCAGCATCTCCATGGCTGCCGGCAACTTCGGTGTCCTTCCTGCTTCTTCCGCTGCTCCTCCTCTCTGCACTATCCAGTCCGTACGGTGTGTTGCGCCGGCTGGTCTGTAATTTAGAGGTGGGCGTCGTGCCGGGTCGGGCCGGCCCGGCACGGGCCCATCGTGCTTCGGGTCTAAACCGTGCCGGGCCGTAACGCCCATCGTGCTCACCGTGCCGGGCCGGCTGGCCTGGGCCATTTCAGCGAGCCGTGCACGCCCATTTACCCTTCGTGGTTCCGCTTGCGCCATGCCGCTCAGCCCATCCATTTATACTATTACTATAAGAGAAAATGATCACGGATTAATTTCTTTTTTATCTGTCTAGTACTTCCTTTTTCTCCGGTCGAAACAAAATCCTATTGTGTTTATTCTTCTTGATTTTCTTGATTCAGTTGTTCCTTCTAGTCACATACATGCAACCATGCATTTACTCCTTGATTTGCTCACCCACACATACAACGTATGAATGCATTTCCTTCCTTTTCTCCGACCCATCCGTAGTTTTCTTCCTTTACTCCTTGATTTGCTCACCCACACATACAACACAGTTGCGGTTCTGTTGGGTCAGGTTGCCGGCTTGGCACGGCCCGGACCGTCAGGTTGCGTCGGGCCGCCCATCGTGTTCGACAGCAGGCCCGACACGGCCGAACAATCGTCTTGAGCCACCCGGTCCGCTTAGAACAAGACGTGCTGTGCCGTCAGGTCGGCTGGCCTGGGGCGGCCTCGTGCCGGCCCAAAATAGCCCGGCCCAGTGCCCACCTCTAGTCTGTATCGTGTGAGACGGAGAGGTTAGAGGAGCAGCACTGCATGAGGTTGCATGGTGTCCTCCTAGCATGACACGTCACCAATGACGGACACGTGGCACTTCTTCTAGAGCAGCAGAGCTACCTGTGACTGTGAGCTTCTGAACAGAACAGGTGGCCAGTGCCATTCCTTTGATCAATTCAATAACCCAGAAAAAGAAACTGTTGAAGCAACGCTTTGTCGAACTTCTCTGCCTCGTCGAATAAATTTAAAAACAGGCACACATGTGTGCGTGTTTTCGTGCTACAGAGGTTTTAGAGTCTCGAATCACTTTTTTAACATGTAATAAACACGCACACATGTGTGGTGGTGTGTGTGAATTGTGTGCAGATTTCTAGTTCAGACTCCCAATTCTGTAGTCATTGATAAAGACCGGGAGCATTTCATGGATGAGGGATCTCAACTGTAGCAGAAACCTGATCTTGTAACTAGTTTGCATTTACTTCGATTCAAGAGTACTCTTAGAGTCAGGAACTCTAGTCGTGGTTTGCATCCTGCCGAAACTTGTTATCATAGTTTATGCCATTCTTTGGTGTATAACCACAGTTGAAAACTTGAAACACTAATCATCAATGTGGGGGCAACAATTTCCTAATGCAGATTTATTCACTTTGAGGCAATGCCCATAACCCTGACGCAAGACTGGATTTGTAGTCTTGTTGATATATCATTCTAATTGATTGTGCTTTCTTTCTCCTCCTTTTTTAGAGGAGATTGTGCTTTCTGTAATGATGAATTTGTCTATGTTTAACCATTTTTCCGTTGTGACCACCATTTATGTTGAGAGTTGAATCTAGCAGTGAACTCAACTGACAAGCAAATGTCTGATTAAGAACTTTAGAATTTATATACAACCTGTCACTTGGTGCATAACCTTAGTCTTGTACTCTTGTGGCAATTCGCCTCCAAGCTATTTCCTGACATGCTGGAGTTAGTGTTTGCTTGACCTGACACATTCGGACTTGTCAGAATCATGGCTGAAGTGGTACTAAACAATTTGTGTGGGGAAACTATTTCCTCATACTGAATTATTCACTTGAAGGTAGTGCCATTAATAATCTGGATGCAAGTCTAGATATCTAATCTGGCTGTCTATTTCGTTCCGATTGATTTTTCTTTCAGTATGCATTTGGTCACATTTAAACACTATTTTTGTTATTACCAGCAGCTCTGTTGAAATGAAACTAGTGATGACCTCAACAAGGAAGAAATGACTGATTAAGAACTTTAGATGCATCTTTTTTGCTCGGTAAATTACTTACGGATTTTAGTATTGTGACAATTCTCGCTATTCTCTGACATGTTGCCTGTAGTCTTTGCTTGAAAGCTAGTAGATACAGTCACGCGAATGACCTTAAAATGCTTTTGTTTTGTACCTCATCTTCTTCACATATGCTCTGAGCCAGAGTAGTCTTCCCCATGCCACCGTACCCACTTTGAGCTGGATCACTGGCTGTTAAGTTGAGATTTGGTTTACATTTGTTGGGGCAATGAGCTAGAGTCTGGTTTGAATAAAGTTATTTACATCACATTTGTTTAACGGTTATAAGATTATGACTCTTATGCAACATACTTGCAGGATAAACGATGCTCCAAAGATCATGAAGCAGATGCCGCCAAACCTGTCAAGATAAATGAGGAGCCTATGCAGTGCTGAGAGAGAACAAACATATCGTGTAGTCTCAAGAACCCTTGAGATAGACAGCTAAAATAAAAATGCCAGGCTTGGTCCCTATTCGTTCATTTTGTAGCTGCTTCGGTCCTTCCTCTCATCTTTTGCCCTTTACATTTTGCATCTAGATGTTGATCTACCAATTATTCTCGAGTGGTTGGAAAATGTACCAAACTTACTAGGGTTGCTTCTACAGCAGTATCAGTCTCCAACACTGGCATGTTTATGCCAGTGTTTATAATACATAGCTGACTGATTTGGTTGATATATAACTTGTTATTACTGTCATGTATTTATATGGTTTGATTCACCATATATTACTCAATGTATGTATACGTTATCCGTATATTTTTATCCGTTTCCGATCTGAATCCGTCACATATCCGACCCATGTCCGTATCCTGAGAATTTGTATCTGGATCTAACTAGCCCGTATCCTGTTTCAAATCCGAGAAAAAAAATATAGATTAGGATACGAAAAGAGCAATATCCGTCCGTATCTGATCCATTTTCACTCCTACCTACTAGCCTGCAAATTCCATGTTCTAAAATATTTTCTTTTTGAATACAACGCAGCCAGCCTATGCTGGATTTCCTGCCCAGCTTGGCAATGCGCCCAGGACTAAGGGACTGTTTGGTAGAGCTCTAAATTCCAGCTTCTTCTGAAATCTGAAACTTGTAGGCTAAAATAAAGTGAATTAAGTTTATAATTTTGGTCTAAAATGTAAACAAGATGATTTAATCTAAACACTCTTAATGTACTCACAGCTTCAGCTCCACGAATCTAGTGAAGCTAGAATTTTCAGTTTCACCAGATTCACGAATCTGGAGAAGCTGAATCTCTGCCAAACTCACCCTAAAGCAACTGCAGGCAATGTTGCAGCTATGGCTTCGATCGAGCTGAACCCAAAGTTCAGGCAAGCGAAACATAGATCAAGTAGAAAACTGCGGTATCAGCAACATAGCAAAGTAGCTACGCACGAAACAAGAGCAGAAATAGATAACAGAATGAACAAAGCTGCTGCTGTTATGCGGCAGTCTAATTTACGAGTAAATTATGTACACAAAACGTGATTCTGTTTTGTTGTAACATCCAAATAAAACAATAATGTCACTCTATTTTCAGCTGGTAAGGGACGGCTTGAAGTACATGCAAATCGGCGGATCAATCCTCAGGATGGATAATATCGCAGAAGGAACGCTCCAGATCCCATCACCACAGATCAAACCAGATGCGATTGCACCGGCAAAGTCCTCAGAGTCCTTGCGGTTCACCCTCTCCCAGACGAACAGGATAACCGTCCCGACAAACATGTCGATAGCGAAGTAGGCTCCAATGTAGAAGGGAATGGCCATGGCCATCGGGAGTGGGATGAATTTGGACACACTATTTGGTGTGACATCCCGCAGGAGGTTGATCAGTACGGATGCAACAAAGAAAAAAGAGCAGATCGCTAGGCAGTGTTGGGGAAGCGCTGAGAATCCTTCAACACCCAGAATCGACATCTCACGGAAGATGACGGCGTATGGAGCTTTGAACATGCCGTCAGGATTCCCAATATCGAAAGCCGTCCAGTAAAGCCAAAAGGTGAGAGGAGCAATGACGCAGCCAAGGCCAGTCCCAATCAACTGTGACACAAACATGGACCTTGGTGAAGAAAGGGTCAGGTACCCAGTCTTGAAGTCCTGCATGAGATCAGCAGCGGTGGAAACAATGGACATCATAACACCACAAGCTGCTAAACCGGCAATCACACCACCATTCTGGCCAACCCACGACGCAAAAATAAAAAGGCCAATCTTCCCATATGTGGATGCAAGATTCCAGTCTGTTAGGCCAGTACCATACGAGTTGCAGAAGGCAAGCAAGGGAGCAACAACATATGCAAAGAGGACAAGGTACCACTTGAGCTGTGGGAAGATCATAGGTACAGTTGCAGTTGATATTGCTGCAAGGCCAACATAACCAGATCCTGCCAACCAGGGAGGAATACTGTCTTTTATAAATGTCTCATTCCGAAGCTTTTCCTCAGCCGATAATTTAGAACCTTCATCATCTGCAAGAATAAAAGAGAAACAAAATCAGACGTCTATTATATCGTTTATTGGTATGCTAGCAGCCTACAATCAGAACATGGCATTACCATCCTGAACCCGGACAAGGGGAAGTCTTCCTTGCTTTGAATGTGCATTCAATATTTCCTTGATAGTAGCATAAATGATCTTGATGAGGTTATAAAGACCATCTCCAAGTATCACTGATACGGATATAAAAACCTGGAAGGTGGGAGATGACAGAGACAACTTAGTTTTTCCTTAACATAAAGTTGCAAAGACTGATCATTCTGTGAACACAGAATACTTTCGGAATTAAATGAGTCAGATGCAACATCTGTATGTTCCTTGCTACAGATATAATAAAATTTCCAGCAATTCTAATCTTGAACCTGATTTCACAGTTCTCATTATCATTATGTCCAATGATGAAATGCATCACAGTAAGAGAATTATTGATATTACTCCCATGTTTGCATCAACATCTTACATTTGGTTCAGATTTACTGGGTTTATTCAGTATGGAAAAGAAACAAGTGATTTTCTTTTATCATGCCTTGTGATTCATAATCTCATTCTAGAGCTATTGAATAAATAATGTAATTAGTGGATTGTTAAAATGCAGTATGAAATTGACTATTAACCCGTGACATGAACAAATAAAAGCTTCCATTACCATACCTTGTATCCATACAGTCCTTTGAAGTCATTGCTTCCAAGGTTAGCTGGATACCAGTCCCCAGCTTTTGTGGATATATATGGCCAAAGGAAACCCCAAGAAATGATGGCTCCAAGAAGTGTAGAGCAGTTAACAATATGTGGACATATAAGGCCACACCCAATATACGTTGGACTGAAATCAAAATAAAACCTACAAAAAATACGAAACATGTAAGTTTTTTTGGAAGTCTCACTAGGATACTCCAGCTTAAAGGATGAGCAGTTTCATGTGAGAAGATAAGCTACAGCAGTCACTCCAGCCTTCAGTTGTGAACTTTGAAGGAATAGCCAAAAAACAAAAACAAATACACACACACACATACACACGCACACAGAGTAACAGGCCAACAGCAAACTTACGTATTCTTAAATGCTGCAAGTCCCAGAGAAGGGAAATTATCAAAGCCACAAGAATCCCCAACACCACTGAAGAACCACTTAAAGCAGTTCCAAAGAAAACTGATGCTCAAATACTTTCCAAGGCAGCTAACTTGCTTTCTGCAACCATAGTACAAAAGTTAATATCCTCAATAGTTAAAACTCAAGAATTGCAGTCACTGAAAAATCGGGTTGCCAACCGAGAAAATCAATGCAAAGGCATCAAAGGTCACTGCAATTTCACAAGTATATGCTGCATGATGCGCTCCCTAGGAAGAAGGATAAACTATTAGATATTTAGAGCAGATAGCAGAATTCTTAGCCTCGATTTTGTAGAACCTAAATGCCAGTTAAGTAGATGAATAAAAACTTATGATTGACATTATTGGATTACAAGGACAAAATAGAGAGAATCTCCTATCACACGTTCAATCCTCGCTAAAGTTCAGTCCAAATAGGCTAACATATAGCCTAAATGGTCAACAAATGGAAAAGGTATTTAATGGGCAGAAGACTCATTGGCTACTTCACTAGACTACTCTGGCAATTAACAAGGCCAATTGGATTCATTGATGGTTGGGAGATGCTATTACAAATAGGTAAGCCATAGATAGTCTATGGTGAACTTGGATCACCTGATGTAAACAGTAAAAAGGACCGTAGAAACCATTCTTTTTATTATTTTGCGATTACTAAATTGTGCAACTGTTTACAACATTTTGTCATGCAAAAGCCATATTTATGCCATCATCAAACTATCTTTCATTTAATGGTTGTCATGGATATGATTATGAAAAGGTAAGGAATCTCAATGCTAAAGTATTCTACAAGAAGAATAATGAAAATTGAACAAATCGAGTGTCCCTGCAACACGCAGTTAATTTCTTATGTGCAAAATTAAGGAGCAATGCTGATCCATGTCTCACTCTGCAAGCTCAGCTCCAGTAGTAGTGTGGAAGCTATTTATCAACATAGCCGTGGCAGTTCCGCTGGGATAGGTCAGCTTGTAATCAATTACCATTACCTAACATACAGCAAAACAGATCTCAGTTTAATAAATTAATTAGACACAGGACTATCCATGTTACTCAACTTCAATGAAAAATGAGAATGTAATCACATAAGCAAAACAGATGCATGCTTTCAAGATATGAACGAGTACCTTGCGCAGTGCAACAAGACTAAATAGTCCGAGGAAGCTAACGACAAACATGAACCCGATCATCCAACTCAGCGAAGGATTCTTAACATCCACCGCCCTGTTACCAGGATAATCGGTTCCGATAAGCTCATAAGTTTTCTGATCCATCGCAAGCATATATGATCCGAAGCCCCCTGAATCAATAGAAATAGTTAATAATCTGAACTCAATGCAAAAGGAGAAAACTATCGTCACCAACCCTCCCAATGCAACACCAAAATAAGATATTTATTCTACCTAATTCAACCTTTGCTCCATTAAAATTAAGTATCCTCTCAAGGTAATCAATCATGCATTCACCCTACAAACGAATTTCTTAATACTTTTTCGACCGGAGAATCCGAACTCCACACAACAAGACGGCTTTTACCGGTCAATAACCCGCATCTCCACCTAATCAAGCAAAGACCCCCGGCGTACCGCTAAATGTGAGGCCGTAGCAAGCGACGACGCAGGTCTAGATGACGGTGTTCTCCTGCTTGGTGAAGGGCTTGGATACGACACCGAGCCTCTCGAGCGCCGCCGTCCACGTCCACACGAGGAAGTAGCCGAGCAGGCCCGCGGCGACGTTGAGTGACGGGATGATCCCCACCGTGAGGTTGAGCTTGTGCGTGATGAGGCAGAAGAGCACGCCCAGGATCGCGCTCACTGTCAGCCCCCACGCCGTCACCTGTTCCCGCCACGGCGGCACGACCTCCGCCCCCGCCGGTGCCCGCGCGTCGTCACCGGCGAGGAGGGGCCCGGTGATCTCTGCCGCGTCCGCCTCCGGGCCCATCGGTGGCAAGCGCTAGGGTTAGGGCAAATGCCTCCTCTCTCTCTCTCTCTCCCTTTTGGTTTCGTGTGCGGTGAGAGGTAGACGAGGGGGAGGTGCGGAGGCGGCGGTGAAGCCGGGATGGCGTGGTATTTAATTAAGCGTAACCTTACTAGTAGCAGCCGTACTATCATTACTTTATTGATTTTAAAAATACACAATGCTGCCCAATGATAAGTTCTTTACCTCCTTAACCTTCCGCTAACCTCTCCTAAGATCCCTCGTCCACATCTACAAAATCTCCAACAAAAATAGTTATCCTATGACAAACAAATTAACTACTAATTTTTTAGATCAAGAGGACATCAACAAGATGTCTCAGTTCCATATATTAAAACTGGAAAGAGTTTAGATACTATCCATACAAATTAACTACTAATCCCAACGGCTTTTCTTCCCTTCCTTCGTAGGGCGTAGTGTAGATGTAATACAAACAACAGCGGCTAAATTAATAACGTGATGTAAGTTAAACTCAAGGACAAACGTATAATGTGAATCGAACCGGAACTAAATCAAACAGTGAGGAGAGCAAAAAAAAAACATAACGATATCAACTTAAAATACTAAGTAATATTATTTTATCCTTACGGGCATTTGGCTAGTGATAGTAACAGCAGTACTATCTTTCACCGAAGTGGTTCCAGATAGTACCGACCCAAGAGTACGACGGGCGGGGCCCGGCATCTGTGATTGCCCATGACTCGCGAGTCCGGGTAGGTTTTCCGGTGGACGGAGTCCACAGGGGGCCCATCTCACGTTCATCTTTTATGGTTCGCTTGCGGGCGTGCGGCTCGGTGGTTGGTCTGGTACTCTGGTTGAGGCCAAGTCGAACTGCAATTAGTTTTCCCGGATAGCAACGCGCGTGGCTGAATGTACCGGTGGGGCCATGGCAGTAAAGGCTTCCGGCCCCACGGGAGAGGGCGAGGATCTCCTGCGGTATGGTACAAGTAGGAGACTGTGTTGCCTGAGTTCGCATTGGACGATGGAATGTGGGGCCCTTGATCAGCGGGAGAGAAGGCGGGGTGGGGTGGGTGGGGGGTGGGGGGGGGGAGGGGTTTCTGTGGTGTTTTGGGACGGGATAAGTGGGCGCGGGGGGCATCGGCGGTAGCGTCACGATAGCGACTTCTGAAAGCGTACACGCCTCTTTTTCCCGTTTCCGTGACATGCAAATATTCTCTTCCCCGCTATTTTGACCAGGGACGGCTTGGGATATCCGGCCTCTCACTGTCAGGTGGGCCCGGATCTGGAATATCCATGTGCGTGTCTGTTTCTACTGTCGAGTTCTCAGCTCACACAGTGAAGTGATCCCTATTCTAACTCTTTGTCTTCTTTTTTTTTTTAAAAATAACTATCCTCTTAATAAAATTGTAAATCTAGGACCCTTCTCACTGCAGAAGGCATCTCCCGCACAAGCCACACCTACTTCCATGCTTTCTCTCCATGGTGTTGGCCCCTTCCAAGCCTCCAGAGCACGACACCCGCCTCCTCAAGACTTGTTGCCACCACCACTACTGCCTCCAAATCATGCCTCTGCGACACCCTAGTATAAGATCAAGGATAATCAACTAGAAGGGGTGAATAGAAGATTTTAAATTCTTTTAGCTCTAATTCAATTATTAAACAACTATGGCACAACATTAAATTCTACAACAATCAAAGCCTAATTAAACTAGATTTTGCTAAAAGCATCAAGAGCCTAAGTTTAGAAAGGACAAGCCTAAGTCTAGAAAGGACAACAATCCTAAAGTGATGGTCAAACACTAAGATCATTAGAAATGTAAATTTCACAAATAAATTCACAAGAGAGCAAACCACAAGAAGATGAACACAACGATTTTTCCTGTGGTCTTGAAGACTTGTCAGTCTCACATAATCCACATTAAGGAAGCTTGAATGAATCGAGCCAGCGTCTTACGCAAATGTGCCTCCCTCGATCACTAGTAGTAGCTCTTCCTTACTCTGGGTAGGTGAGCTCCAACCTTCACATTGACACCGGGTTTTTTCACAATCTTTCTTGAAGAGATCACCAGTTCCACACCTACAAGCCGTCTAATAGCTCAAGAATGAATGCACACACTTAAATTTGCTCTCACCAACTCACAAATAGAACTAATGCATAATTGATGATAAGAGAGTAGTTAGGACTCACAAGTATACAATGAATGACCAAGAGAGTGCCTTTGCTACAGGTGAGGGGGTATTTATAGCCTCTAACCACTAATCTAGCCGTTGGGGTAAAAATTCTAAAAAAAAACAGCAAATCTGGTACTACCACCCATGTAGGACCAGTAGTACTAGCTCCCAACTCAACAGTCAGAACAATGCATTAAATACAATGTTACTAGATGCATTAAATACAAAGTTACTAGATGTTGCTATCGGCCTTTTTATGCCAAAACAATGCATTTTGAGCCTTTTTTAGAAAAAAACTATCGGCCCTAGGTCCGGTACTACTGCAAGCCCGGTAGTACTGCTACTACATAGGCGGTAGTGCCAACCGGGGTAAAAACCCCAAAACACACCATTCTGAAAAATAACTACCGGCCTTAGGAGCCAGTACTACCACATATCTGGTAGTACCACTCCTAGATGGTCGGTAGTACCGTCCAAACTGATTTCTCAAAAATGCATTGTTCTGTAAAATAACTACCGCCCTTATGGCCGGTACAATACCACTCTTATATGGTCGGTAGTGTTAGTTTTACATATTTTCAGAGTTTTCTATAGGATTCTTTAAGAAATGCACATGACTAAGTATGAGCATGATTTTGAGCCATAATTTTTTATCATATTCAAGCTATTAACCAAATATCCGTCTTAATAGTACGATACCTATTATATCAACTCGGTTTTCTCTCCAAACACCAAGATCGGCAAAAGCTACAAAAGGTCCTTAAAATTTTATACCTTGGCATTGAGCTTGATAATTCAATTTTCTTAAAATGATTTCACCTCCTTGTGTGCAATATCTCAGACCAACCTATTTTTATGATCTCAAAACAAGTGTTAGTTCTTTAAACATGATTATCAATAATTACCAAAACCTAAGATGAATTTAGGGGCCTAGATGATTCACCTAACCTCATGTGCTCCTCGGGAGTGGTAGACGATAAGGGAGGGAGCCATTTTTGCAAAAACAAAGATGAGAAGAAGGCTAGAAAAGTAATCACATCTCAAACATAGGTATCTACTATCTGCTATTATTGTACAACTACACCATTGATTTCTTACTTTCTGCAATTAGTTCATTAGAACCTGCCTAGGAATGAGCAATGCTATTAACAAAAAAATCTTTCAATTGGATATTTGGAAGATTGCCTTGTGTGTTAGATTCGTAGATTTGTCTGGCTATACTCTTCCCATATCCTCACCAAGATATATTTTCTTGTCCTCCTTTGCTCCAACTAGATAGGTTTGCGCCCTATGCCACGCCGGGTAGAATATGTTGGATTTTTGGAACTCTAGAGGTCTTCGTGAAAAATCGTGGAGGACCTCTTCGTAAATTTTTGGGACCTCGAGGGCCCGTGTGTAAAATTGCTAAAGGGCATAGGACCTTTTGTGAATTTTCAAAAACCTGAGGACCTATGTGTAAAACTACATAGGACCTCTCCGCAAATTTGTAAATTTTTGGGACCCCAAGGGCCAGCGTGTAAAATTGCTAGAGGGCGCAAGACCCTCTTCAGAAATTCTTGAACCCCAAGGACTTCGGGTAAAATTGTATATGACCTCTTTGCAAATTCCCAAAACCTCAAGGAAAAAGCCGAGACGATGACACGTGTGGCGCTATAATTGGTGGACTAAACGTATGAGAGCTCTTTGAGCTCACCATTCCTTTTCAGCTTTAGGTAATATATAGAAGATTGCTCTCATCTCAAAATGTTCCCAAGTTTCATGGATATCCATGTAAATTTTCATCTAAGATGGTATCATTCTCGTGAACTCTAGTTCATTGGCAAGTGGCACAAGGCAACGGCTCACTATTGGTATGGTATCTTGAATGCAGCGGGGAGCTAAGAAATTGTTGGAGATCGAACTAGAGCCTAACTACAGTGAGTGTTTGCTCAGATGAACACCACCTTTAACCACTCTGGTGGCAGAGAAGCTCCACTACAGTTTGTCGGTGAGATCAAGTAGCCATCTAGAGTGGCCAAGTGGTGGCTCCGCCACTGTGTGGATTGGTGATGGAGTAGGTGGCAACAAAGAGAGTTTGAGAGTGGTACCAACACTGGAGATGGTAAATTGGTAATTAGAAAGGTGAAGATACAAAAAGTACAAGGATACATGTGCCTTACGCATGCATTCCACTCTTTCGTCAACTGTTGTAAGCTACATGAACCAACAAGTACCTAATTAAACAGGTATAACACCGTTGTCTGTTAAGTCGAGCTTCACTAAAAATATGTTGGTGGATCCTACTAGCTACATGTAAGTAGGTTTACTGTAGATTTAGGTTTTTCTGGATTTGACATTTTCGGCTAATGAGCCTTAAGGATGACTACAATAAGTCGACAAGCAATTACACCCCTATAAAAAAACAAAAAAAATATGCCATTGAAATTATTTTAGATACCTTATGTGTCATTGCAAAGTGACAGCTCCCTTATGTGCCATCGCATTTCCGAAGCCTTCCCTTATTTGCCACTATTAACTAGTCAAGCCATGAAGTGGTTGTGCAAATTTGTTTTACCCCTGCCTTGTTTTCTTCCTCCACACTGACGCCATGTGTTGTTTCTATGTGCTATTGCCTCTGACCGGTAATAAAGCAATAGCTAGGGGTGCAAACAAAGGGGATAGTAAATTCAGATCTTATATGGAGCATGGAATTGTATATCAGTGTTTTTTTCGAATATCATAGTTGATCTAGATAGTTTTTATCAGATATGGAAATGGATTCGAGATGAAAGTATCTGTTGGATTTGAAGCTATCCGAAATTTTAATCGGATTGCATCCGATAAACTTATTTTGAATATTCAAATATCAACACAATAGGCAAGCCTATGAAGCCATGGGCCCATAAGTATATTATTACCTTCTCACTTGCCTAGAGTGGGCTAGAGAGAGAAATAAACCCGCCAGGTGTTTTTTAATATTAAAATTAGTTTTTTATTTTTGAAAACACAAACAATCCAAATAAGCCAAGAAAAATAGCAAATGAACTCAGAATAATTCCAAACAAATTAGGCAAATATGTTTGAACATAAAGAACTTTTAAAAAATACTTTTGAGTTTAATTGTTGTAGTCAAATTTGCTTGTTGAACTTCTAATGAGCTGCATCTTAAATATGCAGTGTGTTTGATTGATTCTTTTACATGCGACACATGAGAGTTTTGTTTTTGCACGATATCTAACTAAATATATGTAACTAAGACTATCCGCATTTGGCTTGGTGGGTATTCGCTCGTATTCATGGCTGAGACAATCCACATTTGTATTCATGTCCAGCATTATTCATGTTCGGCTTTGATTCCGAGAAAAAATATGGAATAGGATACGGGATGGATGATATCCATCTATATACGCTCTGATTGCACCCCCAGCAGCAGCGTCCTCTTGCCTCTTTTATTGCCTCACCTGCCTCCCCTTTGCATCGCCATACCACCACTGAGCCACCTTTTCCCCTTACGTCTGATGAAGCAATGGTTTTACTCCGCAACAACCTCGAGATCACTGTTGCCTTGTCACATTGTCACCCCAAAACCTTCACTATCGAATTGCCGCTTTGGTCAACTTCCAGCCAAAATGTTTGTGTCATAGGCACCTCGTCACCTCGAACCCCTTTCTATCCTCTCCTTCGCCATGGATCATCGGCACCATCACCCTCTGCCATGCCGCACCACCTCGACATCGCCACCCTCAACCAAGTTGGCTCAGGCAAAGTTGGCGTCACTGAAGTCCTCCTTGTGCCCATGCTGTGCTCCTGCGCTGTCGGTGTATTCTACACCGGGGTACTCTCTCCATCGCTGCCAGGTGGGACCACACATGCAAGATACAAAAAGAAGAAGGTCCTGTGCAAAGGACTTAACATACTAAAGAAAGGCTTGGCGGCAGACTAGGTCCCAGCCCCGGGCGACCAGGACACGTGGTCACTCGGCGGGCGGGACGACTGTGTCCCGAGTCCGGACGATCATATCACGACCATCGAAGACCAGACACGTGGTCGCTCGACGAGCGTACCCATTACCAATCGACCACGCAGACGAGTCGGGTGGGAGGCTTCCACCCGAAGCAATCATCAGGATCACAACGTATCATAGCCATTAAATGCGCATGGGAGCCATTCAATGCGCATGGGAGCCATTCAATGCGCGGGGAGCCGTTGCAGTGCGCCTGAAGGCCATTAAATGGGCGTGGCTTCGTGACGCTATGATGACCTGTCCCTCCGACTGAGCCAGCTTCACCAACTCCCGTTCCATCTACACCGCCCTAGGCAGGATGGGGTGATGCGTACCAGCGTTAATCACGCAAAGATCTCGAACCCTCCTCTCGGGACGGTCTCAAGACAAAGGCGCAAGCTACGGTGTGGACAAAGAGGCTCCGAGGGACAGTAGCAACAGGACTAGACACATTCAATGTAATTAATGTAAAACCACTCCCTCTGCCTACCCTAGCTAGTCCCGAGAGTATATAAGGGAGCTAGCGTGCATGGGGAGAGGGGGTTCAGGAGGTCGGTCGAAACTCAAAGGATTGGATCACTGAGGTCAGTCGAAACTCACAACGAAGAGCAAGCAGAATACTAGAGCAACACGAGCTTAGGCAAGATGTAAGGCTGTTACCCGCATTGGAGGCCCGAACCTGGGTAAATCCTGTGTGTTTCTTGTGTGCTCCCGTGTGTTCTTGAGTCTCCTGTCCTGCTCATCACGCGAAGAGAGTAGAGAAGAGAGCAGAAAGTGGCGCAGCTACAAAGACCCCCTACCGAAACTCGGTTATACACTCGAACCAATATTGTCCGACACAAACACGTCAATAGGGCTTGCCAGGTAGGGATGGTAGTAGCTGTTTCACCCGTTGCTTTCTTCAGCAAATCATCAAGCACCGGTTGCGAAGATGGAGGCTTCACGCTCCCATCAGGCGGGGGCCGTCCGACGCCTTCCGCAGAAGGCGACGGCGCCCCCACCGCGGCAGGTGCATAGCCGATCCGATGGTGACTAGCGATGGAGGAGGCCATGTCGACCCAAAACCTGCTTGCGGCCCGCCTCCTCCTAGAGCACCCACCGGTGGAGCTGGTGGGCGACACCTCGGCAGCGCCATGGCTGCGGGACATCACCGCCTCGTGGATGCGGCCCAGCTCCACGTAGAGGCATCAGAATGGCCGGGTACCTCTGGTATCCTGTGGTCGAAGTTGCGCGCAGAGCACACTCAAGCTTCGAGCCACCCGAGCGAGCAACGCTCACGTCAGGGTGGGCGAAGCAAGGGGAAGGGCATTCAGGGTGTGGGCCTCGCTCCCGCCGAGGGTCTCGTGCGTCCCTCGGGCGTGAGAGGAGTGCCCGTGAAGATCTTAGGGCTCATTTGGAGGAGCGACGCCGAGCGCGTGGTGGTGACTTGCGCGGCAAGTTGCACTACCCGCAAGCACAAGAGCAGCACCGCGGCGAGCGGATGGCTCCTGAAGAAGACGGCTCCTCCCATGACCCCGATTTCTCTACAGAGGAGGAGACCTTCCCCTCTGAGTCTTGCGGGAGCCAAGTCCCGTGCTCCCCAGCGTAGCCCTCGGGCCGAGGTACTGGGGGGCTGCGTGGTTCTCCCTACGGCGTGGGGTGCTAGGCGTTCTCCAACCAGCTGCGCAGTGTCGTGTGGTCGGAAAGGCTTCGCCCGGCAACCATTGAGAAGTACGATGGCACCACCAACCCGGAGGAGTTCCTGCAGATCTACACCATGGTGGTGCGGGCTGCCGACGGCTCCGAGAAGGTTATGGCTAACTATCTCCCGACAGCCTTGGCGGGCTCCGCCTGTTCTTGGCTGATGAACCTCCCAAGGGGGTCGATGCACTCATGGGCGGAGTTGTGTGGCCAGTTCGTCACCAATTTGGGCTCCTACGACCAGCTGGGCGCGTTCATCCAGCGATTCAGCCACTGCCGTAACACAATCCCCAAGATCTCTGGCCAGTCTGTCATCATCGCCTTCCGGAGGGGAGTGCAAGACCACAAGATGTGGGAGAAGATGGCCACCCGCGACATCGCCACCACGTCCGAGCTATTCACCTTGGCGCACAAGTGCGCTCAGGCGATGGAGACGCGGGAGTGGACTGCCGGAGCAGACGGCGCTCACGGCAGAGGCGAGGCCGAGACCTCAAAAAGTCCCAGTTCCGCGAACAAGAATAAGCGTCCGGCGGCTGAGTCTGGTCAGGTCTTGGCCGCCAAGCGAAGAAACAAGGTCGTCAAGCCGTGGCGAGACGATCGCCGCGATTGGTAGGACGGTCGTCACGATCGACAGGACTACCGTCGACAGGGAAACAGGGGTAAGGTCTTCTGTCCTATCCACAATACTAATGCACATAATTTGGATCATTGCTAGGTCGTGCGCAAGAAGGTGGAGCAGCGGCTTAGGGAACGCCGCCCTCCTCACGGCAATGATAAGGGCGACGACTCCGCCCAGCTGCCTTTCCAGCAGGCGGAGCATAGGGTGGCCTACATCCACGATGGATCGGCCACCCACGCCTCCAACACAAAGTACAAGCTCCTGATGAGGGAAGTCTGCGCTGCCATACCAAGCGCGGGGGCGGCTAGCCCGCTGAGGTGGTCGAAGGAGTCGATCACCTTCAGCCGCGCCGACCACCCTACGAGCACTGCTGGCTTAGGGCACCTGTCCCCCACGGGGGGAGCTCCATCAACCTCCTGTCCCCCAGGGCGTTCTGGGCTCTCCAGCTCCCAGAGCAAGAGCTCCGCCCGGCGCTCCCCTTCTACGGAGTCACCCCGGGGGTTGGCTCAATGCCCCTGGGCCAGGTCCACCTTCCCGTTACTTTCGGGAATGTGGATAACTATCGCACGGAGTTGGTGGACTTTGACGTCGCCGACTTTGACGTCGCCGACTTCGACCTTTCCTACAACGCCTTGCTTGGCTGACCCGCGTTGGTCAGGTTCATGGCCGCCACCCACTATGCCTACATGGTGGTGAAGATGCCGGGACCCGGAGGTCCCATAAGCGTCTAGGTGGACAAGTTAGAGGCCCTGCGCTGCGATAAGTAAGCCTTGGACCTGGCAGGTGCCACCTGTGTACGGTAGGTTGACGCTGTCTACTCGGGAGCCCCTCCGGTGAGGACCCGCGCCTCGTCCGGCCCGTCTGGCAAGGTTAAGGTGGCCTCCCTGAGCATGGCCGATCCCAAAAGGACCGTCAAGCTGGGTGCCAACCTTGGCACCAAATAGGAATACGCGCTCGTCACCTTCCTCCGGTCTAACGTAGACGTGTTTGCTTGGCAACCGTCCGACATGACCGGGGTCCCCAAGGTGGTGATCGAGCACAAACCGGCAACGCTCCCGGAGGCGCGCCCGGTCCGGCAAAAGGTCTGGCGCCAGGCCCCCGAGCGTTAGGATGCCATCCGCGATGAAGTGAAGAAGCTACTGCACGCGGGTATCATCAAAGAGGTCATTCACCCCGAATGGCTTGCTAACCCCGTACTCGTCAAGAAATCCAACGGAAAGTGGCGAATGTGTGTCGACTTCACTGACCTCAACAAGGCATGCCCGAAGGATCCGTACCCCTTGCCACGCATCGACCTGATTGTGGATTCTACAATAAGTGCGAGCTATCAGGCTTCGGATGCGTATCACGGGTACCACCGGATCAGCATGGCAAAAGAAGATGAAGAGAAGACTGCGTTTGTAACTCCTATGGGTGTTTATTGCTACATTCGAATGCCATTTGGGTTAAAAAATGATGGTTCTACTTATCAGCGTGCCATGCATGCCACCTTTCGACCACAGGTCAGACGGAACTTGGAGGTATACGTCGACGACCTAGTGGTGAAATCTGAGAAGAGTGAAGGGATGATTGAGGATCTGGGCGAAACCTTCGCCAACCTCAGGAAGAATCACCTGAAGCTCAATCCCAAGAAGTGCGTCTTTGGCGTACCCTCTGGGAAGCTGCTGGGATTCCTCGTGTCCAGTCGAAGCATTAAGGCCAATCCCACAAGATCACGGCCATCGAACACATGAAGTAGCTGACCAGGCTCAAGCACGTCCAGTGTCTGACTGACTACTTGACATCCCTCGGGCGATTCATTGCCCGCCTAGGAGAAAAAAGTCTCCTCTTGTTCAAGCTATTGAAGAACACCAACCACTTCGAATGGATGCCCGAAGCCCAACAAACATTCGAAGATCTGAAGAAATACCTCTCCTCGCCCCCGGTATTGGTCGCTCCTGCTCCCGGTGAGCCGCTGCTCCTATATATTGCGGCTACCCCGGTGGTAATGACCGCGGTGCTGGTGGCGGAGAGGGAAGGCGTCCAGAGACCAGTCTACTACATCAGTAAAGTGCTATCCGACGCGGAGACCAGATATCTGCAAGCCCAGAAGATGCTCAATGCTATTCTGGTGGCGTCCCGAAAGCTTCGACACTACTTTCAGGGACGGGAGATCACGGTGGTCACAGCCTAACCACTTCGAGAGATACTCCACAACCGAGAAGCCGAAGGTCGTGTCGCCAAGTGGTCGGTGGAACTAGGTGAGTTCTCCTCAAGTTCCGCCCGCGCACTGCCATCAAAAGTCAGAGGTTGGCCGAGTTCATCACCAAGTGGACTCCCTTCACTCCTGAAGCTAAAGGAGCACCCGCACTCCCCCTGTGGACCCTGTTCTTCAACGGCTCATTCTGGGTTGAGGGCGCGGGGGCTGGGTTTGTCCTGGTCTCCCCGACCGGGGACATCCTCCGGTACCTAATCGTTTTGGACTTCAAGGCGACCAACAACATCGTCGAATACGAAGGGCTGCTAGCGGGGCTACGCGCCGCCGCCGCGCTTGGCATCCGGCGTCTGCACATCAAGGGCAACTCTCTGCTCGTTGTCAACCAAGCGCGAAAGGAGTTCCAGTGCTCTAATCCCATGATGGCCGTCTATTTGGCGGAAATCAAAAGGATGGAGCGCCACTTCGACGGGTTGGGGTACATCCATATCCCCTGGCATGACAATCATTTGGAGGACGAGCTTTCACAGCTCGCCTCGTCAAAGGCTTCTGTTCCAGTTGGAGTCTTCGAAGAAAGGCTTGCCCAACCATCAATCGCTGCCCCCAACTCCGGCGGGGCCGATGGCGCTATTATTCCAGTCCACCCCTCCAAAATGAGTCTCGCGAGACCGTCTATCGCTTCCCCAGTCTTCGGCGGGGACGATAGTGCCCGACAGTCTATTGTCACCCCGGTCTCCGGCGGGGCCAATGACGGGTCGGTTCCGGTCCAAGTCTTTGAAAGAAGGTTTGCGCGACCGTCCATTGCAACCCCCAACTCTGGAGGGGCCAATGGTGCGGCTGTTCCATCCTCCAATTCCGGGCAGGGAGGCACCGCACATGTCTCGGTTCCCAGCTCAGGCAGGGCCAACGATGCGGCTGCCACATCCCTCGATCCCGTGAGGGGAGGTGACGCATCTGTCTTGGCCCCCAACTCCGGCGGGGCTGACGATGCGGCTGCCATATCCCCCGGTCCTGCGTGGGGAGTCCACGCACCCGTCTCGGCCCCCAACTTCAGCGGGGTCGACGACGCGGCTGCTATATCCCCCGGTTCTGGGAAGCGGAATGGTAAACCGCCAAGACGGTATTGGTGGAAACGCTCGGCCAGGCGGAGTACCTGGGCGATCACCACGTGATCGTCACACTTGGTCGGGGGGGGGTCAGTGGATGGATCCCATCCTGGCCTTCCTGTGTGATCAAGTGATCCCTGATGATGACGCTTCAGCTGAGAGAATTGCACGCAAGGCCAAGTGCTACACTCTGATAGGTGGGGACCTATATCGCCAGAGTAGAAAAAAAATTCTCCTAAAGTGCATCATTCGAGAAGCAGGCAGCAAGATGCTCTTTGATATCCATGGAGGCATGTGCAGGAGCTATATGTCCAGTCGGACACTGGTCGGTAAAGCTTACCGCCAGGGATTCTATTGGCCTACTGCCCTCCAGGATGCTTGCGAGCTGCTAAGGAGTTATGAGGCGTGCCAATTCCACACCAAGCAGACCCACCTTTCGGCCCAAGCTATGCAAACCATCCCGCTTTCATGGTCGTCGCGTCCGGGGCCGATATCCCGGTTCGCTCTCGCTGGCACAGGGGCTTCACCCACTTGTTTGTCGCCATCGACAAGTTCACCAAATGGGTCGAAGCTGAAGCAGTACGCGCCATTACGGCCTCCGTTGCTATCAGATTCATGCGTGGAATCTTCACTCGCTTTGGAGTTGCCAACCGCATCATCACCGACAATGGCACCCAATTCACCAGTGAAGTGTTCCTGGACTTCTGCGAAGAGATGGGCACCAAGGTGTGTTTTGCCTTCGTGGCCCATCCACGAAGCAAAGGACAAGCTGAGCGCGCCAACGCTACTGGTCCCGAGGGTCTTAAGACCGTATGCTCGACAGACTCAAGCGCGAGCACGCCGGGCGTAAGAGCTTACAACATGTTGTGGTCTCTTCGAACCATACCCTGCAGGCGATCGGGAGACCCGTTCTTCCCGGTCTATGGCGCTGAGCGCATCGCCCTCCGAGCTCTCCTTGGGCTCGCCATGCGTGGCGGCCTTCAATGAAGAAGACTAGGAGGACCGACGTCAAGACGCCATCAACTTCTCGGAGGAAGATGAGATCGGGACGCCTTCTTTGCCGCCTTGCACAAAGAAAGTCTCCGGCGCTACCACGCCACCCGAGTCCGTGAGAGAACACTAGCGGTAGGCAACATCGTCTTATGACGAATTCCACCGCAGGCGGGCCGCGACAAACTGTCTCCCCGCTGGGAAGGCCCCTTTAAGGTGGTCTCTGTCTCACGGCCCGGGGCGGTTCAATTAGCCGCAGAAGACGGTCGGGAGCTGACGAACTCCCAGAATATAGAACTACTATGGAAATTCTACCCCTGAACTCGCCTTACACGGATGTCATGCATGCCTATATCCCGACAGCTCCTTGACCATAACATGGATCCCAGCTCTTGCGCCTGCCCGACAGCGCTTAGCAAAGGCGTGTGATCAGTGCGGCCAGGGCCATGTTCCGCCCACCATGGTAAGCCATGCCAAGTTCCGCCACCATTTGCTCCGCCTCTAGTGACCTGCTCCCTTGCCCCGTAGCTCTCTGGTTTGTCTCGTAAAGATGGCAAGGGCATAAGTCTCGGATGGCAATGGGAAATGACAACCCGGCGAGCGATCTTCGACATGTCAGAAGTTTTCCAGTGGTTTTGTTCTCGTCACCAATGGTCGTTGCACTCTTCCCTGGCTGATCCCTGGCATCCCACATACTCAGTATGCAGTTGATTACCATTTTGATCCATTCAACTTGGTTAGGCCTATAGGGTTTGTGCCATACTTGGTTGTCATAAGTACCAGTAACCTGATAGCCCCTTGGCAACCCCTTTAAACCCCCAGTTTCTATGTTGAGCCCGGACGGGTGCCTAGCAGGTACGTGTGGCCGAGGTGCGCTGTGGCCATGTTCTGCCCACCATGGTGCTTCATGGCCAGTTCTCGCTCACCATTTGCCCCGCTTACGCGACCGCTCCCTAGCCTCACAGCCTCGGGTCTAGTCCCGTAAAGTACAAGGGATTAAGCTCTGAATGGTGATAGGAAAATGATAACCTAGTATGCATTTCCTGCCCACTCGATGGCCAGGACTTAGGCTTTGTGTGCCTATTTATTTCCAAATAAGCGTGGTTTAATCTTGGCTCGTATTTGGAGCAGTTTTGTGTGATTGCAGAAAAGACTCCTAAATATCGATCCACCTGGTCGCCCAAAGGGGTCCGTGCAAAATGCTTGGGGGCTGGTCGCCCGGCACTGGATCAAACCAATCACGAGCAAGCACACGCAAGACAACAGGTAAAAACCGGTAACAGGTAAAAGCAAAGTATTTTCATTCATAATGGCCGAAAGGCCTATGTACATGCTACATAGAAGAAAAAAAAGAAGGAAGACGGTGAAGGCAGTCGCCCGAACTAATCGTCGGCGACCACAATATCGCTGGCGTCTTCCACGATTTCTTCCTCTGCTTCGACGACGGGTGGAGGCACCATCTCCATCACCTTCGCACTCGTGCTCGCCGCCTTTGCGCACCCGCTACGGCTCTCGGCGGGTCACACTCCACCCTAGTGACGGCCGCTCTGGGGTCAAGGAGTCGCCGTGGCGGATTCGCAGAGAGAACTCAGACGGTTGCATGTATAGAATAGACCCGCCCAGACCGCTACCGGTCAAAGAATATCTCTAAAATCTCCTGTGGCACGCTCTGTATGGATCCCGGCTACCGCTCGGTGTATTCTACATCGGGTACTATCTCCATCGCCGCCAGTGGGACCACGCACGCAAGATACAAAAATAAGAAGGTCCTGTGCAAAGAACTCAACATACTGAAGAAAGGCTTAGCGGTCGACCAGGTCCTAGCCCCGAGCTTATTAAGGACACGTGGTCGCCGGCTGTCTTGGCCGACTGTGTCCCAGTGCCGGACGACTAGATCACGACCGTGAAGACCAGACACGTGGTCGCCTCGACGAAAGCAACAACCCATTACCAGCCGACCACGCAGACGGAGCTGGGAGGCTTCTGCCCGAAGCAATCGCCAGGATCACAACGTATCATAGACATTAAATGCGCATGGGAGTCATTAAATGCGCATGGGAGCCATTTAATGCGCGGGGAGCCGTTGCAGTGCGCCTAAAGGCCATTAAATGGGCGTGGCTCCCTAACGCTATGATGACATGTCCCTCCGACTGAGCCAGCTTCACCAATTCCCGTTCCATCTACACTACCCCAGGCAGGACGGGGTGACGCGTGTATCAGGTGTTCGTCATGCAGCGTTCGAACCCCTCCTCTCGGATGGTCCGAAGACAAGCGGCGTCAAGCTACGGCGTGGACAAAGAGGCTCTGAGGGACAATAGCGACAGGACTAGACACAATCAATGTAATTAATGTAAAACCACTCCCTCTGCCTACCCTAGCCAGTCCCAAGAGTATATAAGGGAGCTAGCGTGCATGGGGAGAGGGGGTTCAGGAGGTTGGTCGAAACTCAAAGGATTGGATCACTGAGGTCAGTCGAAACTCACAACGAAGAGCAAGCAGAATACTAGAGCAACACGAGTTTAGGCAGGGCGAGGGTCACATTACGCATTGGGGCCCGAACCTCGGTAAATCTTGTGTATTCCTTGTGTGCTCCCGTGTGTTCTTGAGTCTCCTGTCCTGCTCATCACGCGAAGAGAGTAGAGAAGAGAGCAGAGAGTGGCGCACCTGCAAAGACCCTCCTACCGAAACTCGGTTATACACTCGAACCAATACTGTCCGGCACAAACACGCCAACACGTGCCTACCGCCTTGGGCTAGAGACCGTTAGATTGTGCCGCCAGCAAGCTTCTCCATGCCATAATTATCGCCCTTGCCCTGTCAGTTCCAACCACCCTAGTCCTCCCTATTGCCCCAAACTACCCCAAGCTACCCCAAGTGGGTTCGTCTTCCTCGAGAACACGTTGCGCGCTCGACATCATCACAAAGTTCTCATTCTTTGTCTCTATTTGTGTTGGAAGAAGCATAGTACCAAGCTAGTACTGTTCACTTGTGGTCCATGTCCTACCGGCGGGGAGGCAAGGAAGTGGTCAGAGAATGCAGTGTCCAAGATGGGCCAAAAACAAAGGAAGGGGTTGGATCTGGCCGATCCAAGGAGATGAAGAATGAAGAGAGGGGGGAGGGGGGTCGAGAGCAGGAGAAAAAGAATGGTGAAGAATATGAGGGTAGAATGGATATTGTGAAAAAATCTAACGGTTTAAATCTAATAGGGTTGATGGCAATAGTATAAAGAGGTAATGTTTTTGAAATGCAGTGGCCCGCAAGGAAGAGGTCACATTGCATGCACATAAGGGATCTGAAACAATTGCAATGGCATAGAAAAATTCTCCCTACGAAAAACATATAAACAATGTGAATCAATTGATAATATTGTTATATACTCCCTCCATTCTTGAATAGATGTCATTATAGGTAGGGGTGTAAATAGGTCGGGTGTTACCCGACCCGTACCCGGATGTAAAATTACCCTAATGGAAAACTATTTTACACTACCTGTCGAATGCACGGTGCACGGTAGTACCCTGTAGGTTAGGTTTGGGTTCGGTCAGTCACGGATCGGTAATACCCTACATGGCACGGTCCTGGGTTCGGTGCAGGATAATTCTTACAATCTGGGTACCCGGATATGCTTGAAGAAATTTGTTTTGTATAATAACTCTATGTGTTGGACTCAATGTGTTGAACTATATATGTGAATTTCACTTCATGTATTGGATTTTGTGTGTTTATTGAACTCCATGTGTTTGACTATGTACTATTTGAACTCTTTGTTGAACTATGTATGTTTGTTAGACTATACGGCATTATCTATTGTATTATGTGATGTCCTAGTGTGATAGTTGGATTGTTTTCATCGCATTTTTTAATTCTAGGTATTTCGTGCACTACATGATGAAGTAACCGTTGTCTGTATTATACCCGTCCGTACATTATCCGGAACCCGATTTCTACCCGTTTATAGAAAATGCTATCCGTTACCCGTACCCTACCCGATTTTTACTACCCGTGCCCGTACCCGTACCCGAAAAAAAAATAATAGGGTAGGGTATGGGATGACCTACTACCCGCCCGTACCCGACCCGTTTACACCCCTAATTATAGGTTCTTGCACTTCCACCAAGCATATCTACAAAATATTGTATTACCACTTTTTATTATATCCTTGGATGGTGTGTATTAATTTAGTCTATGGTAGTAAATAGCATTAGAAATAACTAAAGGAGAAGAGTACAAAAAGAAAAATAATAAAAAAATTGCCTTAAAATTGTAGAATGATGCATTTAGGAACATAATTTGAAAACTAGAATAACATGTATATGAGAACAGAGGAACATATTTGGGAAAATTTGAAATCTGATAAATTACTATCTGTAATTACAAATCGATACAACATGTTTATGATTTACAAAAACCCAAATTTTACGGAACACGAAATTCGCTTAACCATACCCGAACCTCAAAATCCGGCTAAGCCTTAACCGAATTAAATTCCGGTATGGGGCCCCACCCCATACCCAGAATTCAAATTCGGCTATGCCATTATCGAAACTCAAATTCCGGTATGGGTGGGGCCCCATACCCGAAATTCAAATCCCGACTAAAGCCTCCAAATAGCTTAACTCAGGCATTCTCATGCTTTTACCGGCAATCAACACCTTGGGTTTTGTGCTTTGTCTCAGACATTCTCATGCTTTTCGGCTGGCATGCATGCGTTCTCATGGGGAGAAACACCTGGGTCCGCCCACATGCATTCGTTCTCATGCAGAGAAAGTGATTCATTGCATTCGTTCCATTCCAACGCCTCTCGCATGCAGAGAAAGTGAGTGCTGTCTTGTGTTGTCGAGAATCTTCACACGCGTTGGCAACCGCGGCGTCGCAAATCCGGCCCCGGGCTGAAGCAGGTCACACGCCAGACTCATTTCCTCTCTATAAATGACAACGCAGAGCGAGATCAACCAGTCACAGAGCTCTTGCATTCGGCAGCTGCTGAGAGCGTTGAGAAAAGAGAGAGTTCATAGAGAAGAGACTGAAGAAATTTCTGGTCTTCATCACAGCTTCACACAGGTAGTTTTTAATCTTTAGGAACATTACTATGATATTGCTGTAGTACTAAAATAATATGTAGAATAAGCGTTCTAGTAGCATGACATAAAATTATAGTAACAGTAATAATTTGTAGACGCTTCTAGTACAGACCAAATTTTTTTGCAGTTGTATTAGCTTACATTAATTTATCTATTTGTTGTAGCGACTTATTTTTGTGTAGTTGTTGTAGCGACTTATTTTTGTGTAGTTGTTGTAGCCTCATTGCTTTTGCACGGTATGTTCTCGAGCCGCTTCGCTTTAGCAGGGCGTGATGGCGCCATTGCAATCCCGAGCTACTCGTGAGTCAGTCGATGCCCCACATCGTGCGAGGGCAATTTCTGCAGGAACTATGGTCCGACGCATTACTATATTACGTGCCATCACTTTTTTTGAAGATGCATAACCACTTTGTCGTTAATGTTTCAGTTGCCCCCTCTCGCAAGCCGATCACTGCACAAGATAAAAAAGCTGGACTATCGATTCCACATTCCACTAGCTCGTGCAGGTCTACTACCATTTGCGCTCCTCATGGATGGGGCTCACCGCAGAGGCTTGACCACACCCATGCTCGCCATCGACAGTGCACTTCTCACCGGTCTCGTCGACCGATGGCGCCGAGACACACACCTTTCACTTACCGCTCGGTGAGATGTCTATCACTTTGAAGGATGTGGCTATGCTAATCGGCTCGCCCATCGAGGGACAACCGTTGGTTCTTCCTCGACCAAAGAGACAAAGACCGGCAGCAAGACATCGCGGAGAGGTATCACATGACATAACGTTATTTCATGTTTGTGATGTGCACGATATTATCGACTCTCTTAATCCGGAGTTCATGTAGGTTCGGTGTCCCATACGAACAGAAGGAAAATGGTGTCTCCATGACTTGGCTACAGGGATTACAGGAATACAATCTATGCCCTCCTGATGCCGACGAAGCTACCGTGGGGCGCCACTACGAAGTGTACCTGTACTACTTGCTGGGTGGTGTCATGTTCACGACGACCGTCGGAGACATCATCTTCTCGCACATCGTGTGGATTGCTCGTCAGTTAGCCGCCAACCTTAATGACATCCCAGCCTACAGCTGGGGATCTGCGGTCCTAGCGGACACCTACCGTGGTTTGTGCGATGCATGCCATCGGCAGACTTCTGAGGGCACTATTATCGATGCCCGCAACTCCTTCGATGTGGAGTTGGGAGTACCTTCCGATCTCTCGACCGAGGTACGTAGGAGGTACTACCCTGTTGTTGTAGAAGATGACATGCCGGAGGCCACTCGCCCTACAATGGGGCACCGTTGGATGCACGCCAAGCTACGATGGTTGTCGACCGGTGACCATGCGAGCTACATGCGTGTTATCGCCGACTTGGACTTGCCGACCGCAGAACATGTCACCGGGATCCATGGACCATGGAACGAGCCGAAGAGCTTGCGATCGACGGCCAGATTCTTCTTGTTGCACATCGACCACGACTGTGGATGACTACGTGCTTCCTTTTGTACATGAACGTGGTCGAGGTCTACTCGCCGAACGGATCCAGAGGCGCTCGGTGGCGGCAACTAGTCCTCGTTCCAAAGATCATGACGCCGAACTCTCATGGGTATGCATTTAATTATTTTAAATATTTGCCCCTATATGCAAATTTCAAAATCTTACGCCCTTGCGATTATAGGAGAAGCGCTGAAGGAAGTGCGGCGCAGTGAATCGGACCGCCGCCCACGCTCGCATATTACACGATGGATGGAGAGAGCGCCAGAGGTTGTCCATCCCTCTGGGCCATATGACCCCGAGGAATATGACAACTACCTTGCATGGTACCGTGCCCGTACGCGTCCCACTTTACTGAGTGAGGAAGTCGAGGAACGAGCCATGGCCTATCCAGAGGACCGATCTCGACAAGTCCATATTTTGGTACTCCCAATATCGTACTAACGCCTTCCGTAAATTTCTCTACCCAAGTTCTAATACCCCCATACTGGCATGCAGACGCAGGAGGCATCGGAGCTATATTCCCAAGCGATCAACTTGCGGCCCAAACCGCAGCACCTCTAGCTCCTCGTCACCAGAAATCGATGAGACGGTACCTCGCGTCTAGGGGTCCCGATTCCTCTCGGCGATCCGTCGTCTTGGAGGATCTTCACGCCCTCCCGCCCATGCAGCTGAAGATGCTCCCATGGACCCTCGCCAGACTCACGGGCCAGCGGTCCTACATGAGTCGCCCCTCCGGCCGACGGCGTGCGACGCCGACGTCGTGCATCCACGTCCCATGCACCGAGCCATTCATCGCGACATCATTCTGTCCCCCCCGTTGAAGTACCAACTGAGGCCTTCGCACACCATGACGAAGGATCCGGTCCTTCCGCACGACCGGAGGTGCCCCATTTATCACACTCCTTCGGGACAGACACGAGTCACACACAACATTGGAGCGAAGCCGGAGATTTTGAGTTTGACTTCATGTCCGCCCCTACCTTCACTGCTGGGCTACTTGGTGTGCAGCAGCATGGACCTCCTCCCTACGAGGCGGGGACCTCACATCGAGCAGCCGACATACTTGAAAGTGCATCTAGGCCCCTCAAAAGTTTTGGTGATTCATGGCAACACAATCGCGTGTACTAACGGCTGCAAATGAGATTCTATGCAGTGATCAAGAAGATATCATCGTTGGAAAGGCGATTGGAGATCCCCACCATATTTAAAATTTGAAAAGGCGGCATCAAGACTTTAGTTGAATTTCTTTTATTATTGAGTCTAAGGATAGCCGACTATTAAGGGGATACTGACGGAAAATCGCTTCTAGGATATGCTTGTGCTCATAGGATGAAAATTGCATCTCAAAAGAATTTTAAAACAGTGCATTTCCTATTTAAGGGTACTCTCGCGAGGAGGTCATCCGGAGTATCCGGACATTTAGTCCGGACACTCCGGGGAAAATGTCCGGAGTATCCGGGGATTAAATCCGGATACTCCGAGCTAGGGTCCTCGGTTGCTTTTCTCTAGGTAAGTCCGGAGTATCCGGACATTTAGTCCGGACACTCCGGGGAAATTGTCCGGAGTATCCGAAGATAATGTCCGGACATTCCGAGCTCACCCTCTCGGTTGGAATATGGAGTTGAGTCCGGACACTCCGGACTAAATGTCCAGATAGTCCGAACTTAGCGCAGCACACTTGTAACGGTTGGTTTTTGGATGGGCTATTTAAGCCCTCACTCCAAATCTACCCGTTGGCACTTCATTCATTGCTGCATTCAAGTCACAAACTCACTCTCTCACTCTCTTGAGCCCTAGTCTCTTTTCCCCACTTGAATCTTTGATTTGGTTTGAATCTTTGGGGAGAAAAGAGGGGATTTAAGTGCTTTGAGCTTGCTTTGTTGATTCTTGAGCACAAGTTCATCCTCCAAGTTGATTTAGTGGCGTATTTGTTACTCTTGGAGTTTGAAGGGCTCCTAGACGGCAAAGTGTCACCGGGAGCCTCCAATACTTCGTGTGGAGAGCCTCGGTCGTTTGTGAAGGCAAGCCTCGCCTCCGAAAGGAAAGGGGCAAGAAGTGAAGACCGGCGAGTGCTTCGTGCAACACCGGGAGGAAAGGGGTCAAGAGGGACCCGGGCTTTGTGCCTCCTCAACGGAGATGTAGGATTCCCTTCAAGAATCCGAACTTCGGTAAAAAATCGTTGTCTTTGTGTTCTTCATTTGCTTGAGCTAGGGTTTGTGATTCTTAAATCTTTTGGAGCCCCGATCTACTTTATCTCAGTGTTTGGCTCTAGATCTATATTTTTCTAAGGTACCTGAGATCATTTAGAACATTTGTATTCAGCTAGATTGTTGAAAATTTGCAAGGATTTAAAATTCTCATTTCGAGCTCACTTGTCCGGACACTCCGGACTATCCGGACAATTAACTCGGACAGTCCGGATATTGATCCTCGGGTGATTTTATTTAATTACAAATTTTAATTACGCCTATTCACCCCCCCTCTAGGCGACATATCGGTCCTTTCAATTGGTATCAGAGCTAAATCTCCGTAATTTGGCTTAACCTCTAGGAGAATCAATATGTCGCAAGAAGATAAGAATACCGAAGCCCATGACCAAGATAAGGGCACGGGCTCCGGTATTGGGGTTGCAATTCCATTTGATTATCGTACCCTCGGTGTCTCAAGCTCCTCCTCATATGTCTCCGTGCCCTCCGGTCGAGCGCCTCACTTCGATGGCACTCACTATGCGGCATGGAAACATAAGATGAAGATGCACTTGAGATCGCTTCACCCTTCTATTTGGAAGATTGTGCGAGCATGTGTTTCAAGCCCAATGATCCCGAGAATCTTACTCCTGAAGAAGATAAAGATCAACACTTCAATGATTTGGCAGTCAATGCCTTATTCAACGCCTTAAGTGATTCCGAGTTCAACCGAGTCGATGGACTCGAGGAAGCAAAGGCTATTTGGGATAGACTCCTAGTGAGTCATGAAGGGATTTCAAGTGTCCGTGAATCAAAGATAGAGTTCATTATTGGTGAGCTAAGCCGGTTCACTTTGGAACAAGGAGAGTCCTACAACAAGATGTTTGACCGGCTAATGGTGCTTGTGAATCAAGCCAAGGGTCTCGGGTGCACCGATCTTTCTGACAAGGCCGTGGTGAAGATCATTCTTCGTGTAATCACTCCTACCAACCGCAACCTTGTTCAGTTAATCCGAGACCGGTCAAATTTCGACACCTTGACTCCTCATGATGTCATCGGCCGGCTTATGATGGACGAGATGATGATAAAGGAAGCCGAAGTCGTTGAAGAACTCAAGTCAGAACGATGCATCACAGTTCATCTCACCTTACTACACCGCGCATGCTTTGAAGAACACGTGGCGTCCTAAGATGAGTTCGTTCACAATCGGAGCGAACTACAAGATTATGGAAGGCCCAACCTGGAAACCATATCCCGCGACTAGACGCACACAACATGGGAGGCCAAGGGGCACCAGATTTCAAGGTGACATGGACGCTACCGATGCGGTGGGCAGGTTAAAATGCAAATTATGTAAACAACTCGACACGATCGTAGGAGGTGCCCCAATCCACCCAAAGATGTAGTCATTTGGCTTTGATTATGTGTGAAATGTTCTTCCCCCATCATGTCAAATCACTCTTGTGTTGCCAAATTTGAAATAAATCGATGCCTTTTCTCTGAAGTTGTCTTTCTTAATTTATTGTATCTTCTAGTCTTGTCAAATCACTCATGTGTTGTCATCTTTGTAATACAGTGATGCCAGCTTCTCTTAAGCTGTCGACATTTTTAATTGTAGCTCGCAGTAATGTCAAATCACCCATGTCTTGTTAAATGCACGCTTTCTCAGAGTGGACGAATAGACGACGACACCACAGCCTTCGCAATGCGATGTGACAGCAGGCTACTTTCAGCTTTCTCAAAATTATTCGACAAAACTCGCAGACCACCGTTTATAAGCACTACCCATCTCAGCCGACAAAGGGTGATGTCGTGTAGCTTTGATGATGGGTGACAAGTCATGCGACTTTTCTTAGAAAGTGACAGTCCCCTGTAAGGGCTTACATGTGCCCGCCGAGGTGGATCGGGCGAGGCCTGCCACGCCCTCGTGTAAAGGCGACACGTGCCGCCGAGGTGGATCGGGCGGGGCCCGGGACGCCCTCGTCAGGTCTGCGGGGCCACGCCCCTGTAAAGGGGACATGTGCCCGCCGAGGTGGATCGGGCGGGGCCACGGGACATCCTCTTCGAGGGGGACGTGCCACTACACATCATCAAAGCTACATGACTGTCACACATCATCAAAGCGCATGCAAGTAATTTGATGGTGGTGGCGGAATCTCACCATGCATGTGTCATGCAATTTTGATGATGGGTGACACGTCATGCACTTTTCACAGAGGATGCCAGCCATCAAAATGGACAAGTGCTGTAATTAGTGGAGTAACCCTCATCACCACTATAAAACAGTCCGAGGGGTAGACATCCAACACACCAAACCAAAGAATAAACGCCACCGAATCTACACAAATTAGGGCACAATGTCGTTTCACGTCGCCTCTTCACCAGCGAAGTCATCCCGCCCGAATATCCCGATGAGAGTAGCGTCGACGCCTAATTCTGCGGAGTTGCCTCGACCCAAATGCGATCAAGAACTCACCGCGAAGATGATGCAATCTACCCATGGAGAGACGGCCACCACACACTCATCAAGTAGGCCGCACCTACGAGGTAAACCCACTGTGTCCACACAATGTCTGAGGTAACACTACCATCTCATGCATCGTTTCTTTCTTTTCTCAAAGACAAGGACCGGTGTTGTTTCTTCCAATGGATCGACGGGCCGAACGACGTGATCATTTAATTTCTACAACCGCCACGACGCCTACCCCGCTTCGCCTAAGAACTTCACCCGGGAGAGGCCGCCAGATATGTCCTTTTCTAGATCGACTAGAGCTCGTGGCGGTGCAAGGGCCAACCAATTGGTGAGTTTCATGCGCCATACTCTTGTTAAACTCACAAATTAGTAGTTCTAAACAGCTTCACCGCATTACCGTGAGTTCAAAAGGACACTTGCGAATGTGCTCAAGTCAAAGGAGAAACCTCCTCCGTGGCCACCCGAAAGCCCCGACGCTTATGTACATGGCTCGGAGGCAATGGTTGATACCGCCACAGTGATCTAGCTGACGGAGATTCTACCGTGCCTTGGCCGAGAATGAACGGTGTTGGTACTTCAACCGGTGGACCTTAAACATACCACCCACATCTCATGCTTCTGCATGGGATAACCGGGGAGCAACCATCTCCGTGGTGCCACTACCGCCCGGAAAAGCCGACCGAGTACGCCTACTGTTCTTCAACGACCAAAGCGGCATATCTTGCATGACTACAGGCACTCTTCCGGTTGTCCAAGGATAAGTCCAACATGCACTCTCCCGCACCATATAGTGGAGTGCGAGCTTAAACAAAGCAAAGCGTCTCGCATGTCTCCGCCAACGGACAACACATCGAGGTGGAAGATGGTTCCTCTCTCGAAGAAGGGACAAGGAAGCGGCCGAGGTCCGCAAAGACGCAACACATCCTTGACGCTATGCAGACCAACCGGAACCCGTGGTATTAACATAGGGGCAGCCGAATCGGGATGACATGCCCATATGGGAGGACAAATCCACATAAAAAGAAAAAAATAAATGTTACACACGAGGACGTCTTTTATAGGCCACCCAATCGACGATAGCCGGGAGCATCGGATCCCCATGGAGTTCTTTCATAGTAGGAATTGAGCGGTGTCCGAGGATCGGTCGCAATATTTACACGGTCGTAATATGCGTAAAATGTCTTACATCATTCATTTGTACCGGATAGGCTGAACGATCATTTGTTCCACCATGACGCAATGCTGCTTTCAAGTAGTTAGTTAAGTCAAGCAATTTCGCCACTGCTTGTAATGCCCTTGTAATATAATCTAATTTATTGCTTATTTTATCATCCGAACTTTCTTGCACGTGCCTTATATGTTCAACAAATAATTTAAGTGTTCATAACATGAGTTGGTGTCGACTATAAAATTTTGAAATTTTTTCTCCATGGTTATGATGCATCACTCATGTTCCCATAAAATTTTTATCAAGCTTTATAAATTTTAAAAAATTCAGATAGTGCTGTTGTCTGAATTTTGCCATATCGGACACTGGCACTGTCTGAATTTTCAAAAATTCATAGAGCTTGATCATTATATGAAAATTTTATGAGAACATTAGTGATGCATCATAACCTTGGACAAAAAATTTTAAAATTTTCTAACATGGTTTGTTTCATTTTTTGTTCGGTTCAAACTTGTCGGCCAGCGTTTTATCAGGACAGTTGTATTGTTTGAATTTTAAAAAATTCCTCAGATCTTAAAATCATTTGAAATTATTATGGTAATATCACTGATTTATGAGGAACCTCCATAAAAAAGTTCAAAATTTTTCAACGTCGTTAGAGTGCTATATTATTTTTATACGCGGGTGCAGACTGTAGGGTCTTAAACGGAAAATGGATTTCCGGGTATGAGGGCCCCACCCCATACCCGGAATTTGAAATTCCGGTAATGGCATAGTTGGAATTTGAATTTCCGGGTATGGGGTGGGGCCCCCATACCCGGAATTTGAATTTCCGGTTAAGGCTTAGCCGGATTTTGAGGTTCCGGGTATGGTTAAACGGAATTTCAAGTTCCGGGTAAGGCGGTTTTTGATACATAACATGTTGTATCGATTTGTAATTACGGACCGTAATTTGTACTGTATTCCAAATTTTTCACATATTTGCTAAATTTGTAGTCGTATACTCGTGTGTGAGTTCGCAGGAAACAAATCCGACAACCTACATCAGGATTTTGTATCCTTTACGTTGATCCTTTTACTAGAACCATTTTTTACGCCATGCTCAAATAATATTCCGGATGAGTAAAACTAGTAATCAGATGAACGAAATTTCTCACGATAAAATAATGCAGCCTGTATCCATTTCTCGTTTCAATGAACTCGAAGAGAACATACCATTATTTAGCCTATTATCGTTATGAAAATTATATCATTAGGTTTATCGCCCAGCTTTCTTCTTTAATGAATTGGTAGAGTGCCTGGCATTGTTTTTTTTAAAAAAAAAGGTAATATAGGAGGGTAAAACAAAAACATGATCTGTAAATAAAGAATATGCACAAAAAAGTTCATACCACTCTTTGATCAAAAGTATAATCCTCCAAGAAAAAGGCACTATAAATTTGTCAGGAAAATATCTCAAAAATACTCCACCAGACTGTTCATATACGTGATGTTGAATGGCGAAAAGGTTAAAAAAGATACAACTGGAAAAAGAAAAAACAGGTGGTAGCCAAGAAAAATTAACTCAAAGGACGATTGTCAGATTAGCTGTATTCGTTAACCAACGGTAGGGATTGTAAGAAGAAAGGCTTGACAAAAACCAAAAGCATCTGCAAATATGAAATATCAGAGGTGGTTGTAAGCGATAAAAGAAATGAAGGGGTCTAACTGAACTGAACTTTAATCCTCCAAGGACCAATCTGTATATAAGAAAATGTTGTAGGGCAAAAAGAGCTTGAAAGGAAGCCTTGTGGGTCTGCATAAAAAGCATACAAGATGGGAGGGGTGTAACAAGAGAGCGGCAGGGACGTATCTGTAAGACAAAAAGAAGTAAACAACACGGAGAAAGGACCAGAGCGCAAATTCTCTAAAAATTTGGACCATTTCTCGATTTGTGCGTGTCATCCTTGCGCAGGGGCCATGCTAATCTTCTCTGTATCGTTCCAATTTTATCGGATGTCTCCGAAGAGACGGAGCTAGGCGTCGGGCGTGAGCTTATAAACAGGACTCGTCCTACTCGTGCGAGCGATGTGGTACTAAATTATTCTCCACCCGCCCCGCGCTGCGTGCTAGGAAGGAGGCAGGAGCAGCCCGTTGCCATCCCACGGGCCGGGCCAGAGTGCCCGAGCGCTCGTTGTGGGCCGCCACGTATGGCCCAAGATTTCTGCAGCAGCCTAGTCAGTGAATTGAAGTGGGCCGTACATGCAACGAATAGAGCTGTGCATGTAAATCGAAGGCAGTTTTTTCCAACATGGAATACAATTAATTTGTCCACTGGAATTCCTTGAAAAAAACATGGAAATCCCATGGAGATCTCAGGAAGCTACCTCGAAACCAAAATGTATCGATATTCCGTAAAGCTTCTTGCTCATTGCTCTAGTCACAAACGTTATAACATCTTTCTGATGGGCTCAAGTGTAAGGAAAGGTTTAGGCCTATTTTTGCATTGCCATTGGGCTAGAGAGGCTACATTTTTTTTTACTCCTACGTTCTATCTTAGAGCATCTCCAAGAGTGCCCTAAATCCATTCCCAAAACCTGATTTATGGTTTGATTGAAACAAAACATACTCCAATAATTCCCAATCTCTTCTCCCCAAATTTTCACACACCCTAAAACGAACCTGGCGGTCCTCATTTTTCCGCGCGTGTCCGCACTCCCAATCTGGCTCCTCCCCCGGCATGCATGTGCGTTGCTGCTTCCAAGTCAAGATGAGGTCCATAATTTTTTGACGCGATAAGTCGTATAAAGCACAAACGTGAGTATCATAATACGAATAGACTTCAAATTTAGCACGCCAAGAGGAGATTCTCATGGCGTCAATGCTCAAATGAGTAGAGCATGTCAAGAGGAGATTCTCATGTTTAACGATGCGGCAAAAATAAGCTAGAGAATGGCACAGATGCATCAATAAAGCCGTCGAGAACCAGCCAAGCCCAAAGCTTGAAGAGAACACTGCAAGATTCACCTCCGGCAGCTTCGAGATGTCCGGAATCCAGTCAAACTGTTTGAATGCCTGTATACGATGAAGAAAAAGAGGTCCATGGTGACCAATTAACAGATTTTATTGGAAAAAAGAAGGGAGCTGTTGGAGGATGGGATTTTTTTTAAGGAAAAAGATTTTTGGGAAGATCCCAATTAAAGGTATTGGGAGTTAAGATATTGGACACCGTTGGAGATGCTCTTACATTACATCCACTCTCTCTCTCTCAACAAAATTTAAATTGCTTTTACACCCCATATATATATATATTATAGCGGTGAGGTTTGCCGGCCTCCCAGGGGGCCACATGTCGGCCCCCCGGCGAGGTCCCTTGAAAATTCGGATATCGCATTTAAGTCCTTTTGAAAAAAATAAAAATCGCGTTTAGGTCCTTTTGCCGGTTTTTTAATGAAATAGACCTGAAAAAATATCAAAATTATGTTTAGGTCCCTCACGATTTACATTTAGGTTCACCTGGTGCTTTTTAGCGAAACGGACACTGAAAAAAATACTTTATGTCCCTCTACAGTTAAAAAAAACCAGATTCGTCGAAAGTTTATAGCAACCCATGGATTCGCCTCCGGTTGTTTTTTAGCGAAATGGACCCTAAAAAAATAGATTACTTTTTCCCCATCTACAGTGAAAAAAACACAGATTCATCGCAGATTTATAGTAACCCATGGATTCGCCGACGGGTCGTAACCGCAGTTTTCTAAAAAAAAATCGTAGATTCATTTTAATAAAATAGACCCGAAAAATATCAAAATTACGTTTAGATCCCTCGGGTTTACATTTAGGTCTTCCTGGTGCTTTTTAGCGAAACGGACCCGAAAAAAATACTTTATATCCCTCCACAGTTAAAAAAAATCAAATTCGTCGAAGGTTTATAGCAACCCATGGATTCGTCTCCGGTTGATTTTTAGCGAAACGGATCCAAAAAAATAGATTACTTTTTCCCCATCTACAGTAAAAAAAATACAAATTCGTCGCAGATTTATAGCAACCCATGGATTCGCCGACGGGTCATAACCGCGGTTTTCTAAAAAAATCGTAGATTCGAAGGTTTATAGCAGCGCATAGATTCGTCCACGGGTCCTAACGACCTTTTTTTAAAACAAATATGAAAATCGAAAATACGACCACATGTACCGAAATTCGTAAAAAAACAACCACAGTTTTCTAGAAAAAACATAGACTCATCGAAGGTTTATAGTAGTTCATGGTTTCGCCGACGAGTCGTAACCGCGGTTTTCTAAAAAACATAGATTCATCGAAGGTTTATAGCAGCCCATAGATTCGCTGACATGTCCTATCGACTGATTTTTTTTAAAAAAAATGCGAAAACCGAAAATACGACCAAAATTCTTAAATTTTTCACGTTGTATCGTCATGCGCGTCGCAGCGTAGCGCGTTATTTTGGATAAATGCGGTTTCTAAAAAACGCAGATTCGTCGAAATTCTATAGCAGCCCATATGTTTGCCAACGGGACCTAACGCAAAAAATAAAAATACAAACAAAATTACATTTATGTCCTTCTGTGGTTTTCACCTAAAAACAAAAAACACTGATTCATAGAATCGCCAATGGTTCTAGTGACCCTTTGTTTAAGAAAGCAAGAAGACCGGAATTACGAAAAAAAAATTAAAAATACGTTTGTTTTCTCCCAAAAACAGGAATCACGATTTGCGAATAGTTTATAACAGTCCGCAGATTTGCCGATGGGTCTTAGCGACTTATTTTTTAAAAAAGAAACACAATAAACTGGAATTACGCAAAAAAAATGAAATAATATTTAGACCCTTCTATGTTTTTCTCTAAAATAACACCGATTCACCGACAGCTCTAACAATCTAAAGATTCGCCGATAGTTTCTAACAACCTATTTTTTTTTAAAAAAAAATAGAAAATCGAAATTATGCGGGAATTATGCAAAAGAAAAACCAAGAATCCGTTTAAATTCCTCTGCGCTTTCTTTTAAAAAAAACAGATTCTCCAATGGCTCCTAATAATCCAAAGATTCACCAACGGCTTTTGACAGACTATTTTTTTAAAAAAAATAAGAAAACCGAGATTACCTAATTTTTTTTATAGAAATATCCGTCGAACAAAATTTCGCTGGCGACATCGCTGATACGGATTTCCCAAATTTACATGCGACACGTAATGCATGCTCTGAATTTACTTGCAATATGACGTGACGCGTGGCACTGACTAGTGTGTGTGTGTATACATACATACATACATACATACACACACACACACACACACACACATATATATATATATATATGGGGACATATTCAGTGCTAATGTGAATTCAGTGCTAATTCCGTACTAATGGCATGTAGAAGTTTTGAAAAATTCTGAAAAAATTACCACATGTAGGGGAGGTGAACCTCTACAACCCTGCAAAATTTGAAGATGAAACTCAATCGCATTTGAAAGATATGAAAAAGACAAACTCAGCATGAATAGTACTTATTCTTGCTTTTGGCACTATTCTTTTTGCTGTTTGTCTTTTTATATCTTTCAAATGCGATTGAGTTTCATCTTCAAATTTTGCAGGGTTGTAAGGTTTACCTCCCCACATGTGGTAATTTTTAAGAATTTTTCAAAACTTCTACATGCCATTAGCACGAAATTAACTTGAATTCACCATTAGAATCTGCCACATTGCCTCTGCTTTATGAGTACGATCACATCGCCCTCTTCTTCAAAGGTCACCTCGTTCTTGTTCCCCAGAAAAACCCCATATCTTCATTTCTTACTTGAAGAGAAGGTGGAGATCGATTCGTTTACTTCGTAGCACTAGAGCTTTCATGCGTTGATTGGACATAAGCTAGTTGGAAGCTTGGATTAATTCATTCGATTTGGTTACTAATAAGTCAGGGTTGAGTTCAGGTACGGACGAGTTGATTTCCATGGACAAATCTTTGATGTTAGAACATAGAATACTGCGTTTAAGAAACTACGCATTTAGATTCATGGATGAATATTTCGGTTAACTAAAAACTGAATTAACCAAACCGAACTTTTTCGGTTATATCAGTTCGGTTTTCAATTTTGGTCTGAGAAATTAGTAGCCAGTTTCTAAAAATTGAATTATTTTTAAACCGAATTAGCCGAATGCCCAACCCTACCAACCTGCTAGCTACATGTAAACGCATTGTATAGCATCCACTATGCCAATACGTAGTGATAAGCGGCCCTTAAGCTTGTTTAGTTTTGCCATTTTGGTCCTTCAATTTTAGTCCAGGAGAGTGCTGAAGCATATTTCGTTGGTTGTCTGAGAAGTGCTTTAATGCTCCCCACAAACAGGAAAAAGGCCTCTTTGATTCAAATAAATTTAAAAGGAAAAATTCCTGCTGGGGGATGTCTAGGATTGCTTCAAAGAAATTTTTAGTATAAACTCTAACTTCATGTTACCAAATCCTTTGAGAATTCCAATTTACCTTGTCTCTTCCTCTATACACTCTCTATAATCAGTTAACATTTAGTTTCAAAATTCCTATATTTTACTTGTGAGCTATTTGAACAGATCTTTTGAACAATCGTTCTGGTTTTGTTTCTAGTAGGATTCAATAAGCTATGACAATCTAGTCATGCGTTTGTAGATTACTATATTCCAAATATGCCCTTAGGGCATTTCGAACAATGACACTACATAGCAATGCCTATGAATTGTCATATCACATAGACATCATAATAAACACCACCCTTCCAATGTACAGTATCTATCATCTAGCCCACCTAATCTATGCTATAATTTTATATTTATTTCCCCTCCTCTCTCCTCCATTTTTCTAACCTAAACCTTCCTTCTCTCCCTCCCTCCTTACCGGCGCCCCGCATTTCACCGCCCCACCGGCATTAGCCACCTCGCATCTCCCCCCTCTCTCCCTCCTAACTAACACCCCCTCACTTGGATCCGACCCGATCTGCACCTGCAACGATCGGATCCATGCCAAATCTAAGACGTCGCTACTGAGGTATGCATGGCTCAACGGTGGCCGGCTAGCACGTGGCGTTAGCATGGCGGCAAGAGAGGCGGTGGTACGGCAAGCACATGGTGCCAGCTTTCGTGGTGGAGTAGGGATGGCAACGAGGACGTTCCCAAGCAAGGAGTGGGTGGAACGTCCCTGTCATCGAGAGGTTTGAACTCCCCCGTTCCCCGACCCTGGCATTGGGGGCTACTTCGTTCGATTCCCTATCCCTGTTGGGGTATTGGGTCCCCGTGGTCACACCAGCACGGAATGGGAAGATAAGTGGAGACGAGAGTGTACCTGGTTGCGGCCTACGCACGCCACCAATGCTCGTTGCGCACTGGCCACCAAGGAGAGGGCCCCGTGCACCACTGATGCTTGCGAGGTCACGCCATGCTCCTCGCGACCCCGCCACCGAGAGGGAGGGCCCCTTGCCATGCTCGCTACACCCCGGCCACGCTCGCCGCGCCCCACTGGTGGAGGGGGAGGGCCGGAGGGGGCGGCCACCGACGGAGGCACTTAACGGAGGATGCGGAGGGAATGGAGGAGGCGACGAGGGCAAGGTGATGGAGGAAGGCGATGAGAGCAAAGGAGACGGAGGTGGTAGAGGGAGTGAAGGGAGGTGACGGGGATGAGGCGACAGAGAGAGGTGATGGGGGCGAGGATACAGAGGGAGGTGATGGGAGCAGAGGAGGCGACGGAGGGAACGGAGGCAACGGGGACAAGGCGACGGAGGGAGGTGAGGTCACATGGGTGAGGTGACAGAGGGAGCGGAGCTATGGACGGTGAAGACAACGTAGGGATTGGGAATTTGGGATTTGGGGGAATGGGGGGGCACGGGTGGCTGAAGAAAATGGGGCGAGATCGGGTAACAGGGACGGGCACTGGTGGAACATCCCCGTACCTGTTTCCCCTAATGGGGATAAAATTCCCCCATTAACAAACTCGTGAAGAGAAAAACTCCCGCATCTTCACCCCTTAATACGGGAATTCCCCTCCGGGGAACAGGTAATGGGACCCATTATATTGCCATCCCTACGGTGGAGCAATGAGCGTGACGACTAGCGTCGGCAAGCACAACAAGATGGCTATGGTGGCTCCCACATGGCAGACAAATTCATGGCCAATGTCTCCATGTTGGATTGTCTTCCCAAGCAAATGTCTTGCATGAAACATTGTTTTCCTATCTCTCTTTTAAAGTCCTCTTTCATCTCAGCAATAATCCTAGTTGGCATCCTAATTAATGCTATAGACATTGGTCATGTAAAACCATTGGGAATGCTCTTAAATTCATTAAGGGCTAAATTTGAAAAAAAAAATATGTCAGATGGGAAAAAAAAAAGCTAGGCTTATGGTTCAAATCTAGCTTTCCAGACAGATAGATGCTCGAAGAAAACCGCGCCTAGTCAACGGCACCGATGATTTGACAGAATATCATCCATCAGCTGCCGCCAAAATAGCTTCGTGGGGTCACAACTCACGAGCTCACAGCACAAATTGGGGACTGAGTTTACTTGCTCCACGACTAGGAATTAATTCCATTGACCTGCAGATCTGAAGGAACAATGCAAATCAAAATAGACATCGGATGAGGTAGCACTGTAGCACTCCATCAAAATGGTACTACAGTAGTTCTTGTTTTTAGTCAAATGTATGCTGTTCTGGGTAATTTAGCAACAGTGTAGCAATGAATCTGAACTTTTCAGGTTTTTTACTGTCAAGCAGCTAGCAATCAGGCAATGGTGCGGAATAAGTTGTTCAACTTTGCCATTACAACTCAACGTATGCTCCCTCCTGTCAATAAAACAAGTCGTTTTGAACATGTTTGCAGCTATCAAGGTGAGGTCAATTAGTGGGGCTTACACTACTACCCCTGATAACTCACCCCATTGGAATCACAGCATGCTGTAACTAAATGCAGATATTCTTTTCAGTCTTCACTCCCACCTAACGCTATTTCAGGCGCATGCATGCATGCATGCAAGTGTAGTACTACTACTCTTGAATAGTAGCAGTGAGTTACAGTAAAGTGATGACTTTTTAACATTTTTTGTCTTTTTTCCTAAATCTAGCATCTTCTAAGATGAATTGCAAATCTAACTCCCGGAAGAGCGGGAGCCGGCGAGCGCGGCACAAAGCAAGCGCCGGTGGTGGCGTGAGAGCGTGCATTGCGCGGCAATTTGGGCGTGAAACGAGCAAGCACGGGGCACGCCTCTCGCGATAAGGGAGCGCGGGAGGGACATCAGAGAGGGTTAGATTTGCAATTCCAATCAATAAGAGGCTAGATTTAAAACATAAAATAAAAAACTAGAAAAGTGATCACTACAGATTTGATCCTTCGGGAGAGCATAAATGCTATTGTAGTTATTAGGGGTAAATGTGGCCAAATGACTTTGGGCCTATTTATTTTGGCTGATTGTGAATTCTAATATATATATAGGTATAGAGTGGATTGTGAGTATCAAATTCTAAAATCGAGCTATTTGTTTTTTATTTTACTTTTAGAGCAAGAATTCAAAATTAAAAGTATTGTCCAGGGACATGCTTTTGTGGAAGGAGGCCTAAATGACTTTTGCTGACCGGAGGGAGTATAGCATGTGAATATCTACAAGCTAGTCATAGGAAAACGCGCCTATTGCACATTGATATGTGTCTTTCCGGTCTATTGATGGAGGCATGTCTTATTTTTTGAAACAAGGCATGAAATATCCGAAAGAAAAGGTGGCAGTAACCAGTATTCTCTCCATTCTCAATTAAATGTCATTCTATATTTTAAATTTTAATTTTAAATATATGTTATTCTATAACTTTAACATAATTTTTACTATTTTTCTTCCTATATCCTTTTTTAAGCTATTCTTAATATTATTTATTACTATATACACTATTTTATGTACACGAGAAATTTCCGACTCTTCCCGAGAAAAACAAAAACAAGAGCTTTTTTCAGAAATGGAAACGAATACTATCGGTACAAAAATATAAACAAAAATTTACATCGGCAAAACGAAAGCGGAGAGAAAAGCGGGCGGAAATGATAGGTAAATAGTCGTTCTATTTCTGTTTCCATATTTTTTACTGGTAACGAAAATGAAATTGAAAACTTGGCCAAAAAAGAAGAATAGCGAATTTATATTTATTTTTGAATTAAAATAATTTTAGAAATACAAATAACTTTATAGAAAATATCAAATAGAGTTCAAAATTTGAGAAAAATTCTTAAAAATACTTTGAAATATTTTGAACCTAGGAAAATTATTTCTAGTACAATGTTGGTTTCATTTTTATGAATAAATTGATTTTATAAATATAAAAATAGCAAAACGACATTTATATACTCTAGAAAATCCAGAATAAATCTCAAAAATTCATAAATGAACGTTGAACAATAATATGCAAATTTTAGGGCATTACACATTTATAATTGGAGGAGCAAGAGATTTTCGATGATAATGATATAGAGGATGACATGATGGTTTGATTTGGGGGACAAAATAGCGAGCCTTCAATTGACAAATTTTAAGAAAAACTTTCTAGTGATACCGTTGAACATAACATTATTCTTGTGTCCACCTTAAAGGTAGAATGAGTTACATTATTTTTGCGGTCATATATATTGTGATAATGTACTATATTCTTGTGGAATTTTCCACTTCAGTTTTCGTATCCGCTACATTCCACATCCGTTTTCGTCACTATCCATTTCTGTATCTGCTTCCAGAGTTTTCAATTTCGTTTTCGTTACCAGTTAAAGATATGGAAACAAAAATGGAACAACTATTTACCTATCGTTTCCGTTCCGTTTTCACCCCTATACACAAGTTCTCCATGATAATGAACAATTTTTTAGACGTGTTGTTAAGATTTTACTATCATATTGTTAACTCCTTTTTCGATGACATTCTAGAAGAGATCAGCAGCTGATGGAGCTTATGCGGTGGTAAAATCTAACAACACATAAAATACTAGAGTATTTGGTAGTAAAATCTTATTCATCTAGCATTTATTGTCCATACTTGTATCATTCTGTTTCTCTCATCGTCGGTAAGCTACCGGTAAAAACCGTTCGTAAATCGAGCTACCAATAAAAAGTTGTGGCTAAATAAAATAAAAAAGATTGTAGTATAAACAATGAACCGTATTTATTAGTTTGTTTGCTATGTAACTCATTGGCTTACTCAACACACGAAGTGGGCGTACGTGGGTGATTTGGACACACTCATCAGGCCAACGCATATAATATCTACACGCAGTTGAAGAATAGTGTATGTATATGTATAGGGGCATATCCAGTGCAATCAGCATTTTGGTGCAATCGCCGTGCAATCCAACTAAGAAAAAATTCAAAAAATTCTGAAAAAAATCATGGATGTACATCTCATCTTACCCCATCTACATATAAAATTTCATGATCAAATTCGTCCTATGCTAGAAGTTACAAAAAAGACAAATTTGGGGTGCATTTGAACTATTCAAGTTTGTCAGAAATTTGTCTTTTTTATTACTCTTAACATAGGACGAATTTGATTATGAAATTTTATATGTAGATGGGGTAAGATGAGATGTACATCCATAATTTTTTTCAGAATTTTTTGAAATTTTTCTTAGTTGGATTGCACAGCGATTGCACCAAAATGCTGATTGTACTGGATATGCCCCCATGTATGTGTGTGTTTATATATAACACTACTATTCTGTAGCTATGTGTAGTTTAAACAATTCTAGGTGTTGATCGGTTTTGTAGTCTGACTGAGCCGAGTGTACCACTAATTAGCGTTATGGAATTCGTGATCGAGTCTTGGAATATTAATTGTTGAAGTAATGCATGCATGTGTGTGACTGAGATATGCAAAGATGTATACATAAATCTGATTTCTATTTGTTTTAGCCATAACTTTTTATTCGTATGTTCGATTCATAAACAAATTTCACCATTAGATTCTTTGTTGATGAGGAAATAACATGATATAAGTTAACATATATATATATATATATATATATATATATATATATATATATATATATATATAATTGCTCTCATCATCGATAAGCTCTTGGTAAAAAGCAGTTTGTAAATCGGAGTTGTCAATAAAAGGTTATGGCTAAATCAAAGAAAAACAGATTCATGTACAAACTACAAAACACATTACTAGTGACGGATGACCGACTAGTAAAAATATCTTCTGTAATGTGTTTCTAGTTTGTACATGAATTGTATTCTTTGATTTGGCTATAACTTTTTTATTGACAGCTCCGATGCACAAACAGTTGTCACCAATAGCTTATTGACGACGACATCAACATAATGATATAAGTCTTGTTAATAAACATTGCATGAATGAGTTTTTACTATCATTTTACCGAATGTATCATAACGTTTTACTACCACACATGCTGCTAGACCTCTGGTATAATAGTAAAATCTATATATACCGATAGTAACATCTATATATACGGATAATAAAATCTGTTTTATATGCTGAGACTTATATCAGTGTGTTGCTCTCATCGTCAGTAAGTTACTGGTGAAAATGGTTTGTGAATCGGAGCTGTCAATAAAAGGTTATGGCTAAATCAAACAAAAAATAGATTCATGTACAAACTACGAAACATATTACTCATGACGCATGACCGACTAGTAAAAATGTTTTCTGTAATGTGTTTCTAGTTTGTATATGAATCTGTATTTTTTGATTTGGCTATAACTTTTTATTGATAGCTCTGATGCACAAACGGTTTTCACCAATAACTTACGACGACGAGAGCAATATAATGATATAAGTCTCGCTAATAAACACTGTACAAATGAGTTTTTACTGCCATTTTACCGAACTTATTATAATATTTTACTACCTCACAGGCTGCTGGACCTCTAGTATAGTAGTAAAATCTATGTATACCGATAGTAACATCGATATATACGGATAGTAAAATCATTTTATGCGCCAAAACTTATATCAGTGTGTTGCATCGTCAGTAAGCTACTGGTGAAAACAGTTTATGAATTGGAGCTGACTGTGAAAGTTATGATTAAATCAAAGAAAAAACATATTTAGGTACAAACTACAAATAACAAGTTATTAGTCGGCCCATGTATGTGTTATAGTAAATGTTTGAGTTCACATTGGCTAATTAAACAGTGGTTACGGCTACGTCGTAGAATAGGCTAAGCCGGCATAAGCATAAATTAGCACTACAGTGTATATATATACATATATATGTATATTATATATATAATTATTTGTGGCACCATGAAGGCTAGGCACTATGATCCAAAAAGATATATTCCCTTATATATTTCATGCGAAAAATTTTAAAAAATTTTAGGATGTAGGGTTTAATTTTTTAAAACATGTACACGTGGGTATTACGGAGTTTTCACGGCAAGAGGAGTTTTCACTAGATATACATATACACACACACACATACATACATACATACATACATACATACATACATACATACATACATACATACATATATCCTTTTCCGTACTCTTGGAGTACATAATCTTCCTCCAATATACCACTTAAACGAATATGGTATACTACTTTATCACCTTTGATATACTTTAATAATAATTCTAAGTGTGTCATAATTAAAAAAAAAATCATCAGAGTACTTTATTTTTTCTATATACCATTTTCCATGTAAAAGGCCTATATAGACAAATTATGCTATAAACAATGGAATTTGATGTAATTTTTCATGGAACTCATTTTGGATTATCTTGTAATCAATATTAGAGTGTACTCAAAATGATAAAGAAGTATAACAACATCATTTTAAGCTTTAAGCGGTATATTGAAAGTGGGAGTAAGTACTTAAGAGTATGGAATATATACTACATAAACGAATGTGTTATACTCGTTTATCAGTTTCAGTATACTTTAATAATAATTATAAGATATTCTAATATGGCATGGTTGAAAAAATTTCACCGTAGCCCTTTATTTTTGCTATATAGTAATTTTCATTTGTAAGAGGAGTAGATACACAAATTATGCTATAAAGAATGGACCATGATGAAATTTTTCATGAAACTCGCTTTGGAGTATCTTATAATCAGTATTAAAGTATGCTAAAAGGGATAGAGGTATAATAATATCATTTAAGCAGTATACTTAGAGTAGGAGTACGTACTTGTAGGAGTATGTAACCATTTTTCCATATATATGTATATATACGTGTGTGTGTGTATGTGTACATGTGTGTGTGTGTATGTGTGTCTATATGTATAATTCGAAATTACTATGTAGCATTCGAGTGTTTTTTTGTTTGTGAGCACTCAATTTTTTCTATTAAATATTTGCCTTTTGATTCACATTGTGCTCTATCATTTTGATTTTGTGATCCTAGTTTTTGTTTGTTGTGTTCCTTATAGTTTGTTTTGTTCCTCCTTTTGTTTTACAAATTGTCAAATTATTGTAATATAATTTAATTTGTGTAAAACTAGTATATAATTGATGTAAAAAGGGCTATCTGAAAAAGAATAATGTTATTTTTTTAATATAAATTTTCACATCATTTTTGCACAATTTAATTTGTTTAAAACTAGTATATAATTAGTGTAAAAATGCCATGTAGAAAAGAATAAGATTGCTCATCCAAAACCCAAAACACTTGAGTATTGCTTAATAAAATAGGAGGTAAATTGATTTCATCAATAAGATTTAGATCTGAAGGCTCAAAATTTAAGTGCTATTTAGTAAAAAAATATTTAGTTATTCTTTATAGGCACCCATAATATTATCTCTATTAAGCCTAGAAGGAATGCAGCGCATGCAGCCCACAAGGTATATTTTTTTGCGAAAAAGCCCTTCAAAAATTTTGAAATCGCGGATAGGTCCTTCAACCGTTTATTCTGCAAAAAGGACCTTGGAAATCCCAAAATCACAGACAAGTCCTTTGACGTCTATTTTTCAAAAGGCCCCATAATTAGGAAATTCGACGTCATTGGTTTTTCCCCCTAGAGATTAGAATTCATGAACAGGTCCTTTCATCGGTTATTTTGCAAAAAAAACCCGCAATTCCGCGAATTCAACATGCACGCCGGTTCTTTCGCCCTGAGAGATTTGAAATTGCATTTTTTTTGTGAAAAGGCCATCCAAAAATTTTAGAATTGCGGACAGGTCCTCCCACCGTTTATTCTGAAAAAAGGACCCTGGAAATTCTGAAATCACAGATGGGTCCTTTGACGTCTATTTTCAAAAAGGCCCTGTAATTCCGAAAATTCTACCCGGACGCTGGTTTTTCCGACCCGGGAGATTCTAAATTCATGAACAGGTCCTTTCACTGGTTATTTTGCAAAAAAGACCCTGTAGTTCCATGAATTCAACGCGTGTGCCGGTTCTTTCGCCCTGAGAGATTTAAAATTGCGTTTAGGTACGGTTATTTTGTAAAAAACGTCCTTTCGTAGATTCGACGCGGACACCGGTTCTTTAGACCTAAACTATTCAGCCAATTTTTAGCCTGGTTATTTAAACCCGAGCGATTTCGGGTAGGTCCTTATAGAAAAAATCGTGGTTCCGCAAATTCGCTGACGGCTCCTAGCCAGCTAATTTTAAAAAAAACGCCTCCAAGCAAAACGAAATTGTGTTTTTTTAAAGAAAAAAAACGCGGATCGAGTTTTTTCAGCTGGCACAACATCGCACGCCTCTCTACCTAGTTATAATTAACTACCATAGATACAATGATAACACGATGACATATCGGGTGAAAATTGTTTTTATTGTGTAAATTCCTTGAAAACTATATGTATAAGTCTTCAAAAGTTCTCAAAAACTTACCATATGTAGGGGAGTTAAGTAGCTAAAATTCTATAAAATTTGAAGACCAAGCTCAATCACATTCGAAAGATATGAAAAAGACAAATTCAACCTAAATAGTGTATTGCACTATTCATCATAATTCATCGCTCTGTTTGTTAATTTTATATCTTTCAAATGCGATTGACGTTGTTCTTTAAATTTTACAAAGTTATAGAAGATAACCTCCAATGTATATGGTAATTTTTTAATTTTCTAAAAACTTTTATATATTTGCTTTTACAGAGTTTACACGGTGTACGGGTGGAGGGCACCGTGAATCTTGAACATCCTCCTGGAGCACCCAGAAATAAACAGATTCGCCAACGATAGAAGATCCAGCCCGAACAAAGAACACGAGGGCCCACGTCCCAGTGACCCATATGGGCCCAAATGCCACCCACGCGCGAGCTCCCGAACCCAAAAGCAAACACCAGCAGCTTTCCAACCTTTTCTCCCACTAGCTTCCCTCCCTCGACATGAGAAAGATTCAGCATGCAACGCCTCCAAAAGAGCAAAACCACGTGAAGAAAAGGCTGCAAAGCTAACAAAATTTAATTGGGCGTCAGATCGTATTGTAGTCGTCGTAGCAATTCTTTTTGTTCCCTTTTGCGAATTAAGAACCACCAGCCATGCATGTGTATATATATGGGTCCAAATGTCAAATGCGGATGCATCCCCATGTTTTTAACACGTCTGTTAGGATATATTTGCAAGATGCAGGTCACATTAAGCAAATAAGCACAGTTGTAGTGCGGCTTTTTAATAATCGATTGCTACCGAGCTTTATTTAAAGCTTCGTATTTCAAATAGGCTTCTAAATTTCCCTAAAATTTAGCAATGCCGCGGCGAACATTGGGGATGGGCTCTAGAAAATGCTGGTCAATATGGTCACTGTGCCCGTTTTCCAGGTCACTCGCAAAGTCGCAATAGATGCAATTGACACAACTCGCCGGCCCGTACATCTACTACTAATTTTAAAGAATTATTTGTGAGTTATTTCATGGTACACTAAATTTTATACAAATCATTCATTCTTTTTTACGTAATAGTATATAAATCTGAAGCCAGTGAACGAGCCAATGTAATCGCACCGCAATGATTCACAAATGGAAAAAAAAGGCTAATGAAAACTTGGTAAGATTTGTGACTGTGCGTGCGTACGTGGATAGAAAGCAGGAATAATGTGCACACGATAAAGGACGTACGGAGTAATGGTCGGTGGCCCCCGTCCGAGTCAGCCTCCGATGGACGTATCGGGCAAACGGGTACGCTTCCCACGTGAGGACAGCCATCAGTTGAATGAACATTGAGCTCCTGTAGTCCACTTGTCTCTTTTCTTATAAATTTAAATGTTAGCCTTTTACGAATAAATTTGTAGATTTAACCTCTCTTTTTTTACCATAAAAACACGAGGCGTGGCAGCGAGTGAAACAGCGTGGGACCATCTGTTGTCATGCTTTGGGAGCACAGGAAAAGCATGGCGCTGCGGCTAGGCAGCGCGCGAGGACGAGAGCTCCAGCCACCTTCTGATCTAGAGGAGTACAGAAGGTGACATGTGTTATCTTTCTGCTCTTCTACAGTTGATGGTAGGACCAAATCTACAAATTTGTTTGCGAAAGAGCCAAATTTGCAATAAATATGGTAGAAGAGGCTAGAAAATGGATAATTTCCCACCAGCTTATTTAACCACCACCTATTGGCTCACCACTCCTATCCGTGTAGTCCAACATACCTATGGTTTAAAAAGAAAAGAAAAATGTAAGAAATGTGCAACTCTTCTAATTTGCGATGGCATTTGTAAATCTAGTTTCGTGAATATCAATTTTAGAAGCTTAACCCAAATTACTCCAACCAAAGCCAGTACAGATCAGCATAGAGTATATAAACCATGAGGGGTTGTTGGAACTGTTGTCGCCAGACCATATCACATAAAATGGTAAAAATCAAGCTTGTAGGCTTGCGAGAAGGTGAACACACGACCCAATTCATCTAATAATTACAAATACTCCAGAGACTGCCCTTAAAAAGAAATGCTCCAGAGACAAAAGCTGCACCCGGTTTCGATTCCTGATATAAAACAACAGTGCGATTTTGGTGCATGTCTGATTATCATATGTGTATCCCCAGTATTGCAAACCAATTCAAATATCGCTCTGTATAATCTCATGTAACAAGGTACGTAGCACGTTGAGATGACAATGCATGCATCGGACGGTAAAAACTCGGCCGGCCGGCCAAATTATAGAACTCCAAACAGAGCGACCTTTTGACCATCCTTCGGTGTTAGACCCCATTTTGGCACTGCAACAGAAATGGGGTCAAAACAAGATTTCTTGCTTGCTTTCTGGGCCATCCCATCGTGTGTAGCAATTATTGCAATAGAAATGGGTCCAAACAAGATTTCTTGGTTGCTTTCCCGGCCATCACGTACGTCATCTGTACGTAGCAACTTCCGACACACAACACACGAAAAAGAAGTTGAATATGTTAAATGATATTAACTAATTTCTAGAGTTTGTGGACGGACCTTGAATTTATCTGTGAGGTGTTTTTTTTTTATGAATAGACCTACCATTGTACAAGAGAACTACCAATCAGAATCAATAAAGAGAGGAGAGTTCAACTCCCTATATCATGTGTTTATCTATTATGATTGTTCACTGGTATTCTCTATTGTTCTTCAAATCAATCTACGACGACTATCTATTATTCGACATATTATTAGTATGAAGCTCTCCAAGGCCAAGAGGTATGTCATCAAATTCCATTGCAATCCTACAGATTAATTGCTATAGTATCCACTACTACAAAACAGCACATAGGTGACGCCCTATTTGTGGCGGTTCATTTTGAACCGTCACAAATACATCTATCGATGGCGGTTCTTTGTGGAAAGACCATTTGTGGCGGTTTCATCCAAAAACCGCCATCGATAATACATTATCTCATGACGGTTTATATTTGAAACATACGCGATATATTGTGACTATTTGTGGCGGTTGGTAGATGAAGCATCACGAGATAATAAATTATCTCGTGGCGGTTTGGTTTTACAACCGCCACTAATATAATATATCGTGGCGGTTTTAATTTAAAACCATACAAATAATGTTTTCTATATAAAGCCCTTCTTTACATCATCATTGGTCATCTTCCTCTCTCTTTGCCCAGAAGAAAAGTTAGCTTTTTCATTTCAGATTTTGTTTGGGCAAGATCTTGTGCTTCTACTTCCTAGAATTGTTCCAAGGTGTGTAAAATATGTCTCCTCTCTTCATTTGTACTTTAAAATTGCCATTAATGGTTTATTCCTAGCAATTAAGGTTTAGATGCAAGGTCTACATTTAGTTTGTTTTTATTTACCTAGCAATTTGTAGATGATGAATTTATTACCTTGTTGTATTAGATTAAGTTGTCTACCTTGTTTAGATGATGAATGTTTTGTCAAGCATATATCAAATTTATGTATTTATGATTATTGGATATTAATGAAAAATAAATTATAGTTAATATGATAGATGGGTGATCATGATGTTAATTGCTATGCATTTTGAGATGAGAAATTTATTATATTGCTCTTAGAAGGATATGTATAAAAATTACGTAGTTAATATTTTTCTTAGTTACCATTAATTTTTTTAGTTAGGCGTGTATATACATCTTGCTTCATTAGTGGGTATTGTTAGTGAATTTTTATGAAGCATATAAACCCAATTTATGTAATTAAGATTGTTGGATGTGAATGATAAATAAATTTTAGTTAATATGGTAGTCGGGTGATCATGAAATTTTGAGGTGAGAATTTATTATGTTGATCTTAGGAGGATATATATATATATATATAATTTTTGGTTACGTATGAGTATATATTAAAATTAATTAATTAAGTTTGCAACATTTACTTAGTATTAATGTTGTCCCGTTAGTGCATATTGTTGAATATTGAATAACAATTTATTTAATTAAGATTTTTGGATATTAATAAATTGCTTAAATTAATGAACTGTAGATGGACCAGGAGATAGATGTACGATGTGAACCGTTCTGACCAAGAATATATCGACGGTGTATCTGTTTTTCTAAGAGCGTGAGGAGAACAACTTGCAAAAGAAGACGAAGTACATACATCATCCATGCATTGATTGCAAGAATGAGAAGATGTTTTCGAACAAAAACCATATCCATTTGCACTTGATCCGGAGGGTTTTGTACTGGCTATACAAGTTGGACAAGGCACGGTGAAGAGGAGATCATACTTGAGCGTGATAGCGTCGGCGGCAGCGGAGCCGAGCAATGTGGCGGTGATATCGTTATGGATCCGATGAGGATAGGTTGGTCGTCGATGGCGACATTAATCTGCTCAAATGTTGCACGATGCGAAGAGAACTACACTAGTCGAGAGAGTTTAATCAATTCACGGGTTTGATGGAGGATTCGGAGAAACCTTTGTTCCGGGTTATGAGAGGAATACACAAAGTTGCACACGGTGCTCTCGCTCTCGAAATTGAAGGCGGCCAATGGTTGGTCCGACAAAGAGTTTCACGGCGTTGTTACATCTCTTAGCGGACATCTTGCTGAAGGAAGCGTGTTGCCTAAAACCACGTATCTAGCTAAGAAGGTTGTATGTCCCTTGGGATTGGAAGTAGAAAGAATACATGCTTGTCCAAGCGATCATATACTCTATCGCAAAGACTATGCGAGACATTCATGTATGTCCGGTTATGCAAAGCATCGCGATACAAGCGTAAAGGCGATGGCGATGAAGCTATCGAGGTGAAGAGAGCTCCCGCAAAAGTGGTGTGGTATTTGCCGTAATACCTCGTTTAGGCGTTTATTTGGAAACAAAAAGCACGCCAAATTGATGCGATGGCACTTTCGGAAGACCGTAAGAGGATGGAAAAGCGAGACACGGTGATTACGCCCGTGGAGAACCATCGATAGACTCTTGAGAGAACTTGAAATGAACCGAGGAATGTAAGGTTTGGCTTGAGTACGGATGGAATGAATCCTTTCGGTAACATGAGCGACATTCATAGCACTTGGCCCGTGACTCTGTGTATATACAACCTTCCACCCTGGTTGTGTATGAAGCGAAAGTACATTATGATGTCCTTGCTTATTAAGCTTCTAGATGCGGATTACCTTCCACCCTAGATTAGATCGGTTCAATTGTTGATTAAGCTTCTAGATTGGTCATGATACAGGCATGAAGAGATATAATCTGCTAATTAGGGTTCTTAATGCGGATTACCTGTGGACTTAGCATGGTCGCTGGCCATGGTCAGCGTCTCTTGAAGCTTGGCACTGTGCACTAGCCGCCAATGTCCGTAGACATGGCTTGGCTCACGATGACGAAATGAGGTCCTAAAGGACGTCCGAGACACCATGGACCTTGCCAAGCTTGAGTCGCATCACCAAGACTACTCGAGGCCACATGCCATGAGTCGCCGCCACCACTCTTGTCGGGACCCGAATATGCAAATCCGGACCCTCTGTGTATACTGCACTAGTCTAGGATCACGCTAGTGCACACAGGCTCAACATTAGTGAATATCATAATCATACACAACGTAAATAAGACAAAGACATAATATATTAAATATTAGCAGTTGTATGACCTTATGGTCAACTTACTTAGCAATGCCTCACAAGGCTGAACAACAAATTGAACTACTGTGAAATGAAGGCGTAGATAACCCCTCATTATACCACATACAAGCCGACAAGGCTCGCACCCTAAACATTCGTCTCTTCATGGTACTCCTTCTTGAAAGATCGATGATTTTTTGTAGGCAAGGGTGAGTACACCAACACGTACTCAACAAGTTGTGCATGAATGCAATTCTATCATAGCTATATGCAAGGCTTATTCCAAAAGAATGGCCAAGTGGTTCTTAAGCGATGGCGGCATTTTCAAACATAAGCAATATGTAGATTGAAAGGACGATAAAACAAATAATAACAAGTAAATAGATTCCATTGTTTGCAAATCAACCCAAATCTCAACCTAAATCAAATTCCATTATCCACATGGCATCCCGCCATCCAAGCGATTGACAAGTTTTAGTTAACTACCCTTGATTTGTAATTCGAGCATTGCTCAATCCGTGACACGGCTATCCGAATAGATTGTACACTCTGCGAGAGGTTATGCACTTTACCCACACGATATAACCATGCACCACACAAAGACGATTATAACAAAGCCTTTACAATGCATCCTCTTAACCCAATGCTACCGCTAAGGTTTCAACGAAGGGCTACACCACCACGACAGGCCCCCTCTTGCGCCATGTGAGTTCTCCCGTGCACCCGGACTCACACCACCAAGATAGCACTTAAGTTAAGCATTTGCAAATTAGTCGGCTAAGGCGCCCCATATGAGCGATGTGGTACGCAAGTTTGACTCAGTCAAAGGCTCGCAAGGTTAAGTCCTTAGGATCGATTAAAGCAAGACATACACATACCCTTTCTCGCCCATCGCCCACCTGCAGCACCCTTGCCCTTCCACTTGCTTTAATCTAAAGTGATTACCTCGGTTGGTTACCAAGCATCACATGCTTATCACAAATCAACATCGTTGTGTGACTTCCCATACGACAACTCAATCTCTTTGTGCATCACACACGACACACAAATTAACATCATTGTTCCATATTCCATTAGTCAAAATTAATAATCATCATTTCATGTACATGTGATGGCGTGGCATGGCTAAGCATTCTATTCCGTTCTAATCCTCCATGTTGATTTTCTATTAACCAACTATAATTAACCAACCTAAGGTAACAAGTGGATCATGGCATACAATTTAACAAGGTAGGGTGTAATTCAAAGGGTACAATAGCTAATCCGAAGTTAAGTTGAAACCATTTATAAACATAAAATAACAAGTGATAAATTAAATCAAAATAGCATGCAATCTAATCTATGGGTGCAACATGATCAAAGCACAACTTGCCTTCGTTAAGCTTACGTTCTGATGCGGAAATAATTCACAGTGAGAAATCCTTCCAAAGCCTCGCACAATTCAACGTCTATGCGAATCGAGAGAAAAAAGCAAATAAAAACCAAAACCAAAGAGCAAACAAATTCAAAAATTCAAATAAAAGCCACCATTAGAAAGATCTCAATTTTACAAATTTTTAGGAATTTGAATCACCTCAATCCGAGTTCGTATGCGAAAGTTATAAGGTTTTGAAGTTTGAAAATCCTGAAAATAACCACGAAAATAAATTTCGAATTTAGCGAATTATTTTATATCGAAAAATCTAATTTTCGGCGTCGGTGACACATGTGCTCACGTGTGCCGCCACGCAATGCCACCGAGGCCACCTCGGCCACATAAACCACCAATCCATGTGGCGCCACGTGTCAAGGAGTATTAACCCACCTCACGGCGGCGTGGATCAAATCCACGGCGCCGTTGAGATCCGACGGTCGAGAATCTCCCGGCGATGATGGCGAGGCAATGGCGAAAAAGACACCGGAGGTGGAGCGATGGCGAGTCGGCTGGCTTCGGCCCTTCGGCGAGGATGAGTTAGCGATTGGATCGCCGTGCAGGAACTCGAATCGGGCTTCAATCTTGGAAGAATCTCGGGCGATGTAAACTTCGGCGCAAAGCCTCGGCGACTCGCCGTACTCGGTGAGCTCCGTCGCGGCGCTTTGAAGTCTCTCGGTGATGGCACAAGAGGAAAAAAGCGGCGCTAGCGATGAGCATTGGAGGGCTTGGAACCTCTATTTATACCGGCCGTGACGACGAGGAAGGAAAGTTTCAAAGCGGCGGCGGTGTCGATCGAAGAGCGGCGCATCGATACCTTCCATCCGGAGAAGACGATCGAACCGTCCGATCTCAAGCTGACTGACGGATGCTTAGGGTTTCCTATTCCGCCGAGCATGCACAAGGTGTATGGGCCGGCCCACTACTATTCATACCATATTTTCCCGAAATTTCCTATTTTATTTATTCTGATTAAAGATTTTGATTTCTTTAAGGCTTTAGAAACACTCTAAAAATTCCCATAAAATTCTCGAAAATATTTTGAGCTATTCTGGACTTAAATAAAATATTTTCACAAAAATTTTATTTTTAAAATATCTTTTTATAATTATTTCTTGACAAAGGATAATGTATTCTAATTCAAAAGAATTCAAATAAATCTCGGAAAATCAATAAAATCCAGAAAAATCATAAAAATCATAAATTGTATTAAAATAATATTAATTAATTAAAATGCTGAAATTTTGGGATGTTACAAACCTCCCCTTAACTGAAATCTCGACCCACAGATTTGGGGCTAACTAGAGAATAGGTTAGGAATTCTTTCTTGAGATCTTCTTTACTTTCCCATGTGGCTCCATTTTTCGAATGATTATTCCATTGAACTCTACAAAAGCGAGTGGACTTGTTTACGGTTCTCGCTCCATTATATCCAAAATCTCGATTGGCTACTCTTTTTAGGTTAGATCTTCACGTAGCTCGATAGCTTCTAGGTGTCGTTTCTCTTTGCACTCTAAGATATTTCTTCGTTGAGACACAGGAATACATCATGCACACCGCCAATGACTCGGCAATTCAATTGATAAGCAACTTCTCCTCGGCGGCTCAATATCTTAAATGGCCCTACAAACCTAGGTGCAAGCTTCCTTTGACATGGAACCTCTTAACACCTTCAAGCGGAGTAACCTAAGGTACACATAATCATTGGGCTCAAAACTCAAGTCACGATGGCGATTGTCGGCATAACTCTTACTCGCCTCGTTGTGTTGTTTTCAACCTTTCTCTGGTTTGGTCTTCTAGGGTTGGTTTTACCTCTAAGGCAGACGAAATCCTTGTGGCACAACCTCTAATCTTAACTTCTGAAATTCTCTCACACGACTCCATCTGATCGCTCGCTTCTATAACATCTACACTGTGGCTTTTCTGGCTTAAAGCATCGGCTTCTACATTAGCTTTTTCCGGATGATAATGGATCCCAACATTATAATCCTTAATCAATTCTAGCCATCTTCTCTAGCTACCGGAATTTTTTTTCTTCGCACTATGCAAACTTCTTTTCCTTCTTCCCCAATTTGCGTAGGAGACCTAGCAATCATCATAATTCCTTCGATGAATCAACGGCATTAACTTGAGCATTCCTAGCAAACTATGGTTTTGGGTAACCGCCCTTTGCTCCCTAATGCAATATAGCTTCCCTTTACTTGGGTCCACAAGCAACTCATTTAGCTTGTCATTACATGACTACGAATTCTACCTTCTCTTTCCAAAGTCACATTTGCTAATTTTGTCGCATAAAACTAATCGCAAATACTCTGCGTGCTCTTCTTCTAACTTGGGAGACACAAAAACAACCACAATTTCATCCAAGTATTCCATAAGCGCTTTATTCTTCATGCTTATAACTCAAGTGGGTCATTAGGCGTCGTAAAATTCTTGACAGTTTGAACCATAAACAATAACCTAAAACTTCAAAATCTTGCCGACATATCTCTTTTATTACAGGAACTGGACCTATAGGTCTTATGATAACGGAAATATTAAATTGGCAACTACTACTTTAGGTACGACTAATAACTGTGAATTATGATCCTAAACATCTAGCTAATCTTCCTCTTCGCCTCCACCACAGATATCAAACGGAGGGTTGCAGGCTCTTGGATAGCTATCTTTGTCTTCTTGATTTTGGTTGGCGATGAGAGGGTCTTCTGGCGGATTAACAGTGGTGTCATTGTCAGGTATCTTCAACACAACCTCCACGGCGTCCTGGGCTTCATCTGTTGTGATATGATTGATCCTTGCACGATGTCGTTATGCGGCGATGCTCCATTTATCTTGATACTCGATTTCCTCCATGTCCTTTGGAGTGTAGAAGGGTAGTGCTCAAATAAACTGGCGTAACATTGCCCTTCTTCGGACACTTGTTAGCGAAATGCCCTGGCTCATTGCAAGAGAAGCATTTCTTGACAGCAGAATGACTCCCTGCCTGCGCATTACCTACTGGTGCTGGTGTTTGGAAGTTCGATTAGCGGGGTGAGTGATGAAGTTGATGTCTTGTTGGTCCTTGTGGCTGAATCCTATGACTATTTGGGTGACATCCTTAACTGAATGGGTAGGTCTTCTGCTTGACTAGCCATTCTCGCTACGATCCTCTCCCAATTTGTTACGCTTATCCTCAAGGATCAAAGCACTGTTGACTAACTCTTGAAAATCGTGAAAATTATGGGTGATTAATCCCTGCGATCGAGTTTAAACCCTTCAAGAAAGAAAGCGCCTAGCCTTATCTGTAGCCACATCCTCGGGTGCATAGTGTGCTAAGCTGTGTGAACTTATTGAGATATTCCGCCACCGGGTGGCCTCCTTGCGTTAAAGCCACGAACTCTTCCTTCTTGAGCTCCATCATCCTTAGGCCCATGGTATTGACGAAAGCCGTTGTAAATTCTTCGGGTAATTTCTGTGGCGCTTCTGTCTTCTTGATAATTCTCCCACCATTCGCGGCGGTTCCTTCCAATTGATGCGAAGCATACAACACCTTCTCATTGCCCTCACACTGCGTGATATGTAGCTTTCTCTCAATAGTCCTTAACGATCGTCGACCTCCAAAGGGTTAGCATTGCACGAGAAGGTTGGAGGCGGAGTTCTCATAAGTCGGCAGTTTAGAATGAGAATCTTGCCCATTGTTGCCGTGTTGTATGTTGTGGTTTCCTGTGGGTTGGTCATGTTACGCATCTCTGCATCATTGTTCTGCATAAGCGGGTTTGTCGCGATATAAGCTCTAAGTTCTGTACATCTTGGTGGTCTTTGGTGGTGTTAGCGTTCCTCATTAGGATTGTCATTCTGCGAAGACCACTTCTGACGCTCACTGATTACACGAGTATTCACCATCTGTCGAGTTCTTTTGGTTAGGCAAGATAGAAATCCTCCCTAATTAAAGTTCGCAAGGTTCGGCTCGAGAACTGTCCCACCTTGGAAACTTTGCGGAAACCCCTGTGCTTCTTGGAATTACGGATAGGTCCTGTAAATTACGAATAGGTCCTTCACGATTTTTTAGGGAAGATTTTCTTTTCTAAATCGCATTTGGGTCCCTCATGCGTCGTTTTATGGAAAAAACCTTTCGTTAAATTCAAATCGCGAACAAACCCTTTTCTAATTTTTGGGGATAGCAGATAGGTCCAAAAGCGTAACATTGGTCCTTACTCTTTACGTTTAGATCCTTTCTCCGTTTTTCTCGGGAAAAATGTTTTGTCACGGAAAAATATGTTGACTCTATCTCTAGACTTTTCCCTCCGTTCTTTCCAGAAAAAATATTTTCTTGCTCTGTTTTTCCTCGTTTTTCCCGAAAAAAATGTTTTCGTGGTCCGTTTTCCCAAAAAAAAATTGTGGTCCGTTTTTTCTCCGAGAAAAACACAAATTTGTTTTCGTTCACTTGTATTGACGTCTTGTACGCGTTAGTCCTTTCTCCATTTTGCGAAAAGATATTTTTAGGTGCTCGTTTTTTAGGAAAAATGTTTTCGTGCTCCGTTTTCCTCGCTTTTCCAAAAAAAAATCCGTGGTCCGTTTTTCTCCGAGAAAACACAAATTTGTTTTCGTTCACGCTGATAAAATTTGTTTTCGTGATCCGTTTTCTCGAAAAACATAAACTTGTTTTTCAGTTAGCGTAAGTCTTGCTTCTAGTAGCATAGATGAGATGCAAGAATTTCTAACGTGGGGAAATAGGTTAAACCCAAACTTTATATCTTTATTAATTATCTTGGTATGGTTGCTTACAAAAGCCTAAAAGCTTTGCAACACATACTGCACACTCAGCAAACAAGAAAAACCAATTCAACCTAAAACACACAACAACTACCGTCTACATGGGTGACTTTCTTATTTTAGGAATCGCGACTCCCACACATGAGTCTCAACTGGCTACTTGAAGCACTGAGTCTTCCACACTTCATTGATCCACTCCTCCATGAGCGTGATGATTCCTTCCGTGATGGTAGTAGCAGGTACTCGGTGCCATCTCCAGAAGTGTGGTATATCGTTTTCTACTTTAGATAACTCAGGTAAGATCTTAACTCAATTCGACCGAGGTAATAGAAATTTCAGCATGGGACAAGGGAGAATTTTTGGTAAGAGCAGAGATAGAAGAATGAGATAAGTCCAGAACATATTATTCTTCTTGGTTAGGTCTTTTACTTAGAAAATAATTTTGAATGACCTATAGAGACGACCAACCATCTAGGGGCAAGACCTACAGTCAGTATGGCTCTGATACCACTTTTGTTGGGACCCGAATATGCAAATCCGGACCCTCTGTGTATCTTGCACTAGTCCAGGATCACGCTTAGTGCACACAGGCTCAACATTAGTGAATATCATAATCATACACAACGTAAATAAGACAAAGACATAATATATTAAATATTAGCGGTTATATGACCTTATGGTCAACTTACTTAGCAATGCCTCACAAGGCTGAACAACAAATTGAGCTGCGGCGAAATGAAGGCGTAGATAACCCTCGGTATACCACATGCAACCGACAAGGCTCGCACCCTAAACATTCGTCTCTTCATGGTACTCCTTCTTGACCGATCGATGATTTTTGTAGGCAAGGGTGAGTACACCAACACGTACTCAACAAGTTGTGCAATGAGAATGCAATTCTATCATAGCTATATGCAAGGCTTATTCCAAAGGAATGGCCAAGTGGTTCTTAAGCGATGGCGACATTTTCAAACATAAGCAATATGTAGATTGAAAGGACAGTAAAACAAATAATAACAAGTAAATAGATTCCATTGTTTGCAAATCAACCCAAATCTCAACCTAAATCAAATTCCATTATCCACATGGCATCCCGCCATCCAAGCAGTTGACAAGTTTTAGTTAACTACCCCTTGACTGTAATTCCCGAGCATTGCTCAATACCGTGAGCACGTCTATCCGAATAGATTGTACACTCTGCAGAGGTTATGCACTTTACCCACACGATATAACCATGCACCACACAAAGTGACGATTATAACAAAGCCTTTACAATGCATCCTCTTAACCCGATGCTACCCGCTAAGGTTTCAACAACAAGGGCTACACCACCACGACAGGCCCCCTCTTGCGCCATGTGAGTTCTCCCGTGCACCCCGACTCACACCACCAAGATAGCACTTAAGTTAAGCATTTGCAAATTAGTCGATTAAGGTCGCCCATAACAGACGATGTGGTACGCAAGTTTGACTCAGTCAAAGGCTCATAAGGTTAAGTCCTTAGGATCGATTAAAGCAAGACATACACATACCCTTTCTCGCCCATCGCCCACCCCGCACCCTTGCCCCTTCCACTTGCTTTAATCTAAAGTGATTACCTCCCGGTTGGTTACCAAGCATCACATGCTTATCACAAATCAACATCGTTGTGTGACTTCCCCGCCACGACAACTCAATCTCTTTGTGCATCACACACGACACACAAATTAACATCATTGTTCCATATTCCATTAGTCAAAATTAATAATCATCATTTCATGTACATGTGATGACGTGGCATGGCTAAGCATTCTATTCCGTTCTAATCCTCCATGTTGATTTTCTATTAACCAACTATAATTAACCAACCTAAGGTAACAAGTGGATCATGGCATACAATTTAACAAGGTAGGGTGTAATTCAAAGGGTACAATAGCTAATCCCGAAGTTAAGTTGAAACCATTTATAAACATAAAATAACAAGTGATAAATTAAATCAAAATAGCATGCAATCTAATCTATGGGTGCAACATGATCAAAGCACAACTTGCCTTCGTTAAGCTCCTGTTCACGGTGCGGAAATAATTCACGAGTGAGAAATCCTTCCAAGCCTCGCACAATTCAACGTCTACTTGAATCGAGAGAGAAAAGCAAATAAAACCAAAACCAAAGAGCAAACAAATTCAAAAATTCAAATAAAAGCCACCATTAGAAAGATCTCAATTTTACAAATTTTAGGAATTTGAATCACCTCAATCCGAGTTCGTATGCGAAAGTTATAAGGTTTTGAAGTTTGAAAATCCTGAAAATAACCCTGAAAATAGAATTTCCGAATTTAGCGAATTATTTTATATCGAAAAATCTAATTTTCCGACGTCAGCTGACACATGTGCTCACGTGTGCCGCCACGCAATGCCAGCTCGAGGCCACCTCAGCGCCACATAAACCACCAATCCATGTGGCGCCACGTGTCAAGGGAGTATTAACCCACCTCACCGGCGACGTGGATCAAATCCTGACGCTTCGTTGAGGATCCGACGGTCGAGAATCTCCCCGAGCGATGATGGCGAGACGGCGGCGAAAAGACACCGGAGCTGGAGACGATGACGAGTCCGGCGGCGTTTCGGCGCTTCCCGGCGAGGATGAGTTAGCGATTCGGATGCGCCGTGCCCGAGGAACTCGAATCCGGGCTTGAATCTTCGGAAGAGAATCCCGGCGGCGATGTAAACTCGGCGCAAAGCCTCGGCGACTCCCTTCGTACTCCGGTGAGCTCCCGTGCGCGCTTTGAAGTCTCTCCGGTGATGGCACAAGAGGGAAAAGAAGCGGCGCTAAGCGATGAGCATTGGAGGGGGCTTGGAACCTCTATTTATACCCGGCCGGCGCGACGAGGAAGGAAAGTTTCAAGGCGGCGGCGGTGTCCCAGTCGAAGACGGCGATGCGCATACCTTCCATCGGAGAAGACGATCGGGAACCGTCCGATCTCAAGTGGACTACGGATGCTTAGGGTTTCCTATTCCTATGGGGATGCATGCAGTGTATGGGCCGGCCCACTACTATTCATACCATATTATCCCGAAATTTCCTATTTTATTTATTCTGATTAAAGATTTTGATTTCTTTAAGGCTTTAGAAACACTCTAAAAATTCCCATAAAATTCTCGAAAATATTTTGAGCTATTCTGGACTTAAATAAAATATTTTCACAAAAATTTTATTTTTAAAATATCTTTTATAATTATTTCTTGACAAAGGATAATGTATTCTAATTCAAAAGAATTCAAATAAATCTCAGAAAATCCAATAAAATCCAGAAAAATCATAAAAATCGTAAATTGCATTAAAATAATATTAATTAATTAAAATGCTGAAATTTTGGGATGTTACAACTCCCATTGGAGAGCACGCACCGCGCGCTCGTACCCACACTGCTAGCACATGCTCCTCCACTACCGCCCAAACTATTCGGCCTGGGTTTGTAAACCATAGCCCCCCGCCAGGCACGGGCGGAGCCAGCCTTGTGGGTAGCCATGGGACATGCACAAGAGTCACCCACAGGCTAGCCGCTCCGTTAGCCTTTGGGCGAAAGAGTGAAAAAAAAGGGAAAAATAAAATATCCATAAAAAATTGTGAGTTTAACTGGCAAGGTTTTGAGTATTTTTGCAAATGTGGTAAATCTCACGCTTTAAGCCTTGAAGTTTTTCATAATATCGATACATAATTAGTAAATTTTGAAAATTTATATTGAATCCTAGAAATGAATATTTAGGGCCTGTTTGGTAGAGCTCCAGATTCCAGCTTCTCCCGAAATCTAAAACTTATAGGCTAAAATAAAGTGAATTAAATTTATATTTTTGGTCTAAATTGTAAACAAGATGATCTATCTAAACACTCTTAATATACTCACAGCTTCAGCTTCACGAATTTGGAGATGTTAGAATTTTTAGTTTCACTAGATTCACGAATATGGAGAAGCTGAATCCCTGCCAAACACACCCTTAGGTATATGTGCTTCCGAAAATTGTTGAACCTTAGACCTAGCATACATTGGAAGCTTCATATCATTGGGTTTATTTTCCTAGCATAATTCCATTGTTATATATGTTGAATTTATTTTATGTTATTTTCAGTAATTCTAAAAATTACTTTATAATTAGCAAAAAAATATGAAAAATGCTAAAAAAATTCTTTAAATATATATAATTATCTACTGAATAGAGATAGACCAATCTTTACTGATTCGAGAAGTGGTCATGCAATATATTAATTTTAACAATAGTAAAATTCATTTTTGCATAAATATAACATAGAATATGTCGGATATCTCAAAGAGGGAATTTACTGAGCTCACCTAGAATGGCACTAATTACCTAACCTAGACAATGGATGCCAAGATCAACCTGGCAAATCGATTTCTTGAAGCTGCTATTACCTAGTGTGAAGTTGGCGCCCTTGCTCTTCCTGAAGCTGCTAAGTGTGTGATTCTGCACTTACTAGGACCTGAAGGCCTAGTATTTGATGGTGGAGAACCCATTGACAATGTGGAATTCTCAGAAGTAATACTATAACTAGCAATTGTCCACCCTACTGCTAGAAACACAGCACAAATAGATAGGGGCGGAGCCAAGATTTCGGGTTAGGGGGGCCACGTGGACCAAATAAAATTATCATAGTATCTATAAAAAAATATCATAGTAATATCGATGCATTTAAATTTAAAATAGCATAACCACATGTCCACATAAGAAAAATATGACATATTTTTTAGAATAAGAAACTTACATCTCTATTAACTTAAATTTAGTTCTACGACTACCTAGATCGAAGATCATACAAGTCAATAAGTTCATCTAAACTAATTTTCGCTGCTAATTCTTTTTCAATGTAAACTATCATGCAATGTCGAAGAAAGTCATCTCCTATTTTATTTTGAAGGCGGGTCTTGACAAGTTTCATAGCTGAAAATACTCGCTCTGTGGTTGCTGTTGACACCAGAAGAGTTATGACCAATAGTAACAACCTATCAACCATTGAATAATGGGAAGCTTTACCTATTTTATATAGTCCATTTGTTAAGTTAGCAAGAGAAATTAAGCATTGCATACATCAAGTTGAGAAAAATGGAAGCTTTACCTATTGAGAATGGACTAAACCTTTATTTGTTGTTTGCTAATGCTAGCTACTACTAATTACTATCTACTGAACCTTATTTTGGTTGGGGGCCAAGCCCCTGCCCACCCCCCCCCCTTCCCTCTGCCCCTGCAAATAGACCCTCTTACACTTCCAGGACTATAAAACCGTGGCAGCATATAACTCCACTATGCACAAGGTTGTCTACAAATAGCGTTTCTGTAATAAGAAAATGAGAAGATAGATAGGATGTTGTGTATCTTCCACCCTAATATGAGTATACTGTAGCAACGGTACCATCATGTGAAGTACCAGAAGTATTATAAACTTAGATACACTTTACTATAAGCAGATAAACATAATGAACTTCTGATGAAGAATCATCATATTTTTCCTAATGGGACACAAGCAATGCCCGAAGCGTCTACCAATGCTTAGTAGGCTAGTAGGGATGGCAGTTTTACTCATGGGTTTGGGTACTTGCGGGTATCCGACCCTGTAAGAGTGGGCACAGATAGTACTTCAAATCTTTGGGTTTTTAGTTTTGAGTACCCGATAAGGACACAAGATGGGTATGAGTGTCAATTTGTACCTATGGATACCCGATAGGTATCCTATGATATGTAGGCCCCATTTTGATAAGATATATATTAGAAAATTAAAACCGTAACTACCTAAATGAGAGGCTGAGACACACATAAGGCTTTAAAAGGCAATACTATGTTCAGAAACTTATTGAGCATATATCATGCTCTGAATTTGTTTTGCACATATCATGCTATAAATTTGTTGTGTATATAGCATGCTCTTTCTTTTAGACAATGCTCTATTATATGTTGGCATTTCTACTATCACCGTAGTCATAATTGTTAAGTGTATACTATATGACTGAGTTAAATGCAGGTCAATTGAGTCTTCTATCTTATCTTAGTTATTGAATGAGCTTACATATCACTGTTCCATATTTTACTCTAATGCTTATCATCTTGTTCATCGAAACCAAATACAATATCTATGGAAACACATTTGTTTCTATGAAAACACTATGGAATGGGTAGTATTTGCCATCAAATATCTTATATGTACTCACTTGAACTTATAGTATCATGGGTCACCTATAGGCCATTATATATGATGTGCTGATTAAATGAAATAAATTGGAGTATCATTAATTACCTATAGCCCATGTTAACTGTCTGTTTTCAACACAGCCTGCTACCCATGGGTACCCATTGGGTTTGGATATGGGCACAGATCTATTTTTGGGTTTCAGGTTTGGGTGGATGGCAGTCATATCCGAAGATACCCACCCAATTGCTAGCCCTATAGGTTAGCAATAGCGATGACCACGGAAAAGGCCAAAGGCATTAAGGGGGAAATAGAAGAATGGCAGAATACATAATGTAGAGGCAAGCCTCAAAGGAGTGGTAAGGGCTAGAGAAGTACCAGAAGGAAGAATCAGCCAACAAGGTGCTTTCCATGCTCAACACTGCTTTAGGTGTGGCTATATCAACCATTTGTTATTCACCTATCATATCTCAAAATATTTGGTGGACCTTTACATGCAATCCATTGGTAAAGTTAAGAAGGCCCAAGAGAACTTTGCATGAAATTATAGCTCAACCTATCATTGATAAGGACACCTAGAAGAGTGATAATATGGTTCTTGACCCCATGGAGGAAGATGTGATCACGCTTATGGATCAAGACATTCTTCTCAGAGTTGAGTTCAAGGAGTTCTAGAAGGACACCCATGGTTTATATAGAGACCTGCAGTAATCATCTACAATACTCCTTTTGCTAAGTTGATGCCACATTTCCTTATGAGTCTACTTATCAGTTTAGTGTTTGTTCCTAATGAACATTGGTCTACACTTACGAAGAGCTATTATCATTGTGGTTGAATAATTGTTATTATTATTTCTATAATATTAAATTCATTCATTCAATGTGTTATGTTTGTTATTTATTTTTACAATATGTTTCCCAAACAACAATATCATATAATCTAATAGAGTTGAGTTCTTATTGCTAAAAGCATACTTTTAATATACAATAGCGTATAATCTAATAGAGGATGAGGAAATCTATTTTGTAGACGGGTGCACCACCAATTCAATTCTTAGAGAAACTAAATATTTATAGACTTTGACTAATAAAACTAGAAATATTATTATCATTTCTTGAAGCGATTCCCTCATTATTGGCACTGAAAGGGCCATCATTTTTCTCCCTATGGGTACTCGTACAATAATAGAGGTTGCTCTCTTGTATCCTGAGTCTAGTCATACTCTGTTAAGTTTCAAAAAAATTTGTTTGAATGGTTTCCACATAGAAACAAATAATGCAGATAATACATAATACATACTCTTGACTAAGTATAACGGGTGAAATAAACGAGTGGTTGAAAAACCTCCTCCCTTCTAATCAGTGTTATACTATAAATATATAAAACCTAACGGATATGTTGCGATGAAAACAATACTAAAAACCTATAACTCTTTAAGATCTAGCATGATCGACTAGGTTATTCTGGATTGAATATGATGAGAAAAATGATGAATAATTCTACTGGTCATAATATAAAAACTACAGACTTCTCTAGACCCGAAGACTTCTTGTGCTTTGCTTATGCTAAAGGGAAACTCATAACTAGATCCTTATATTTGAAAGTTAGGGAATAATCACTGACTTTTTTTTGGAGATAATTCAGGGTGATATTTATAGACTTATCTCACCTCTTTTAGGCCCCTTTAGGTAATTTATGGTACTGATATGTGCTTCTGATAGTCCCTTGTTTGCCTCTTATCTACTCGGAACCATGCTTTTACCAAATTAATCATCCAAATTATGAAATTAAGAGCCTTCTTTCTAGATGAAAGTCTTAAGTCTATTTGAATAGACATTGCTAGTGAGTTTACCTCAAAAGCATATGATGATTATTGTATGATTTTGGGCATTAATGTAGAGCATTTAGTACCTCATGATTACATAAAAATAGTCTTGTGAAGTCATTAATTAAAAGAATAAAATTTATTGCTAGGCTATTTTTGTAGAATTGTAAGCTATCCACTGGTTGTTTTGGCCATGGAGTGCTACACATTGTGGAATTAATTCAACTCAGACCAACTACATACCACACATTTCCCCTGTAGTTAATGCATGGGAAAGAACCAATGATTTCTCATCTGCAAAAATTTAATTGTGCTGTATACGTGCCAATTTTACCACCATAGAATACATCCTTAGGCACTTACCTAAAGTTGGGAATCCATGTAGGTTATCAATCTCCGTCAATTATTAAATACCTTAAGCGTACGATAGGGGATCTATATACATCTCGTACGCTGACTATATCTTTGATGAGGATAATTTTTCAGTATTAGAGAGACAAAAATACCACACTAAAGGATGTCATGAAATAGATTGGAATGTCACGACATCCAATCCTTAGACCCACAAACTAGAGAATACGAACTTGAATTTTCCAAGACAATAAATCTACAACAAATAACTAATAGTTTGCCAGATGCCTTTACAGATCATAAGAAAATGACAAAATCTCATATACCTACAATAATCGCAGTAAAGAGATTGAAAATACCCCATATAGATATTGAATCCACTCTTACCCCCTCATGGAAAGAAGAGGGGGAGAACTCCAGGCTCATGAGACTCAATTTGGCACAAACATTCGCAAAAATAGATAATCGAATAAGAGAAATAACTACTGAAGAAAGTGGAAGAAGCTCAACCTAACATTCAGAAAATCCCTTAAGCGAGCAATCATGAGGATGGTAACTCCATCTAACATTTGTGCATACAATCTGATGATGGGAGATCGGAACATCTAGACTCCATCTGTTTGGAAAATCACAAGGAACTGGAAGAAACTAATGAAGAAATATCCACTAATTATGTGGATTTATGAGAGTTGTATAAAATAAAGACTACAATTATAGACATATATTTTGCCTCAAAAATTGCTAAAACTCTTAATCTAGACCAAGAACTAAAGTCCATCACTGAGTGACAGAAGTGCTCAGATTGGGTCAAATGGAAAGACACAATTGAGATAGAATTACAGCCACTTAACAAAAGCAAAGTATTCGGTCTCATTGCCTCAACACCTCCTAAATTATTCCCTGTAGTATCCCAATGGGATTTCATTTGGAAGAGAAATGAGAACAACCGGGTGGTGAGATACAAAGCGAGGCTTGTAGCACAAGGGTTCACGAAGAGAACCAATATCGATTACGATGAAACCTACTCTCTAGTAATGAGTGGAACAATATTTTGATATTTAATATTAATAGCAACTAGCATGAACTTATCAATACTATTGATGGATGTAGTGTCTGTACATTTATATGAGTCACTTGATACGTATATTTATATGAGAGTCCCTGAAGGAGTCAAAATTTTAGATCCTTATGAAACCAATCACAACATGTATTGTGCCAAACTGCAGAGATTGTTGCATGGGTTAAAACAGTAAGGAAAATGTGGTACAACCGACTTAGCAAGTTTCTCCTAAAAAAGAGTTACTTCAATAATGATGATTATCCTTGTATGTTCATAAAGAAGTTCTAGAATAGATTATGTATCATCTCAGTTTACATCGATGATCTGAATGTCATCAGAACCATGAGATGACATAAAGGAAGCAAGTTCTTATCTTTTGACGGATCAGTTTGGTATGAAAGATTTAGGTAAAACCAAATATTTCTTAGGCTTGCAGCTAGAGTATTTACCTAAAGGAATCTTTGTACACAGTCTATCTATGCCGATAAGGCATTGAAATAATTTAATATGGATAAATCTCATATTTTAAAGACCCCCATAGTAATGAGATCCCTTGATGTGGATAAAGACTAATTCAGACCAAGAATGAAAAATAAGGTAGTCTTAGGACCAGAAGGTTCCTACCTAAGCATCATGGGAGCACTATATAGCTTGCAAATTGCACCAAGCCAGATATTACAACACTACTACAGAACGGCACATCAGAATCGGTTCTTTTTTAGCATTAGAATCGGTTCTAGTGGCGATACGATAGTGATGAGGTGGAGCTATCAGAATCGGTTTTGACCCGATCGTGATAAAATGTCATCGAGATCGGTTCTTTAAGGAAGTGATTACGATGACCCCTCATCGAATCGGTTCTTTAAGAAAGTGATTCGATGACGGTGTCATCGAATCACTTTCTTAAAGAACCGATTACGATGAGGGGTCATCGAATCACTTCCTTAAAGAACCGATTCGATGAGGGTCATCGAATCACTTCCTTAAAGAACCGATTCTCGATGACATTTTATCACGATCGGGTCAAAACCGATTCTGATAGCTCCACCTCATCACTATCTAAGGACATCGTATCGCCACTAGAATCGATTCTAATGCTAAAAAAGAACCGATTCTGATGTGCCGTTTTGTAGTAGTGTTCCTTGCACCTTAAATTTTCTAGGTTCTACGTACATACATTGTTCTTGTCTCTGCGCAGGAAAACATAAATTGCATAGGACTTGAATCACATATTCGTTTTGAAGCTTTGATAGTATATGTTCAACATATATATTTTTCTATATGCGCATACTATCTACATATTTTATACATTTTTTGACTTGAACCCGTCATATATCTGTCCCACATTCGTATCTCGAATACTCTGAATATGTATCCATATCCGACTTCACTATATCTGACTCTGGATCAAAGAAGAAATAGTTTTTAGTAGGGATGAAAATGGATCGAATACGGATGGATAATGGCTCAGATGCGGATACGGAAACGATTATGAATAATATTGAATACATATATAAAGCGAATATGGTCACAGATATTTATCGGAGTGTGAAAGCCCTTTAAATTGTACACACAAAATGAAAAAGAAACGTAACTAGTTTATTTGCTCTAAACATTCAAGAAGAACATGTGCACACAAAATGAAAAAGAACTAAGATTCGTATTCTTTGTTGAATTATGTTTAAAATAATAAGTTATGTATTTATGAGTTTTTATGCATTTTTAGCTACTTATTTAAAATATTTTCCTATTACAATAGCGGTGTTCGAATTTTTGAGAAAATAGAAAAAGAGATTAGGTCTTGAAAATTATTTTTTAAATGTTAGATTGTGTCATGAACTTCCGAAGAAAGTTTTGTAAATTTTGGAGTTGATTTGCCAATTTTAATAACTGAAATTTGATTAAGGGATTAATTAAATTACAAAATGATTTCAAAATTCAGAAACTTTTTTGTGCCAAAAGAGTTGCCTAGGCCCAATCCACGCGCATATCTAGATCTATATCCGACGGATAGTGAGATATCGAATCCGTATCCAATAGAAAAAATCTGTATTTATTTTCGATCCAATATTATCAAATAAATATCCAATAAAGTAGAATCCGTATAAAAAAAATAAGAATCGATTAGAAACTGTGGATCTGTTTTCATGCCTATACGGCTATACGTTAGAATACGAGACCAATAATATCCGCTCGGGTTTTCACCGCTACATGGCCGTACGATGGTGGCGCGCGTGATGTGTGCGAACGAACGAATCAAGCGGTAGATTCCGGCACGCACGTACGTAACACGCTGACTGCCGATGCGTACGCCCAGTCGGCGCGCGACACGCGAAGCACAATGCCTCGATATCAGCGCCGCGGCGCGCAAGTCCCGAGCATCCCTGGCGCAACGGGCAGTGGCGGTGGTAAAGTGAACAAGGAAAACAGGAAGCGTAGCATGGCCGCACGGGGGAAGAAGGCTGGACGCCACATACGAGGTGCCACGGCGATTATGCGATGCGCACACGAGAAAAGCTTCCCTTGTATAGTGTCAATATATATATATATACACACACTCACCGGACATCATTTGTGGTTTATTTGGAGGCGACGTATCCTGTGTACATAGGGTTTCTCGTGCACATATTATGCACACCAACTAACGAAAGTTATAAAAAATTCTGAAAAAAATTGTAGATGTACTTCATAGTTTACTCTACCTATATATGAAGTTTCAAGATCAAATTCATTATATATTGAGATATATAATGAATTTGAACCTACAATTTTATACATATGTAGAGCAATCTATGAAGTACATCTACAATTTTTTTTAGAATTTTTCATGACTTTCTTTAGTTGGTGTGCACGGTGTGTACACGAAAAGTCTGTTTGCACAGGATACGTTGACTTATTTGAAATGTGTGGATTTCACGTGAATTTTACGCAAGTTCGAATTCGTAGGTTTCAGTTCCTACAGAACTTAAATATGAAGAAATCCCCGTGCTCTAAATCTTTTTTTCTTCTGGTGGTGGGTTCATCAACAGTTAGGAGTAAGATTCACCTGCTACTTGCAAGTGGACCCGTTCGATCCACTTGTTCTGTCGATTCGTGCAGGAACTGGGTGCTTTATAAGTGGTAAGTTGTAAAGTGCCACTTCCTAAGTAGGATAGCTTAACAGATTGAGTGGTTGCTTTAATTTCCAAAAGACCGCTCACGGCTTACATGTTTAGCTGTGTCCTGGCATGTCCCCTGTTAGGGGTGGGCATTGTAAAACCGAATCGAAAACTGAAGCAAGAAATCGAACAAGATTAATCGATTATTTCGGTTTTGGTTTTCGGTTTCGATGCGGTTTTATTTTAGATCTGTTGGTTTTCGAGGCTTGGTTCGGTTTCAATCCTCAAAAACGAAGAACCGATTCAACGAACAAAGCCAACACCAAAAGCTTGAACCGTTCGGCGTTCGCCCATTCTTCTTCCATTCGGTCATTCCCCCATTCCATTGAATCGCCATCTGATCTCTCCGGTCTCCACGCCTCCTACGGCTTGTGCTCCTCCTCCATGACAGCAAGCCGCCAGCTCTCCGGTCTCCACCACCTCCTGCGGCTGCGCTATTCTGCATGCCCCACCCGATGCGATCACGCTGGCGGAGCACATCCGGGCTAGCCTCAACCCGCGGCTCGGTGGTTGCCCAAGCACCTCGCGGACTTCACCCACTCCGGATCGGCGGGTCACGGCGCTTGAGGAGCTCGACTACCAGATCCGGCGAGATGGGGTAGATCGTGGAGGCAGATCCGGCATGGAGGCGCATGCGTGGAGGAGCTCGACTACGAATCCGGTCGAGATGGGGTAGATACATGGATGGGCGGCGGGTTTGACGATGGCGCCAACGCCCGGCCCTCTGAGATTTTGTGATGGCGATGCCTTCAAAGATTGGATTTTGTGATCTGGACCTTGATTGGATTGTGGAGTTGTGGCTTCCTTTTCATGATCATGATTCATGGATCATCTTTTTCTTGCTTGAATGGTGTTGATTGATCAGTGATGATCATGAACGGTGATGGGATATATACTCCATTGATCATGTCAAAATTTGTGGGTTTTTTTTTTAACAAGTGTGTATAGGAGCTATAATTTTTCCTTGCAGTTCGTGTTGTGCATTGGATTCTGGTAGCAGTATAGTTGTCAAGTGTTTGATAATCTTCTCTTAAAAAGCTGGGATACTTAGACCTGCACGATCAGCTTTAGGAGTTGTCTACTTGTCTTGTTGTGGCCAATCTCGTCTTCAGGATTGTTGAATTCAGGATCACATCTCACTCTATCATGCTATATGATTATTATTTATTGCTATCTTTAACAAGAAAAAGTATAAGTGTGTAACAATCAGTTGCTGTTTTGTATTGTTACAAACTACAATGCATTTGACTAATTGCTTTCTCTAGATAAATGCATTTGGATGGTTTATTGAAGATCCATGAGTTTATGCGTGATTAACTAGTAGTCACATTGGTCCATCTGGCTACCCAGTGTGTATTTTTTTTTCTTTTCTTGGCAGCTCTAGTTTATTCCCAACTTTGATCCCACGAGACCACTCATCAGTATTGAATATTGATTACTCGCCGCTGTTTAGAAATTCGTTAACGAATAACCGAAACCGAACCGAATTAATTCGGTTTTTCGATTATTCGGTTTCGGTTCGGTTTACGAATCTAAAAAACCGAATTTTTCAAAAACCGAAAAAACCGAATACCCAGGCCTATCCCCTGTATGTAAAGGTTGAGATGGGTGTAACATTACAAGAGCTGGTGGTATAAAAGTAGATGCATCTCTTAACAAAAGTGAAATGCAACGTGGGTCAAAAACACAAGTAACCCACGTCCTTTGATTCCACATAGGAGAATAATAGATACCAACTTGCTCTGCACTTTTTCAACAAACCATGAGAAGGGAAGAGATAAGATGGAAGCAGTGCCCTATTTGTCCCTTTTACACTTTCCTTTCACTTTTGGTCTATCGAATAAAATTACAAATCTAGTCCCCTCCCCGACTATAGAAACACTGGCATACAACACGTGTCATTTATCGTGATAGATCGTCGACACCGCACCCACAACGGCAGACGAGATACCTGATATGCGAGGGTACAACGGTATCCCGGTTTGGTAGGACAAGATGCTACGGTACTCATGCTTAGCAGCACAGGGTACTGCGGCATGGCGGCATCTAAGCTTAGCAAGTACTTGCAATTGTACCTGAGCTCAACATATTCCTATCGAGGTAAGATAGTACGGTAGGTGATACATTATTTGCACATATTTTTATAGTTGACAAAGAGGCTAGATTTTAAATTTCGTTGAAAAAAGGAAAAAAGAGACTAGATTTTTTTAAAAATTTCGTTAAAAAAAAGAAACTAGATTTTATAGTTGAGAAAGAGACTAGATTTTTTTTTGTTAAAAAAGGGGGAAAACAGCGTGCAAACCTACCAAACATACCGAAGCTTCGAGAAGATATGGGCACTGTCGCAGTGAGCGCTGTACTGGTGGATAGGGGGTGCGAGTGAGCGAAGCAACGAAACGGTCAGTGAAGGAACGACAGAGAGAAAGATAAGAGGAGAGGCGTCGTTCGAACCCGTAGCACGGCGCAGGAGGCAGTGATTGTACCGCATACGGACGAAGGGCAGTGAAGAGAGACGGAAGTGGCCATCAAGTCGCCGAGATCTCGCGATCCGCGTCCCTGTTCGTAATGCCGGTCGCTGTTGCTGCTCCGCTCCTGCTCCCCAACTCCCTCGCTTTCCCATCTCACCTCGCCTCGCCTCAGTGATCTCGTCATCCCATCCATCCATTCCCATCTCCCAATAATCATGGACCGCCAATTATTTCGCTGCTTTCCATGCACGCACGCACGCACAGCCTCGTCTACCTAAAGCCAGCTCCTCTGGTAGACTGGCAATACGTACCTTGATGTTGCGAGCTATTAACAGAGCATCTAAGCTAGTGATTAGTGCTCCTAGTGGTGCTTGATGTGTACTAGTAGGGCTTTCGATGGATTGATGATAATGGAGTAGGTTTTTTTTTTTTTAAAAAAAAGATGCTGCATGTGTTGACTTCAGCGGAGCAAAAGCAACACTTCGTGTTTCGACCGCACAACATGCTATTACTGTTCATTAGTTGGTGCTTCGTGCTAATACGTGCTCTAATCCAACCAATTAACTGGCTTTTCCACGGATTGTTGGGGGGGCATGGCAGCGGTTTGAGCGCATACGAGCCTTTGAATTAACAAACCTACGGTGTTCTAGACTTACGACGACTGAGACCAAAGTTTGAGACCAAAGTTGAACTTTTGCACTTACATCGTTTAATATTCCTTGAGGCGCTTATTTGAATTTATTTGCATTCACTCGCTAGATTGCAGCATATTTAATTGAGGCAATGGACCAAGCAATGTCTTAAACTGAGACATGTCTCCCATGGTTTACTCTACAGGTGCTGAGGGAAAAAAACATAAAATCTCCCACATGTGATTTTTACGAAATTTTCTTTTTTCTATCTCTATATCTCGTTTTTGCTAAGAGATATGAAAAACCACCCTAACATGCGAATAGTTTAGCTAGATCCACTGCTCTGACTCAAGTTAATTGTTTAAAATACATAGGTCCAAAGTGAACATTCTGTGGTTAAAGAATGTGGTTGAATCAAGCGAAGGAGGGAGGAGATTTTCTTTGGTAGACAGCCTAAATATTATTCAGTCACCTAGCTGTACCGGCCAAAAAAAATACAATTGCTCATTTAAGTGCCATAAATCATTGTTTAACAACATCTGCTCTCTCCCCAGCCCACACACACACAAAAAAATGTGAGATTCTTGTAGGAACTAGGTATCAATTTAATTAAGAAGAAATAGGCACTCAAATATGAACCGATGAGGACTCTTAACCTAGGTGATGAGCATACCCACATCTCCCACTAACTAAGTTAGGCTTAATTCCTCTTCCCAAAATAAATAATTTTGGCGCCGATAAAATCAGACCTGCAATCCAGTGTCAAACAAGGTCACCTCGTGGGCAGGATGTATGCATTTCAAAATGGCACGACCTTTGGTTTTTGGGGACCATATATAGTCTTCGCATGTAAACAAACCAATGTGCTTGCGATATTTGAGTTTACGTATGTCTTGTTTGGACACACACAATTCTCATGAAACCGTGTTTGTACCTAGTGATGGTTGCAAGTAAAAACGTTGCGCCCATTCAACCGCAAGACCGGGTGAAAATTCTGTCAAAAGATCCCTGAAAAAGAATATCCCTGCCACGATTTACCCTGTTCTGCCCTAGTTTGTTTGCTTCGATCGCCATGTGATGCCACATTCAATTCCCCAGGCCAGTACAAAGACATGGCCACTTATTTGCACATGGCTGCGCATGTCCTGACCCGGGAGTTAACAGTGTTTGAGAATTGAATCGTGAGCTCACTTAGGATCCCAAAAGCTGAGCAGCAACATAATGCAGTGGTTTGCATGTGTTTGTACTGTATGGATTGGTGGCTTATGGCATGCAAAGCTTTTGATAATTGTGCGAATTGGGGATTAGCCTGAGCTTGTCAGAGAACAAAGCAAGTTGGTGAGTTGAGTAAGAAAAAGGGCTGGGGGTTATGAGGAGTTTGGTTATGTGAGAATTCAAGCATCGGATGATGCGAATGCAGTAACCAACTGTTGTCGATTCCATGCCAATGAGAACCTTCCGCGTGCTCCCAACAGTTTTATGCTTGCAGTGCTCTTACTCTTGGAAAAAGGTTTAAATGGTTACGGTTTAAAAAATATGTAGATAGGGAATAATATATTACTCCCTCCGTCCAGAATTGATCAACACCTAAGCATTTGTCACCAAGACCAAGGAGTACTTAAACTCCCCCATATTCCATTTACTCTCGCTATTAATCCCCTTAGTAATCCGTCCGCATGCGAATTGATCAGCGTGCAAGGCATTTACTTGCCTCCTTTGATTGGTGGGAGTAACAGAGAGGAGAGATTGTAAAGCGTTCATGCATGCAGGGCATTTACTCTCAAGGCTTAGGCGCTGATCAATTCTGGATTTTAAGTTTAAGCTTATATGATGATCAATTCTGGACGAAGGGAGTACATCATTACACAAAATTTCAAATACAAATTCGATCTATATGTTGAGAAACAAAAAAAAAAACAAATTATACTAAAAAGGAGATCCAAGATAAAAAGGAAAAGATAAAAAGCTATCATTCAGTGAAATTTGTCTTTTTTATTTCTAAATGTGTAGGGTGAATTTATATTTGAAATTTTGTGAACAATAGATTACATTATACTCTATCTATGTAAAAATATTTCAGAATTTTTTATAGCTATTTATACTACTTTCCAAAAGTGGGAGCACCAACTGCAGAAAACTTACATCTGATATGTTCTCCGGTGCCAACCACCAGTTCACCACCCACCACCTCATTAGGGCCCCGGTGGCTTTTGGTATAAGCTAGAAGATATATATAACTAGCAAAATTCAAAAACTGAAAGTAAGATTGGATTTGTTTTTGCAGTTTATTATTAAGGAAAATTAACTATTTATTAAACAGCATTGTATAAAAAGTTATAGCCGTTTTTCAACGGAGAAAGCTAAAACCAACTTTTTAGAAAAGTTACAACTCCCATAGAAGCCATAAGTTTGGTTGAAGATAGATCTTCTGTCATGCACAGGCGCTACATTCCGTCGATATTTGGCCGTCTGATCGAATATCGACGCTTGCTATTAGGCGAGGTAGAATGGCAAGTTTGTTATACCCATCGAGGTTATTCTACATCGCTGTCACTTTAGTAGAATTCCTAAATGGACAAACATGTATATACGAAAGGTGCACCTACGACTTTCGAACGAAATGCGGAGGATCTGATACTGTTTTGCGATCTCCATCTTCACCTACTCCATGCACCAATACATGCACGCCTTCGTTTCTTAGGATGCAGTTTGCCATCATTTATCCGCTGCTTGAAGGATGGCTGGAAAAAAAGAGAAAAGGATCTTGCATGTTAAAGGACAAGTACCTAAAAGCAACATACGTGTCTTTCGCACCACGGAAGCACCAACAGTGAAATGTGTCACCTGCCGCATCTGTGTAACGTGGCAGGTGCCTAATCGACCGCGACAAGAGGAGGACAAATGCGGCAGAAGTTGGCTACTGCTATCATGCCAAGAGTTCGACACCTTGTTGCTACGGTAGAAGCATCGGTTGTTGCCATGGTCGACGGGTCTGCCGAGGGTCCAAGCCTCTACTACAATACACATGACCGGCAGTTACCACGCGCTATCAATGACGTTTCTGTAGTTAAAAAAGATGCTATTTACAATTACGTTAACAAGAAGATCAAATTTTTTTTAAAAAAAAGTTAGCAATGAGACCAACTGAGCAAGGCTTCATGTTATCATGATGGGAAAAGTTTCCCATGATCACAGCAAACTCGAAAGCTGTAAGCCTGTAAGTCGTAGAGCTATTGGGGCTACCGCTACCGGGTAGTAGACAGAGTGAGCATCATTCAAAATTGAGATTTGAGGATGTAATCCACCTAGAATTTCGTGTCAAGAAAAACGGACTCCATGGCATGCACATGACAAGCACTTGTCTCCTACTCAACCTTTTCAGCATTTCACCGTCGCCTCTAGAACCTTCACATCATTTACCCCTCGTAAATTCACCTTTTCACCGCAATTCAGGCTCCCGTTGTAGCGCAGCAATTTCACACGAATTTCACGTGAAACCGTTCGATTCTTATACGAAATATAAGAAACATTGGACTTAGATTCAAATTTGGTTTCTCCGATGCGATTTCTTTCTTAGAAGTCTCTAAATGTTATTTCCGAAATTGTTCTCTTTACTTTTGAGAGTGAAATTGAATTGTTCTGAGGACCGAGCGCTGTCTCAGTGGCCAAGTGTTGAGCATGCTGGGTTTCGAAGCTAAGCTCGTCTGAGTGCTCATGTGCCGAGTGCTTTCGCGTGTGGTGTGCGTGCGTAAGTGTAGGGTGAGTGTGGGGGTGAGTGCATATGTATAAAGGGTGTGTTACGATTGTACCTAGTTCCTAACCAATTTTTTTAAAAAAAAGAAATTGAATTGCTCCTTTGTTCCAAAAAGAAGCAAAGGAGACCTACAAAGAGCCAAGGTGAACCCAAAGGATTATAGTATAATACAGTTTTTACAGAGGTTACAAGGCAAAATTCTACATAAGGTGAAACCCATCGACTGACATGAGGTCCAGACTTACTTTATACCAAAAAGGGCGGTTAAAATTACAAAGGAAAGTTAAAAATAAAACTAACCCCAAAAAGCCTGGTACTTCCTTCAAGTTGGCATTTGCTTTGCTTAAGGTCATTTGTTGCAATGAAACCCCCGAAATTATGCAGACCCTTTTCCCCTTCTTATTATTTTTCGCTTTAGACCCCATGCTTATAACGTTTTACATGACGGAGCAGGCGTTCGGGTTCTCGTCGCTGAAGATCTGCGGCGGGTATGGAGGTGGAGGGTAGGGTGGAGGGTAGGATGGCAGGTAGGCGTATGCCGGCCCCGGGGGGTAGTACCCGGCGGGGAACGCGAACCGCGGATGATGCAGGTATAGGCTGGCGGCGGCGGCGGCGAGGTCTTTCTCTTTGTCCTTGTCCTTCTCTTCACCCCCGGCACCGGCACCGCCACCCTCCTCTTTGTCCTTCTCGTTTCCGCCGCCATCTTTGTCAACCTTCTTCTCCTTGTCGTCCTTCTTCTCGTCCCCGCCTTCGGCCTCCTTCTTCTCATCCTTGGCATTGCCATCGCCGGCGTTCTCTGGCGGGGCAACTGGTTCAGACTTTACGATGGCCGCATGCTTGCCGGTGCGCTTGTGCACGTACTCCGCCAGCTTGGCCTCCTCAAACACACCCTTCACTGTCACCTCCGACGCCTTCAAGTCTGGCTCTGCAGATTGCACTCCTGCACAAATTTGAGCCAAATTTTGTAGCGTTCAGAATTAAGTGTCATTGAGTTTTGAGACTAATCTAGTGTGATGTTAAGCAGAGAATCTTTTAAGCAATCGAAATGATCTTTTTATAATTTCTAGTCAGACAGGTAGGTGAAGGGGTGAATCTTAACTCGAGAGCAAATCTGCAACTTTTGCAAGAAAAGGAACTACAAGGCCCACATTTTGGCTTTGTTTCATTCACTTAAAGAGGAATCCTATTCACATCACAAAAAAAATAGCTTAACCTTGCTAAATCACAAAAGATATTAGGCTTATGATTCATCAAGCATAAAACTTAGCAAACTAATGTCAGGAGCAGATAGTTGAGAGAGAGAGAGAGAGAGAGACAGGCCTATATTTTTGTGCTGACTGACATGAATAGAAATGAAAAGGACTAGCAATCTGATAGCTGCCAATTAAGCACCTTTCATCTTAAGGATCCTCTTCTTGATCCCCTGAGCGCAGGCCTCGCAGTGCATGTGCACCTTCAGCACGACGACGATCACCGGTGGCTTCAAAACCAAACACGAATAAAAGCATTCTTATGTCAGTCTTTAAACTACACGGTTCAAGTAAATTAGCACATTGTGTTGGTTGCAGTTGCAATGAATGAAGAACCAAGGAATGTTCATATGAGAATTGTCTGGCATTTGTTAAGATCATTCACCTCCTTCTTCTCTTCAGGTTTCGGCGGCTCGGGCTCCTCCTTCTTCTCCTCTTCCTTCTTCTCCTCCTTCGGAGGCGGTATCGGCGAGAGGAGCTCCACCTTGCGGCCGGTCTTCTTCTGAACACGCTCCACCACTTTCATTGGGTCGGCGGCCGCCTTCTTCCCCTTCGCCACCACCTTGTGCGCCTTTGAGTCGGCAATCACGTCCTCCACCCCTTCATCACACAAAAGTTTTTTAGATGTGGCCTTAGTACTGCTACAATCATGAAGATTGAATCTTTGAGCAAAAGAATCTTAAATTTCCCTTGATAGCAACTAGCAGTGCATCGAGAATCTGTTGAGAGAACACTTGAGCATTTTAAGATGATTGAGGAATCAACTTCACTTTTGAGCTTTGTAGGATATGTGCTTTAAGGGCATATACTGAAGGCTGTCATTCTCTTGGAATGTACTCCAACTTTTTGGAGTTAAAGATCATTCGGATCTCTAGTCATTCTCTTCACCATTAATCAACTACCAGATTCATGCGCAACTCTTAAGAAAGAAAGATCTAGTTAATTAGGTGAGTCTGATTATTTAAAGCTTAGCCCAACTACTCCACGGTGAATCACAGGAATTCTTTCAAGAACAACCTTAACAAATCACCTGGACTTCAGAACAGCGCAAAGAAGAACCCAAACACTGGTGTTAAAAAGTAGAATATTCTCAAATTTTAGTCACATCATGTCTCTTGAACCTGATGAACAAACAGATTCATCTTTAGCTCCATTCTAACAACCACAAGGAAAATTTGATTATACACAGATGTTCACTAAATAGATTCACCAAAATATTCAGAATCAAATGACCGAAGAAATTGAAAAAAAAGAGGATCAGACTGCCACCCCCCTAAAATGTTCACTTGGACAAAAATAAAACCCACTTGAGCAGTGAAGCTTGACCAAGAAAACAAGGAGCAAAGAAGAAAGATTAGCTGGCATGGCATTACCTTCGAATCTCTTGAGGATCTTCTTGACCTTCCTGGCGCAGCCCTCGCAGTGCATGTAGACCCGCATCACCACCTCCTCCGGCGGCGGCGGCGGCGGCGGCGCCTCCTCCCCCTCCTTCTTCTCTTCCCCTTCCTTGGGCTTCTCTCCCTCCTTGGGCTTCTCCTCCCCCTCCTTGGGCTTCTCTCCCTCCTTCTTCGCCTCCTCCTCCTTGGGCTTCTCCTCCTTCTTCTCCTCCTATGCGCACGAACCAAGAAAACAACACCATAGCGAAGCAAATCAATCAATATGCCGCCGCCACTCTCCTCCAAAGAAATGCAGGAACCGAGCGTCCTTACCTCGCCCATGGCGTTCTCCTTCCCTCCTCCGCCCTGCTCGCTCCCTCGCCTCTGGTTCTTGGTGGGGCGGTGGTTCCTCTGCTTCCCTGTGTGCGTCGCTAAGGCTGTGACACTAGTAGTAGTGGGCTGCGGTGGTGCCGCCACCTTATGTAGCGGGCTAGCGGCCAGCGGGTCGAAGCGCTGCAAGATCCGCACGGAAATGATTTGGCATCTCTCTCTCTCTCTCTCTCTCTCTCTCGTGTTTTGGTATTTCTCCTTTTTTTTTTCCTTCCTTTTTTTAATCTCTTTTCGGTGCACCTACAAGGGAGAAATTAAGAGGAAAAGAAAGAAGAATTTTGGTGGAAGAGAATGCGCTGTATTTGGATATATCCTAGGCGTGGAGGTTGGAGAAGAAGATGAGTCATTGTAGTGGAATCATGCAATAGATAGCTTACATCAGCTTCTCTACGTCGAATGCACCTGGACTTGACGACGAAGATGACGCATTTTATTTTTCAAAATATAAGTACATAGAGGTGGATTGTCTAATATAGACGTGCAATGTTGTTGTTTTTAAAAAATAAATGTCTGCATTTTTTTTGCCGTCCAATTTGCATAAAGGTCAGGGCATCCATTGGATGCAACAGAATTACGTATAGATATGTAATAATGTTATTTCTTTTCAAAACCTTCGATGGTTTCAAGACCTTGCCGTGCTCGTGTTGCTGTCTCGAAGTGACTTTGGTTTTCTTTTCTTGAGGTGCGCGATCAATCGACGAAAAATCTTCGAAGTTTAATTTCAGTTACTACTCCCGATATGCATGGCTAACTCATACCCTTTCCGTTTATTTTTATAAGACCTATTTTTTAAATAGTCTTATTTACAAATGTAACACTTGTATGTAAATTTAATGAGATATTTCCTTCTATACCCTTATTTATTTTCTCTTATTTATATGCATTTATCCATTACCACTCACACAAAGTATATCTTTCATCTTCTAAAACAATTAAATAGGGGCATTTAAGTTATTTTTTTCGTATCTTTCTTAATTTCAACGTAACCTTAATTTTTATATAAAATTAAAATACGTCTTATAAAAATAAACGGAGGGAGTACTGTCATACATATCCAGCCAGTTGTATTCCAACGGATGAGGACCTGCATGCATGGATCATCACGCAGCAAAGACGGTAAACCAGGTACCCTTCGTGGTTAGGCCACGTCCTTTGTCTGCACAGATCATATAGCTTATTAAAGGCAAACTAAAATTCCCAAAATACCCTTCGTAGTTAGGCCTGCACGAAGTACTACTCTGCCGGCATTCATGCACATAATGCTTGCCTGTTTCAGTTTCATGGTAGTTTGTAAGGCGCCATGTGAAAGGACGACTCAGGAGGCAGTAAATTAAGCGAATTGATTACTTTTCTTTATAGAAAAATTGGTTTCTTTCTTAAGATATTTGTAAATTTAATCTCTTTTTCATCTTAAAAAGCGTGGTAGATGATATATATCGTTTATCCCGCTCTAGGAGAGCGGTAAGTGTAGAAGTAGGCATCCGCGGCATGTGAGCAGAGGAGACGTGGTCGGCTAGCGTGCAAAGAAGGCTGCCATAGCTAAGGATCGCGGATAGTGCCTTCCGGGATAGAGACGTGATTATATTTACAATTCCATTCAGAAGAAACCAAATTTACTTTAAAAAAACAACCAGAAGCTAGAAAAATGATCATTTCAAATTAAGCACATCACCATATGCTCTGCCACCTGAGCCAAACATACCACACGATAACTTACATCAAATCATGCATTTTGTAGTTACGTTTTTTGAGGAAATTAACTTGAGATCTTTGAATTTGGAACGAAATGTGTCACTTAGATTTCGAAACCTGAAAACTAATTAGGTATAGCCTTTATGCTTACAATCTGTGCCACTTGGATCGTTTTGATTAGATAAATATGATGGTGTGATAATGGAATATCACATCCTGAACTTCTGAATTCATACTTTAAAAAGGCATCTCTAGTGCAATTTTCTTAAAACGACTCGTAGCATGTATCCCGCCATTGTTTTCCGTAAATCCTAGCTTTTCTAGCTCTCTATGTAACTTTTTTTTTAAGGAATCTAGCATTCTTCCTAACGCAATTGTAAAATTAGCCGCATCCTCAATCGTGAAAGTACCGGTAGACGACACATGTCACCTACCGTGCTCCTGCACTCGCTGTAGCTTCGGTGACTTCCACGCTCTAGGAGCTCGATCGAAGTTTTCGCGGTGTGAAGAGAGCGGCAGGTGACACGTATCACTTGTCTGCTTTTGTAGTCTGAGATGAGGCTTTTTATAATTATATTCGGAAGGGAGCAAGATTTGCATATAAATTTACATGGGGTTAGAAAAATGATATTTCTGTTTTTCCATCCTTGTGATGGTTGTGGTTTTGAAACGCATTTTCTCCTTCTATATATAATTTTCATTCTTACTATTCATTTCCTATTAGCAAGCACGGTACGTACACCGCATTATTAGCAGGACAAGTACCAAAGCAACCTTACGTCTTTATTAGCTGTAAAATTAATTTAAATACCGTGATTCACAATTAACCACGCCGGAGCACTCCATATACTTTGGTATCTCTTCTAAGTAATTGTTGGATACCAACCAACGAGCCAGTGGGTTATGAATTTATTCCTGCCAATTAGGGAAAACATTAACCTACTCATCAAGGATAAGATGATGGTTTAAATCTGCCCAACTAACAACGTCGTTCTCGCCAATTTGACTAACAAAAGAAATAAATTGTCTTTTCTCGTGTCTGAAAAAAAAGAACACCTGAACGTACGTTCAGCCTGCCGCGGTTTTCCTTGCAAGTAAAGCCCATTTGGAAAATCGGTGGATTTTCTGAAATATATATGTCATCCAGATCAGGTGCTAGCTCGCTTTCGGCTCCTTTATTTTTGTTCTCGAAAGACCAGCTTGCAGTTTCTTGATAACGAAAGAAAGCCTCCTCGACACTCTTCTCTCTCCTTTTCTTTTTCTTGACCAGAAGGCACTATCATCCTGTTGTTATGACGCTAATACGTCATAAAAACAAAAAAGAGAAGGCTAATCAAACTCTAGGTAGGAGACAAGTGTGTGGGCATCCATGAACTGTGCATTGCCATCACATCTACAGCCATGCTGATCTCCCTTGACCTTGAGTTCGAAGGCGATTAGCATGACTCGATCATGCCACATTGTGCACACGACATGTCACCAAACAACAGTAGCCAAGACTATGCATGCGGCATGCATGCATGCATGAACGCCATTGCCAGCACTGTGGGCTGCAGGCATGCAGCCAGTGTGTGCCATGAGTAGGCATGGCTGCATGCATGGATAATCTGATTTGATCATCTCATTTATTGGCTTTGTGCATGGATGGATGATTTAATGGCATGGCCAATGAGGTGATGTCTGTAACATTCGTACCATGCCATACAGTAGTAATCAAATGTACGTTTGATGTAGAAGGGGAGAGATGAGAGCAATGTCTCGTACAAGACATCGCCTGCTTGGGGCGACGAAGGCACGTACGTAGAAACCGATAGGATTCCATGCGGCGGCGATTACGAACCACCATCGACTGCTCCATCAAATCAATAGCACCACGGTGAAGCTAGGGCTCGTTCTGATTTTTTTAGGTGCTCTAGGGTCAAGCAACGACCCTTTATTAGTTTATTTTACACAAATTGTAAAGTGTTTTGGCTCAACAAATGTTTTTACAATGTTATAAAGTTTATAATTGTATAATAAATCACAATGTGTATGTAGCTAAAACAAAATTGAATCTTTCCGAAGGAAAAACAGTGCAATATTGATTGCATGCTAATTTGCCGATTATAATGCCATGCCTTCAAAATTTCATTACTAAAAAGATAGGTGAATACGTAGAGTTAAAAATAAAAGGTCGTTCACTGTAAACCAATGATTGCACCCGGCACTACTTATGAAGAATACAGACGTATAGAAACTTTGCAAGAAAGAGTTAATTAAAAGGCGATGTAAAGTAACTCAATTGCACCTTTTAATCATTGGAAAGTTCTAAATTATTTTTGAAAATTAAAGAAATTACGACTACATATCCCTATATACGGCATTATAAAATAACAAATATACTTGTTTAATTAAAGAACGACTAAAATAAATGAGTTGTATGATTTACGACAGTAAATAAAACATTGTAAAAAAAGGGGCATTTGTTGTGGAGAGACCTGTTATGGGACAACTTTGAGCCCCGAGAAAACTTTACTGTACTAGCTCCCTTCTGTGTTTTATTTGTGAAAATGACGGTCGATCTCAAAATCAAGAATTGTTCTAATTTTTTATCGGCTGGTCCAAATCCTGTGAAATTTCGCATACACCTTCCTATGAATGTCAGGAACTTATTTCAACCTTTAATCGCAAAAATTGATGTCAAAATTATGATCTTTTTTAGTTTAAAGGAAGGTTGCGCTAAAGCTGCAATAAACTCACAACCTATACCCTAAGCTTGTTCATGGGTATTTGATGATCAAGAAGATCTTAGATAATCTTCCATATGTCATAGAAAATAAGAACCCCAAAGGCATACCTTTCAAACGAATACGAAAAGATCTACTGGTTTCTTGAGAGTAATCTTAGAGATCTTGTTCAAAACTTACCAAGATGATTGGGATATGATATGTAAAAGATTTATCTGTCAATCATTCATCCTTAACAACACAAGATCAAGAAAAAAGGAAAAACCAAAGAGAGATCAAAAACTCAAAAAGAAGAGAGACAAACACTTGAGCAAGAGATGTTCTAATGGATCTTACTGGGTTAGAATATATTCTAAATGAGTTCCTCAATGACTTATCGTTCTAGAGGTCACAAAAGGACACGACCATTCTAAAAGGACCACTCTAGAGAACGACCTCTCTAGGGAACGACCACCCTAGAGGAAAGCCAAAATAACTCTAGAAAATGATCATCCTAGAGATAATAAAGGCCACGACCATTTTAGAAAACGACTACCTTAGAGGTCACAAAGGCTATGACCACTCTAGAAAACAACCACTCTAGTGGCATGTCCGCTCTAGGGAACGACCACTCTAGTGGTCAAAAGGTCACGACTACTCTAGGCTTGACCAAGACATCTCAAACCAAATTGCCTATGACAAAGCAAACTCATATCAATATCAAATCTGAGCACCTTAGGCTTAAACATAGTCAATTACTCATCACACATATAGATAGTCCACCACATAGTCTCTCAATAGGAAGCTATATATATACATACATATATACATACATACATATATATATACACATACATACATACATACATACATACATACATATATATATACACATACATACATACATACATACATACATACATACATATACATATACATATATATATGTATATATATATATATATATATACATAGATACATACATATACATATACATATCTATGTATGTATATATATACATAGATATGTATATGTATATGTATATGTATGTATCTATGTATATATATGTATCTATATATATATATATATCTATGTATATATATATATATATATATATATATATATATATATATATATATATATATATATATATATATATATATAGGAAACCGTTTGATACTCCCACCCCTTTCCTACCGTTGATAAGCTTTGAGATGTAAACCACCTAACGGATGCTTCAGGATTGAATATAGAGATGACCCTTCGCACCTGATGTAAGATCGAGGATGCGCCTAGAGGGGGGGTGAATAGGCGTTTTACAAAATTAATCGCTCTCTAAAATAACTCGCTCTAATCAACCCCTATGTCAAAACTTAATCAAAGATAATGCGAAGTGACAAACTAGGTTTTGACAATTAATGCCTAAATCAACTAGGCTCACTAGTGCACTAACTAAATTTGGTCTCTACACAATAATTACTAGATTGAACAATCAAGTTAAACTAAGCAATTCTATCTCAATTAAGTAATCAATAATATAGCAATAATGTAAATGGTTGAATGTAAATGAGATAAGAGACACGATACTTTTTTTACCGTGGTGTTCGGAGACTTGCCGGTCTCCCCTAATCCACGTTGAGGCAAGCCCAACCGAATTGTACCGGCTCCACGAATTGAGCTCCCGCCTCAAATTCACTAGTGGTTGCTCTTTCCTGCTCCGAGTAAGCGAGCACCGACCTTCACAACTTCTGGGGCTTCTCACAGCCTTCGTGAGAAGCTCCGCGCAAGCAACGCCTCCACGTCGTCTAGGTGTCAACAAACACCAAGAGTAACAAGCCAAGCCTTCCCGCTTGAACTTCACCTAGTGCAACACATACACTCCGATGATCACCAAGTGTGTAAGTTTAACCGCCATTAGTTATGGTTTTGGTGTTAATGACAAATCTAATATTGAGATTATCCATTAATGTGATTTTGTTATTAATGACAAATCTTATATCGAGACTAACTCGTTTATTTAGAATATCTTTGATTAGTCTCATCGCATTGAAAAATGGAAAACCCAAGGTATGTATGCGTATTCATTCTAGTATTAATTGCATACTTTGGATTCAAGCCAAAATATGAATGTCCCCATTATATTAACCACAAACGTGCATTATGTTTCTCAATCCATATATTACATGGATGCACACACTTAGGGGAGTTAAGTAGTTTAAATTGAAAGTCTCTTTGTATTGATCGTTTCTTTATTGACACATATAAGGATCAAGACAAAGAAACTAAATCCTTGAGTATATATTTGAATTGCCTAGTTATAGTATACTCGTGGAAATATAGGATATACTCCAATGCAATCAAATTGAATATGTGCATATTATATCCAAGTCAATCATACTTATGCACATATACATGTGGGGTGTATTCGATCTATAGTCGATGACTTAGTGTAATGATCATTTCCATATAGTTTACACATAATGGATCATTACCTCTCATCAACATGAGTATATGAAAACTTGTGTAGTTAATATATACTCATAACAATTTAAATGATAATTTAAATTGAGTTCATCTGTCTTATTAATCATTAAAGAACACTTCATCATGTGTTGATGGTGTTCCGTGATTAATTGAGGACAAATGAATAGCTCTCAAGTATAATAAAGCATGAGTTGCATTATTGTACTTAAGACTCATATAAATCATTCAAATTGATTTAGGTTGTGCTCAATTGATCTAAAGGCATCCATTATGTGTTAATGGAGTGCAAGAGATAATTGAGACAACCATGCATCTTGGACTAACTATTTTATGAGTTGTGATTGAGTTAGGTCCAAAGATGGATGAGATGATTGAGAACGGGATAAAGATGGCATCATGAGGTGATGGGCGTCAAGAGAAGATGCTGAAGATAAAAGAAGAGGAGTCGAGTGATGATCCCGGGGGAATATCAAAGTGATGATCATAAAGACCCCAAAGGGGATTGCTTGCGTGCGGCGGCGAAGGTATAATTAGATAGGCTAATGACTTTGTAGTCTTTGAGTCTAAAGTTTTTTTATCGCCGTTCTATTAAGAGGGGTTGTCTCCTAGCTTGAGCTTCATCATGTGTTGATGATCTCAATCCCGCGTTCACTCAAGCTCAAACCATTTGGATTTATTTTTTGCATAAGAGCTGACCATTTGGCATGTGTTGCGAATGGGTTTAGCTTATGCTTGGTTGTTGTTGGTTTATGCTCTGATTTGCATGTGTTGTAAAGAGGAAGAGCATATGCATCTGGTTTTAGCATAAAGCCTTGATTTGCATGTGTTGCAAATAGGATAAGCTAATGTGTTGGCTTTTGCGTGAAGTTCACCTTTGCATGTGTTGCAAATGTTGAAGCTTCATGCTTTGGTTTCGTTCAAAACAAATCCTTCTTAAATCTTGTGGTTGCTTGGAGCTAAGTTTTGCATGTGTTGCAAAAGGAGAGAGCTCAAGCATGATTTGGTGTTTATGTGTTTGTATGGAGCTAGAGGCTTGCATGTGTTGCAAGTAGAGAGCTCATACGGTTGGTTTTGGTTTTAGTGTGTAAGTTTGATTTGTGGTTGCATGAAACTAGAGAATTGCATGTGTCGCAATTAGAGAGTTCATGCGCCTTGAGTTGGTGTTGCTTGGAGCTAGACTTTTGCATGTGTTGCAAAGAGTAGTGCTCAAGCATGAAATGTGTTTATTGTGTTATTTGCAAGTTCGTTGTGCGAATAAACTAAGGTTTATGAGTCCAGAATCCCGAGAGCATGTGAGTAGGGCTTGCAACGGGTGTTGGCAAGTTGACTGGGTCTCGTGTTGACCTTCACATGGCTAGGGGGATTAATCTCATAAACTCGAGTTTGATTTGCTTAATACGTGTTGCAAATAGATTTGGAGTGGATTGCAAAATGCGTTTTTGCAATTTGATTGGAATCCTTTGAGCATGAGCTAAGTTGGTGCAAAAGTGGTTTGCACGTGTGTATGATCATGTGTTGACCATCCATTGGCTCAAAGAACAAAGTTTGTTTTTCGGAGAATCGGATTTGGAGTTGAATCCCTGGTTTTCTCCTGCTGTCGGTACTCTAAGGGCCTTGCTTACGGTAGTCCGCAAATCTTGATACTACTGGGGTTATACTGCAGATAGCTCTTTTACGATCTTGCATGTTTTACGGGTTGCGAGGGCACTCTAATGGTCATGAGTAGTACGTAAAAGTCGACCACTCTAAGCCCTCGGAGAGCGGTAATCTGGAAAATGACCGATTAGGTGACCGTTGGGGCTCTGGCGGTACTACCGACCCTTAGAGGCGGTAGTACCACACTTTTTATTTTTACTGTTTTGCTCCCAAGCGGCTAGTTTTCTTAATGGGGTTATAAATAGAGCCCTTTGGGGTTTGGGCGGTGTTGCTCTTGTGTGGGAGTTGTTTGCATGTGTTGCTCTTCTCCATTTGCTTCTTGAGCTTAAGTGTGAGCACTAATTGCATGAGTTGCAATTAGGAGTGGTTTGAGAGTCTTTTGTTCATGTGTTGCACTTGAGGAGTCCTTGTGCATGTGTTGTACTTGGTGATCACCGAGCGCATTCGTTGTGCTCGGTGAAGTTCAAGCGAAGGCGGCTTGTTTCTCTTAGAGGTTGCCGACTCCTAGGCAGGCGTAGGCGTCGTCTTGGAGCTCTCAATGTTGTGAAAGCCCCAAGAAGTTTGTGAAGGTTCGGGTTGAGCCTCACGCAGCGTGAAAACCACGACTAGTGGAAGCGAGATGGGTGCTCGGCGGGGCCAGTCAAGGGTTTGGGCTTGCCTCAACGTGGACTAGGGAGACCGGAAGTCTCCGAACACCACGGAAAAACATCGTTTGTCTCTTGTCTCTTTATATTCTAGCATTTCCTTTATTACCACATTATTGATTGCTAGACCATATTAGAATTGCTTAGTATTAATTGTTTGTTCAATATAGCAATTCTTGTTTAGAGACATAATTTAGTTAGTGCACTAGTGAGCCTAGTTGATTTAGGCTTTAATTGTCAAAACCTATTTATCGCTTCCGCATACATCTTTGATTAGGTTTTGATTTAGGGGTGTATTAGAGCGAATTGTTTAGTGAGCGATCGAATTTTGTAAAACGCCTATTCACCCTCCTCTAGGCGCATCCTCGACCCAACAAAGTGCAACACATGCACAATGGCTCCCTCAAGTGCAACACATGCACAAGAGGCACTCAATCCATTTCCTAATTGCAACACATGCAATTAGGGCTCACTCTTAGCTCAAAATCAAATATGAGTGTGCAACACATGCAACACCTCACCCAAACACTAAATGGAACCAACAACAACCAAATGCCATTTCAAGGCTCATATATAGCCTCCACAAGAAAAACTAGCCGTTGGGAGGCAAAATAGGCAAAAGTGCCCGTGGAGCCGGTCATACCGCCCTTGGGCCATGTGACCGCTCCTCACAAGCCAACAGCTAGAAAACTAGCCGTTTCACAGAAAACCGGTCATACCGCACCCACTTGCGGTCATACCGCCGACGTTAGAGCGAGAAAACCCCGTTCGGAAAAAAAAGCAACAGGAGGTTGTGGTCATACCGTGGCGGTATGACCGCACCTAGCGGTCATACCGCTTGAGCGATATTACCTCGGTGCTAGCGGTATTACCTCTTGACCAACCACTAAAACGCTCATAACTTTTTACTTCGAACTCCGATTTAGGTGATCTTTGATTCTATGCGAAGCTTATCACGAGGGCTACAATCTTCACCCATTTTCAAGATTTAAGCAACCATAGATATTTTTAAATATCACCAAAACCAAACTCTATTGTAGTCATTCAAGTCTAAAATCTGATTTTTCGAAATCCCTCACATAGACTTGATGAAGGGCATGACTACAAGCTAGAGAGAGTCAATAAGATCAAATCTTTAGCTATGTGATGATCAACTCATGATCAAAACTATTTTGTAAAACACATTTGCAAATTCTAATCACATGCTCTAAATATCAAATGAACACCAATATTTTGCAAAACACATTTGCAAATAATCCGAAAAGCTATATGATCAATCCTCTAGCCATGTAAGGAACAACACATGATCTCGACACATTGCAAAATACATTTGCAAATGCCAACACATACTTTAGGATTGGAACCCATAACCTCTAGCTTATTTGCAAACCATATTTTCAAACAACAAATCAACATTTTGCAAAAACACATTTTGCAAACACAAAGCATAAACTTTACTTATGCATGAGCTCTCACCTTCTGCAACACATGCAAAACTTAGCTCCATGCAAAAACCAAATCAATTAAGATTCAATAAGAAACAAGTATGAGCTCCCTTGTTTGCAACACATGCAAATACTTAGCTCATGCAAAAACCAAACAAAGAGAGTGAGCTAGAGTGAACCGGATTGAGTTCATCAACACATGATGAAGCTCAAGCTAAAAGACTCAACCCCTCTTAATAGTACGGCACCTAACTAGCAATCCGGTCTCCCATCCAAACACCGAGACCGGTAAAAGACTAGGAAAACATCCTTAGCCCTAGCTAGTTATACCTTTGCTTTTATCGATCTATTTGGAGTTTTTATGATTTCCAATCATCTTCTCTCCAAGATCGAATCTTCTTCTTCTTGTTCATCAACACATGATGAACCTTCTCTAGCCCTTCTCTTCATTTCGAGATCTTCTCTTGAAGCTCATCAACACATAATGACTTCTTGTTCCCGATTCTTTATCGTCTTGGACTCAACCTACTTCACAACTCATGGAAGATTGTTAGTCCAACAAATACGGTTGCCTCGATCATCACTTGCACTCCATTAACATATAATGAATGCCTCTAAGATCGATTGAGCACAACCCAAATAAATTTGAATGAATAAAAGATGTTTTGAGTACTTTGATGCAACTAATGCTTCATTATACTCAAGAACTTTTCGACTGTCCTTAATCAACAAAGAAACACCATCAACACATGATGAAATATTCTTTGATTGATTGAAAGACAACCGAACTCAATTTAAACTTAATTTAAATTGATATGAGTATACATATAACTACACAAGTTTCATATACTCAATTTGATGGAATGTAATGATCCAAATATTATGTGGAGTGGAAAGGGATCTGTCGACGATTCGGGACAGGGGTCCTTCGCCGAGCTTACTTGTTGAATGGGGGATCAACCTAAGGCCCCTTTCCCGCAAGGGGTGTACGTCCGAGGGTATGCCGAGCCACGGATCGGGGTGGATAAGGCAATCAAGAAGCACACGGGGGTCGTTTTTGTCTGGTTCGGGCCTCTCACGGAGGAGATAACAACCCTACGTCCAGTGAATTCACTAATGAGTATGGAGTAGTTACAATGTGCTTGCCGGAGGAGCCTCGAACTAGACTAAGGACTCTCGTGGGCAAGCTCGTATGCGAGTATGTGTGGTGCGAAAAAGTCCACCCTCAATACCTCGTGCGAGGGAGTATTTATAGGATTCTGAGGAGACAAGTTATTTATTACGAGGCGCTCATTGAGAGGGCGTGGGCAATCAAGAGCAGCGCCACCCAGCCACCGCATGCGACGTGGGAACAGGCGTAGATCAAGTCGGTAGCGGACCCGCGGTAGCGCAGATCCGGCAGGCGGTTCCTCGAGCATGCGGCATTTAATGCCGCGTCTTGCTTTGCGAGCCCCGAGCTCGGCTTGCTCGGGGATGGGGTAGCCCCGCGAGTCGGGCTACCCGAAGGTCGGTCCTGTGCGCGCCAGCCGAGCAAGACCACGGTCGGTTGACGCCGGGCTTCAAAGGTCGTGTTGGGTACAGTGTATCCAATCCTCGACAGGATCAATACATTTTAAACCATCAACTATAAAATAAACTCCATTAGGTATGCGCATATAAATAATTGAACTTGAAATCAATATGCACATAATTAATCTTAGATAGCATTTGAGTTTATCCTATATTACCCTGAGTATACTACAACTACACAAGTTATATATACTCAAAAGGTTGTTTCAAAGTAATGATCCTTGATATAGAAAGATGAATTAGATCAATACTATTGAAACATCAAGGTAAAGTATGAACTCCCCCTAAATGTGTGCATTCATGTATATATGGAATTGAAAACATTATGCACATCTTGATGTTTAAATAATGGTAGAGTTCATCCTTTAACTTGAATCCAAAATATGCATTAAGATATTATAAAATGAATATGAGTGCATGCCTTGGGTTTTCCATTTTTCAATGAGATGAGACTAATTAAGGATATACTCAATAAAAGAGTTAGTCTCATATTTAGATTTTTCATTAATTAACAATTGGGACTAATCAATATTATGATTATCAAAAGAGTTTAGTCTCAATATTAGATTTGTCATTAACACCAAAACCAAATTAATGGAGTTTGAACTTTCACCTGACGAAACGGATGCATCTGATTGGACGGCTTCTTCCAAAGAGTGACGGCGTCGTGCTCCATTAGCATGCGCATTTATTACTAAGCATGATTGGATTGAATCGAGTAGGTACTCCGGTAGTACACAATTATTTTCCTATATATATATACATATATATATATATATGTATATATATAGGAAACCTCTTTTCTACTCTTGGGAGTAATTACTCCCTATGCCATATATCACAACGTATAGGGTATCTTGTACGACAGAGGGTTTGTGCGTGTAGTATACAAGTATATAAGATCATCTAGGTGGTATGTATATTTTTTCAGAGGTGGTATGCACATTTTTTGGACTACTCCTTTTTATGTGCGTATATGAAGGTATTTATAAAATACGCTAAAAATCATGGACCCCTTGCAATTTTTTCATGTGTGTCATATTGGAGTATCTTATAATTAGTATATGAGTGTATCCAAAGTGATAAAGGAGTATTTCAAGTTCATTTAAGTGGTTTTTAAGAGGTGGGAGTAACAACTCCTAGGAGTAAAAGATATTTTTCATATATATATATTAAAAGTAAAGTTTCACCAGTATGTATAAGAGATCAATACTATGCATTACGGTTTTTTTTCGCTTCCTCAATTTTTTAAGACATATTTTGATTTGGCATGGGCATTAAGGAGATTATAAGATAAGGAAAGTAGCACAGAGATATGACCATATCATACATATCCTAAAGTTGGAAGACTTCCTAGCCAATGTCCGAGTCCACGTGTCCTCCCTTCCCGAATGCCCCTCAGAAAAAATAGTAATTACGTTTAGATCTTTTTAGCGGTTTTTTACGAAAAGGACATTTTGGTTTAGCAAAATCGTGAATCTTTCGTGAAAGGACACTAAATAAATACCAAAAAAGACGTAATTACGTTTAGATCATTCCAGATATTTTTCACGAAAATGATCTTTCAATTTGGTGTATTCGCAGATCCTTCGTGATAGGACCCCAAATAAATGAAAAAAGTGCTTAATTTCGTTTGTATCCTTTCAACCGTTTCACGTGTTTTCTCCACGGTCTTTAAAAAAAGCACCGCCAAAAAAATGAAATTGTTTCTGTAAAAAAAACAGCGTGTGCAATGTGTCACACCGCGAAAACATTCCTAGTTGGTTAGTTTATACACAAATATACTGCCCGTGCCAAACATGCAACCAAGATTCAAAATTTCGTAAAACCGGTGAAATTTTGGATTTCGGGCCATCACAAAATCCAAATTACCGACCAAATTAAAAATAAAAAAATGTTAAATTGCTACAGTAATTTCTTTTTTTTTCATACATATTCTAAAGTTGGAAGACTTCCTAGCCAGTGATTGAGTCCACGTGTCCTCTCATTGCGAATGCCAATCAGAAAAAATAGTAATTACGTTTATGGTTCAGTAAAATCGCGAATCTTTCGTGAAAGGATCCTAAATAAATACAAAAAAGGCGTAATTACGTTTAGATCATTCCAGATATTTTTCACAAAAAGGATCTTTCAATTTAGCACATTCGCGGATCCTTCGTGAGAGGATCCCGAATAAATGAAAAAAGAGTGTAATTACGTATGTATCCTTTCAACCGTTTCACGTGTTTTCTCCACAGTTTTTTTTAAAAAAGCACCGCCGAAAAAAAACAAAATTGTTTCTGCAAAAAAAATAACACATGCGGCGTGTCATACCGTGAAAACATTCCTAGTAATCTCTATATTGGTAAAAAGTTGAAACGAAATAGGAGATAAACGGGGTCAAAGGAGAGAATAACTTCTGTGCACGCATTGGACCATCAAAAAGGATAATTCAGAAATGCATATCTTATAGTATTTTGAAATGGAGTGGTAGTTGTTGTGCCGCTAAGAGCATATATAATAGTAGAGACACGACTGCTGTTTATATATCCATCCAGGTTATTTAAAGACAAAACTAAAACAACTTCTACAGTAGATGACATCTTAATATTGTCTCATAAGATCCTACAACCTTTTAATTATGGTATATAAACTGTTTATTATAGATTATAAGTTATATAGTTATGATTTATATTGTCTACATAACCGTCTCTTTATAAAAGATAGCTATATATTCACTCCTCTGTATCAACAAAAATCTTACATGAGAAAGCATATGACAACTGACATAATATTCATGTACATGCCCTAATTATTGAATGAGTGTCCTGTGCAAAGGATACAAACAAAAGCCAATTGCAAAGGATCAAGGGATTATTAGTGTCTCTGTCACTGCCAGAGATCAAGCTTCGATCTGTCCAACGGTCCCTTGCTACGGAAGCTCCGTCATGGGTGTACGAAACAGTGTCTGATGCTTGTGTAACTGCTCGTTCGTCCGAGGAATTATCAGCCTGGTAGTGCTCTGGCCCAGGGGCCATTGGGAGGCCCAGATGGCCCATTGCAGTCGCAGGTAGGTAGCACGCCCGAAATTACACGAAACTAGTTTGTTGGGACAGACGACTATTGAATTTTAACCGAGAGAAAAATATCTTAAAAAAATAGAGAAAGTAAATAGAGCCTAACTCAATGTTAATAGAGAGAGGAAAATTTTTCTCAAAAAATTTAAAATAAAGTACTGTAACTTATATTGTAGAAACTACAATGAATCTAAGTGCGCGGCATCGGATGGCAAACCCAGCCGTACCCATCCAACGTTAGCAAGTTATATAGACATAGTGAAAGTTCAAGCTACATTAATTTGGTTTTAGTGTTAATGACAAATCTAATATTGAGACTAACTCTTTTGATAATCATATATTGATTAGTCTCAATTGTTAATTAATGATAAATCTTTTTATGAGGCTAACTCTTTTGTTGAGCTTAACTCTTATTAGTCTCTTTTGGATGAAAAAGATGAAAATATCAAAGGTATGCATTCGAGCTCATTATATATATCTTGTTGTATTCCTTGGATACAATACCCATGATTATATTAACAAATCCAAATATGAGACTAACTCTTTTATTGAGTATATCTTTGTTTAGTCTCATCTCATTGAAAAATGGAAAACCCAAGGTATACACACGTATTTATTTCATGATATCTTAATGCATATTTTGGATTCAAGATTAAAGGATGAACTCTACATTATTCAAACCTCAAGATGTGCATAATGTTTTCAATTCCATATTTACATAGATGCACATATCTAGGGGGAGTTCGTCATTTAACTTGAAGGTTTCATTGTATTGATCTATTCTTTATTGACACATATAAGGATCAAGACATTGAAACTAAATCCTTGAGTATATATTCGAATTGCCTAGTTGTAGTACACTCATAGTAATATAGGATAAGCTCCAACGTAATCAAAATTGAATATGTGCATATTGTCTCCAAATCAATTATATCTATGCACATATACATGTGGAGTTTATTCTATAGTTGATGGTTTAGAGTAATGGTCATTTCCATATAATTCACACATTGTGGATCATTACTTTTCATCAACATGAGTATATGAAAACTTGTGTAGTTAAATAGACTCATATCAATTTAAATAAAAATTTAAATTGAGATTGGTTGTCTTTTAATTATCAAAGGATATTTCATCATGTGTTGATAGTATCTTTTGGATTGATTAAGGATAATCGATAGTTATTGAGTATAACGAAGCATTCGTTGCATCGGTGTACTCAAGACACATTTACATTATTTAAATTGATTTAGGTTGTGCTTAATCGATATTAGAGGCTTCTATTATGTGTTAATGGAGTGAATATATGATTGAGACAACCATGTGTCTTGGACTAACTATTTTTATGAGTTGTGAATGAGATAGGTTAAGTCCAAATGGTTGAGATGAGAAAACAGGACAATGACGCATCAAGTGAAGATGGGCGTCAAGAGGAGATCCTGAAGAAAAGAAGAGAAGAAATTCATCAAGAGATGATAGACAAAGAAGAGAAGAAGGGTGACGATCCCGGGGAGATGCAAAAAGATCAAAGATCTTAAAAGCCCTAAAGGGGATCGCGTGCGGCGACAAAGGAATAACTAGATAGGCTAAGGACTTCCTAGTCTTTAAGTCTAATTTTTATCGCCGTACTATTAAGAGGGGTCGAGTTTTCTAGTTTAAGCTTCATCATGTGTTGGTGAGCTTAACCTGCGTTTCACTCAAGCTCAATCGTTTGGTTTTTGCATGGAGCTAACCATTTGGCATGTGTTGCAAATGGGAGAAGCCTATGTTTGGGTTTTTCGCATAACACCTTGATTTGCATGTGTTGCAAGTGGTATAAGCGTATGCGTTGGTTTTTGCACGAAGTTCGTATTTTGCATGTGTTGCGAATATTGAATTCATGCTTGGTTCTTGCATGAGCTATGTACTTGCATGTGTTGCAAAGAAAATAGCTCATGCTTACTTTAATTCATTTTCTTATTTGAAATAATTGCCTGGAGCTAAGTTTTGCATGTGTTGCAAAAGGAGAGGGTTCAAGCAATTTGTGTTTATGGATTATGCATGGAGCTAAGATTTGCATGTGTTGCAAATAGAGAGCTCATGTATTTGAGTTTGTTTTGGTTTTGCTTGGAGCTAGGTTTTGCATGTGTTGCAAAACGAGGATGCTCAAGCAAGTTGGATTTGGAGTTTATGTATGGTTTTTTGAAGCATATGAATAGAATTTGCAAATGTATTTTGCAAATTGTTTTGATCATGAGTTGATCATCATATGGTTCAAATTTTAATCTTGTTGACCCTTACTAGCTTGTAGTCATGCTTTTGATCAAGTCTATGTAAGGGATTTCGAGAAAATCAAAGTTAGACTTGAATGACTATTTTAGAGTCTTTGGAGTTTTGTGATTTTGAAAAATATCTATGGTTTCTTAAATGTTGAAAATGGGTGGAGATTGTAGCCCTCGTGATAAGCTTCGCATAGAGTCCAAGATCACCTAAATCGGAGTTCAGAGTAAAAAGTTATGAGCGTTTTAGTGGTTGTAGTAGCGGTAGTACCGCACAAGCGGCATTACCGCCCGTAGGGGCCGGTAGTGCCGTCCAAGTCGGCACTACCCTCAATTTTGCGGTAGTTATTTGCCAGAGGAGGTTCTTTTGAGTTTTTAGGCCGGTACTACCGCTCCTCATGGTCGGTAGTGCCAGGGGGTACTGTAGCAATGGCTAGTTTTAGTGCATTTAATGTCCATTTTGCCCCCCAACAGCTAGTTTTCTTTGTGAGGCTATAAAAAGAGGTCTTGGGGGGCATTTGCTGGTTGATTGAGCATTTGGATGAGGTGGTGCATGTGTTGCACACTCACATTTGATTCTTGAGCTAAGAGTGAGACTAATTGCATGTGTTGCAATTAGGAGTGAGTTGAGAGTCTCTTGTGCATGTGTTGCACTTGAGGAGGAGCCTAGGTGCATGTGTTGCACTAGGTGATCACCGGAAGCGCATGTGTTGCGCTAAGTGAAGTTCGAGCGGACACTCGGCTTATTACTCTTGGAGGTTGCCGCCTGCTAGACGGCGTAGAGCATCGTGCGCGGGAGCTCTTGAAGGAATTGTGAAAAGCCCCCACATGTTTGTGAAGGTTCGAGTTGAGCCTACCCGAAGGGGTGAAAAACTCCCACTAGTGGAATCGAGGCGGGTGCTCATTGCGGAGTCGTTCCAAGAATTGGGCTTGCCTCAACATGGACTAGGGGAGACCGGCAAGTCTCCGAACACCACGGTAAAATATCGGTGTGTCTCTTTGTGTTTGCTTGCAATTCTTATTTATATTGTTACAATTTACATTTCTAAAATTAAATTGCTTGATAGTCTTTATTTTTGCATATTCTTGTTAGAGACATAATTAACTAGTTGACTTAGTGAGCCTAGTTGACTTAGGTTTAATTGTCAAAACCTTAGTTTATCACTTCCGCATTAATTGTTGTTAAGGTTTTGGTATAAGATTAATTAGGGTGAATTGGTTTATAGGTGTCGGTGTTTCATATAACCGGCAAGTAAATTTGTAAGTTTAGGGGGTCGCGCGTCCCCTCTCCTCGAGTGGTTAGACTAAGGAAGTCCCGGTGTATACTGGTTCGGGCGGAACGTCCCTACTTCCAGTTCATGGTGGAGATCTGTATTACTCGGGGCTTGGAAGATCACCGGAGGTTACAAGCGAAGGCTAAGGACATGCCCTTAGTGTTCGTCCGAGAGGAGGAGGTCGGGAGGGCTTGTCTCAGCTGGACATTGAGCCGGGTCGGACGGCTCAGTGTGTGTCAAGTGAGAAAGCGAATGAACGTGTATGCGTTACGTGCTGGCCCCTCCCAAGGGCCCCCGCCTCCTTTATATAGGCGAGGGGCAGGTTACACGGGTTTTGAAAAGAGGTAGGGTACGCCATGCCCGGGTGTCCTGGTCTTGATGATTGTGATGTTTCTTCGTCCCATCTTTGGTTAGTAGTCCCAACAGACGGCGCCTGTTAGGAAGGTGCGCACTGTCCTTTGTGCTCCTGTTAGATGTTGACGGCTTGAGGGGACGGGTGCTTTGGCTGAGGCCTCCCTTTGGTTGCCTTGGGAAGGAGCCATCCGCCCTGACATGGCCGTCGTGTCCGCGAGACGGGTGACCAGCTTGTTGTAGACCATCGACGTGGCGGAGGTTGCGGACCTAGAGCTCGTTGTGGCCCCGGTCAGGACCCAGGTTGGAGCCTGCGGTGGCATCGGACCCGGTCTCTGGCGGACCACATGAAAGGAGCTTGGGCGCGGGCCTGGTGGTCGAGCTGCGGAGGTGTCGAACCTGGGTCTAGGTCGGGGCCGTCGGGGGCGCTCGACCCGAGGTCGCCCGAGTATGTCGAGGGGGGGTTCTTCATGGCGGAGGAGGCCTTTGATCGAGGCCGCCCAACACGGCTCTTTGATATACATCCATTGTCCAGTGATAATCCTATTCGTGAGGGACGAAGACTTCGGCAATACCTTCTTCAGCACTCCGTATCACTGTCGGTTCGGGCTTTGAACCTGGATTACTTGAGAGAGAGATACGATCTTGAAATGGATGTATACTTTGCTGTGGGGTACCCCTGGTATGAGTATTCGTCAAGAGCCCGGGTAGTAGCCCCAAACGCATAGCGTTCTGGATGGACCCTTTGATTTCACCGTCATGGTCTCTCAACAACAGTGGCCGCTGATAACAGAAAGCATGTGTCTTCTTGGGGGCGGCTACCTTGTCGGTCGGTTTTAACTGGGTGCGCGCGAGTGCACCCGGTGGGTGTATCCCCCGAGCCCCCGAGCGGCTCGGAGAGCTGGTCGGGGGTTTAGATCGGTCGGCAGAGAATCCGACTAAGCGACTTGAGCGGACTTGGTCGGCCCTGAGCCTCCGAATGGATTGAACAGCCGCTGGGGGCGGCGGTCCGACCAACTTGGTCGGCCGTTCGGCCGGTCTTAGCGAGCGCTTACCGGTGGAGTGTAACCCAGCCCCTAGCGGGTCGGAGAGTTGGTTGGGGGGTTATCCGAGTCTAACGAGTCCGACCAACTTGGTCGGAGGGCTTTGGTTCGACGCCATGCCGGTCGGCGTGGATGCTTGATTTCCTTGCGCAGGGTTTCGGTTTTCGAATGCTCATTTTACGTCATAGCCGGGCCTTGCCGTGATCGGCGAGGAGGACGGATGCCTTCGCGAGAGGTTCGGTTCCGAGTGCTCATTTCGTCGTCAGAATCCTTGGCCGTGATCGGCAGGGAGGTCCAGATGCCTTCGCGAGAGGTTCAGTTCCCGAAAGTGCTCGTTTTACATCGTGGTAAGTCGACGCCGCCGTGATCGGCAGGGAGGTCCAGATGCCTTCGCGAGAGGTTCTAATTCAGAGTGCTCGCTTTACGTCGTCGTCGGGCCTTGATGCGTGATCGGCGAGGAGGTCCGATGCCTTTGCGAGAGGTTTTGGTTTCGAGTGCTCGTTTTACGCCGTTGCTGGACCGGTGTGATCGGCGAGGAGGTCCGGATGCCTTCGCGAGAGGTTCAGTTCCCGAGTGCTCGTTTTTACATCGTAGGCTGGACGCGCCGCCGTGATCGGCGAGGAGGTCCGATGCCTTCGCGAGAGGTTCGGTTCCCGAGTGCTCATTTTACGTCCTAGCTGGACGCGGTCGTGATTGGTAGGGAGGTCCAGATGCCTTCGCGAGAGTTTCTGGTTTCCGAGTGCTCGTTTTACGTTGTAGCTGGACCGACCGTGATCGGCAGGGAGGTCCAGATGCCTTCGCGAGAGGTTCTGGTTCCCAAGTGCTCGTTTTTCGTCGTAGCTAGACACGTTAGTGAGGCTAGTTTTACGTCGTAGCTAGACGAGTTAGTCGGGCTGGTTTAACGCTGGAGCTAGGCAAAGGGTATCCATCCCGAGTCCTCATCGGACGAGACTGTCTACGGGAGGAGAGGCCGCTGTCGGTCCGACGTATACGCCCCGTCCGCAGGTGTGGGACCTGGAGGGGGTGAGCAAGCGCTTTGTTTGCTATCGCCGGCCAACACCGTGCTCGTGGAACTATAGACGGGTTATCCGAGTGGGCCACGAGATCAGCGATCTCCGAGCGACGATCTCTACTGGGTGTCCGACCGTGGGGCACCCATAAAAACCTTTCTTTACTCAATCCCGTATCGGACCCTGAGCCATTCGTAACCCGGAGCGCAGCTGGCTGCTGCCCTTTCGGAGGGCTCCGCTGTAGAGTTTGAAGTATGGTCTCGGACACGAGCTAAGGTGATTGGGTCGTCCGCCAACCCAACTAAAGACCCACCGGGGGTTCGCCTTAGACTCGCCGCGCTCGATTTACTCAAGGCGGTCGAGGATCCACTTGGTGGATTATGCCTTAGACACACATGGCCAGTCTTAATCGCGAGGCATTCAAGCCTTCGCCACCTCGAGGCGCTTCGGCCGGTGGGCTTTCATACCTACCTCGGCCCAATTCGAGCCAGCCCGAAGCGAGACCGAGGATCGCGAGGTGTTTCGCCCAGGCGATACCTGGCGCCTCTGCTAGCATTTAATGTCTTTGTAGGAATTAAATGCACAATGAAATGGTTGGGAGTGATATATCTCACCGCGTCCGACGTGGCGTTTGTGGCGGAAGCGCGATGCTTCAACCGGCGGCGTCCCGCTTGACCGTGACGATCGATCGGTGCTTGTCCTACTGGCACGCGCTTGGTAGGTACTGTAGACTTGGTGTGGCGAGCGCTAGCGCATACTCCCGCCTTTTGCCGTAGCCGCTTCCTCGCTTTTTTGCGGATTCCATTCCTGGAGATGTCATGGACTGGATCGAGGGGGTTACCGCTAGGGAGAGTCAAGATACCGATCGGGTCACCGACCCGTGAAGGTGTGTGAACTCGTCCCCGAGCGGTGTGCGGAGACCAAGCTTGTGGTCATTGCGCACCGCTAAAGCTCGGAGGAGTGAAAAACGAATGCGGAAGAAACTTTAAGAAAAAGATTGCCTTAACTTTTTGATCCGCATGTTGGAGGTATCGTGGCCGTTAGGCCCCTTGCTTAGGTCGAGTTGATGGGCCTTCTGCCACCTTGGTGCCTCCACGGCTCGTTCAGGCCTTCGCCATGATCGGCGATCCGGGCCGAATCGAAGAGTCATGCCGCATCTCCTCGGCGAAATAGCGTCCTTTCGCCCCAATGATCCGTCACATTTTGATGCGAAGTGGGGGCGTGGGCGAACACGTCCCATCGCGGGGCGGAGTTAATCTTGGCGACGCTGACCTTGAGCGGGCGACTTCGATCGCTCGCCTGCCGTCCCTATAAATATGGCGCGGGGGGAGAGGTGACCACGCGCAGTCATTCTCTTCGTCCTCCTTCTCTCCCTCTGTCTTTCAGCGAAAAAAGAGGAAAGGGCTAGGAGACGCGAGTGTCGATGGCGAGCAGAGACGACGAGCATAGGGCCGACAAACGGGAGGCGGCGGCGGACCCTCTGGGATCGGACCCCAAGAAGTCCCGCACCGTCGTTCGGTTGCCCATGCGCGCGAGAAGGGGAGGGCTCATATTGCCCTTGTTGGTCTTCCGCATCCGGAACCCCCTTCCAGAGTGAGTTCTTCTATTTGATGTCGGGATGGCTTCGGCTTTGTTTTTATTCTTGATCTTTGAGCTGTTTTGTTGTTTTTCCAGCACCACCGGTTGGGCTCTCGAACCGCTTTCTTGTCTGCGTGCCGGTCGCCTGACGGGAGAGGTGGACTCCACCGTCTCTAGGATGAGGGCGCGGCAACAAGATGACGGCCATGTTGTGGCTTGGATGCTTCCTGGGCTCAGCCAGCAGTCTGCCGCCGCCGGGAGGCGTAAGTGCTTGCTTTCAACAAGCCCGACCAGCCGAGGAGGAATCAAGAGGGCGCGAGGAGGTGGCGGCTGGGCAGGCTCAGGCTGAAGCCCTCGAGGAGGAGCTCGGCAAGACACGTGAAGAGGCGTCGTCACAGCGGGCCCGGGTTGAGGTCGTCGTGGAGGACCTCGGCTCGATGTACGAGGAGCGCCTGGCCTCGCGCAAGAGCCTCCTCTCGATGCTCCGCCCAGCCTTCGAGTGTATGGGCAGGAGCCTGGAGCCACTGGGGGTGAGGCTGCAGGAGCCTCTAGAGCCTACTCCGTTGGGGTACGCCTTAGCCTCACCCAGCGGTGATGCTCTTGAGCGACGCCTCGTGCCTTGCGCGAGCGTTCTGCTTGAGGCCGCCTCCGTCGGCTGCGGGCGAGTCGTGCTAGCTTCTTGTGCGGCCCGCGACGCCGCCGACCCGATCACGATCACTGCCGAGTTGAGGGGCGCACGCCACCAAATGCGGCCAACGTCGTCGCCCACGGAAGAGGGTAGCCGAATCGGCGACATGTCCGGCAATGGCGGCGACTCGATGGCGACATCTTGTTGAGGTGATGCTCGAGCTTAGCTTAGGACACCCAGCGCCCGTCTTGAACTTTTGTTTTTGTGTGATGTAGTATCGCACATTGTACGCCGCGGTTTTCCTTTTGAGAACTTTGCCCTATATTGCGTGTTTTTCTTTCTGTGATGAGCGCCTCGCCGAATGACCGTAGCTCTTATGGACCGCTAGGGTTGCATGAGCGTAGGCCAAAACGCTGCCACTTCGAAGGAAACGCGAAAATAGCGACAGAGCTGATAGTCCAAAGGCGCGCCCAAAAATCGACTAAGACCGCTCCGCATGGGCACCTCCTTTCGCCGTGAAGTGCTATCCATAGCCGTAGTCAGCCGGGCGTAGGCCGTAGCACTTTCGGCCGAATGAGTTACCGCTAGGGGGTTCGCAATGGCTGGTTGACGTGCCGTCCTGGGTAGTCATGCAAACGAGCAACCCCCAAGCGACGCATGATGATCAAGGTGTGATCAGTACACTGCGCTTCGGGCTCGGAGGGTTTGCTATAGGCACAGGAATAAAGAAGAAGTTTTAGGTATAAAATCTCCTTAGCTTTTTAATATTCCATGCGTTGGGTACAATGTTGCCGTCGGCGTCTTTGAGTCGAAAGGTGCCGGGTCAGAGGACCTCTGCGATGGTGAAGGGCCCTTCCCACGGAGGGGATAGCTTGTGCCTACCAACGTTGGACTGAACCTGGCACAGGACCAGGTCGCCGACGTTGAAGGACCGTCCGCAAACCTGACGATCATGGTAACGCCGCAGCGTCTGTTGGTACTTGGCCGATCGTAGGACGGCCACATCGCGCGCCTCGTCGAGCTGATCGATGGCGTCTTGTTGTGCGTCGAGCCCCCGCGCCTCGTTGAAGGTTTGTAGTCTTGGGACGCCATACTCCAGATCGGTTGGCAAAACGGCTTCGGCGCCGAACACCAGGAAGAATGGTGTAAATCCGATCGACCTGGTCGGCGTAGTCCGCAGGCTCCAGAGGACGGAGGGCAATTCAACTGCCCATCGCCCCGCGAACTTATTCAGTCGACTGAAGATCCGTGGCTTGAGCCCTTGGAGGATCATGCCATTTGCGTGCTCGACCTGGCCGTTGGTCCGCGGATGGGCTACAACTGCCCAATCGACGCAGATGTTGAAGTCGTCGCAGAACTCGAGGAACTCCTTCCTCGTGAACTGCATCCCGTTATCGGTGATGATGGAGTTCGGGACTCCAAACCGATAAACGATGTCGCGGAAGAAGTTGGCCGCCTGCATCGAAGTGATGGTGGCGACCGGCTTAGCTTCTACCCACTTGGTGTACTTGTCCACCGCAACGAGTAGGTGTGTCAAGCCCCCGAGCGCCTTCTTGAAAGGTCTGACCAGATCGAGCCCCCAAACGGCGAACGACCAAGTGATAGGGATCGTTTGCAGAGCTTGTGCGGGGAGATGCGTCTGCCGAGCGAAGAATTGGCACCCTTCGCAGGTTCGAACGATTTGCTCAGCATCGGCCATCGCGGTTGGCCAATAGAAGCCTTGGCGGAATGCTTTGCCCACGAGGGATCGTGGTGCGGCGTGGTGATCGCAGACTCCGGCGTGGATGTCGAGTAGCTTGTTGCTTCCTTGATCGCCAGATGCACCTCTGAATGCGACCGGGCTCCTCTTATAGAGGTCTTCCCCGATTAGGACGAAGGATTTCGCCCACCGAGCAAGGCGCTGGGCCTCGGTGGGGTCGACGGGGAGCGATCCTTCGGTCAGTCGGTCAATGAAGGGCTTCCTCTAGTTGAAGTTGGTGACCAGTACGTCATGGCCCGACCCAGAGGGTTCCGAACCCGGGTGCTCGGCGGTCGGAGCGGGCATACCCTGAGGGTCGGTCGGCTGCTCGGAAGGGGAGTCTAGTCGGACGGAGGGCTTGTAGAGGTCGGAGATGAAGATCCCAGGTGGGACCGGTCCCCAGTTGGAGGCCAGATTGGCTAGGTAGTCGGCCTCCCCATTGTGGCATCGGTAGCTATGGTGAAGCTCAAAACCCTTGAATCTTTCCTCCAGTTTGCGCACTTCTCGGCAGTATGCTGCCATGCGGGGGTCACGAGGCTCGGAAGCCTTCATGACTTGGTCGATGACCAGCTTGGAGTCGCCGTGCACGTAGAGCCAGCGCGCCCCAAGGTCGGCAGCGATCCGGAGACCGTTGACGAGTGCCTCTTACTCGGTGACATTGTTGGTTGCATCGAAGTGCAGCCGGACGTCGTACTGGAGCTTATTTCCGAGTGGGGAGACGAGGACAACTCCAGCACCCGCTCCGCTCTTGGTGTAGGACCCGTCGAAGTACATTGTCCAATACTCGGGGTCTTCAAGCGCCGGCGGCGCCTGGGCTTCAGTCTACTCGGCGACGAAGTCGGCCAAGACCTGCGACTTGATCGCTGTCTGGTGGGCATACGATATGTCGTGGCCGTTGAGCTCTAGAGCCCACTTGGCTATCCTTTCGGAAGCGTCGTGACTGCGGACGATTTCGCCGAGCGGCATGGAGGTCACCACGGAGACCGAATGCCGGTCGAAGTAGTGGACCAACTTTCTCTTCGCGATGAGAACCGCGATAGAGACCACTGCGGATCTGAGTCTTGGACTCGGAGAGTACTTCGTTGATGAAGTACACCGGCCGCTGCACCTTGAGTACGTGGCCCTCTTCGGCTCGCTCCACAACAAGCGCCGCGCTGAAGACCTGGGTCGTGGCGGCGATGTAAAGGAGGAGCGATTCTTCTAGCGCCGGGGCGACTAGTACCAGGGGTGTGGTCAGGAATGCCTTCAATCGGTTGAGGGCTTCCTGCGCTTCCTGCATCCAGTTGAAGTGATCGAACTTCTTAAGCAGCTTGTAGAGCGGCATTCCGCGCTCGCCGAGGCGAGAGATGAAAGCGGCTCAAAGGTCGCCAAGTATCTGTCGACCGGACTCCTTCGGGTTCTTGATTGGGCCCATCTTCATGATCGCGGAGATCTTCTCCCGACTGGCCTCGATGCCGTGCTCGAAGACGATGAAACCGAGCAGTTTCCCCTTGGGGACCCCAAAAACACATTTCTCGGGGTTGAGCCTGATGCGAAACCACCGAAGGTTCGCAAAGGTCTCTTCTAAGTCGGCGACGAGATCGTCATCCTTCTTAGTCTTGACGACGATGTCGTCGACGTACGCCTCGAGGTTACGCCCGATCTGGTCGTCAAAACACGTTTGCATACATCGCTGGTATGTAGCACCCACTTTTTTTAGACCGAACGGCATCGTTACGTAATAGAACGAGCCGAACGGAGTGATGAATGAAGTCACGAGCTGATCGAGACTCTTTAAATCGCTATCGGTGGTAGCTGGTAGGCATCCAAGAAGGACGAGGATTCGCACCCTGCGGTGGAATCGACAAATTGGTCGATGCGGGGCAATGGAAAAGGGTCCTTGGGACACGCCTTGTTGAGGCTCGTGTAATCAACACACATTCTCCATTGCGGACTTCTTCTTTACAAGTCTGAGGTTGGCGACCACTCGGATTACGGACCTTTTTATGAACCCAAAGACCAAAAGCTTGGCGATTTGCCACTCAATGATCTTGCGCCTCTCTTCGTGAAGCGGCGCAAGCGAACAACCGGCCTCGAGTCGGGTCGGATATTCAAGGAGTGCTTTGGTGACTTCCCGCAGGATGCTGGCATGTCGGAGGATTCCATGCAAAACATCCCGTTGGGCGGAGGAAATCGACGAGCGCGCCTTCCTATTTGGCGGGGCGTGGCTCGACGCAGCGCCGCAGTCTTAGTCGGGTCTTGGGATCGACCGCAACCTCCTTCGTGTCTTGGCGGACTTGAAGGATCCGGACCCCGACTTGGTGGAGTCGGGGGCAGACTCCAAGGATTCCCTCCGGAGGTTTTCGAGTTCAGCGAATGCAATGATCGCCGACGCTAACTCGCAATCGCTTGCTTCGCAGATCGGGCGAGCTGAAAAGATCTTGACCACGGTGATGACTCCGTGGCCCCGCATCTTCGGCTTGAGGAAGGTGTAGTTGGGGGACCGCCATGAACTTGGCGTAGCATGGCCTCCCATGATAGCGTGGTAGGAGCGAAACCCCACGACCTCAAAGGTGAGGGTCTCGGTCGCGAAGTTGGCCTGGTTCTCGAAGGTGACGAAACGTCGACTGCCCGGCGGATGGGCTGCGGACCGGGGACAATCTTGTGAAAGGCGCATTGCTCGGTCGGAGACGCGAGCGCGGGATTCCCATGGCATCGAAGGTCTCGACATACAGGATGTTGAGACTGCTACCGCCATCCATGAGCACCTTGGAGAGACGCTTTGATCCCACGACAGGGGCTACGACCAGGGGATATCTCCCCGGGTGCGGGACGTGATCGGGGTGGTCGGTTCGATCAAAGTTGATCGGCGACTCCGACCACCGAAGGTACTTGGGAACGACGGGGGCCGCCGCGTGAACTTCGCGGAAGGTGAGCTTCTGCCGCCGTTTGTCGGCGTAGCTCGCCATCCCTCCGAAGATCATGAGGCAGCCATCAGGTTCCGGGAACTCGTCGGCCGCCTCCTTGGGCTCGGCATCTGGTGCCGAGTCGCGCTTTTTGCCTTGTGGCTCCCGGAGATGAAGCGCTTGAGGTTTATAATCCCTGTACTTATGCTTGACGGGGTACCCGTGATGCGGACACGGGCTATCCATCGGTTTTTTGAAATGGTCGGGGTCCTAACGCGCTCGCCGCTTGGCGAAGCGGTGGTGGCCGTGACCACGAGGCCTCACGGCCTGCTTCTTCTGCTTCTTCCTGTCGGAGCGATAAGAGGTAACGCCGGCGTCGGGGGCAACCTCTCGCTTGGCCTTCCCATTATCGAAGATGGCCCATACGGCCTCCTCGCCGGAGGTGTGGTTAGTGGCGATGTCGAGAAGCTCTTTAGTGGTCCTGGGCTTGGCGCAGCCCAGCTTGTGTACCAGGGCTTTCGAGGAAGTGCCGTAGATGAACGCCCCGACGACATCGGCATCGCGATGTGGGGAAACTCGTTCCATTGTTGGGAGAATCACCGGATGTAGTCCGGAGACTCCCGATTCTTCTTGCTGCCTTTAGTCCTAGGAGTTCCTGCTTGTAAGTGCCCTAGAAGTTACCGACGAAGAGGCTCTTCAAGTCGGCCCAGCTCCTGATGGTGTCCGTGGGCAAGTACTCGAGCCAGGCCCGAGCAGAGTCCGTGTGGTACATGGGAAATCTTGGATGCGAAGAGATCGTCCATGACCCCTCCGCCCGACATCTTGAGCCGAAGTCTTCAACCAAACACCGGGGTTTGTGGCCCCAGTGTATTTGGTTATGTTGGTGGGGGCCCGGAATCTGACGGGGAAGTCTGCGTGGCGGATCTCCCGGCCAAACACCTGCGGCCCCGGACCATCGGGGCTCCGGCTGTAGTGGTGGCGCCGGCCACTATCCATGGGCGAGGCGGGGCATCGCCACGCCTTCTTTTGGGTCTCGGCGGTCTGCGTGAACATCGCGACTTTCACCAGTGTCCGCGCCGGTGCGGTAACTGGGGCGCTTCGAAGCGGCTGCTTATCGTAGCCGGACCCGGCGATCCGGGAGCGCAGCAGCTTGGCTAGTGGAAGAGGCCCCGAGCGAAAGAGAGCCGAGAAAGGTTGCATGTCTTGGACCATGACATGCTCTACCGATCCGGAGGTTCGGTAGGTGGCCTTAGCCCTGGGTCCTCTGGCTCGGGAATGCCACGGCAAACATTGCCGTCGTGGCGACATTTTATTTGTGCCGGCGGAAATACGGAGACCGTCGACTCCTCGGCGATTGTTGTTGAACTCTGTCGTCTTGTATAGACTAAGTACATCTGAAGGTCGGGCTTACCTTGCTTTAGGTCGACACAGAGTTAAATCAAGCTTGGCTGTTGGGCCTCCAATGCTCGTGTTCTTCTGGAGCTCCTTGTGACAGGCTCGGAGGCCCTCGGCGCGGCTGAATCTCCACCTCCACCTCGGCCTTGGTGGCAGTTCCCTGACCGACGGAGGTGGTGGTCGGGCGTCCGCCTGCCATGTTGCACTCACGAGGGTACAACGCGCGGGAGGTGTGCTCAGACGGAGTCGAGTCGAGGCCGAGGAGCTCTCCAAGCCAAATCGTGACGGAGGTCGGCAGTGGTCGACCATAGCCACGAGTCTGCGAGCTTGCGAGGCGCGCCGCGCCCGCACCAGCTTCGCCGCACGCCGCCACCGGGGCGGCGTTAGGTAGGCTCCGCCTTGGGGTCCGCCGACGGGTCACTGGCGAAGGTCGCCGAGGTATCGGCGATGGAGTCGAGCTCGGGCGACGCCCGAGCTCGGGAGGCGAGAGATGAGCATGAACTCTCCCGCCGGGATGGTGATGAAGTCGAGGGAGCCGAAGCAAATCCAGCCGTTTTAGTTTATCGGATGCTTTTGTGCTTTGAAATTGCAAAGATTCATATTTTCTTAATTATAATAAAGCTGCAGACCTATTGGCTTGGCCACGAAATCTATGTAGAATTCTCGTGTTAATTAAACAATTAGTTCCAAGTGAACAGCTCTTAAATTATGCAGTACCCTGTCTGCTTGAGTGACGGGATTGATTCTTTGAGACAAAATCCATAAAAACTCAGCAAAACCGTTACTACCTCCCATGTAGGGTCGGTAATATCGACCTCCAGGCCAACGGTCGAATCTGAACATTAAATACATAGGGTACTAGCCGTTGCTAAGTACTCTGGTACTACCACCTATGTAGGAGTGGTACTACTGGAGGAAAACACCTAGCAACACATGCGAAATAGCTTTCGACCTCAGGAGCAGTACTATCGGACCTGCAGTATTACCAGACCTAGGTAGCAGTAGTGCCAACCTCAGAAAACTCTGAGAAAATCCACCTATAGAATATAACTACCATCCCTGAGGGGGCGATAGTACCGATCGAGCGGTATTACCGGCCTTAGGGGCGGTACTACCAAACTTGAAGTAGTAAGTACTGGCGACACAACAGTGGTAGTGCCGACTTTTCTAGACAAATCTAGATTTCACACATAAATATTTTCTTTTCAAATTAAGAACCACGTTTTGAGTCATGTGGTGATCAACACATGGTCATACTAATTTGCAAAAACACACTTTCAAATTTTCATCACATGCTCCAAGATCACATGCATGAACACCAATATTTTGCAAAACACATTTGCAAATATAAATTCATACAAATCAAAGCACAAAGTGTTGGGAAATCAGGGTGGAAAGACCTAGTAAATTTCAAAAATTTATTCCCTTTCGTGACCAATCGGATGCATTAGAATCAAGATTACCATAAAACGAAAAGTACACGAATGTGTACCGTGGTCTAGGAGTGCAAAGATGAAGCTAGCAGCTTGCAACTCATAGCTTCAACACCTGGACATGGCAGCGGAAGTGAACTCCATTGGATCTTCACAGCAAAGCAGTTACGTCCTTCAGGTATCACACGAACAGGTGCCAGACACTGTATACCGGTAGTACCAGATAGCATGCCTCTTGTGACAAAATCTGGATTGGGTGAAACACTTTCACCCTTTCCTTTTCCCTCTCTTCCTTTCTCTCCTTCTTTCTTTCTCTTCCAAAGCTAGCTTTCCCGAAGCTTGCTTCTCAGAGAAAATTGTCTTGGAGAATAGCCAGTAGAGGCTCCCTTTAAATAGGCAGAGGAGGTCGGTGATCTGATGCGCCACGTCATGGTGATGCAGCAGCGTATGGTACGATCTTTGCGCCGTGGGCTCTGATTAGATTCGTTTACTCTGATAGATGATGGCATGCTATAGGCACAACACTCTGATGACTTTGCAATCAAAAATCATAATTTTATGCAGTTTCGTAACCCTTTTATATATAATCAGATATCATGTTCAATCGTATTGACATGTATGTCACAAGAAAATATTTCATAAATCTGTCTTAAACCTATTTTAGTACGTGACCCTTTAGATTTATGCCATGTTGGTAATAAATTGAAAAACTCATTTTTTGATTTATTAGTCGCAAATGGCTCCTTGCAGAACATAACGGCTACCCAAATTGCATAAATGTTATTTATCTGATAAATCTTCAATGAATAAATGTTGATCCCTTTGTCACTTTGATAACATGTGTAGCGACCCCCCATTTTTACATAAATGCAAAAATAGAAATCTAATATGCATACAGTGCTAGTCCTATGATCAGTAGCTAGCACACACATTTACAACAATTGATCACATCTATACTCTTTATTACAAATAATAATGGTAATTTATACAATAAGCTCTTACAATATAGAGTAATTGCAGCGGAAAGAATCAAAGTCTTGTAGTGTACCCATCCAACCCTCAGGCAACTAACAAGGCATAATCCCTAGAAAAACTCATTAATATTCCCGAATCCTGCGTCAATTAAGTTTTGTCAAGCTAATCTGATTCTTCACCTAAAAACAATAAATAAGCAAGAGGAGTACTTTCGTACTCCACAAGACTTTTGCAAAACCTATAATATATGTAGGCCATTTCAAAGAAAATGCTTCTATGGTTAATTTGCATAAAGCCAATTTAATTTGTAAAACAAGTAGTAATTGCAAAACGGAATTTATAAAAGTAAATTTGACTGATATGAAAATAACAAATAAGTAAAGTATAAGTTACAACTCACAATCCTTCATAACATGAGCATCGGGTCGTCCATTGCCAACACAAGGCATAAATCTGAAATAAGCACTTTCCAACAAATATTTTCAATCCAACCCATTTAGAAAATATCAAAACTACTATGTGATGACTTTACCAAGTGCCCATGACCGCGGGTGTGGCTAATCGATTAGTTTTATACTTTGCAAAGGTGTACAGCTTTACCCACAAGACATTACGAACTCTTTGTGCAACCGATATTAGCACACTTCCTTTGGTGTGCCATAGAGAGTCATGGTATAACTGTTACATTACTTAACCCTAACTTTGCACCAGCCTAGTGATGTTAATCCCTTGTTATGATGGTAGAAACACACACCCAAGACATGACAGTAAACCTCGTCATTCACAGGTAGTAAACCCCGCCATTTACACCACAACACAGGCAGTAAACCCCACCTACACACATTCCTCCACATAGCAAGGCATACATCACTGTCTCTAGCCTACCAATGTGCAAAGCTAGTTTTGAGGAACTTAATAAGTTAAGGCCGTACCATATCAGCACTTGTGGTTGTACATATTTCTTGGCCTGAAAACAACCTATAGTTTGGTCCTCAATCCGATATGGGCAATAATCTCCCCTACACTACGTGCAACATCTGCACATCTAGCTATTGCCAATAATTGCCCGCATCAAAATTATACTTTTATTTTTATTTTTAATTAAAATACCAACTATAAGGAAAAGTTTTACCCAACATTTTGTCATATCCAACATTTTTAAATTGTAAAGAATTTGAGTAAAAGCATGGCTAAGCATGATCTCTACGTGTGAGGGTACCCATGTTGACATTATGTATTGTCTACCTTATTCTAGGGTTATCAAGGTTTACAAATCCATACCTATTAAGGAAGTATCATGCGACTACTGGTATAGCTACCAATTCCCACAATATAGCAGAGTTTAATGAATATACACATGCAATAAAATTATTTAATAAAATATTTACAAAACTGAGATCAACATGGTCAAAGGGGGTACTTGCCTTGCTTATTTGTTGTTTACAATGAAGTTGTAGTCACAGTCGACGTTGTCGATGACGCGATTAATGACGTCGGGTTCTACACATCGCGAATCGAAGAACATAACAAATAACAATTAACAAGTTCTTAATAAGGGCAAAAAGAAATCAGATAAAAATTCAAATAGAAACAAATCATAGAAAAAAGGTGTGGTTTAAGATTGGGTTCCTATGATTTTACATATTCGGATTTTAATCGATCTTATATAGTTAGCAATGGTATTTTTATTGTTGTATGAATTTATTTTCTTTATTTTAAAAATTAAAGAGGCAAAAATTATGTACTTTTATATTTATAATATCAAATTCAAGATGCAAAAATTATTTGAATTAATATTGAACTATTAATTACCACATGTCATAACTTAAATGTTTTCCATAATGAACCCTAAGTATTGTTGTATATTTAGGTTCCTAAGGGCTTGAGGAGTCTAACAAAATTTATTTTACTCAATTTGGAAATCATTGCAAAAGTTCTATACATGACATATTTCATACCTTTTCTTTATATTTAAATTCAAAATTTGAATATAGTTCATTTTAAAAATAGTTTTGCATATTCTGAATCTACATGATTTTAGATGAATTTGGATATTTATTTAATTTTATTTGGACTTAAAATGCAAAAGTTATAAGATAAGGAAGATGCTAGGTTTTCAAAAAGGCTGGAAAATTAGTGAGTACTCTGGAAATTAGTGATGAACTGCTCACAGAGATCTCCCCAGGAATCTATAGAGTTCATCGGAAGTCCCGTGAGCCATGCTTGAGCTGAAGGAGTAAGCATGACCGGCAGGTAGTTGGCCATCACATTGTGATTGCCTCCTGCGGCCATGATCGCAAGGGAATAAACCTGCAGCCAAGCTTCTGGATCTCTTTCTCCGTCAAACTTGGTGATGCTTTTAGGATTGAATCCCTCGGGCTAACCACTCGGTGGAGCCGAGGGGTGAAGGTCTGGATGCCCTCAATTGGCCCGTCGCCACGCCGTTGTGGGGAACGACGGTGGAGCGACCTAACTCTGCGGTCTTCATCATCACCTTCGTCACGGTGGAGATGGCTTCTGCGATCGTCCCAGTCATCGCGGCGAATGTCGAAACGTTCATAGTCATCTCTGCGCCTACGGCACTCTTCATCTTCCCGGTCTTGCCGTCTGGCGTTTAAATCAACTCGGAGGTCACGGTGATGCTTTCGCGGGCGTCTTCTCTCATCGGCTCCCTCTCGGACGATCGCAAAGTCAGATTGCTACTAGCAGCCTGTGAGTTGACGATGAGGGTACGGGGATGTTCCTTTTCCTTTGGCTCCTCTTGGTGCTGCTGAATTGCTGCTGCCGTCACCATGGCCTGAACCTGAGCTACGATCGGCGCAGCTGGGCTGTCGGAACCAAGCAGTGGTCCCAGTGTATCGAGGAGCATCTTGGAGGCGACGATATTCTGCTGAGTATGAAAAACTGATTGGTTCCCCATCTTCGTCTGCAGAATTTCTTCATTAACATTGTGGCCTCTGTTCTGGAGAGATCTCGCGTGGCCTTCTTGACGAAGGCACTCTTCTTCTGCAGCATTTGCCCCATCCTTCTGTTGCTGGGACTCAGTTCGCGGGTCCTCGATTATGAAAATGCCACGAAAGCCCTAAAATCTTTCCACCCCATCTTCTAGATCAGAATAACAAGAGGAGTGGTAGGACTGACCTTCCAATCCGACTAGTTCTCTGGCATTCTTGATCACTCGGGATTCACCATTAGTCGACTTCTGCTCAGGACGGAAGACAGACTTTTGGCTTACGTCCAGAGACGGATGGCCATGCCTGTTCTCGATCCGAGTGGCCGACTGGCAAAGGGGGTAGCAGAATCGCTTCCAGATTGGGTCTGATCCGAATCCAAAAGGGTGAGATGGCCAAAGTCGTCGGCGATGAAATCCAGACTTCCGAAGCGAAACGCCTGGGCTGGCGCGAAGGTGGCCATGTCTTCGTTGAAAGTCGCCATCAAGCTTGCTGAGATTGATCTTAGCGCAGCCCCTACCTGGCGCACCAACCGCCGACGCTTATTCTGAAACAATAATGAAAAGAGGGCTAGGCGCGGATCCAAACTTGATGGTAGCCTGAAACACGGATGTATCTGAGTTCGGGCTCTCACGAAGGAGATAATACCCTAGGCCTGTGCTCTGAAATTATATGTGGCTAGCTAATTGCTGATGAGATCGTATGCTTTATGTTCCCCCGCCCCTCCCTTTATATAACAGAGGAGGGCGGTTACAAAAGAGAGTCCCACTCGGATACGAGGTAGGGATCACGTCTTCTATATCTATCCGTTTCGGCAACAATTTGGATTACAACCGTATCCGGCCTAATTCGGCTTAGTTACTATCTCCAGGACTTCCTTTTCGGGTACGCCTTGGCACCCCGGATAGCTCCTTCCTTTCTGTAGTCGGCCCAGCCCATCCTTATTTGGTTGGACTTCTTTGGCTCGCCATGCAGATACCTGGACGTATATATCCCACAGTATATGTGATATATTACTAAAGTAGTTTATGTGATATATTACTAAATTAGTTGTTCTAATCAGTTCATTAATATATTTGAGTTGATATGGAGATCAACGAAATCATGCCTTGTTTGTTGATGTGATCAACACACTGCTGACTTCAGATTTTAGTAGATTTGATCTACTGCTACCAGATTGGGTTGGCCCCCGGGAAAGGTTCTCGGTGCAGCGCAGCTGGGATACGCCGTGTAAAGTCTAGTTTGTAGAATGTCTCCGAAAGTAATTTCAGAAACCACTCGGCTCTACTCGGCACTACTCGGCATTGCTCGGTGCTACCTGGACCACTCGGTAATGAGCAAATTGTTGTTCAGATAATTTGGTGTTGTTCAGTGGTACACGGCACTACTTGGCGTTACTCGGTACCCTCAGTTTTTGGTAGGAGGAGCTCGAGTTGGTCGGGGGCATGATGTGTGGTTAATATGATTAAATCGATGGATCTTTTATTGAAATTATGACCAATATTGATTGTGTGTATATTTTTCATTCTGGTCCATAGAGGGCTATATAGTTGCGCTATTAATCACAGTTGAAATTAGATTTTTTTTGTATTATAGCCTTTATGATACCTCGCAATATGCTATGGCGGGTCTTGTTGGATATTTGTATTCGGTTAAGGAGAATTTATCTGTCTGCACCACAGCTTGATGTGGCGTGGCCGAGTGAATATTTGATTCATGGCTAGACAATTTTTCGGACCACTAAGCAAGGGCTAATTGTTAGTCCGGTATTGTATTAATATGATTAATTCAATCGAACTTTCTTGGGTAAGATTGTGAATAGGATTCATAGTTCAAACCCTGCCGACCAAGCTGTTGTAGGCTAACATGCTTAGTGGAATATTCATTGGGTCAATTTGATTGGTCCGGAGCGGGTTAATGTGGTTAACTCGTTGGAATTTTCATGCACGAAAATTGTGAATATGATTCACTATGGAAAAATTGTTTCCACTACACAAATTATTTATGTGCTTTCATAATTGTTATGAGTTCACATTATTTAGTAGAATTTGATTCTATGCAAATGTATGTGAATAGTTTGACACTCGTGTATATGATACATGTGAGGGTTCTTATTGAGGCTTACATATTAATTTGTGATACTTGACTAATATCAAGTAGGTGGCCCGGTGGACAGGAATGGGCACACGGTGATAATGATCACCGCGTCTTGGTGTTGGACTTATACCCAAGAGATAATCATGGGCCACGTGTGACGTGGGTTTTGTACCATGCTCGGACTCTAATGTAGAGGCCCACCGAGAGGCTATATAAAGAGGTGGGAGGTGGCCAGAAAAGAGGAGACATTACTGTGACTACGACGTTGATTGGGACGATCATGACAAAGAGGAGATGTTGCACACGGACGATCGACTTCAGCAAGAAGACGATCGGCTTGCGAGGAGGAGACGATCGCTCCGTGGACGATCATCCACTTCCACTACATCGACGTGCATTACGTCGAACTGGCTGTTTCGACCTTTCCTTCTGCTGCACTGCGCATCAAGTGGTAACACGACCTATGATCCCCTTCTTGCGAGAAGGTTCCTGTTTTATGTGGTAGATTTTTATTTTTGTGCTAGCGTAGCATACCGTGTATCCCTTCACTTGGGTCATACTAGCGCACAGGTTAATAGTGTATTTTCTGTGATGGTTTATCTGCTCTGCTATTCTTTCATCTTGATAGAATAGATTTCCCTCGAAAAATTAAGAGTGTTTGCCCTTCCAACAGCTGCACCTATTAAGGTCTTGTATGTTAATCGGTAGTTTCGCCAAAGCGGTGCCGATAATTTACGATCAATAGGGTGAAGTCGACTTCACAACATAGTGTTGGTTTTACTTGACGGCTATCAAAAGCGGTTTTGAGCTTCGGGGCAAGGGTGTTGGTGCTGAGCATCGGTGCATGACACTCAACACACAAGAGTCACATATGATGTGATCGGCAAAAGGGTTGCCTACCTATGTCACTGGGTTTTAGTGGTGAGCCAAAGTTCACTAGGACTTTGGTGAATATGGATTTTGTCCTACTATAAGTCATTAGAGGGAATGTGACTTGAGTGGGAGTATCTTTTGTTAATTTGTTAACGAAGGGTACACAACATAAACATAGTTTAATATTTGTTGATTACCTCGTGCTTTACTATTTGAGATATATATATTTGATATGAATTTCTTATTAGTGCATTGTGATTGATATTGATTTTGAGAATTGTTCTCTTATTGTTGAAAGGAATATTTGTTCTAAAGAATAGTACCTAGATGAACCAGCTTCAAATGCAATCTGAACTGAAATGGTGTTTATTGGAAACACTGCAGTTGTTTTCTTGGTGTTTGCTGTCTCATTATTGTCGCTATGAACTCTGAGCTTTGGAAGCAAGATGAGATTATGGGTGTCTACAATATGATTGTGGACTTTGAGGGCATGTTTGAGGATTAGACAAGAGCTAGAGGATTTGATCCCTAAATCACTGTTTGCAAGTTAGCACAAGAAGAATTCGGTCAGCCATCATGTAGTCGATATGATTGATTACATTGGGCATTAGGAAATTTGATTTTTCCTTTAGCTAATGGTTAGCTATTGATGTGATTCTTGGAGAAATCATTGACCAAGATGCATATGATGCATGTTAGTGTTGGAAAGCATTATAAAGCTTTAATCATGTGATGATGGTTCGAAAGACTGGTTAGCTTATGAAGGAGACCAAGTCATGAGTGAAAAGGGAAAGGTCCTGATGAGATCTGGAGTACCAATCCTAGACTTGTGAAGTTGAAGATTGGCGTTACCCTGACACTATAAGATAGGATTTTGAAATAGTGGCAAGGGTGTTGAAGTTGTCTCGTTGGACGTTGACATACTCTTAACGGCCCAACTATCAGGATTAATGTTAGAGTTAAATAATTGTTATTATACTCCTGGCATAGGCAAAATCAATAGTTCAGCTTCATCTTGGGAGTAGAAGGTTATGAACCGCAAATATAGAACAAATGTTGTTCGATTTGCCTAATTGATTTGTCGTGTTGACATGCTCCATTAGTGAATGGATGTGTATTTGGATCCTGATGATACACTTGTGTTGTGCCATTGTTTTCATTATCTATATGTTGGTATACTTTAGAAATAATAGTGCTCATAAAAGAGGTTCTATCAAGTCACAGAGAATGAACTATATATGATATGGATCAGAAAGTGTTCCATACTGTTTTATCAAAGTTTGAATTGTGGAGTGCATGTAAGACGTCTGACGTCTGATGAACTCACTCTCAACTTAGATAAATATTTCTTTGTGAAGTGCAAAGTGTTTGTACATTTTAAAGGGGGCGAGAACAAATTATTTGTTGCTCAGAATGGTTGATTTTGGAGAAAATATTTTTCCAAAATAGTAAGTGGGAGCACAATGTGACTCGAAGTAGTTTGGGGATCATTAGAAAGTGTTTCTGTTCCTACTAAATTTTCATATTATGTACAAGTTGTTGTATGTTTTATGAAAAATAAACCGACCCTACATGTGTTCTAAAGCCGCATTAGTCACCTATATGATAGGGATGACAATTGTTGTCAGACTATGATGAGCTTAAGACTTGTGAGGAAGTGTGTTGGGCCTATGCTCTGAAAGATGGTTTAAAGCCATGGGATCTAAAGATGAGCTGTGCGAGATGATTAAGTTATGAACTTGATTAATCCGCTTAATGCTATCTGGATCGATCTAGCTATTGTTGCATATTTGATATGCGAGAGGGGTGTCAAAACGGCTCTCCCTGCTTTGTGGAGACCTAAGTGAGAATGTGTTCTTGACACGACCTCAAGGTTTTGATGATCCATAAGATGCTATAGTATGCAAGTTTATGAAATAAGCATATCAGAGTTGGATATTTGTTTTGATGTAAAGTCAAAGTGTTTACTGGTTCATCAAGGGCAAGTGGGAGCACATTTACATTTGATCTTATATATATATGACATATTGGTGATCAGAAATAATATTCCGTAAATCTGCCATGTCTTAATTAAGAAATTGTTCTTCATAGAAGACTTTGGGACAGATTGGAAATTTTGGCATAAAAATCTATAGAGATAGATTTAAAAGGCTAATTGGATTAGTGCTTTATGTTGACATAATGTTGAATGGTTCATTGAGAATGTGTTCTCGTATATGTCACATTGGATAGCAATACTCGAGAATTTAATACTTGATGAGCTTGATAATTACCAAAATTAAGGTTCACACCCTGAGCGCATTAAAGTGAATGGCACTGAATATGCCGATATCAATCAAATCCGGGTGAATGTCACTGGATGTTTTGGAAAGGAACATTCTAAGATACTTATGAAGTAAAACGATTGTGTTCTTTGGTGGTGAGGAAATACGGCATGTAATGGTTACATTGCGCATTAGTTTCCAAACCAATACTTAATGGAGGTTGAGAAGATGGAACTGTTCCAGGCCTAGACAAATATTACCATAACCTTTATGAAAGGCGCACATGAGCATTGAATATTGGATATTCAATTGGTACGCTCTAGTGATGGTGGAGAAAACATAAGTGATAAGCCAACTAGCCGGTCATGGGGATGACTTTATCACTTCTATATTTATGATGGATAATATGTTATCACAGTTCCTTGAATAACATCATCGGTATTGATCAACAAGTATGACTTGTTCGTGGAACTCGTTTATTATATGTTGTTATTCTAAATTGGTCCTTGATCTTATATCATAATCTGAACAATTATGATTCAAAGATTAGCACATGCATTAGTTGATGATCAGGTTCCCGGATCATTGATATGGGGATATCAAATCAATGGTGTGGACACTTGTTCAGATTATAGTCTCGAGTGCCATCAGATTGTAGTCTCGAGTGATACACCTATATAGTGCTTAGACTTGAGATCGTCATGGATTCCCAGCATGTGGACTCGTATGCTTTGGGGTTATCAAACGCTACACTGTAACTGGGTAGTTATAAAGATAACTACTGGGTATGCCACGAAACATTGCCAAGGGTTTGATCGGTCAAGATAGGATTTGCCCCTACTCGATAATGGGAGAGATACCTCTGGGCCCCTCGGTGTGGATGGATTGGAAAGTGCATGGCCATGCCTGTGATTAAAGAGTTAATCACAATCCCCGAATCCATCACATTGACGAGTAAAATGGTCGAGCTATCAACAGGGGTAGCACGTATCTTGCCCTGAGCTTGACTGGTATCGTGCGGCAAAAGAATCGATATATGTTGAATGTATCAAGATTCAACTGATATGATCATTCTGTGCATTCGGGGGTCAATATGTGCTGCTAGGCACCGCTATTGATCTGTGGATTGGAAAGGTGTTTCCGGGTCCACTGCCGACTTGTACATGAATCTACAGGGTCACACACTTAAGGGGGTTGGAATACTCTTTGCATAATTGTCTATTGTGCAAGTGGGAGATTGTTGAGATTATGCCCAATAGCGTATCATGCGCCACATATGATATGGACTTGGTAATGACGGACCACGTTGGACGTGGGCTACAAACCTTATTTGGGCCTCCAGCGTAGGGGCCCAACTAGGGGGCTATATAAAGGGAGGCGGTGGAGGTTTTGAGACTGATGAGATTCTTGGTTTTCCCCTCCTCCAAACCTTAGCCATCGTCTTTCCCAAGGATTCGCGCGTGAGGTGCTAGCACACCCATGTGGATGGATTCCAATCCCTGTATGTGTGGATACCGTAGAGGCGTTGCACCTGCGGCGCTAATCGAAGCGAATCTGGAAGGAGGCACAATCAAATTCGCGCACAGTTTCTGGATGTGATCTTGTTTTGCTTATTCCTGATGATCTGGAAGGAATTTGAGGACGGGACTAGATGCATTTGAAAGCTTATCTCGTTAGCTTTCAGTGGATACCAAGAACGCCCAAAACGGAGCTCGTATGTGGCCTGTGCATCCATTTTAAGTCGGACTACTCCTGGAGGTCACGAACTTCCGCGAGGACTTCCGGCGCTTCGTCTACCTCAACGCTGCCTACGATCCAGTCGTGGGGCTTGGCCATGGAGTGGCAAGGCCTTGCGGCACCAGCGAGGAGGAGGCGTGGCATGTACGGCTACTTCCACGACGCGCGGATCGATTGAACTGGCTTCATCGACTCGTCTTCCGCTGCACTGCGCGTCGTAAGGTAATGCAATCTGTGATCAATTGCTTGTAGGGTGTCCTGAGTAGTCGCGATAGAATTTGATTCTGTGCTAGTGTAGCCCCCGCGTTTCCCAATCGAGAGACTACGGCATGGATGACCGTCATCTGAATGGCACGCACGACATTGAGGATGCCTCGTACACTCCGGATGCACCGAGCTCAGATGCCGCTACCTCGGTGCATCCGGGACAGGTGTCAGTGTCCACACCGAACACGTAGCCTGACATATCGATGCAACCAGCACGTGCGTCCATATCCGACACTTGATTCGCGTGGTGCTGGCAACATATGGACAGAAAAGTCAAAATTGTGGACCGACAGGAGGTAGTGTATACTGTTTGTAAGTACTGTCAAGCTAAACTATCTGCACGTGCGTGTGGTGGTACAGGTCATCTGAAGAGGCACACGGAGAATTGCTTGAGGAAGATATCGGCCGGGCGGAGACCAGGCAAGGGCGTGCAGACACAGCTCAACTTCAACATCGATGGTTCGGTAAGCACATGGGTATACAACATCGACGTAGCTAGAGACAAAATTGCACGTTGTATAGTTATGGAGGATCTTTCGCTTAGAATGGGTGAGCTCTAACTTTGAGAGAATGGTGCAATGTGGCTTTTGCCTGCAATACCAATATGTTAGTAGAAGAACAACTATACGTGATATTTACAGAATATTTACAAATAAACTAGAAATATTAAAACATACCTTCATGACACTTAGTTTTTTATTTGCATTAATATCAGATATATGGACGTCCTCCCATCAAAGAGCAGTCTATATTTGTATTGTTGTGCATTACCTAGACGACGAGTATGTACTAAACAAAAGAGTCATAGGGTTTAAACCAATCTCCGAGTCACACATCGGAGAAAATATCGCTACCCGTATACTCGAGGTTATTAATGATTTTAAAATAGAAAGTAGAATTATCTACGTCACTCTTGACAATGCATCGGCTAACACGGTGGCTATGGAGTATCTCTCACCGTATCTGGAGGCTTATATTGAAGGTTTTGTACTCCACCAAAGGTGCGTATGCCATATTATTAATCTTATTGTGCAGGCAGGTTTAGTTGTAATGAAATCTAGTTTAGAGTGCATACTTGATCTATCGATTTTATTACAAATTCACCGTAAGGTTTGCCAGTTCTCGAGCATCAAGGGGCCAACAATAAGGAACCAAGAAGATTCAACCTTGATATGAAGGTTAGATGGAACTCGACTTATACTATACTGTATCGGTGCAAAGACTACAAACACATTATCACTTTGTCTTCGTCAACTGCAATAATCGTGAGGCATTAGTTACTAAAGCGGATTGGGAAATTGCTAGTCAATTTGGCAATTTTTTTAAATTTTTTTACAATGCAACTAATCAATTATCCGGTATGTACTACCCAACTTCTTGCTTAGTCATCGAGTAGTTTTGGTTCATTGCTAATGCTTTTAAAGAAAATCAAAATAATTATATTTTACGTCGCATTATAGAATTAATGGAGCAAAAAAATTTAAATATTTTTAAGCTATTCCACATCTGTACTGTTTTGCTGTCATTTTGGATCCTAGGAGAAAATTTTCTAACATGCGAGTATGCCGAGGAATAGGTGAGGCATTCAATCTTGATTTCTCGAGGGCTATACTCATGTTTATAACGAGTTTTTCATGGTTTTCGACAAATATTACGAGAAGTTTGGCACTAGAAGTGAAGTACGAAGATCTACCTCAAGAACGCAACATGCACAAGGCAGTTCGACCGCTTCAAGTATATGGAAGAAGCTGAAAGGCAAGTCGTCTAGTTCGTCTTCCGAAATACCAAGCAGGTCGCAATGGAATCCATAGGTAGAGATTAACCACTACATCGACGTGCCTTTCGTGGAGACTGAGCTTGACATGGACGAGGAAAATCAACTCAACTTACTCTTGTGGTGGAAAAATAACCAATGTATTTACCCCGTATTATCCTATTTCACATGGGACGTACTTACGGTTCCGGTGTCTACTGTCTCGTTGGAATCCACTTTCAGTTTGGTGGGGAGAATGCTTACCAAGGAGGTCATCTCTCAGACCTGAGATGGTTGAGGTAATTACATGCCTCAAAGACTAGGAGCGTGCAGATGACAGGACACAACATCAGCCCAAGGATCCGGAGATCATAGACGCAGTAGCCGACTTTGACAATCTCAACCTCGGATAGTCTATATATATACGTGGTTACTGTACTCTTTTCCTTACCGGGCGTACCCCACACAGGGGTGTAAGATTTTTAACGAGGTGGTAACTCTTTATATGTTCAAAATTTAATAAAATTTACTTCTTTTTCCCCCAATATTTGTGTCTATTGCCGCTGGTCTCACGCATTTAAATTGGTGGGGCATCTGTATATACGATTGTTCGTGCATATTAGTAGTAACCTCGATTAAAACTTAATCAGATCTAACACCTAGTGCGATCCGTAGTTTACTAGGAAAAGAAGCACAAGTTAGCAAAAATGAATGCATGATGAGACATCATAGCACGCATGCAGTCATGTGCATATGCATGCAGCACGGCGATCGGCACGCATAGGAGCATTGGTTTTTGTGTGTGTGTGCATGCATGCATATATCTTTCCCTTATCTGGTTGCTCCGAAGTGATATTGATTAGATACGCACCATCAACTATAATTATTGCCTAGTTTCATTTGTTAAGTGGGTAAAAATGACTAAAAAATTAAGGTAAAATTATTAAGAAAAAATACTACTAGTTGTTCCTCGGTTTGCGACAATACTACTAATAACATTTTTCTATTTTAAGACAATACTACTAGTAGTTTATAAGACGTATTTTTTTACAATCAACTACGTGTGTCTCCGGATCTTTTTCTCGTCGCAATAGTATAAATGGACCGAGCTTGGGTACGGCACAACCACAGCACCTGAAGTGTAAATGGACCGTGACTAGGCTCGCCGAAGACGAGCTAGGCCATCCGCACGATGGTATGGAGAATTCGATAGGTATAATTTGGCCAAAGCATTCTGAACCAAAGCGGATGAATCGGCGTGTCGAACGGCGGCCCGATGCGAATGTGCGATGGAGGCGAAACCGCATGCGTCGGACGATGGCAATCGATTTATTGCTAACTAGTATGCTAACGCCCCATTTTACCGTGAAATTTTCTGATTCTATCGTCGAATTTTCCACACACCCCCCTACGATTTTGCTACCAAATCGTCGTAGCTCCATCGTGGAGCTGTTCCAGTGTCGAAGACAGGAGACAGGGAACCGAAAATGTGGAATGGTCGAAAATGGGGGCGGGCAAATTTACGAGCTGTTGTGTGGGCCTAGGGGTAGGTGGGTCATGGTTGGGTTTGCACGGTATGGTCGAGAGTTATAGCTGGCACGTAGAATAAAATAGTCTACGCTTACGTGTAGCATAACATTTCTGTGTGCATCTATCTACCACCGTATCCGTGTTATTTTTCGACGTATCATGTATCCATGTATGGGTATCCGGGCAATATAGGTTGGCCTGGTACAATCAGGTACATCCTGCAGAAAAAACTCCTGCATCTTCACTCTCAAAAGAAATAAAAAAAAAAATGTGACGCATCTTGGTGTGAATTCAGACTTCAGTAACAGTAGCAACACCAGAGAGAAGCCTAACCAAATTGACCCTTTTGCACATTATTTTTATAATTAGCTTCTATTTGAATGAAATTGTAGATATAGCTCCCTCTCAACTACGAAAGACGTCGTGGTATGGAAGCACGATAAGTGTCTACCACTGCTTCCACATTTAAGAAGAGGCCAGATTTACAATTTGGTTCAAATGGATGCCAAACTTGCAAAAAAAATTGGATCAAGAGGGGAAAAAAAGAAAAAAAAAAGCTAAAGCTTCCACCAGAGACCTGTGAAATGCATGATAAATGACAAGTACCTGTGTGACATAATTGGCGGGTCTAAAGGGCAAATAAGCCAAAGCTTCCACCAGACACTAGGCAACGTGGCTGGTTCGCTGAACTGTGTATACAGTGCCTAGCAAACTTTCATGAAACCGGAACAGAGCATTATGATGTGCTTCCCTGCCTGCTTTGCAGAGACAGACTGAAATTATCAGCTGGGTAACGGCCTGCAAGAATTCCTCCTCTGGATGGTGGACATACAGTAAGAATTATCATAGGAACATGGCAGATATAGCACTTTTTAACTAAATATTGGATAAAGCTTGTTTAGCTTAGCAGAAACACAAAACGCTGTAGAGAAAAAGCCCACAAAAAATATGCGCCCCGAGATGGACTTGTTTCCTTAAGTGCGGTGCATTATTCACCAAATGCTGCACATGCATAATATAGACCTGTTTTGTGCACGGTAGGATCAAAGGTTCCCAAAGCTATTCAAAGAATCTACAGGGTCAGAATGGATAGTTGATAGGGTCTCGCTGCAGTGCCTTCTGCACAAGCTCAGTTTGCTCCTGCACATGAACGGAATAGAAACCCGTCGCGGTGGCTGCAGATGGGGCCCTTCCGACGTACTTGATATCCTCTAAGGTACCCCGACCAAGTGCCCTCATTGCGGTCAGCAGGCGAGGGCTGATGTAGCTGTATGCTCCCATGTTCATCGGTTCTTCTTGGCACCAAACAATCTCTGCATCTGTAGAACAGAAACAACACAGATGGTATATGAACTAATTTGTTGTTTACTAGGATCCATGAACAAAGGAAATGATTTCTGATTCCTGTTTGCATTTTGGATCAACGAAAATATAACTTCTAACCAAAACATATCCTATTTAACAAATGAGCACGCAGGTACAGTTTTTATCGAGTGTTCAATTCAATATTAGCCTTATTTAGGATTAAGGAACCAGGCTACAGAATTAGAGTGAACTCCATATTGCATCTACTCTTCCTTTTGTCTTGCATGTTCCCATGCCATCCAAACTCATCACTGGTCCGTTGGTATGATAAAAGAGTACTCTAGCTTTATTACTCCTAAATGCAATGACACGCAAGTCTTTTGTGTCTTCTTGAACAAATAAGAGCAATCCTGATAGCAACTTGATGGAAGTATTTGAGCAATTTTTTTTTTCTTTTGACGTACTTGGATATCTCTTCAACTCGCGCTGAATGAGGTCGTAGGGGAATGGACAGAGCTGCTCAACTCTACATATAGCAACATCTTTGCGATCCGTTTTCTTTCTTTCTTCATCCAACTCATAGTACACCTAAAATTATAACAAAATAAGTTATAAAATGGCTTGTTGAAGAGGTAAGTTTGCAACTTTCTTGAAAATACAGCTTCCAAAAGTGTGACATAATCTACCTTTCCAGAACAAAGAACTAGACGGTTGATTCCCTCCTCAAGGTCCTTATGGTCACTCCGGTCTTTTATTAGACGCTTGAAGCGTGTCCCTTGCTTGTCAAATCCAGGGTGGCCCGCAAGATCATCAAATTCAGATAGATTCGATTTGCAGTCCTTGTGACGAAGGAGGTTCTTTGGAGACATCACAATCAAAGGCTTTCTGAAGTCCCGGTGTATCTAGAAATAGAGGAAGGCATATGTTGAAGCACCCTATGATGGTTGTGCAGGATGGAAGCGGAAAACAATACTAAGATTTTTACCTGGCGACGCAGAACATGGAAATAGTTTGCTGGAGTTGTGACATTCACAACCTGCCAATTGCACTGCTGGATTTGCTTCCTCAATGTTGGATCCATCTCAGGTATAACATAAGGGTTGTCATCACTCATCTGCAATACAATTGTTGAAGTTTACCCAAAAAAAAATCAGCATCTGCATCAGAGTGGCATTAGCCAGATCTACAGCTATATTTTAAAAATATGTGATTTAGCATAAGATTTTGGAAAGTGTGCAAATGAACTACAATTTAACATCTTTCTCCATGGCATTTTGGAGTTCTCACATTATGTGGAGTACAAGCGATAAATCGCATAATATAGAAATACAACTGCAAATCCATCGATCTGGTGCAGTTTCTAGTCAAAAGTGGAGGAAGTACAATACGATATGGTGAGCTATCATGTAGAATTAACGTGCACTATCATGATAGATGTTTCCCTATAGGGTATTCAGCTACATAGTCATCAGCTTGTGACAACAGGGAAAACATAATAATAAGAAAAAAAAACCTGGTAAATGGTAATGTTTGTCAACAGCAAATGACATCAGAATATAAATAAAAAAGTGTGTGTAGAATTATAACAGTTCCAGCACTATGCATGTTGTGGCAAAATTTCTTAAGAGCTAATTTACAGTAAGTGCAATTTATAATACAAGTACTTAAAAACAAAATAGATACTTGTGCCCACATCTTTTTAGCTGGACATTGCAAAATGATACCTGAAGGAAGCGCTCCAATCTTGCACTAGAATGTTCAGGCCCCTGACCATCATATCCATGAGGAAGGCAAACGACAAGCCCTGTCTGACGGAGCCATTTTGCCTCCCCACTACTCACGAACTGATCAAATATCACTTGAGCTCCATTTGCAAAATCACCAAACTGGGCTTCCCATAGGACCAGTGAGTTCGGGTTCTCCATTGAATAACCCAACTCAAAGCCCAAAACAGCAAATTCTGACAGGGAACTGTTAAAATTCTTCCATACATCAGGTCATGATAAAGCCAGATGCCCAGATCAACCATAAAAGGGATACTTAGTAACTTAAGTCATGGAAAAATTAGTCCAGTGACACTCAATTCGTTGGTTTTTAGTGATATGTCTATGACATGTGGGTCCATCTGAGTGTATGACAGTGGGCCAGGGTGTCATAAAGTGAATCACGAATTTTAAAGAGTGTCGCTGGCGCCAATCTCCCCTTAAGTCATACATGAAGTGAGGACATCCCCATATATTTATGTACTTATACCAGATGACAAGGTTATGACTCCATTGAGAACACCCAAACCAGATGGCAAGGTTATGACTCTCCATAGAGGACACCCCAAAAACTTGTTTCTTTCTGAATTTACTAAGTTGGTCGGTTAAGAGAATGTAACACAATTGGTTCAGAATTTCTTCTTTTTTCTTCAGATTTTTTTACAGTTCACAACAATTATGAGCATGTTGAGACTAGCCGTCTAAACTCTAAACCAACTAAAATCAAAATCTTTATCACCCAGCCCTATCTCTGAGTTGTTTTGGTCCAACTATTATTCCATCTCAGTTTTGATTATATCTAGATCATATTAGTACTTATAATGACCTGGATGCTCACGTGAGAATGCTCTTGTGCCAGGTCGAAGACCCGATCGCGACGACTGATGGCTCGCCGTCGACCTATGGTAATGGCTGAACGGAGCCACCGGCCGTTTATCGTCGGCGACGCCTAAGACTGGAAATTGGTGCACAAAATCGTGCGTTTTCTGCCTTCCTTTCTCCTCTTTATTCATATCGTGTGCTAAACATAGCAACTACTGAAGATAGAAAATCTTTCTAAACATGGTAACTACTTAAGGATAAAAACATTGAATAAGGTAACTAATAAGAAATAAAAGATACTCTTTCCTAACCGCAGACTCCCTGCTGCCGCCGCCCCCTTATGCATGACGTCCCTGCCCTGCTTTCTTCCGGAAATATACCCTATTGGGTTTATCCATATCATATAATGACCGGAAGTTAGGCCTGTTTATACAACATGTACTTAGCCATGATTCCATCCCTGACCCATGTGTCTGTTGCACCTTTCACTTGTGGTGCTCAATTCAACAGTACAAAAAATGCAGCCCTATGTCAGCAGCTCAAATAACGATACCATGTTCAGCAGGCAGCACTTAAGTTGGTAGTACAACGCCGAGATTGCCAAGTTAGCTTTCGCATCACAAATTTGCACTTTCAGTAATAATGGACCCAATATTGTTTTGTTCTAAACTATTATTTTCCTTAGAAAGCAAAAAGGGCATGATCAATTTTCCTTTATAGAGTTGACAATAACAGCTGAAGCATAATTGGTCACAGCCTTACGTCCACTATCAAACTATGATCACTGATGGTACATAGTTTTACCTAAAGTATTTTTTTTCATATAGACATGCAATGTGTTGATTTGAAGTTTTATCAATCACTATGTGGGAACTTAAAACCAACAGTACAGCTGATAGAACCAGCCGATATGCATGTTTCCTGTAAAAGATCAACTGAAATGACAGATGCGCACCCCTAACCAGAACAAGTTAGTAGACTACAAGTCATACCTGTTGCTTACAGTAAATAGTTCTGCATCTTGGTTCATAACAAGATTATCAAGCGGACAGTACTGCTCTCCAGTTTCCTGGTCATGGATGACAGAATGGCGGTGGCTGAATGTACCCCTCTCAACATCCTGGCCACTTAACCTGACATGATTCCCCTCAATTATAAGAGTTGCAAAAGCAAGTGCTTCACCCACTGCCCAGTCGATGCCTTCCCCAGTCTCGATCATCTGACGACGCTGCTCAAAAATCTTCTTGACAGCCCTGTGAGGCTTGAAATTTTCTGGCAGAGTGGTCATGGCTTCTCCAACACGTTTTAGAATCTCTGGCTTGACACTGCATGGTTGCAAATGCATTGCATTAAAGGTACTTACACAAAATGTGGAGGGTAACACAGGAAACAATCAACATGGAAGGAAAGAATCATTTACCCAGTGTTTCGGATACGTGAGATCTGTTCTGGTGACTTAAACCCACCCCAGTAAGCTGAAAGCCAGTCCCTCTTGTTTGGGATATAGTCTTTGCTGTTTTTGAATTCCTCATTCAGTATAGCTGTGACCTTCTTGTGTATCTTGTCAATGTCTTCCTTGGAGATCTTCCCTGATTCTAACAGCTTGTTTTGATATACCTCAAGTGCACTTGGATGGTTCCTAATCACCTGATGCGAATAAAAAGGACTTACCAAATGTAAAATGATACATGTTGCACGGCTAATACCACTATTTCATTATCCAGAAATACTCGTTACTCATATTTTTATCCATTAGTTAATAAACTAGCTGCAGGTCTGGAGATATCATTACTCAAGCGGTAAAGCAAAGATAAGGATGAAATAAAGGATCACAGACCAAATACACATAAAATTGTGCCAGATCGTAATGATGTAAGAAGAAAGAACTATACCTTGTACATTTTAGGCTGGGTAAAGGAGGGCTCATCAATCTCATTATGGCCAAAACGTCGGTAGCATACAATATCCACCACTACATCAGAATGGAATGTTTGCCGCCACTCTGCAGCAAGTTCACAGACATGAACCACTGCCTCCAAGTCATCACCGTTGACATGGAAAATTGGAGCATCCAATGCTTTGGCTACATCTGTGCAGTACTGTGAAGACCTCCCTGACCTTGGATCGGTAGTGAACGCAACCTGATTATTGACCACAATATGAATTGTGCCACCGGTGGTGTAGTTTGGAAGGGCACTGAGATGCAAAGTCTCGTACACAACACCCTGCCCTGAGAAGCTTCCATCACCATGCAACAGCACCCCCAGATTCTTGGTCCTGTCAAGATCATTAGAATAGTACTGCTTTGCTCTTGTCTTCCCAGCAACAACAGGATCAACCGCTTCCAAGTGACTTGGATTTGCAACCAATGATAGATGGATATGTTTCCCGCCTCTAGTAGGTCTATCATATGAAGTTCCTAGATGGTACTTGACATCACCAGTTCCTGTATACAACCCATCCCCTTCATTGACAGGCTTGGTGCCACCGCTAAACTCGCTGAAGATCTGTCGCAAGGGCTTCCGCACGACGTTGCCCAAGACATTCAGCCTGCCCCTGTGTGGCATCCCTATGACAATAGTCTCTACACCGAGATCAGCTGCCCTGTCAAACATCTCCTTCATGCCAGGAATCAGTGTCTCTGCACCTTCGAGACCGAATCTCTTTGCAGTTGTCCACTTCTGTGCCAAGAAATTCTCAAATTGTGTGCTCCAGATGAGCCTATCGAGCATGACCTGGCGGCGGTCATAGGTGTACTCCCTTGGGTTCACTGTCTCAATCCTCTCCCTTAGCCAGTTGCACTTTTCCCGGTCAGGTATATGCATGTACTCATATCCAACAGTGCCACAGTAGGCCTGCTCCAGCCGCTCCAATACAGAACGGAGCGTCTGCACAGGACGATTCTCTGACAAGAACCCAGCCATCCTCCACACCCCAAGGAAGAACTCCCGATCCAAATCCACCTCCGAGAACCCATAGAACGCGGGGTCCAGAACGTCGGGAACAGGCGGCTCCCCCAGCCCAAGAGGATCGAGCTTAGCCTTCATGTGCCCATTCACCTGGTACGCTCGCACCAGCAGCAGCAGCCTCATGCTCTCCTGGATGGTCTGCCCGGATATGCCGGGCGAGGTGGCAGCCTGGCCAACAAAGTTCCGGAAGAAGTTGTCCCACGACTCGTCAACGGAGGTAGGGTCGGCCTCCCACGCCCGCTGCAGCTCCTCCAGGTACACACTGCTCGTCCCATCGAGGAAGCTGTCGGTGAGGCGCGAGAGCGGCACCGGGCGGGGCACCGGCGCGGCATACCGCCGTGGGCGCGTGGAGTGGAAGTACCGCGGCGCAGGGCCGGCGAACGGGCTCGCCGGAGCGCGTGACAGGTTCCTCCTCAGTGCCACCCGAGCTAGACCCGACGCAGCCCGGAACCACCCCATTCTCAGATCAAATCCCCGCCCCCAATGTCAAATGATCTATCTCCAGATATATATTCCCTCCCCTCCAGAAATCTAACCGCCCATCAGTCGTCAATCGCACAACCAAAGACAATTCCTGCATCAAGAAGACGAGATTAGCCGGCGGTGGACAGCACTGACACCACAGCAGCAGGCACCGAAATTCCTCTTCTACTGCAAAAGAACAGAGTTCTTCACGGGTTCCATCCGGAATTTCCCTAACCTAGTCTTGATTTATGCAGGCCCTACATACGAACTGTTCACCGAGCCCTAAGGATCAACGATTACCGACGAATGACAGGCCGGGCCGATGAATCAAGAACCGCGGCGGGAACGGAAAGATCGGGGCCGCGGATCACAGCGAGGCGAAACTAACCCACAATCGAGGCTGGCTTACCGAGAAGAGTATCTCCCGGAGAGAGGCGGAGGCGGAAGAAGACTGGAGAGCTCTCGCGCCGCGTCGCTCCGGTGGTTCGGGAGGAAGAAGAAGAGATGGGATTCGTTCCTTCCCTTCCAGAGAAGTCTCCGGCAACGATAAGGGCGAGCAACGCCTGGGCCCCAGCCAGCCCGGTAGATGGAAGCGGAGAAAAGTGAGGGAGGGAGTGGGGCCCGGATGCCACCGGTGCCGATTTAAGCGGACTGGGCCCACAGCTGCGTCTCCATTCGCGACCATCCGTAGGGGTGGCCACTTTTAAACCGAAACCAAAAACCGAACCGAACCGAATAAACCAAAATTTTTGGTTTTTTCGGTTTTCGGTTGGCGGTTCGGTTTTTATTTTAGCACTATTCAGTTTTCGGTTTTCGGTTCGGTTTTCTTTTTTCAAAAACCGAAAACCGCTTTACCAAAACCGATTTCTCTTTCTGCTAGTCACGGACTTAGAACTAAAAGTCGCTTCGCTTGAGGCCATGGCCTTCGCCAACCGGCACAGCCATTCGGTCATTCCATTCCCAAATCGCAAAAGGCAAAAGCCCCAAGACCAAGACTCAAGAGCGTAGCAGGCGGCCAACCCTAACCCTAGACCCTAGTTCCCACCTGACCTAGCTAGCCTAGGCACAGTCAATGAATCACCACTCACGATCCAAAGAGTCTTCGCCTCTTCGGTCTTCCTTCCCCAGCGCCACGAGAGGATTGTGGCCCAGGCGAGTGGCGGCAAGCCGCCTTCGAGTCTCTGGAGTCAAGAACTCAAAGCCCAGCCTGGCGCCTCCTTTCCCATCGGCAAGAAAGGCGCACAAGACCCTCAAACGCGACTCCCATCCTCCGGCGCCCAGTGTGAATACCAGATTAATCCACTTTGATTTGGTAGATGCTCTAACTATGATGCTTGATTTGTCTTTGTTGGTTGTAGTTTTTGCAATCATTTTTCCTTGTTCTTGAGAAACATCATTAAGCGAGAATCGAGCAAAATAACTATATGCCAACATCATTAAGCGAGGAACTATATGCTTGATTTGTATTGGTTGTATTGCTAGTGCTAATTGCTTGTCATTTCTCATTTGTATTGGTTGTATTGCTATCTTTGGAATAAATAATCGGACAATGGTATTCTTAGTATTGATTCTTTGTCTGTTTGAAGTCTTGAGCTGTCTTTGTTGAAATTCGGTTTCAATAAATCGAAAACCGAACCGAATTATTTCGGTATATTGGTTCGGTTTTTTCGGTTTATTCGGTTCGGTTTTTTCGGTTATTCGGTTTCGGTTCGGTTTTGGATCTTCAAAAACCGAATTTTTTAAAAACCGAAAAACCCGAACCGAAAAAACCGAAAAACCGAATGCCCACCCCTAACCATCCATCTGCCGTGGTCAGATATAAATATTAAAGCATAGTACGTAGTATTTTTTTTTAAAAGATTTGTGAAATTTGCATAGAGAAATATTCATGCACCGTTAAAAAAAAGTCAAATATCTTAATATATAGATAATTTTTTGTTAAGAAATTTCAACATTGTAGCACACCTAGGGATTAAAATCTCGTCAAAATTTCATGAGAACTCGCTTACCAGAGGTAAACAAGTTTTGAAAAACTGACCGGAGTAAAAAAAATTAAATTGCTATAGTAATCTTGGAAATCTCGGCGAGATTTCATCATATCTCGCCAAGATCTCGGGGTTTTTGATCGGTTTTTGACTTTTTGTTGACCGAATTTGACCAGAAATTTGATTAATAATACATAAAAATTTTCAAAATAATCAAAGTTCATTCGTTATCTTTAAAAAATCAAAAACAGAACGAACATATTGGGATAGTAACCTTATCATAATTTTATAAATTTTCTTATGTGTGATCCTGATCCAAAATTTTTATGAGAGTTTAAGAATTTCCTCAATACCATTCTGTAAAATTTTAAAAAAAAATCAAATTTTTTGTTTGCTTCAATCAAATCTATATATGCATTGAACTTCATTTGTTATATTTCAAAAATTAAAAACAGAAAGCACATAAATGGTATAGTGCACTTGTAAGAATTTTATAAATTCACTAAAGTTTGATAATGATTCAAAATTTTATATGATCTTAAGCATTTCCTTAGAACCCTTCTACAAAATTTTCAAAAATTTTATATATTTTTTTATTATTAAATCAAATCTATGTATTGATCATCAGGCTTTTATTAGGATGTAACACTGTCAGAATTTTTGGAACTTCTTGAAGTTTGATCATCATATGAAAATTTTATAAAAATATTAAAGATATATCAGGAACATTCATAAAAAATTTTAAAATTTTCTAACATGGTTTGTACTATTTTTCATTTGGTTGAAGTTTGCTAGTATGGCTTTTATCAAGACAGTAGCATTATCTAAATTTTTCAAAATTCATGAAGCTTGATTATCACCTAAAATTTTATGAAAACATTATTGATGCATCATAATCATGCACAAAAATTTTAAAATTTTCTAACGTGGTTTGTTTCATTTTTCATTCGATTCAAACTTACTGGTCAACGTTTTATCAAGATTGTTGCAATGTTTGAATTTTAAAAATTCCTCAGATTCAATAATCATATGAAATTATTATATGAACATCACTGATGTGTCAAAAACCTCTAAAAAAATTTTAAAATTATTCTACGTCATTTGAACTATTTTTCGCTCGGTACAATTTTGCCGAGATCTTGGCAAATCTCGTCATGACCTTGGTTTTCTCGGTAGGAAAAAATTCCGGATTTAAAATCTGTTTTTGCAGTTCGTCTGAAATTTGTCCGAAATTTTTAAATCTCACCGAGATTTCATTCTCTGGCTACGGACGATATTTAGAATGAAACGAGATTTCAATCACTGAGCACACCGACTGTTGTGCACTACTGCATGGCTCCGACTCAAAGCTCGAAGCTACTCGCATCTAGACAAAGGTGTTTGTCAGCGTACTTTACGTTGGGGTACCCTTTCCATCGCACAAAAACGGCCCGCGTGGCGTTCGGGCGGCAGTGGGCGAGACGCCTACTGCTTAGCGCCACCCACATGGCGGCTTTGGCAGCGGGTGGCGAAGCACACCCGCCGCCAGCGCCGCCCACGTGGCGTTCGGGCAAGTAGGTGGCGAGGCGCCGCTGCGCTGGCGTCCGGCCACGTGGCGGCTTTGGCGGCGCGGGCGAAAGACGCCCGCCGGCCAGCGCCACCACGTGGCGTTCGGCAAGCAAATGGGCGAGGCGCCTGCTGCGCTGGCGCCCAAATTTCGTGGCGGCAGACAAAGCGGGCGGGCAAGCACGCCCGCCGCCAAAGTCTTACCACGTGGCGTTCGGGCAAGTAGGTGGGCGAGGCCATACGCCCCGGCCGCAAGGCAAAAAGGAGGGACACGGTGGCTTCACCTCAAAGTCTCCTTCCCCTACCGTACTCTACTAGAGGTAGGCCTGTTGTGTCAGGTCCATCGACTATGAAGATTTCTGATACAAGCCCATTCCTCTGACGCCTCTCACCTATCCGTCACAAAGGGTCACATCTTAGGCGGATCAAAGTAAACCATGCGTCGGTATTTAATGAGGCTGGAGGAACGGGACAGCACGGGAATGAGTAATAAATGTATGAAGATCAGCATGATGACCCCCCCTTTTACCTACCACCGTTGGCCTGGCCTATATAAGGGCACCCTAGTGCATGGGGAAAGGAGGTCGGTCAGTCGAGAGAGGAGAGGAGGAGATCAACCGGAGAGCCCAAGGAAGAACTTGTAACTTGAGAGCTCTGTACTAGCTTCAAACACTCTATAAAAGATCTAGCAGGACGTAAGGCTATTACCCTGGGCGAGGGGCCCTGAATCTGGGTAAAATCTTTGTGTCATCTTAGTTCATAGGCTCCGGAATCCTTCGTGTGGGAGTCATTAGGGTTTTCACTCGTTAGGGTTTGCCCGGTATGCGAAGACGCCTCCTAATAAACCAAACCCGGTCTGTAGACTCGGGCCTGTCAGGTGGAATACGCCGATAGGGGCACGCCAGGTAGGGGGCTAGTGGTTGGTTCTCCCAGCCAACTCCCCGGCGGATTTTCGGTGTCTTTTGTTCGGAAGCAAGCCCGCGCATCTAGAGATGGCGGGTTCTCAACGTCAACAGGCGGCGGGGGCGAGCGTCGCCCAGGGCGCGTCCCGGCAGTCTCGCCGGACAAAGGATCGTCTCACCCCGCCCCTGCAGGGTGGCAGTGTTGCTTCTTTGGAAGCGACGGAGCACCCCGTGCGACGTCGGTTAGCCATGGAGGCAGCCACCCCTGCCCAGAACTTGCATGCGGTTCGCCTCCTCTTGGACCACCCTCCGGTGGAACTCGCAGGAGACACCCCGGCCACCCTGTGGCTGCGGGATATCGCCGGTCTCGTGGACCGCGACCCGGCGGGTAGGGCTTTCCCGACCGGTACTGCCTGCGTCGGTACACGTTGTTTGGGAGCGTTTGAACGCACTCAGGCGTCTAGCCGCCCTAACGAAGATAGCTCTGGCCAGGCGGGCCGGAGCCGAAGGAAGGGTGCGCGCAGCGCTGGTCTCGGTTCCGCGAGGGACCGTGGGGACCTTCGGTCTCACTTGGATGATAGCCGGCGGCGGCGGTGATGACCTCCGTGGTCGCCTGCCGCGCCACCCGGCCCAGGAGCGCTGCCGCGGAAAGCGGATAGCCTCTGACAGTGAGAGTCCCTCCCATGGCACTCACTCTCGGACCAAGGAGGAGGTTCACTCCTCCGACTCTATACGGAGCCAGGCCCCACGCTCCCGGGGACGGTCTCCGGACCGGGCCTCCAGTGAGCGGCTGGGCTCCCTTTATGGCGTTGGGTGCTAGGCTTTCTCCCGATGGCTGCGCCGCGTGGCGTGGCCCGACAGGTTTCGCCCGGCGTCCATAGAGAAGTATGACAGCACCACCAACCCGGAGGAATTCCTGCAAATCTATACTACGGTGGTGAGAGCAACTGGCGGGTCTGAAAAGGCCATGGCCAATTACTTCCCAACGGCCTTGATGGGCTCTGCCCATTCCTGGCTGTTGAACCTCCCTCGAGGGTCGGTGCACTCGTGGGAGGTTGTCTTGACCTCTTAAATGCGCCAACTTTCAAGGTTCTTTTACCTGACTAGGCGTGGAGGACGACCTCCACGCCCTGGAGCAGGAGAAGGGGGAGTCATTGCGCGACTTCATCTGGCAGTTTTGCCAATGCCGCAATACGATCCCCTATATTTTGGAGCAATCGATTGTTATCGCCTTTCGAAGAGGCGTTCGAGACCGTAAGATGAGAGAGAAGATGGCTACCCGTACCATCAGTACCACCTCCGAGCTCTTTTCCCTCGCACATAAGTGTGCGCGGGCCGCGGAGGCAAGGGGGCAGCGTCTGGCCCCACGGGTGGCCGAGGTAAGGACGAAGTCGGAACCTCGAAGGGTCCCGACCATGCAAGCAAGAAGGCGCGGAAGCGTGAGGTAGGAGAGACCAGGCGGGTCTTGGCTGCCGAATGTGACCGCGAGGACCCTGCGTCGCGGAAGCTCAACTGCCGTGACCGATGCAATGACCACCGCGACCAGCGTGATGACCGCCGTGACCGGCGCGATGATCACCGCGGTCGTAGGAACGACTGCCACGAGCAAAAAGAAGGCGAACTCTATTGCCCGATCCACCGGACCAACACTCATGACCTGGACGGTTGTCGGGTCGTGAACAAGATGGTGGAGCAGCGGCTTAAGGAGCGCCGCCCCGACGATGACCAAGACGAAGACCCTGCCCCACTGGCCTTCCAGCAGGCGGATCACACTGTGGCGTACATCCATGGTGGTTCGTCCACCTTTTCCTCCAACGTCGCATACAAACGGCTAAAGAGGGAAGTGTGCGCCGCAGCGTCGAGCTCAGGGGCGGGTCGGATGCTGAAATGGTCGGAGGAGACGATCACTTTCAATCGGCCGACCACCACAAGCACCACCGCCTCGACATCTCCGATCGTGGTGTCGCCCACGATCCGGAATGTACTGGTGGGCGTGTCTGTGTGACGGGGAGTTCCATCAACCTCTGTCCTCTACGGCATTCTCGGTGCGCCAGATCCCGCAGGAGATGCGTCGGCTCGCCTTTCTTGGGATAGCCCCGAGGTCGGGTTTAATCCCCCTGGGCCAAGTGCGTCTCCCTGTCACCTTCGGGGAGGAAGACAATTACCGCACGGAGATGGTGGACGTCGAGGTCGCTAATTTCGACCTCCCCTACAATGCCCTGCTTGGCCGACCGGCGTTGGTCAAGTTCATGGCGACAACCCACTATGCTTACATGGTGGTGAAGATGCCCGAGCCCGACGGCCCCATAACGATTCAGGTGGATAGGTCAGAGGCCTTGCGTTGCCACAAGTATGAATTGGACCTGGCCGGTGCCACCTGCGTCGGGCATGCCAATGCCGCCTGCTCGGGAGCCCCTCAGGCCCGGACCCGCGCCTCACCTGGCTCTGCCGGTGAGGTTAAGGTGGTCGCCCTGAGTGAGGGCGAGCCCCGGAAGACCGTCAACATTAGCGCCAACCTCAGCGCCAAATAGGAATACGCGCTCGTCACCTTCCTCCAGTCTAACTCCGATGTGTTCGCCTGGCAACCGTCCGACATGACTAGGGTCCCCTAGGGAGGTGATCAAGCACCGATTGGCAACGCTCCCCGAGGAGCGCCCGGTCCGGCAAAAGGTCCGGAGGCAGGCACCGGAGCGGCAAGATGCCATTCGGGAGGAGGTAGAGAAGCTGCTGCGCACAGGGATAGTCAGGGAAGTCTCTCACCCAGAGTGGCTTGCCAACCCTGTGCTTGTCAAGAAGTCCAACGGGAAATGGCGCATGTGTGTCAACTTCACCGACCTCAACAAGGCCTACCCGAAGGATCCTTACCCCCTGCCACGAGTCGACCTCATTGTTGACTCCACGGTAGAAGTCTTGTTCTTGTGCTTTCGGACGCCAGACTCTGGGTACCACCAGATTAGCATGGCGGTAGGAGATGAAGAGAAGACTGCTTTTGTAACCCCTATGGGTGTTTATTGTTATGTTAAAATGGCTTTTGGTTTGAAGAATACTGGTTCTACTTATCAACGTGCCATGCATATCACTTTCCGTCCGCAGATAGGGCGAAATCTTGAGGTCTACGTTGACGACTTAGTTGTGAAGGTTAAAACGAGCGAAGAACTAATCCAAGACCTGGAAGAAACCTTTGCTAACCTCCGGAAGAATTGCCTGAAGCTCAACCCTGAAAAATATGTGTTTGGTGTGCCCTCCGGCAAGCTACTGGGTTTCCTGGTGTCCAACCGGGGTATTGAAGCCAATCCTGACAAAATAGCGGTCATCGAGCACATGAAACCGCTAGTGCGGCTCAAATAGGTCCAGTGCCTGGCTAGTCGTCTGGTCTCCCTAGGGCGGTTTATTGCTCGATTGGAAGAGAGAACCTTGCCTCTGTTCAAACTGTTGAAGAAGACTAACCACTTTGAGTGGACGGATGAGGCACAGAAGGCCTTCGAAGACTTGAAGCAGTACCTCACCTCTCCCGATCTTTGGTCTCCCTGCAAGGGTGAGCCATTGCTCTTGTACATTGCTGCCACTCCTGAGGTGGTGAGCGCGGTACTGGTTGCGGAGAGGGAAGGCGTCCAGAAGCCGGTCTACTACATCAGCAAGGTGTTGCATGAAGCGGAAACTCGATACCCGCAGGCTCAAAAAATGTTGTATGCAGTCTTGGTGGCATCCAGGAAGCTGCGGCATTATTTTCAGGGGCGAGAAATCACCATGGTCACGGCCTACCCTCTGCGGGAAATCCTCCACAACCGTGAAGCAGAAGGCCGTATTGCTAAATGGTCGATGGAACTGGGGGAGTTCAACCTCAAATTTGTACCCCGCACCGCCATCAAGAGCCGTGGTCAAGCGGAGTTAGCTTCGAGTGGACTCCGCCACTCTGGCCGAAAAACCCGCGCCTTCTCCCTGGACCTTATTCTTCGACGGCTTGTTCAAGCTGGAAGGCGCGGGGGCTGGGGTTGTCCTGGTCTCCTCGACCGGTGACACCCTCCGGTATGTGGTCACGGCCTACCCTCCGCGGGAAATCCTCCACAACCGTGAAGCAGAAGGCCATATGACTAAATGGTCGATGGAACTGGGGAGTTCAACCTCAAATTTGTACCTGCGACCGCCATCAAGAGCCGTGGCGCGGAGTTAGATTCTTGAGTGGACTCCGCCACTCCGGTTAAAAAAACCCTGCGCCTTCTCCTGGACCTTATTCTTGACGGCTCGTTCAGCCGGAAGGCGGGGTGGGGTTGTCTGGTCTCCCGTGGATGACACCCTCCAGTATGTGGTCGCCCTCGACTTCAAGGCCACAAACAATGCGGCCCGAATACGAGGGCTCACGGCGGGGTTGCCATCTCTTCGGTGCTGGGCATCCGGCGTCTCCAAGTTAAGGGCGATTCCCCGCTGGTCATCAACCAAGCACAAAAGGAGTTTCAGTGTTCCGACCCCACCATGGCGGCGTACCTGGCGGAGGTCAGAAAAATGGAGCGCCGCTTTGAAGGGTTGGGGTATATTCATATCCCTCGGCACGACAACCACCTTGCGGACGGGCTTTCACAGCTCGCGTCCTCAAGGGTTTCTGTTCCGATCGGGGTCTTCGAAGAAAGACTATCGCAATCGTCCATCGCAGCCCTCGGTTCAGGTGGGGACGATGGTGCGCCGTCGCAGACCCGGTTGCTCAGTGGGGGCGATGGCGTGGTGTTGCGACCTCCGGCTCGGCGGGGGCGGCGCCGCTCGCTGCAGCCTCCATTCGAGGAGGGAAGGCGGCCGCCAAATTCGGCCAGTGTCCGGAGGGAAGCGGCGGTGCGTGATCACGGCACCAGGGGAAAAGCTCGGCCTAGCAGAGTACCCGGACGAGCACCATGTGCTCGCCACACTTGGCCGGGAAGGTCAGTGGATGGATCCTATCCTAGCCTTTCTGCGAGACCGAGTGGTCCCCGACGATAATGCCTCAGCTGAGAAGATTGCACGCAAGGCCAAGTGCTACACTCTGGTAGGTGGGGACCTATACCGCCGGAGCAGAAACGGAGTTCTACTGAAGTGCATCACTCGGGAAGAGGGCGCCTACTACTCTCGATATCCATGGGGCGTGTCACGGAGCCATATGTCCCACGAACGCTAGCCGAAACAAAGCGTTTAGCCAAGGATTTTATTGGCCTACTGCCCTTTAGGATGCTTGTGAGCTGGTGAGCAAATGCGAAGCTTGTCAGTTCTTCGCCAGGCAGATCCACCGACCAGCCCAAGCTCTGCAAACCATCCCGCTCTCTTGGCCGTTCGCGGTCTGGGGGCTGGATATCCTGGGCCCGTTCCCACGAGCCACAGGGGGCTTCACCCATCTCTTCGTCGCCATCGACAAGTTCACTAAGTGGGTCGAAGCCGAAGCAGTACGTGCCATTACGGCTTCCGCTGCTATCAAATTCATGCACGGGATCTTCACTCGCTTTGGAGTCGCCAACCGCATCATCACCGACAACGGGACCCAATTCACTAGCGCGGCCTTTCTGGAGTTCTGTGACGAAATGGGCACCAAGGTATGTTTTGCTTCGGTGGCCCACCCCAAGAGTAATGGTCAAGCAGAACGCGCCAATGCGCTGGTGTTGAGGGGCCTCAAAACAAGGGCGTTTGACCGGCTTCACAAACGAGGGGCGTGGTGGACGGAAGAGCTCCCGGCTATGCTCTGGTCGCTTCGCACCATGCCCAGTCGGGCCACTGGAGAGACTCCTTTCTTCCTGGTATACGGGGCGGAAGCTGTCCTCCCTTCCGAGCTGCCGCTCGGCTCTCCACGCGTCTCGAAGTTCAGCGAGGAGGGCCAAGAAGATCTTCGGCGAGAAGAAGTCAATCTCCTGGAGGAGGTGCGTGATCGGGCCGCCTTGCGCCGCTTGATGTCAAGAAAGCCTCAGCGGTACCATACCACCCGGTCTCCGAGAGAACACGGCGATGGGCAACCTAGTCTTGCTTGTGAATTTAGACGCATGCCGGGTTGCATAAACTGCTCCACAGTGGGAGGCCCTTTAAAGTGGTTTCAGTAACTCGACCCGGGGCGGTCCGGTTGGCCACTGAGGACGGCCAAGAACTGGCGAATTCCTACAACATAGAGTTGTTGCGGAAGTTCTATCCGTGAAAAAATTGTAAGTACCCAGTAGTTCGCTTTGGTCAGCCTCGAGGTAAGTCTTTCCCCCGGTTGATCGGCGGCTACTGGCGGTTAGTAAAGTTGTTGCCTAGAAGGCTTTTGCTTTGCCATTTTTGTCCCTTTCTGTGCCCTGAGTGGCAATCTTTCGCATGAATGTCGCTAGTCCCGTATGCTTACTAATTCCTTGGTGATCCGTGGCGGCGCCCAGCGTCTGTGTCCGACAAAGACGGGCGACCAGGGGGTGAGTTGGGCATGGTGCTCAAATGCAGCTTGCACGCCTCGGGTCAGCTCCCTGAAGCACCGCTGGTCGTCACCGCGAACACCGCTAGCCTGGTACCCCTCCTGGGAGCCCGCTGCTTTGACACACAACGCTGTGGTTCGATCTCCGGAAGGGTCACAAGGACTTAGAAACCAAAGAGAGCGGACCAGGACTATCCCATGCGGGGACTTACATTATTTAGGTCTACTCATCCTTTTGGTAGTTATGTACGCACGCAAGCCAGGCGTATAAGTGTCGGCCTACTTTATGAAAAGCTCAAGCATCTCCACGTGTCGCCGGATGCTTGGGGTTGGTCGCCGGCCAGAGTGGTCGCCGCCAGCGCTGGGGCGCTTGGTCGCCCGCCAGATGCTTGGGGCTGGTCGCCCGCGTAGATAAGCAAGATAAGTGCTTCGTGCGCATTTTTGGCCACTTCATATGTGCATGCACTAAGATGGATCAAGCTATGCGTGATTATCGTGGGCGTCGAAACCAACGACCCTTGATGATAAAAGGAAAAGTGCTAAAGTGTTGGCGCCCCAAGAAGGGCAAGTGACCGGCGCGAGTTGGGCACAAGATTTAACACGGCTCGCCGCGCCTCGGGTTGGCTCCTTGAAGCACCGATGGTTGTCACCGCCGAGTACTTCAGTTCGAAAACACTCCGGAAACTAGTTGCCGCACTGCGGTCGCAAAGACGATTCCAAGAGATCGTCGGGATCTAAGTTTCGAAGGGTTTCGAACCAGCGACAATCTTGCATAAAAACCTAATGTTAAGACTAAACTACGTTTTACATATCCTGTTGGACTTAAGGTCATCCTCGCCTAAGTCTTGTATGACTTGCATGATCTATGCTTATGTTCACAGCGACTACAAAGGACTACTGGCGGGATTCTGGGACGCTACCCTAACCTAGGTATTTGTCGAGCGTTAGGCCAAAGTTAAAATCGCCTCCCAATGGTTCAACTGCTTAATTCGATCACGCAAGATAGATAAACACACAGGTAACATTAAAAAAGAAGCATCCATTACACCAAAGTTTGCCCAAGTGTTCATGAATGTAAGCAGATCAACAAAAAGAAGTAAAACAAAAGAAGTAAAGCGGCTGCCCCGCCCTTCACTCGTCGCCGAAGTCAATGTCGCCGGCGCCTCCGCCTTCCTCCACCAGCGGCATCGAGACGCGTCGGGATCGGCCGCTTCCGCTTCACCTGCCGCCACTGCTCGGCGTGACAGGCACCGCGCCTCCGCCAGGTTGTGTTCCTTCAATGCCGGCCACCGCAACCATTGGGTCAAAGGCGGCATTGCGGTTATGCGTGAAGATGCGAACACGCGTACGCCGCGGTCATGATCGCGACTTCCCGCCTCTCCCGGCGAGTGGGCGGCAGTCGATGGGCGCCTCGGCGCCTCTCGCGACTGGCTGGTCATATGGGCGTACTGCAAGGCAGAGACCGCCACGGGATCACGGAGGTTCACCCCTAGAGGCTCCTGTACCTCTTCATGCGGCGGAAGTTCTTCTGGAGTATGGTGGTGAGGTTGTGCTGTAGGCGGAAGGACTCGGACTCTGAATGCCTCAGTACCACCTCGGCCCTCTCCGCTCATTGCAGGCGGCGCGTTAACCCTCTCTGCGCCATCTCCGTCTCCGCCACTCGCGCAGACTTGCACCAGGCTTTAGCTCGTTGCCGCCATTGCCGCCGTTGTCGAGCCCGTGCTGGCGGCGTGGAGGAGAGGATGGTGCCCAACATCGCATGCGCTTCACCCAACTCGTGAAAGAGCTCCATGAAGCGGCTGCGGTGCAATGGTGACGTGGGGCGAGGTGGCGGGCGTTAGGGCGCCACCGCGACCTTCGGTGGCGGTGGTGGCGGCGCCGGCGGGGCTTCAGCCCCGGTCACCGCGAAGACGATGCGCCCGCCGTGCCCTCCAGTGGCGGTCTTGAGTGCAAGCCCGCCTTGTTGGGCGGTGGTGCGGACTCCCGTGGTTGAAGGAGCCGGCACCGGAGGAGGCACTGGAGATGGCGACGGTGCAGGCGCCGGAGGAGGAGACGAGACCGGAGAAAGGTGCGCCGGCGCTGGCGCCGTAGAAGGTGGAGCCGGTGTTGTGGTTAGGGCGGCCTGTGCCGCCGCCCCTTGAGATGGCGTCGCCGCCTTGGAGCTGGCGGTGCCGGAAGTCTGGCCCATGGTGCGGGCCTTCTTGTGATCGGGGCCTGAGGCGTCCGAACAGTGGCCGCTGCTCGCGACTGATCACAAGTGAGGCTATCCCCGATCATCGAGAGGACGCACAGGCGGCAGACTGCATGGTCCAATAGAGTCCATCGGTGGGCCGCTGACGATCTGCAGGCGCTCAGCGTGCTCCAAGTCGGCGATTGGCCGGGCCGCAGCGGGAAAGTCCAAGCCGCTGGGGATCGGCGGCAGCAATCCGGCAAGCCATCTGGTGACAGCTTGTCCCTCCAAATTTTCCACGCCTGGTCAAAGGCAAAAGCGAAAAGCTAAGCTGTTGGTTGGTAGGGTGCTAGCAAAAGATGCTCCCATGCAAAAGAAGCAAAGGAAAAATAAAGACTTACGGCCGGGGTACGTGCGCGTTATGTCATCGTCGCTCGTGTACTACCATGCGAGGCGGGCGCATCGACGGAGAGGGCTGATCCTCCGAGCCACGAAGTCCCGGGCCACCATCGCCCCGGTCAGACCGGCGTCCCGCAGTCTATTGATGCAGGCCGCCATTGCAAGGAGCTCTACCATCTCTCGATGGCGAAGTTCGAGCTTTGGCCTCCATCGCCCTCAATGGCACCTCCAGTATGCCAACTCATTGTTGCCGCCAATGTCTGACCATCATTGCGCCATGCCTTCCAATTGGACTTGGGCTAGAAGGAAATGTAGCGGGAGGCCAATCCGTCCCGGAGGCGGAAATAACAACTCCCACCACTTCGTCGTCGGAGGAACCGCGACAAAGGAAGAAGTGGCGAAAAAGTGGAAGATTCGGCATCACCCCTATGAACATCTCACAGAGGTGTGCGAAGATGGAGAGGGTAACGATAGAGTTGGGGGTGAGGTGAAGGTGATGGACTTCGTAAAAGTGGAGGACGGTGAGGAAGAAATGGGAAAATGGCGGCACCAGGCCCGCCATTAGCTCCCAGATGTGGATGACGATCTCGTTGGAGAGGCAGCGCGGCGTGGGCGTCCCCGCCCGGACGTGAAGGGTGCCCTCGGGCGCGATGATGGAGAGCGATGCCACTTTGGCGGTGTCAACCGTGGAAGCGGGGATGTGGGGTGCCACGGAAGCAGTGAGATGCTGAAGGTTTTGAGCAAGGAAGACGAAGGAGCGAAAGTTGAAGTGCGCAAGAAAGCAGAAGGCGTAAACCGCTTGATACAGATGTATCTATATATACACCACTCACACCGACGGTTCGCGAAGAGACAAGATCGTGCGCCGTTTTGGGTCCCAAGAAAAATCGGCGGATACGGGAGGGAACCGAGGCGGTCGTATCCTCATGAGTGGTGGCCCCGCCCGAGAACGCACCGACATTTAATGAAGGCCCCAAAGGGATCAGGCGCGCGTTCCAGGGCGGGCCCGTGGGCTACTGTCAGCGTACTTTATGCTGGGGTACCCTCTCCGTCGCACAAAAGCGGCCTATGTGGCGTTCGGGGAGCAGGTGGGCGAGACGCCTGCCGCCTGGCGCCAACCCGTGGCGGCCTAGCGCGGGTGGCGACCACGCCCGCCGCCAAGCGCCGCCCCGCGTGGCGTTCGGCGGCAGTGGGCGAGGCGCCTGCTGCTGCCCGCCGCCCGGCGTGGCGGCTCGGCAGCGGGTGGGCGAGCACGCCCGCCTTCAGTGCCGCCACGTGGCGTTGGGCGAGCAGGTGGCGAGACGCTCTGCCGCCGGCGCCGGCCACGTGGTGGCCTAGCAGGGGCGGCGAAGCACGCCCCACCGCCAGTGCCGCCCACGTGGCGTTCAAGCGGCGGTGGGCGAGATGCCACTGCCGCCCGCCGCAAGGCAAAAAGGAGGGGCACGGTGGCTTCACCTCGAAGTCTCCTTCCCCTACCGTACTCTGCCAAAGGCAGGCCTCGCTATGTCAGGTCCATCGACTGTGAGGATTTCTGCTACAAGCCCATTCCTCTGGCGACGCCTCACCTATCCGTCACAAAGGGTCACATACCAAGCAGATCGGAAGCGGCCATGCGCCGGCATTTAATGAGGCCGGAGGAGCGGACAACGGGAAGGAGTAATAAATGTATGAAGATCAGCATGATGACCCCCCTTTTACCTACCCCCGTTGGCCTGGCCTATATAAGGGCACCCTAGTGCATGGGGAAAGGAGGTCGGTCATTCGAGAGAGGAGAGGAGATCAACCGGAGAGCCCAAGGAAGAACTTGTAACCTGAGAGCTCTGTACTAGCTTCAAACACTCTATAAAAGATCTAGCATGACGTAAGGCTGTTATCCTGGGCGAGGGGGCCTGAATCTGGGTAAAAATCTTTGTGTCATCTTAGTTCATAGGGTCCGGAATCTTTTGTGTGGGAGTCATTAGGGTTTTCACTCGTTAGGGTTTGCCAACCGCGAAGACGCCCTCCTACTGAACCAAACCCGGTCTATAGACTCGGACCTGTCAGGTGGAATACGCTGACAGTGTTTCTATGCATCTTTTTGAAAAAGTGTACATATATCCAAGTATGAATGAACGATAGATAATAATTACTTATTTATTTATTTATTTGAAAATTTATACAATTTGTACAGAAATAAAATGCATAAGAGCATCTCTCCGCGGCTGGAAGGCTAGCGCCCCAGAACTAGGCCTGGGCATTCGGTTTATTCGGGTTATTCGGTTCGGTTTATTCGGTTTCTAAAAAATTCGGTTTCGACTTCAAAACCGAAACCGAACCGAATAACAAAAACTGAACCAAATAACCAATTATTTCGTTCGGTTATTCGGTTAACCGAATTATGGAAGCAGCACAAACAGCAAGTTCAAGTAGCATGCTAGCAGCAGGTTGTTCAAACAATCAGCAAGTTCTTCAGCACTTCAGCTAATGGCTAATGCAACGCAACCAACCATGCAATCAAATACAAGCAACTAAACAGCACAACCATGCAATCAAATCAGCCTTAAATGTACATATTTCGTGCACACCATAGATTCACAGCCTGAGCCATAGATTAACCAAAAATGTGCCATTATTCATCATGCAAGAAACAGAGAAGCTAAAGCTATACGCCTTTACCTAGCTGCTGCCGCCTGCCTGCTTCTAATTTTCGCAGATCCAGCGCCGGGAGGAGTGGAGGACGACGGGTCGGTCGACGGCGCCTGGGTCTGCACCAGCTCAGGGGAGGGCGGCAAGCCGGCGACGGTCGGGGGATGGGATCCGGGAGCCGGGTAGAGGGCGAGATGGGAGGGCGGTGCCGGCTCAAGCGGCGACGCATGCACCGCACCGTAGGTGGCGCCCAGCAGCCCACGCCGCCGCCAGCCGGTTCGCCCTAGGGGCCGGGTAGGGGTCGCCGCTAGTTCGCCCGCCGCCGCCGACTAGGGTTTGTGAGGAGGTTGGAGCCGCAAAGGGCAGGCGCAGATTGGGATTGGGAGTCAGGAGATTGCGAAGAGCCGAAGAATGAAGACGTCTCGGATGTGTGCGGTTCGGTGGGCCGTGGGCCGGTCCGCCGGTGGCTGGGCTGCTAAGGGCTGAGGCCTGAGTGAGTGGTGAGTGTTGAGCCTGTGCTGATTAATTCGGTTCGGGTAACGGTTTTTCGGTTTTCAGAGGCAAAAAACCGAACCGCAACCCGAAAACCGAATAATATCCGAATAAAACCGAATCAGAACCGAAAACCGAAAAAACCGAAATATTCGGTTAATTCGGTTCGGTTCGGTTCGGTTTTTCGGTTTCGGTTTAAAAGTGCCCACCCCTACCCAGAACAACCTGCATGTCCTTCGTGTGGCTGCTCATTCGAGAGAAAAGTCTGACGGTCGATATGCTGCGGACACGGGGCTGACCGCATAACTCCACCTGCACCACCTGTGGCCAACTAGAGGAGACGGGACGGCGAGTCATCTGATGTTTCTCCAAGCAGGTTTCTTTTCTTGGTGGCGTGGCGTCGCATTTGGGACTCCCGTATGTGCAGCATGACGGAAACATGAGGACGTCCGGAGACCCTTAATTCGGACGGGGAAGAAATGACTCTTGTCCACCCGTAGTGTATGTGTGCTGGAATGTCCGGAAAGAAAAAGAAACAAGATTTTTTAAATATTTTTTAAACATGAATAAACAGTAGATAATAATTAATTACCTTTTATCTCTACTATTTCTAATTACGAGTTGATGGCGATGGTCCGTTCTCCCCTCCCCTCCTCACAGACGTATCCACGAAACCGTCATTTTCCTGATCTTAATTCTATAAATTGGCGAACGGAGAAAGTTTTAATTTGGTTGGATATGCATGCATGCTTAATCTGTCGTGTATCAAACTCTTATCTTAATCAGCCGATTCTATTTTTAAATACTGCACGGCCGATTCTTTTTCCATATACTGCACGCATACAGTTTCTGAGTTATCATGTGCCTTTGAGTTGCTATATACATCTTTTTCATTAAATATTTACTTGCATGTATAGATAAGATCATCTTTTCTTTTATCTAATCACGCATGGACTTGATTCCGACCGGCCAGCAGTATGCGCATGGCTACGCATGACACGACTAGATAAATTTGTTATCTCTATCTCTACTAATTCTAATTATGAGTTAGTGGTGGTACGTCCATTCTCCACCCTCACCTGACACGTGTGCACACCCGCGTGATTGAGTGAGAAGCGGGCAGTGGTCACCCTGGTAGATTGGATTGGATCATCCCGTTGTGAGAGGTAAATGAATATGCATGACTCATGTATTGCTTTCCTTTCTCCTATTGATCTGGCATTCGAATCGACGACGATTACTGTGAGGCCCATGGGCCAAAATGGCCATGTGGCTACTCCACCAGGTAGCAAGGGTGGGATTTAGTCCCACATTGCTAGCCAAAAGTGAGTGAGGCCAACTTAAATAGCCACCTCTAGGAAGCATTGCAACCCCGGATTAATCATTTTACGCCAAGCGAGGACGAAAGCGTAAGCGGGTTGCAGTGTAGGTGTGGTCCACTTAGTGTGCAGAGTGGGTCTGAGCCGTTTTTCTGGGCTGGGATGTTACAATTGGTATCAGAGCCGACCCTCGCAGTTTCACGGGCGTGTATGGGCTAGGGGCGCAGACATATGGCGCATGGCGCATGTGAGCCCGGAGTGGTCATATGGCATGGCATATGTGCTGGCACTAGACGCACCGACGTGGCTAACAAGGGCGATCCTATACATTTGTCCCGCAAGGGTAAGTTGGCGCTCGACGAGGACGTCGAGTCCTTTGAGGGTGGGAGTGTTGTGAGGCCCATGGGCCAAAATGGCCATGTGGTTACTCCACCAGGTAGCAAGGGTGGGATTTAGTCCCACATTGCTAGCCAAGAGTGAGTGATGCCAACTTAAATAGCCACCTCTAGGAAGCATTGCAACCCCGGATTAATCATTTTACGCCAAGCGAGGACGAAAGCGTAAGCGGGTTGCAGTGTAGGTGTGGTCCACTTAGTGTGCAGAGTGGGTCTGAGCCGTTTTCCTGGGTTGGGATGTTACAATTACTCTCGATGCTTTTCGGATTGGATTGATTGATTCCTTTCTGAAGAAAACAAAGCTTCGATTTATGAAATTGGGTCTCTTCTCGCTTCTTTCCCTTTTGTTGCCTTTCTTATTCGATAATTTCTTAATTTGGATTCCATAGATATCTCCTCGGTTACTGAATCTATATAACCCCACTGCTTCTTGCCTCTCTTGCAGATGTGTTGAGCTTATCCGTTGAGCGGAGGTAATGGACAACCTTTCTGATCTCATCGATATGGCGTAGGAGCAGATCGTTGGTGGTGGGCGGCGAGATAGGCTGGCGGTGCTGCTAGAGCTCGCTGCGGTGGATGATGTAAATAGATTGAGGGAGGTGCTCGTGGGGGAGGTGAGGAGGTGGTGGAGCTAGTTGATGAGGTGAGGCTATAGTATGGCCGGAGTAAGATGTACGAGCCATACACGTTGCTGATAGTGGCAGCTACATGTGGATGACGCCTACCTCTTTAACATCTTTGTGCCCATGGGGCAGTAGGTGATTTATCTCTCGGTCGATTGATCAATCTCAAATTATGGTGTTACAAATTTACAATCCCAAGTGATGTGATGTTATTATTTAAGTTTGTGAAATTAAAGATAATTTTAGGCTCAAATTTATAAACAAGTGCTTGAAATTTGTATACTTCGATGAATTGATCTAAACATTTAACTATTGCACGTTCAGAGTGAACATTATTATTCAAATAAGGTTAAGACTCTTTACAAATAAATTTTTTATTGCAACGCACAGACATATGGCTATTTTGTTTTAAATTGTATACAACTTGTATTATAAAATGATGTGTAGAAGTACTATTTAGAAAAACAAAAAGCACTTTCGACGTAGTGCAGTGAGACGAGCTACAAGTGGTGGCGGCAACTCTTCAGATCTTGCCCAGTTTGAGGATGACTAGGATAGGAAGCGCACTACGTTACGCTGAACTGATGTGCTATTTTAATTTCTATGTATTGAGAGCATCGATAACATAGAATCTTCAAATACCTAGAACCATAGCGAGAAGACACTATTACAGAAAGGTTTATATTAGACACCTTATCACATACGGTTTGGAATGAAAAACATCACTAACGGTTTTAGAGTGAAACCATCAGTGATATCATCACATACGGTTCTCCTTATAAACTATCAGTGATATACAGGGATATCATATATACAACTATCACAGACAGTTTTATACTAAAACCGTCTGTGATAGTAAGGGTCATCACAGATGATTTCATATAAAAATGTCTATGATAGCTCCACTGACGGTTTTATATTAAAACCGTCTATGATATCCCCGTACATCACTCATAAACCGTTAGTAATATATAAAGATATCACAGACAGTTTTAATATTAAACCGTACGTGATAGCATATGATATTGGTCATCATAGACGAGCGTCATCACTGACGATTTATACTAAAACTGTTTGTGATATCATTGCATATCACTTACAGTTTATGAATAGAATCGTCTATGATACCTCCTAGCAATGTATAATATAGAGACCCGAGTCACTTAGTGTTTTTAGATTTCAGAATCTATCTTTGAGGTGGTTATGGCTGGGAGGCAATCTGGTGGTGAAAGTGCATCTAGAAACTTATGTTATTTTGGTGATTAATGACAAACGCATATAATGACAATCTATGTAATTGTGTAAATACTTAACTTAGTGCTTAACAAATGACAAACCTCTAATATGATTATATTGCTAATGAGACTAACATGTTTATTGCCAAGTTGTGTATTAGTATATTAGTCTCATCTATTTAGAGGAAAATCAAGTGGATGGTTAAGCAAAGAATAAGGTATGCAATTTCGGTATCCATTCTTTATTTGTATTGCATTCCTATTGTGCAATTGTATAATGAACATGTTGATTATATATATGCACATTGGGTCATGTCATATTTAGTTGTGCACATGTATTCATTTGAGTTCATTATGCGCTTTGTTTTTAGTATGCATGTATTAACTAGAGTTAAACTTCACATTGCTATAGATTAAATTGGTGCATGCACGTTTTAGTTGTGTATCTTCTCATGCACTTCTCTTAGTGAAGTTTAATCTAGATTTGGATCACATATTCACTCTTATTCCAAATATTATTTGCACATATGCAATTCGTGTATATTCTATCATGTGCGTCGTTTAAGTAAAGACCGTGATCCTTTGCCATGATTTAATCGTTTCGTCATATTGGCAATTATCTCTCTAGTGCATATAGATCAATTACATATTCATCATGATGCACTTAGTAGAGAACATTTATAATGTCAAGTGTTTCCATTCATGTTGTGCTTCGTTATATGAAATACTTGTAGCAATCAATTTCTCACAAATATCAACTTATTCATATCTATTGAGCTTTTGGGACTAATGTCTTTCATGAGTGATTTGGAAAGAATTAGGTCCCGTGTGTGTATGATGACTAAGATATCTTGGAGGATGATTGTTAAGCTAAGGTCAACAAGACGACGGTGTCACCAAGAGTTGAGGACTAAGTCAAGATCGACTTGGCGTGGAGATCGTCAGAGAGGATGATCAAGTCAAGATTGATAGGACGAGAGTCTCATGAGGTGAATCGAGTCAAGTTGGACAAGGCGAAGACGTCATCAATCATTTGGTAAAAGACATCATACACATTGCATCCACGGAGAAGACGGCATGCGGATTGAATGTAAGACTTAGATTTCTCGTTTGAATTTGAGTCTAAGAATTGCCATACTATTAAGAGGGATGCGAACGTTGAATGACTTTTAGATGTGTCAAGTGCTCAAGTGATGATCCTTGTGAAAATTAGAGAGATAGTGGTGTTGGTGGTGCCGGAAAGTAAGAATTGTAGGTCTCCTTTGGATTCTTTGTGAAATCTGAATTTACCCTTTGAGATTTGGGTAGTGAGACCTTGTTATTTGTGTAGCCCTTGTTCTTAGCTTTCAATAGAGTTCAAGTTATCTGAAATCGGAGTCCGGAGTCAAAATTTATGCTCGTTTTGGTCGAGCTGCTCAGTGCACATCGGATAGTCCGATGTTCAACATCGGATAGTCCGATGAGGACTTAGAAAATTTCTGAAACAGTTTTGAAAATGGGTACTCTCTGGAGATATCGGATAGTCCGATGTTTGATATCGGATAGTCCGATGTTCACTTGGAAATTTGGAGTTTTACACACATCGGATAGTCCGATGTTCCATATCGGAAAGTCCGATCTGTGATTTTTATTCAAGAGAATTTGAATTTCGTGTGGAGTCGATCTGGAATTCTACACACATCGGATAGTCCGATATTCAATATCAGATAGTCCGATGTGTGTCTGGCTAGGGCATAACGGCTAGTTTTTTTGAGCCTCTATTTAAAGCCCTCTCCTCTCCATTTCGAGGTGGCCGTTACTCCACTGGTTTGAGGTGTTCTCCTCTTGTTCTTGAGCCCCCTAAACACCCCTCTACCCTTAGATCTAAGTGATCCCCTTTTGTGTGAAGGGTTGGGAAGAGTTTGAGGAGTGAGGTGTTAGGTTGAGTGTGTGTTGAGGAAGTGTTGATCTTTGAGCACTTGATTTCATCTCCAAGCTTGTTCTTCGTGAGCATTTGTTACTATTGGAGGTTGAGGACTCCTAGACGGCTAGGAGGTCGCCTACGAGCCACCGGAGCTTTGTATGGTTGGCCGTGGGAAGTTTGTGAAGGTCGATTCCGCCTCAAGGGAAGGAATCAAAGAAATGAAGACCAATGAGTGCATTTGTGCAACACCGGAGGAAGAGGGTTGAAAGAGACCCCTGCTCAAGCGTCAAAGGAGTTGAAACCGGCGAGTGCATTTGTGCAACACCGAGTAAGAGGGTTGAAAGAGACCCCGACTCAAGTGTGACTGAGCCGCCTCAACGGAGACGTAGGATCCCCTCAAGGATCCGAACTTCGGGAAAAATCAACCTCGTGTCTTCGCTCTTTCGGTTACTTCTCTTACCTTGCTTATTGCTTATTGATTATTGCTTGAATTGCTATATTGTCTTGCATCAATCTTCCTAGCAATAGCTATCATGTTAGTTAGATATCTATTCATTGCTTAGATTATCCTAAGATAACTGATTGGTAAAGTAATCGTGTGTTTAGGCGTAATTCGTTTCGAAATCGTTCAGACTCTGTCCTGATTGGATAGTCCGATCATATCATCGGATAGTCCGATCAGAGGATCGGATAGTCCGATCACCAAATCGGATAGTCCGATCTATTTTTCGCTGCATTAGTTTGATAATTTTAAAAACGCCTATTCACCCCCCTCTAGGCGACAACCTCTGTCCTTTCAATTGGTATCAGAGCTTGGTCTCTCATTTTATTAGACTTAACCGTCTAGAGAGTAAATGATGTCGACTAGAGGATTAGAAAACTCACACTATCTACCTGTACTAATTGGCTCAAATTACGCTCATTGGAAATTAGTTATGACTTCTCATTTTAAATCCATGAGCCCCCAAATATGGTGGATCGTAGATATCGGTTTATCCTCTCCATTAAATGAAGTTAATCCAACTGAAGGAGAGATGAAATGCCTACATCTCGACGCTCAAGCTACTAATATTTTATTTCATGTTGTGAGCGATGAAATTTTTGATAGAATATGCAATCTCAAGAGCGCTCATGAAATGTGGATAAAGGTTCAAGAACTATTTGAATCATCCACTTCCATTGAGGATTGCATTAAGTAAGAGATGTCGGGAGATGAAACCTCAAGCTCTACCTCAAGCTCAAGTGATGAAGAACCGACATCTCTATCAACCTCAACCTCCGCCTCAAGCGACGATGAAGATTCACTCCCATCACTAATCCGTTGCTTCATGGCAAAAGGTAAAATTGAGGTAAGTAATGATGATGATGATGAAGAGCTCTCTTGTGATGAATTTATGAACATATTAAAGGAGCTCAATGAATCTCTTGGGAAGGAGAAAAAGAAGTATAAAATTTTGAAGTTGGAGCATGACTCACTTCAAAATGATTATAACATTCTAAAAGAAAATCATGAAAAAGTCCTTCTCAAGGAATTCACCAAGTCTAGAGTGGATATTGCTACTCAATGTAATTTAGTTGATGAATTGCCTTACCCAATTTCTATTACAAACAATTCATCAAATAAATGTATATCCACCTCTAGCAATGATTTACCTTGTTGCTCAAATTCTATTGCTATTACTTCCTCTAGTGCTTGTGGTACTAACAATCTTGTAGAGGAAAACAATGAGCTCAAGGCTCAAGTCATTAGATTAGAAAATGACTTGAAGATGAGCATAAAGGGTAAAGCCGTTCTCGACGAGATCTTGAGCAAGCCAAGGGCGCCTCAAGATAAGCGAGGACTCGGCTACATCTCCAAGAGGGAGACTAGCAAGACAAGGCACAATGCAAGACACTCAAAGACTATCAAGTGCTTTGCTTGCAACAAGAAGGGCCACTTCGCCTCCGTGTGCCCTAACAAAGTGGAATCCAAGCCACAACCATCAACAATGAGGCAAACCGACAAAGAGCAAGTCAAGAAAAAGAGACGTTCAAAACATACTTGCTACAATTGTCGGGAAAAGGGGCATATCGGTAAGGATTGTCCCAAAGGTATAATCCCTAAGCCTACTCATCATTTCAATGATTATTTGCTTAGGAAGGACAAAAATGGTAATGTGTTTGCCAAATTTGTTGATTCTTCTAAGTCTATGCATAATAGTGACAATCATTTGCTTAGGAGAAATAAATCTAGAAATGTGTTTGCTCATAATGCTAGATTTCCTAAGACTACGAAAAATCATGTTGATCATGTGCTTAAGGAAAATAACAATAGCAAAATATTTGCTAGATATACTAGATCCTCTAAGCCAATGCATAATTTTAATAATCATATGCTTAGAATAGACCAAACTAGAAATAATTTTGCAAAGTATCATTGTCCTCCTAAGCGTTTTCATAAAAATGCCAATCATTTGCCTAGGAGGAATAATTATCGCAAACCTATTCCTAGTCACGTTAGTCTTATCAAAAATGCTAATATTAGGACCATTTGGGTTCCTAAATCTATTGTGACTAACATTGTTGGACCCAATAAGGATTGGGTACCAAAAACCGTCTAAAAGATTTTTAGGTAATGTGAGATGGATTGGACGTTTGGCTTCTTCAAAAGGGAAGAGAACTTAATCATTTGCAAAATGGAGCCAAGCATGAGGATGATCACTTCAATCTTGAGCCAATGCCATCTCGGGTAACAAGTATTTAATTTGATTACTATTTAGATTATAGCCTTGTGTAGGTTATATTGCATTATTCATGAAAATCAATTTAGATTGCTTGTTATATGCTTGATCATGCTTATTAGTTGTTTTGATTGCAATCTTGAGCAAGTTTGGGAAAGTGGCACATTTAGGGGGAGTGTTAATTCATATCCATGTATATTACATCCCTACATGTGCCCATATTTATATAAGTGCTAATATATATTTTCAAAATCAAGCCATTTAGCCAAAAGTCAAAATTTTGTATACTATTAGTATTCTTGTGAAAAACTAATTGCAAAATGTATACAAATGTATTTGAAACGTTTTTCAAAGGTTTTGGCTTCACAAAATCTATGTTGAAAAGAAAATGAATTTCATGATCAAAATCTAGTTACTAGTATCTTGTTTTGGATTTAAACTTATAATTTTCATAGAATTAAATGTAAAATGATTTTGAAAGTAATTCCAAAACGAAAATCCTAGAGTTGGTCATTCTTAACAATTCTCGGTTTCAAAAGACCAACTTATCAAAAGTTATTTAATTTTAAAACTCACTGAAAAACTATACTTGACCCATAATGGTCATATTCTAGCACTTTGTGAGTTTCACCATTTGGATCAATTCTTGTGTAGAATTTTGGTTCAAAATGGTAGTCTAGACTCATACACAAAATCCAAATTGTTATATCTTACCCATTGCCTCTTTTTGAATTTGTGTGTTGATTGAATTTGACTTTGTGGTTTCATTTGGTTCTTCAAAGGAACCCTCTTTGGACAAAAGTCAAAAAGTGTGTTTAAAAGGCCTAAATTTGTGAAAAGCCTTGCAAAAGTATTTTATTATGTATTTCAAAAAGTTTTTCAAGCTTCCAAAAGGAGAAATCCTATCTTGGAAATTAATTTGGCCAAAATATTTGTGTTTAACTCAAATATACCTACAAGTAGTATTTTGGCATTCAAATTGGATTTCATTGTATTCATTAGAAATTCATGGCTTCAAAATGAATTCCAAATTATTCAAGCCATGAGAATCCAAATTATGGATGAAATCAAATTTGAAGTTGCACTTTGTGGTCTTTATGAAATTTGTTTTCATTTTTATGCCTCAAAGCGCATTTCGTCAAAATTGTGCTAATAAGAAAACTCTTTGGAAACAAAAGTTATTCCAAAACCTTCAACATAGTCCAAAATTGGTTTCCTGAAAATTTCAAATCATTTGGAATTTATTTGAAGTGTTTTCAATTGGTTTTCAATCTGATTTCTGGAATTTTCAACAAATCGGAATATCCGATATCAGTATCGGAACATCCGACTTCTGGCAAAATGAACTAATCGGAACATCCGATATCAGTATCGGAACATCCGATTTAAAGTCGGAACTTCCGATTGGCCTGTTTTTTAATTGGATTGGATTTCAAACTTGGTATCAATCTTGTATCCAATTGAATACTCACTTGATCTTTGAAAAGACAAAACTTGTGCAATTCAAATGCAAACAACTCCATGATTCATTTGTTGAATATCTTGGGGAGTTTATTTATTGCAAGTTTTGGGCACTTAATTGCTTCCAAGTGGTATCATCTTATTAATGTACTCTGATACTCTTTCTGAATCTTTGTGATTTAGATTTTAAAATTTAAAAGAAAATCCAAGTTATCTTGATCTATCTTAGATTTTCTTGATCTGTCTTACGTTGTCCATCTCTTTGATACAAAGAAATGTTTATTGCTCTGATACTCATCAATTTTATCAATTATTCTTTCAAGTGATATCAATTCTTAGTGATTTGATTAGAAGTAGTATCAATCGAGCATTTATTCATTTCTTATGTTTACAAATCGGTATCATTGAGTTTCTCCTATTTTGACCATTGGTATCATTAAGACTTATTGTTTATACTTTCAAGTGATATCTTTTGGTTGTTTAAATTCTTTCTTGTGGTATCAGTGAACTCAATTATTTCCTACAAGTGGTATTTTCAATTGCCTCCTTGTAGCATAGATTCGATACCCAAAATTCTTGATTAAGAATTTCCTCCCAAGTTAAAATTGTAAGTTCAATCTCCTAAGAATTCTCTATGTGAGATTCTTTATGCATTGAAATACATAAAGAGGAAAATTCCTAGTTGAGCATTGCTTTTCAAGCAAAATTTGAAAATGCTCATTTATGTTGTTTTTACAAGTGGTATTCTAAAAACTCCAAATATGGTCTGTTTTCATGGTTTCACTCTTTTGGGCCATATAAAGAAAAAGCGTGCGGAATTCTTGAATCTTATTAGAAATTCTCTTGTAAGCTTAAGAGTGAACTCGAATGTGTTTTACCTATTGTCTCTCTTACAAGTGAATGTCAAGAATTAAATTTGAATGAGTTTCAAATATTTTCATTATAAATTGGTATAATGAAATCATCAATTGGTATCTTGAATTTTTCAAATCGCGTGCAAGTTGTATTATCATGTTTATCATCTATATCGTGCATGTTGTACTTAGACATTATCCAACTAACGTGGGTCAAGTTGAAAGATATTTGTTCCTGGAAATCGTGTGCTTGTCTATTGATGTTCAAGGTATTGGAAAAGGGATCATCTTCGACGGTGGGATGAAGGAAATGGAGAGGAGCTCCATTGTCCGAGGGATCTAAGGCCAGGCGCGGTGATCATGACCGATTCGAACATGCGGTAGACAAGAACCGACAAAGGGACGTATTTCTCTTTTGACCATATTCAATAATGTCTTTGCACACCATTATGCTCAATTATCTCATTTTAAATGGTGTTGTATTTTTCAATTGATATCATCAATTAATATCTTTCAAGAGGTATCCTCTAATCCTAAATTACTTTGAAGTGTCATCTAACTTGCATTTGGTATTATCAAGAATTAAAATGTACATATGGGTGACACATTGCAAAGAGGTATGCCCTTGATAATCTTGTGAAATTCTTGATCATGAAAGTGCATTTTACTTATACCATCTTGATTCATGATCTTGTATACATCTTGTGATCATATAAGCAATTCCTTCTTGTGTAATATTCTCTATATGATCGTGATTCTTAGAATTTAATTTGATCATGAGTATGTGCTTAAATTATATAAATTTGCTATATGACCTTGATGTTTAAAGAATAAATCTTCTCCATGTGAAATCATGTTCATGTGTCATGTTTAAGTACCACTTACATCTTGTGAATCATGACCACATTTAAATTGGTATCATTAGAAACATCCATTACCTAAATCTTGGATATAATTGATATCATATCTTGCCTAGATTTAGGGGGAACCTAATATCATTGCCCTATTCCTAGCTCCTTATTTTTATTTTGTTCTTCCTAATCTTTTTATTGAGTGTGCAATCAAGGGGAAGAACAGACTTTTTTGAATGAACAATAATAATCTATTAAGCACTTTTTTTTTGGATTAATGACAAAAGGGGGAGAATTTATGGATTTATCAATTGTCCCCTACTCGATTGTCAAAAAGGGATAATTTGTAAGTATGATCTCTTATTGTTTCTCCGTGTTTGTTTTAATGCAAAATATTTTAATATTGTCATTTGGTGCAATTGATAATAGGTTTGTCATAAATCACTAAAAAGGGGGAGATTGAAAGTGCATCTAGAAACTTATGTTATTTTGGTGATTAATGACAAACGCATATAATGATAATCTATGTAATTGTGTAAATGCTTAACTTAGTGCTTAACAAATGACAAACCTCTAATATGATTATATTGCTAATGAGACTAACATGTTTATTGCCAAGTTGTGTATTAGTATATTAGTCTCATCTATTTAGAGGAAAATCAAGTGGATGGTTAAGCAAAGAATAAGGTATGCAATTTCGGTATCCATTCTTTATTTGTATTGCATTCCTATTGTGCAATTGCATAATGAACATGTTGATTATATATATGCACATTGGGTCATGTCATATTTAGTTGTGCACATGTATTCATTTGAGTTCATTATGCGCTTTGTTTTTAGTATGCATGTATTAACTAGAGTTAAACTTCACATTGCTATAGATTAAATTGGTGCATGCACGTTTTAGTTGCGTATCTTCTCATGCACTTCTCTTAGTGAAGTTTAATCTAGATTTGGATCACATATTCACTCTTATTCCAAATATTATTTGCACATATGCAATTCGTGTATATTCTATCATGTGCGCGTTTAAGTAAAGACCGTGATCCTTTGCCATGATTTAATCGTTTAAATCATATTGGCAATTATCTCTAGTGTATATAGATCAATTACATATTCATCATGATGCACTTAGTAGAGAACATTTATAATGTCAAGTGTTTCCATTCATGTTGTGCTTCGTTATATGAAACACTTGTAGCAATCAATTTCTCACAAATATCAACTTATTCATATCTATTGAGCTTTTGGGACTAATGTCTTTCATGAGTGATTTGGAAAGAATTAGGTCCCGTGTGTGTATGATGACTAAGATATCTTGGAGGATGATCGTTAAGCCAAGGTCAACATGACGACGATGTCACCAAGAGTTGAGGACTAAGTTAAGATCGACTTGGCGTGGAGATCGTCAGAGAGGATAATCAAGTCAAGGTTGATAGGACGAGAGTCTCATGAGGTGAATCGAGTTAAGTTGGACAAGGCGAAGACGTCATCAATCATTTAGTAAAAGACATCATACACATTGCATCCACGGAGAAGATGGCATGCGGATTGAATGTAAGACTTAAATTTCTCGTTTGAATTTGAGTCTAAGAATTACCGTACTATTAAGAGGGATGCGAACGTTGAATGACTTTTAGATGTGTCAAGTGCTCAAGTGATGATCCTTGTGAAAATTAGAGAGATAGTGGTGTTGGTGGTGCCGGAAAGTAAGAATTGTAGGTCTCCCTTGGATTCTTTGTGAAATCTGAATTTACCTTTTGATATTTGGGTAGTGAGACCTTGTTATTTGTGTAGCCCTTGTTCTTAGCTTTCAATAGAGTCCAAGTTCTCTGAAATCGGAGTCCGGAGTCAAAAGTTATGCTCGTTTTGGTCGATATCGGATAGTCGATGCAAAGTCACATCGGATAGTCCGATGTTCAACATCGGATAGTCCGATGAGGACTTAGAAAATTTCTGAAACAGTTTTGAAAATGGGTACTCTCTGGAGATATCGGATAGTCCGATGTTTGATATCGGATAGTCCGATGTTCACTTGGAAATCTGGAGTTTTACACACATCGGATAGTCCGATGTTCCATATCGGAAAGTCCGATCTGTGATTTTTATTCAAGAGAATTTGAATTTCGTGTGGAGTCGATCTGGAATTTTACACACATCGGATAGTCCGATGTTCAATATCAGATAGTCCGATGTGTGTCTGGCCAGGGCATAACGGCTAGTTTTTTGGAGCCTCTATTTAAAGCCCTCTCCTCTCCATTTCGAGGTGGCCGTTACTCCACTGGTTTGAGGTGTTCTCCTCTTGTTCTTGAGCCCCCTAAACACCCCTCTACCCTTAGATCTAAGTTATCCCCTTTTGTGTGAAGGGTTGGGAAGAGTTTGAGGAGTGAGGTGTTAGGTTGAGTGTGTGTTGAGGAAGTGTTGATCTTTGAGCACTTGATTTCATCTCCAAGCTTGTTCTTCGTGAGCATTTGTTACTCTTGGAGGTTGAGGACTCCTAGACGGCTAGGAGGTCGCCTACGAGCCACCGGAGCTTTGTGTGGTTGGCCGTGGGAAGTTTGTGAAGGTCGATTCCGCCTCCGCAAGGGAAGGAATCAAAGAAATGAAGACCGGCGAGTGCATTTGTGCAACACCGGGAGGAAGAGGGTTGAAAGAGACCCCGGCTCAAGCGTCAAAGGAGTTGAAACCGGCGAGTGCATTTGTGCAACACCGGGAGTAAGAGGGTTGAAAGAGACCCCGACTCAAGTGTGACCGAGCCGCCTCAACGGAGACGTAGGATCCCCTCAAGGATCCGAACTTCGAGAAAAATCAACCTTGTGTCTTCACTCTTTCTGTTACTTCTCTTACCTTGCTTATTGCTTATTGATTATTGCTTGAATTGCTATATTGTCTTGCATCAATCTTCCTAGCAATAGCTATCCTGTTAGTTAGATATCTATTCATTGCTTAGATTATCCTAAGATAACTGATTGATAGAGTAATCTTGTGTTTAGGCGTAATTCGTTTCGAAATCGTTCAGACTCTGTCCTGATCGGATAGTCCGATCATATCATCGGATAGTCCGATCAGAGGATCGGATAGTCCGATCACCAAATCGGATAGTCCGATCTATTTTTCGCTGCATTAGTTTGATAATTTTAAAAACGCCTATTCACCCCCCCTCTAGGTGACAACCTCTGTCCTTTCAGGTGGAAGAAAATAATTGATTTCGAACGGTGATTATAGATCCATTTGATTTTGATGATCTAAGGTTCATAATTAGTTCTAATTGTATTATATTCAACATCTAACTTGGTAAAGAAAGAATTTGAAGATTGTTTAGATCTAGGTTGTAGATCCATGTGTTTTTGTTGATCTAAGATTAGTAATTGATTCGAATTGCATTATATTGAAGATTTAGCTAGTTTGGTAAAGGAAGAATTTGAAGATTGTTTAGATCTAGCTTGTAGAATCATTTGTTCTTTGTGATCTAAGACTTGTAATTGGTTCTAGTTGCATTATATTTAAGATCTAGTTAGCTTGGTGAAGAAATAATTTGAAGATTATATTTAAATCTAGCTTGTAGATTCATTTGTTCTTTATGATCCAATATAGTAATTAGTTATATAATTGCGTTATATTCAAGTGTAGCTAACAGTACATAATTAATTTAAGAATGTGTGCATGCTCACACATAGTGTACTTCAATATTTAACACAAATTGTTATATGTGTAGCTAAATGGACCGAAGCTAAATGTACACTAAGAACTATATGAGTGTCGAGTACACTAATGGCGTCTCCGCTTTTAGAAAAGCTACGTAGGAGGATATATTTAATAAGGGGTGCAATTTATGTCTTGTTTGTGTATTGACTAAGAGAATATAAGGATATTTCGAAACTAGTGTAGATCAAAGCACACTTGATTCTAAGGGTTTTGAAAGGGATATACGTGTTGGACCAGTCATAGCGAAGTGCAGACTATACAAGAAGCAAGCAGTATAAACATCGCTATCGAAGTTAACAATATATCGGATGACCATATCGATTGTGCTTCCGATGAGGATATGTTGCACGATGGCAATCTGGATCAGATGTTGCGCAATGCAGAAGGGAACCGTGATGACAGAGAATATGGTAAATTTCAGGGTTTGATGGATGACTCGAAGAAACCTTTGCTCCCGGGCTGCAAGTCAAAATACACAAAGTTGTCATCTGTGCTTGAACTGCAGAAATTGAAGGCAAGCAATGGGTGGTCCGACAAGAGTTTCACGACGCTGTTAGGTTTATTAGCGACATGCTTTCAGAGGGAAACTAGTTGCAGATAGCCACCTACAAAACCAAGAAGGTTCTTTGTCTCTTAGGAATGGAAGTAGAAAGAATATATGCATATCCAAACGACTGTGTCCCCTTCTATAAAGAGTACATAAACTTGCATATATATCCGATTTGCAACTCATCTTGGTACAAGCATAAGAATCAATTAGATAACGACGGCGAGGTCATCGAGGTAAAGAAAAAACCTCCTGCAAAGGTGACATGGTAATTGCTTGTATTTCTCTGTTTGAAGCATTTATTTGTGAATTAAAAGTGGCAAAATTGCAGGGTTGGCACTTAGAGGAGCATAAGAATGATGGAATGAAAAGGTACCCTACTGATTCCACCTAATAGAAAAATATCGATAGGTGGTTTCAAGAATTTGGTGTGGATCTAAGGAATATAAGGTTTATATTGAGTACAGATGGAACGAATTGTTTCGGTAACATGAATAGCCGACATAGCACTTGTCTTTTGAATCTTTGTATCTACAACGTTCATCCTTAGTTGTCTAAGAAGCAAAGGTATATTTTGTTGTTTGTACTTATCCAAGGCCAAACTAACCTAGGAATGATATTGATGTGTACCTAGCACCATTGGTGGAAGATCTGAAAAGCACTATGGATTCGCATGGTACAGGTATGGGATGTGTACAAATGAGATAACTTCATGTTGCACTGCTTATTGTTATGCACTATAAATCATTACACTGCCCTTACTAAACGAGATAACTTCATTTTGCACTGCTTATTATTATACACTATAAATAATTACACTGCCCTTACTAACATGTTGGGCTAGAGTACAAAAGGAGCCAAAGTCTACACTCACTACTTAGATGATACTGAGTGTGTGTGGCCAAATCAATAATGTAAAATCGTGTACATGCGTCACCGTAAGTTCCTTCGAAGGAATTACCCATACCGCAAGATGATAAAATAATTCGACAAAAGCAACGTAGACGATTCAACTCCAAAGCCTTTAAGTGAGAGAGATATTCATGATATGGTTAAAGATTTGAATATTGTGCATGGAAATGAACGTAAATCAAGGACTTATGAGAAGAGCATTTGGAAGAAAAGATCAATATTTTGGAACCTACCTTACTGGGGCACCTAGAAGTTTGCCACTGTATCGACGTCATGCATGTGGAGAAGAATATATGTGATAGCATGATTGGTCTCTTACTGAACATTAAGGGCAAAACAAAGGATAGTATCAATGCACGACTTGACTTGGTCGATATGGGTGTAAGACTTGAGTTAGCACTGAAAGAGATCAATAAAGTCCGAATGTACTGCGAACCTGCTTGTTACATCCTGTCCAAGACCGAGAGAACTGAACTATGCTAGTGCTTACATAGTGTGAAAGTTTCGTCTAGTTACTCCTCCAACATGAAGAGATTTGTTTTGGTGCAAGATTTAAAATTAACTAGCATGAAGTCTTAGGATTGTCATGTGCGATAACACAGATACTCCCTACTACAATTAGAAGTATTTTGCTGATCAAAGTCCAAGGGATAATCATAAGATTATGTTATTTTTTTAACACAATTGCTTAGAATTTTATCGATCCTGAAAGACTAGATGCTTTGCAGGCCTAGGTGGTGATGACTCTATGCAATCTTAAGATGTATTTTCTCCATCGTTTTTTGATATCATGGTTCATCTCATTGTTCATGTTGTGAGAGAGATAAAGATGTGCATACCGATATTCCTATATAATATGTACCCATTCGACAAGTACTTGAGAATTCTCAAGTCCTACGTACGGAATCAATCTCAGCTAGAGGGTAGCATTGTTGAAGGTTATGCAACCGAAGAAGTCGTCGAGTTCTGCGTTGATTACATAGCTTAGGTTGAACCGATAGATATGCCTCGATCTCACCATGAGGGGAGGCTCGAGGGTATCAGGACCATCAGAAGGAAAGCAATCATGCCTAATCCGTTGCGTGTACTCGAGCTCATTTCACGATTTTGTAACATATGGCTATAGTGTCCCCGTATATTGTTGAGCACAAGCATTGGCTAAGGCAAGATAATACAATGCGGCATGAGTTTTAGATCACGAGACAGCATAACCTTCAGTTTAACAAATGATTGAATGAACGACCCATCACTAGGAGCTCATCAGATGACAAGCCGATATGGTTGGCAAAAGGGCCAACTTTTACAATGTGACATAGAAAGGGTACAACTTAAATAGTTACACATTTTACACTAGAGATCAAGATATGAAGAGTACAAACCAGAATAGCGGTGTCCGCATAGATGCATTCAATACCACTGGGTCAACATGGAGCTCCTACTAAGCGTTTGTACAAGAGATTTAGGAGCTCGACTATGTACTTTTCAAGATCCCCTGTTTCGGTGTCGTTGGGTTCACCTCCAGTAAGTGAAGGTTGACAAGTATGGTACCACTATTGTAGACCTCAAACGTGTTGGATACCAAGACGAACCATTCATATTGGCTAACCAAGTCATTCAAGTCTTCTATGTAACCAACCCATCCAACAAGAAACGCCACATAGTTCTTTAGAGAAAAAGAGGATTGTCGGAGTTGAGAATGTAGTAAATAAGAAAGAATACAATTAATTTGACGAGTTGCCTCCTATCGAAAATGGCATAACGATCAAGAAAGAACAACTTGAGGAAGCAAGTTACACACGCATTGATCATCGTGAAGAGCTAATTTTTATATAAAAAATAAGCAAGTGGAGTTATGATGAGGTCATCATGTTTATTTGTCATGCCTTTATGTACAAAAGTATATCTATAAGTATATCATATATCTATTTTTCAATATTACAATAGCATGCCAGGCTTGTTTTTTATGACAGAAGCAATGTTGGTGGTTTTGAGTTGATTATTTATGGTTCACAAGACTCTAAATTCAACCAACTCTTTTTTTATACACCAAGGTTAACGACCACTCCCTTAGAGGTCCCAAGTAGTCACGACCACTCCATTTGAAACATAAATACTTGTGTTGATTTATGTAACTAGCTCATGGGTTAATATAATTGACTAAAAAGCATATTATTGTGGAGAATTAGGTGTGAAATAAGAGAGATCTTCAAGCAAGATTTGCTTTTGGCTTGTTCACATCAGAGAAGGTTCTGGTACAGAACCATCTTTGATAAAGGCCCCTTTTATATAATTGTAACCAACCCAGCCTTTGCCCCCGAAATCCCCTAACCTTGGCCCCCGACGAACTCCTCCTGCGGCGGCCTCCTCACGTGTCAACCTTGCTCCACCTCCTCTCTGCGTCCTCTCTGCTGCCGTTGGCTTCACCACTTTCGGATCTGCCTCCTCCTCCCCACGTCGTCGGCTTCACCCCCTTCAAAGCCACCGCCTCCACCCCGCGCCATCAACTTCGCCCCAGTCCCGATCAGGCAACAAATCCTCTCCTAGGTCCCCAGCTCCCCAGGTTTGTCACTGCCTCCTCCCCCAGTTAGTCCACTTCATTAGTTTTTTTTTCATTTCTACATTGATGATTGTTGCTCTTGCTATTGATTTAATGCATTGGACCGGTTCCTTTTTACGAATTGCAATGAAATAGGGCAATGTGCTGAGCTACAGGGACTTGTTCTTGCTTATCTTGTGTTGAACCTTGGAGTCTTATGCTAAACTTGTCTTCAGATTTTACATTAGTTTTGCTCTTCAGTCATTTGAGGCTGAACATGCCTCCATTGTGCTTAGAAAATGCCAGATACTAATTAAGTATCCGTCTTTATTGTATCCCAACTAGGGGAAGCCTGCAACTTAAAGTTATTTGAACATATCTTGAATTGGATTAGAACTAAAAACATTACATTTTACCATCATATTATGCACAAGGCCATACTCGCTATACTTCTTAACCATAGAGTACTTCATAGGAACAATAGAAGTAAAAAAATTGAAACAATGCCCCTAAGACTCATCGCATCAATATATGATTTATCTCATTAATACCTAGTAATATTATTGCTTTTCACAAAAACTGAAAATCAACATTTTTTACATGAACATGTAATTTCCTTCCAATTTGAAATTTTATAATTCTAGCAGCACCTCTTGTGCTACAGTGTATCTGCAAACTGCATTGTATATTAGTCCCCTTAGTCTATACATTTATTGTTATTTGAACCATAGTCATTAATATAATAACCTATTTGGTCAAATTGTATTATCCGAATCATTGTCATGCTACATAATGTGTGTTGAGGAAGCCTTTTTTGTTGTTGTTCTAACCTCCAAGCTGAGAGTCAGATTGTTTGTCAATACATTAAGCATCTCAAATCCAAGTTTTATAGTACATGGTGTATGTAAAGTGGTTAGCAGAAATACTAATGCTAAAGCATGCCATTCAAAGTCTTAACAAAAGCTCAACTACATAATTCCCAGATATGTACTTGATATTCTCGTATTGTGTCTTGGCCAAACATTACTATTTTGAACTTGTTTCACGTGAATAAGAAATTTTTGGTACTTCATGCTTTATAGTGCATAATTTAGGAATGTAAGAGTTCAAGGTCTTATTTACTTAGATAATTGTCTAATTCAATTAGTGATTAATTGACCACGGTTAAGTAGATATAGAAGATTAATCTCTAGTAGCCCTACACCTTGTGGTAAGGAGGGTGAAGCTCTAATCTTTAGCAACCCGACACCTGAGAGCACTCTGTCATTTAAAGTACATGCTTAAATACCTGATTTTGAGTGTATGAAATCATTACATCAATTTCATTTGACTTCAATTTCAATATCCAAATATGAATATGTGCATGTATATCTGTGTGTATAAATAGCTGAGTACAACAAATAGAAATAGGGCTTAAGATTATGAAATGCTCCTAGATGCATGGTTCATGGCGTGCTTGGACACGTGGATCCAAGCATGTTCGAGAGCGAGGTCTCGAGGAGTTCTTGGTGCTCAGACACCAATTTTAATTTTTTATCATTCTTCTTACTTTATTCTTTTGATCATTGTCTTAATGTTTGTTTATAGGTTAGACGTGACTCGAGTGCGTAGTCTCGAGGGATTCTGAGTGCCCGGACACTTAGTTTCTTTTTGTTGTTCTTTTTTATCATTAGATAGATATTTCTGAAATAAAATGGTGAAAGAGAGCGAAGCGATCTAATCTCTTTCCTTGTTCTAAAGAATAAATAAATACTTTTTGAACCATAATCTGTCTAGTACAAAATATCTTTCATCTTGCAAATATAGTGCTCATATAATGACAATAGTCCAACTTGATCCGAGATAAAAAAATTTAACTTTCTTAAATCAAGATCTAATTTACTTTCCTCTGCTTACAATGGGAATTGTTCATTTACCAACTGGCCTGATCTTTGAATACCTAACACAGTCTAATTAAAAAGAAGATGGCATCCCCTTATTCCTCTTTGCAGGATGAATGTGATGAGCCGACGAAAGGAAAACCAACTCGTGGTTCAAGAAGAGCAAATAAAAGGCCCGTGGACCGATATACCATCACGGCGGTCAATCTGTAGGATGGGGCCCTTATCGAACTGAGGAAGGCAACGACAACATTCTAGACATTGTGTGAGATAGTTGGACTGGAACAAGTCCCCATCACCTATCCAGCCTAGAAGTTGCTAACTGACAAGGAGCGCAATAGCTTGCTGACAAAAAAATTTGCATCGTTCAAGATCCCTGAAGATTCCATGTGCCTAGTGTGACAGTATGCTTTGCTAGTGGTAGGAATGGTGTGGAAGAACTTCAAGAGCACGCTCATCATAGAATACGTCAAGAAGGACAGTACTCCCTACTCTAAGTATGGGTTCATTAATGAGGATGTACGGCAAATGTGAAGCTCACAAGGCCCTCCCTCACAAACTCGACACTGTTGGGTACGCGGGTAAGAGCGCGCAATGGAGGAGGGAAGATGAGGAGCCTCCTACCATTTGCATCGATCGTTGATGAGCGCACCTGAAATTGGCTAAGAGTAAGATCACATGCCATGTCTTCTGGCACCGTGTCCTTTACAAACCTCGCAGACGAGGAAGTGTGTGAATGCCTGGTAAGATATCGAACTACCAAGTTTGTAATTATTTCATAACTTCATAAGTGAAATAACATGTCGGGATCTTGCAAGAAGTGTTGAGTACACAATATTTTGATGGATCTTTTTTACCAGACAGGGAGAAAGATGTACACTCTACGGCCTAGGGAAGCAAGGAACACGCTAGTCGCACGTGAGGCAGAGGGGTTTTTGTACCCTAGAAAACTAGATTCCCAGTGTAACACCCTGGCACCTCGTGCCCCGAATATTACACCCTCTAGCACCAACAACTACAAATCGCTAAGAACAAATATTCACAAAGCAAGCGAACAACTAGGAGGATTGTCAAAATTATTAAAAATTTCGCAAAGACTCCCTAAAACTAGGACATCCACTCAAGCAGAGTAAAACATTTGCGTTATAAGGTATCATTCTAGCGGTCCTTAGTTAACCAATCACACATCCAATAGAAATTAATCAACTCCACCCCATAATTATTACAGGACAGGGACTCATTAAACATAACCGCAACAACCTTTTACAAGAATCTTTCACGAGCTATTAAGATCAGAATTATAAATCAACATGATGGAATAGTGATGATGCAAAGTGATTGTGCTACTACCCCCATCCCTGCATGCCGGCTTCAATACACCTACAAACATTAAATAACAAGCGTGAGTTCAAACTCAGCAAAGTACACGAGAATAACAGTTCCAATTTATCAAGTAAAACAAAAGCATGAACACAAGAGCAAGTAGTACGAATGAAACACCATACGAACAATACGCATTTATACCCATTTAAAGCAACAACTTGATCATACCACAAATTTGCCGCAATCAAGTCATCAACTTGATAATAAACCATTCAATGCCCAAGAACATTACTTAACTCTAAATCACAACGTCTCCCGACTCAACCACCCGGCCCCTTTTTTACAACTCAAACCATTTTTATCACTTTTAGTTGAGTTCACAACTCGACTTCCCTCCACGATATTCATACAACATAATTATCACGGCAATGAAATGCGCTAACTCATCGAATTCGACTCAACCTTCCTTTACCATCACCGCAACCCATACTTGCAATGCTATGCAATGCGATATGTTTCCATGTTCAAATGCACTTTTCAACGAGTATACCGGTCACCCGCCATGGAAACGATCCATGAAGACTTTCTCATTCACATGCTTATATACCTTCTCAGTCACATTCTCATTTATGCAATGCAATGCAATGCAATGCATCATGCCTCTTTGCGTAGCACATACCGGTATTGCCGAGCACCACCCGTCGATGTGTGCCCTCAAACCCAACCATCCCGTGGAAGTGGCCTGCCGAAACAGGACTTGCCCGCTACCCAGTAGCGGGTCTTACGCTAATTAACACCGCTCCCATCCACGCCAGTGGATGGGACTACGGGGTAGGATCTCTGAGCACTCCGGATTAGTCATATATTCCACATGACTTTCTCACCGACCTGGCTCGATGCACTTTTCATGAATGCACTTATGCAAATGCCATTCCCCACATTCTTATGCATATTCTCCACATTTATAACGTTATGATCACAATTAACTTCTATACTCTTATAAATACCATACTCGCAAACTATGGCCACAATCAAGCCATTCTCATGATTTCAACATCCATGTTAGCCTAACCATACTAATGAACATCTAATCGATTCGCATACATACTCAATTCCATTCCCAGACAAGTACGCTTAAGTACAACTCTTGTAAATTAACCACGAGTATCCACGCACCCCATACTCGCTACTCAACGCAATATTAACAAAGGAACAAAAACTTACCAAGATTAAGGCTTACTAATGACCACTCGAATCCAGTAGCTAATCACGCCCTCGAAGGGACGATCACCAATATAACTCATACTTTCCACAATCAATAGAAATTAGCCATGAACAGATAAAGATCAACGAACAACTCAATTATGCACACAACTCGATGTACTTGCCTTTACCGACACGAGAGGCAACTCGGGGTCGAGACCACCCCCGAAGACACTCACCCTGAAAAACAACGATTGCGTAAAAGAATAGGTCAAGGTCCGACTCAATACCTCAATACATGACAAAATCTCAACCTTTTGCCAAAAACAGTCCCAATTCCCACTAATGGAAACTCCGGGCAACCCACTAGACAGCAAACATTAAACCTTAATAATAAGAGAACACACTGACAACTCTCTCAATTTGGGATCTTAAGCATAATCATTAACAAATTAAGTTAATATACAATAGGATGATCATAATCAAATGGTAGTAACTAATTCTTAACTCACTCATTTGAACTGAGCCATACAAAAAGTAATAAGGATCAAGTCCTAGCATATTATTCACACCCATTACCAGGGTAAGAATGATACCACAGAAGTTCATACACAAATAACACACAACCACGCTCACTAACACGATCTGCCATGGACCTGAAGTGCCTATTCAAGAAGATCACTTAAAAAGTGGAAAGATCATGAAAGCAAAATCTACGATTAACTCAAACAATCATATTGCAAGAGGACAGAGGCAACACGTGAGCTGGACATAGATCAGATTTCCCCGACACGTTGAACAAATTATGCATTGTACAGTAAATATACATCATATATGCGAAATACCCTGGCCTCCTGGGAACCGCACCAAATAAACTACCAAGAAACTACATTCAACAATCGCATTCAACAGAAGTAACATCTAAGTTATTGTCAGAACATATTACCAATAACATACATTCAGGCATCCAAGTTATTGTCAGAGTGTATTACCAAGAAACTGCATTCAATAGAAGTGACATGGGTTGAAACACACTAAGATCCGTGATTTGTTTTGTCGTCATTTCAATGGAGAACTAGCATATAGGAGAATATGGAGTGTTGTAGTCCATAAGAGACATTAGACAATTTAAACAGTTCTATCAAATTCTCATCTTCCCTCCCCTCTCTTCCTGCCCACCTCCACCATGCCAATCAAACCCCTCTCTTCTCAACCTTTCCTCTGTAGTTTCTCACCACCCTTGCATTCTGCCATTACTCAACTAATTGCATCTCAAAACAAGGTTCCTAGCTAGGCAATTGATCAAACACCATATATGCAAGAAAATACCCAAGCTAGAATACCTCAAAGCCAATCCATGGAGGGAGAAGGGAGGTGGGGGAGATGCTGGCCGGAGGAGAGGTCGACGGCGCCGGCAGGGAAGGGGACCCGAGGCAAGATCGCCACCGGGAGGGCAACCTGCTGTCGGCCAGAGCGACCAAGGGCTCGCCACCATTCGCTTTGCCCGATCGCTGGCGGGGGGAGGGACACACTGCTCTCGGCTGCTTGGTGCTGCTCTGCCACCCAAGATCGCTCTGCTGGCCGGGCGCCAGATCTTCTTCTGCTTCTTGATATCGCCACCAGGGAAGGGCGCAGGGAGAGGCGCCAGGGAGGAAACCAGGGGCTGGGGCGACTTGGCAAAGCCGACCGAGCTGGGAAGAGGCGGCCGAGGGAAAGCTAGTCACCGGAAGGAGCTCGGCTAGGGAGGCGCGCCGGCAGGGGACTGGAGAGGCGGTCGGCAGTGCTGGATAGGAGGAGCCAGCCCCTGGGAGCAAAATATCCCGAGAAGGAGAGGAGGAATCGGCAGGGAACTGGGAAAAGAAGACAGCCCAAGGAACTTTCAGCCACACATTAGGAGGAAGAGAGAGAGATTAGGTTAAACGGTAGGTGGAGAGGGGAAATTCCAAACATACCCCTCACAAACCTAAATCTTTAACCTTAACCCCCCCAGATGGGCCAACCACCTCTGAGAATACCTGCCAGATGGCCCCAGGTCAGACGGCGAAAGGCCCAAAATTTGGGGCGAGGTTTCGCAGTATTATGCCCAGACAACTCCAACAAATACCAGAGTAGGAAGAGAGTCAAAGCCGAGCATGAGGAACATCTTGTAGATAAGATTAAGGAAAGGATGAGAGATGAATTCAGTAATCAGATAAGAAGCCTTGAGGAAAGGATCAATAATTATGAGAGATGGCCCACGCAAGTCCCGAACGTACGTACGTAGTTCAGCCCCACTACCCATAAGAGCAGCTATGTGTCCATCGCTCACATAGATGAAGACGATGGCAAATTTTCTATCTGTGACATCAAGGTACTAATATATATCTATTGAATGCTTCATAGATATAACTGTTATACATCTTAGCTAATTGTGTACCATTATGTAGGAGACCATGTGGTGCAGTCTCCAATCGAGACTTGCCAATGGCTCTGTTCCCTTTAGGCTGCTTGGGAGCTCGCGTATCCATCCGATCAAGGGACGCTGGTGCATTGTACCTAGGTAGCACTGGGTTTCACAAAGGTTAGTGTGGACGATATACATGATATTTTCAAGGCCGTCGTGTTGTAAATTTCTCCAAACGACGAGATCGTGACACTAGGAGATGCCACTGGTGCATACACCCAATGGCCCAGCAGCGACATCTTCCTAGACGCCCATCCTTCGGTACCTGAAGTACTTGCACTACCGGAGTTGCCTACTGCACCTCATCAGGCCAACAAATCAGCTATCATGCCCTGTGCATCACATGCCTTTACGTGGGATCGTGCCCACTCATCTTCCGTGAAGACTCCCTTTAGTAGAAAGTAAGGTAATAGCAAATCAATGCAGATTATGAGGGATCTTGACTATCTGATTGCCCCATTGGCCTGGCTATACAAGCTAGAAGAGCCTTTAGTAACTGGAGAGTGTCTAAAAAACTTTACAATAGCTTGCTTTAGACTTCATGATTGGTACATGGAACAAGCCAACAAGCAAGTGCCACAACCACTCGATGTAACGGAGATATATGTCTAGGCCACTCGTGTGATATGATTAAGGAAGTGCATGGCCATGCCGTGATTGAGAAGTCAATCACAACTTATTAATATATCACGGATCACGAGATGGATTGAACTATCAAAGGATGACATACTTCGCTTTGAGTTCGATCTTCATATAGTTTGGCAAAGGATTATTACATGAGTACTTTTGAAAGGTTCCATCTCGATTTGATCATATGCATTTGGGAGTTGGCATGCTCGCAAGAACCGCTACCAACTATTGGATTGGAAAAGGGTTTTTCGAATCTATGTCCAAATGTACATGAACCTCTGGTCACACACTTAATCTGCCGGGCGCATTAATTCGGATTGATCCGTAAATTAATGGACCTCGTGGGCTTAACGCTACCGATGGGCCCCGCTTAGGGTTTCGTCGCGTGGCTATATAAGGAGAGGGAAGGGTGGGCGTATGTTGTTGTTCACGCCCGTAACCCTAGCCTCCACCTCTCATTGCCCTTGCCGAGCGACACGGTGCTTGCACGCGACGCACGCGCTCCATCCCGGACGTGGATCATTGTGGTGACGCCGCTTTGCTATCGCTGGCGTGGCGAGACGATCCGCAGCGAGGACGATCCGCGTGAGGACGATCCGCGTGAGGACGATCCACGGCGAGGACGATCCGCGCGAGGACGATCCACGGCGAGAACGATCCACTACACCAACGCAACGCGAAGGATTCCGTGAATCGCGCCTAGTGGTAATACAATCTGTGATCCCTTTCTTGCGAGTAGCTTTTCCGGATATGCGGTAGAAATTTTAATTTGTGCTAGTGTAGCATACCGCGCCCCCAACAAAGGGTATCGAGCCATCTCGTAGATTTGTGATCCGGATGTTACATATGTGATATGGGGATAGTAGATTAGATCTATTACATGTTCTGCGGTTCATGTGATGAATTGGTGGAGGCGACTATCGATGAGATCGATCGGTTTAGCGTTTGTGGGAAGTGCAATCCGATTCAATCTTGATTTGGGTGAGTCCGCTCATGGTACGACGCTGTTCTTTACCGGCCGGGTTACCGCCATCGTGGTTTACGATCGCGACCATATGGGACCAAGCCAATCGATTGAATCGAGAGAGTGCAATCCGATTCAAGCTTGATTTGGGTGAGTCCGCTCATGGTACGACGCTGTTCTTACCGGCCGGGTTACCGCCATCGGTCTACGACGCGACCATATGGGACCAAGCCAATCAGATTGAATCGATTAGGTCAATTTGATTGATCCATGGAAATTTTGAGGACGTTTTCTTTGGCGTAAGACATGCCTCCAAAAATTTCAAGGGCGCTGCCTCGACCCGCCTCACGACCGCCAGGGATTACCAGCGGGCGCCGCCTCAGCCTCAAGCCTGGCCGCCGCCTCGATCTTGACAGCGCCGCCCTGAATTTACAGGGCGCGTTCCTGAACCCCGACACCGTCAGAGAATCGCTTTGTTTAACTCTTTTGCAGGATGTTATATGTGAAATAGTATGGCCTATGTGTATGTGATGCATGTAACGCTTACATGGCTCAAGGTACAGGTCAAGCCATAAGGCTATTTCATTATCAAATTTGTATAACGGCCTGCGTGTCGACTTGTGATGTTTGAAACCTTCATGTAAATTTCATTATCTAAGTTGTAAGGAGTTGCATCTACTATGATGAAGATGATGGCAATCAAGCATGATGGCTAGGTGAACAATCAAGCAAGATGGCCAAGTGAACCAACAAGCATGATGATGAAGATCCTAATGCTAAAGGCCATACTATTTCACAGCTTAATCTTGATTTTCTGTGGATGTGTGGTTAATCCTTGCTATTTTCTTTATGCTCATTGCATGTGATGCCATGTTCATAGTAGATATTGTTCATCCCCATAGTTAAACAAATTTTAAATCAAATATGTCCACCCTATTGTTGCACCTATCAAGAATTTAGATCATTATTGATATGACTGCCAAAGTAGTATATCAATGACTATCTTAATAGATGATAGGGATGTGTTGGACACATCACGCATAACAATGGTAGATTTAATCAAGCTATCAAAACGGTTTTGGGCTTGAGGACATAAGTGGTTGAGTTTTGATTTCAGTAATGAAGGAACAAATACAAGACAATTGGTGTCTAGGAAAACACACATGAGGCTAGGTTTCTTAATTGGCACCGAATCGGGAAGTGCTCCTCCTCATGTGAGCCCTAGGGGCAAGTTGACTCGGCCATGAGTCGAGTTGATTTGAGTCATTCATTACTTGTTTTCATGCTCAACCAACAAGAGTTACATAAGATGTAATTAGCAAAGATGTTGCTTACCTATGTCATTAAATCTCTAGCAGTGATGCCAAAGCTCACTAGTGTTTGATGAATATGGATCTTGAATACTCACTATGTGTCCATAAAGAGGGCACATGATAGGAGTATCTTTTATTAAAATGTTTAATGAAAGTTTTACATAAACATAGTGCTTAGAAACTTTGCATGTTTTTGTTGTAGTTCAATGGCACCTGCTACTCCTTCGGTTGGACCTGGTTTTGCTTTGAGATCGGTTTTGGAAAAGGAAAAACTTAATGGGATAAATTTTGTGGATTGGTATCGCAACCTGAGAATTGTTCTCAAGCATGAAAAGAAAGACTATGTTCTAGAGAATCCAATTCTGATGAACCAAAGAAAATGCTTCTCGCAATGAAAAGGCCGAGTATGAAAAACATGTTAATGCCTCAGAGGGTCACCGTCTCATGCTTGTCACCATGGACTCGAGCTTCAAAAGCAATATGAGGACCAAGATGCTTACAATATGATTGTGGGCTTAAAGGACATGTTTGGGAACCAAGCAAGAGCCGAGATATGGTATCTCCAAGCTTTTGTTTGCTTGCAAGTTTGGTGAAGGTAGTCCGTCCACCCTCATGTAATCAAAATGATTGGTTACATTGGGAGATTGAAAAGCTCGATTTTCCCTTAGCCTTGGTTTGGCTACGGATGTGATTCTCCATCCGCCTCGAGTTTTGAGCCGCTCATTATGAATTTTCATATGAATAGCATGGAGAAAAGCCCCGACCAACTACATGGGATGCTCAAGTCTCGCCGAGGAAAGCATAAAGAAAAAACCTAATCATGTGATGATGGTTCAGAAACCACCGCTTTCAAGAAGAAGGCTAAGGCCGGAAACAAAGGAAAGGGCAAGGGCAAGGGCAAGGTTGAGATCGCGAGTCTCAAATCTAAGCTTGAGAAGCTTACGATTGGCCCTAAACCGATGCTCGCAGGCTTCTATTGCAAGAAGTTAGGACATTGGAAACGAAATCGCATGCGGCACTGGCGGATAAGAAGAATGGGAGTGTGACTTCCACTTCAGTATTCATGTTGTAGAAATTAACTGCTACTTCTAATCTTGCCTCTTGGGTATATGATACCGGATCGGTTGCTCACATTTGCAATTCGATGCAGGGCCGATAAAGAGTAGAGACTTGGCAAAAGGAGAAGTGGATCTTCGTGGGGAATAAAGCAAGAGTTGCGTGTCATGCCATTGGCACCTACCCATTGCATTTGCCTTCTCGGATTAATTTTAGAACTCAATAATTGTTATTTTGTTCCATCTTTGAGTAGAAACATTATTTCATCTTCTTGTTTGGAACATGAAGGTTATGATTTCGAATAAAGAACTTTGTTTGTTCGATATTTTGAATGATATGTATTATGGCCGATGCCCCATGGTAGATGGGTTGTACGTGCTTGAACTCAAGAAAAACCTATCTACAACATTAATGTGAAAAGGCTTCGTCCAATGATGTGAATCCTACCTTTTTATGGCATTGTCGCTAGGCCACATAAATGAGAAGCGCATGAAGAAGCTCCATGTCGATGGACTTCTAACCTCATTTGATTTTGAATCATTTGAAACATGTGAGTCTTGTTTACTTGGCAAGATGATAAAAGCCCTTTCACATGTGTTTTGGTGAAAGGGCAAATGAGTTGTTGGCCCTAGTACATACGGATGTATGTGGACCAATGAGCTCTAGTGCTAGAGGTGGGTTTCAAAGATTTTTGCAACTTTTATCGATGACTTTAGTAGATATGGATATATCTACTTAATGAGGCATAAATCTGAAACATTTGAAAAGTTTAAAGAGTTTCGTAACGAAGACAAAATCAACTTGGCAAATCAATAAAACACTTACGATCGAAGATCGTGGGGGTGATATTTGAGCTCCTTTAGTAGAAAGTAAGGTAATAGCAAATCAATGCAGATTATGAGGAGATGTGGATCGGATCTTGACTATCCTTCTTTGTGGGGTATCCTAAAGAAACAAAAGGATATTACTTTTACAAAAGATTGCCCCATTGGCGAGAACCATCGAAATTGTTTCAACTCCCATTGAACTATACAAGCTAGAAGAGCCTTTAGTAACTTGGTTGATCGGAGAGTGTCTAAAAACTTTACAATAGCTTGCTTTAGACTTCATGATTGGTACATGGAACAAGCCAACAAGCAAGTGCCACAATGTATATCGAGTATCTCAAATAGCTTCAAGCACAAGCATTTGTTCAACTTCATTGAAAAGAGTTTCTCATGATTGGGAGGGGGAAACGACATTGACAAGGTATTGAAGAGGTTCAATATGCATGAATCCAAGAGAGGATTCATGCCAATGTCACATGGCATAAGTCTAAGCAAGAATCGTTGTCCTTCGACAACCGATGAGCTTCTTCATAGGACCTCTATTGTGATAATAGTGGTGCCATTGCACACGTTAAAGAGCCTCGATCACATCGAAGTCCAAACACATACTCCACGCTTTCACCTTATTCGAGATTGTGAATAGAGGTGACGTGAAGATATGCAAAGTACATACGGAAGCTAATGTGGCTGATCCGCTGACAAAGCCTCTTCCACGTACCCTAAGCATGAGGCGCACACAAGGTCTATTGGTATTAGATGCGACATCTAAGGCTTGTTCGATCTCTTCAACCTCAATGCCCTCGATACCGTGCTCATGAGATGTTGGATATTGTAAGTGTGTGCAATCATAGTCTATATTCATGTAATCTTAGTGGTAATATGTGATCCTTTCTTGCGAGTAGCTTTTCTCGGATATGCGAGTATATATACATACATATATGACTCCTTGCTTTTGTATATATAGATATATGATCCATGAAGTGAAAAAGAACAAACAATCGGTGGGTTTCCTCGACCCACACATAGTCTCAAAGCAAACAATTGACAAAAATTTAAAATTCATCAATGAATACGTGGACGAGGCATGGTGGCTCAAAAAGATAAAGAGTACATACTTTTACCCCACAATTCAGGGTAAGTATTGTACTACTTACTATACTTTAATTTGTACTGTACGCACAACAGAAAGTTAGGTTGAATGACCATGGCGACATACCTTTGTAGGTTTTGCTGAGTTCTAATTGTAATTCACCCAAGAAAGAATCGGGTTATGTACCTTGATTCCTTACAGAGCGGCTGCCATGAATTGAATTCTATCGTGAAATTACTTAACAGATAATCACATTTCCTTCATAGATGACATGATCCTGCATATTATTCAAGCTGTACGTTGCTCCTGGAATTGCCGAGGCTAACTTTTTGGAATCATGTAGGTTGTTCAAAGTGTACAAAGCATGTGGAGGGCCTTTTGGCAAGGATGGGGCGAAGGTAAAGCACAATTTTAAGTTTTTGGTACCCGCTAATACATAATGATCCTATATCACACTCTGTGATAATGCATCTAGAATTAATTGATTCTACATTTGCAATGCCACTAGCAGGGAAAGGGAAACAACCTATATGAATTTTACGTTTGCCATAACATGCAACTCATCCTCAGTACAAACAAAACTGATCAAGTTACAACTGTGTTGGAATATATTGATCTAATTAGAATTCGAGGACAACTCTATTACTTCTTACTGAGTCAGGACATAAATCCAAAAGGCGAGTTCCACTCTGCCTAACTTGAGGAGTTGTGTTATTTCTGAATTACCACTTTGGCTACTTTGTGAAACTTGTGCTGTGAATTTCTTAATTATACTTGTGCATTCAATTGTTAATATATTTGAATTGATTTCTAAAATTAAAGGATGTGATGTAAGTGATGTAATATATAATCTAAGTTGATTTTTAAAATGAATGTGCTATAAGTGGAGTAATAATATGTAATCTGAGATGTCTGAAATGGATGTGATAATATGGATATAATTTGTAATATACTTATTTTAGAGGATATGATTAGCATTTTCTGAGGCTAGCCTGTAAATAGAAAATATATATTAATGAAAATAACATCATCAACAATTCTTTAGGAAAAAGCTGTATGTGATACATATCATATCACAGACGGTTCTGAGTATGAACCGCTTTTGACAACCACTTATCACAGATGGTTAACAATCAAAATTGTTTGTGATATGTTTTTCACAAACGGTTTGTAAACCATCTGTGATAATTATGGATGGTTTACAAAACTATCTATGATGAGTTTTTTGAACCACTCTGATAAGGTTCTGTACTAGTGAGAGGGCATTAATATCTATGACCCAAATAGCACAAAGAGTAGTACAACATTATCTTTTAAGCACAACAACGTAGAACACGTAAGAACTGAAAGGAAATAGCAAAAGCAATGTACCTGACCACGTGCATGCTCTCAAACTTCAATCAAGTGCTATAATATCTGATTGGGAATAGACCTGATAATGGGACCCAACTGCACTATATAATCATAACCTATGAGCAATATCCCTATGCCAAAATCCAATTGTTAATGAATCGATACATATGTTGAGCAATCTTACTCTACATATTTGCCAGAAAGGTCACTGAAAATTCGGGTCAAAGAAAAATAAGATCTTCAGCTACCACACATCAATAAAAGCCAACTGATGCAAGCGTACAAAGCCTCAAATTAAAAAAAAACATGATTTTTTTCCTTTTGTTTGCACTGCGTGAAATGGACGTGATTGAAAAGAACTGTTATTGCAAGACATCTTAGGGACATGTTTGAAACAGGACACTTAATTTTAATGCAGGCTTGCAAACAAATGGAAGAGAACACCAAAATGTAGGCCTAATATTCTGATACTTCTAGATTGAGCATGGACATGAGAAAACAGGAGAATTTCAAGCTATTGGTGTAAATCTGACATAGGATGAAGTGTTAATTTGGCCATATTAATTAAATCAAAATAATCAACTAACGCAATTTAGAATGTCCCATGTACATAACTGCAAATAAGTTGTGCAAGGAACATGAAGCTATTTTCTTTGTTTCATTTCATATACAAAACTTGTATCTTTGGATCTGGTATTCTTCAAAAGTTGTAATATATTGTAAATACGTTTTTGTCAGCCCCGCAAGAACAGCATGCATATCGTTATTAAATTCACCATTGCTGCCACTTGTGAGCACATTTTTGACAGCATCACGTAGCCGCCTGCCAGCCATTGTCGCGAATTCTGTAGCAAAACATAACAATGGAATTTAGGGTGCTGATGCATGACATGAGCACGGGATGTCACAACAAATGCCAATAGATTAAGGCAGCACATGCATTTCTAGCTTGGCAGATATCCAATGAGTGAAGAGTTGGGACTATACCTCCAGGAACACATAAGATTAACCAGCTGACCAATTCTTATGATCTGAATGGGAAGTATTGCATCCGGCACAAGACTACACAAGTCAATACAGGACCCCAAATTAACAAAAAAAATGTGTAAATTAGTAGGTTTGTTTCTCGTTAGAAACCTTGGATCATTTCTAGATAGAGACCTTGGTTCGGATTTGACATAACATGGAGCTTACTCATGACAGACGGCCTATGGTTTGCAAGCGACCACCCATTTGATCACATCACCTCTACCACAAAAAATTGTGTTGGCTCTAAATGTGCTGATATTGGCTATGATTTAAGCTCCGAAACTAAGCAACTCTAGTGGAAAAGTTCAAGTTAGTTAGACATAAAAGTAAGGAATGTGGCATTCAGCAATATTACAGAGAATTATATGATATATCTGCCTATGCAGTTCTGATTTGATGCAGAGATACTTGGTCATCATTAATGGTGACCTTAGTACCAACTATCAAGTCAAATAACTGAATAAGACACTTTCAGAGAAAACTACTTATAAGCATGTATATGGTTATTGAAAAAATGAAGTTATACCACCCAATCATATGGTTCCTTGATTTCACCGGTGTTTAGCAATATTGGTTTTGAACCTTGACACTCAACCTGCTCCTTCCCTGCTGCCTTTAGTAAGTTCCTTATTTCCAGAAAGGGTTTCCTGATAAGAGGTGGTAGCAACTAGCAAGTAGCAACCAGTTAGTATGTATTCTAAAATTGTGAAGCAAGTACTTTAAGATATTATATATTACAATAATATATTGCATTAGCAAGTATTTTAAGTTCGTTGTTCCCATTACAAACCTAATGAGTAATTTAATGACCTAGCATACAGAACTGATCAAATTCAATAATGAATTGTCATTCATGATGAACCAAAGAAACTAGCCCAGATGCCCGTGCTTCGCCGCAAGATGGAATGCATCGAAGCTGCTGTTGGCCTTGATCCCTGCTGACTGCACAGCACACACCTTCAATATCCCACACACAACCTTGCCAGCCCTAGCCTCAAGGTGGAGCGTTGTGTCACCCTTCTTCCTAGGGCTGTCCTTGTTCCTCCTCTCCTTGAAGCTCTGCTGCTTCTCCATGGACAAGAACTTGCTCTTCAACTTCTCTAGAGCACCAAGTCGGGTGATGGATTGCCTCTCCATCTGCAAATCCAACAACTTACTGATTTAACAATTTGATTGCACTATGAAGTCCGAAAATTGCAAGATTTCTTGCAAAATCTAAGAAGCCCCTTTTGATAGAAATCTTGTGTGTCTAGGACCTTCCCCTTATCCTCTAACCACTAGATCTAAGAGTATTTAGTTCATACCTTCGGTGTTGCCACCATTCCCGTTTGATCCCGAGCCATGGTGAAGTAGATGCCTTCGGGTGATGTAGAGGATGCAGCGGCGTTCCCTTCTTACTCCCGTGTGCCTCCTTGCTACTCGTTCGGACGGAGAGGAAGAAGAGGGTGGAGTCGGCGGCGGCCTTCCCGTCACTTCACCGCGCTATGGTTAGATCAGATCTAGGATGTATGTGGGGCACCAGGAGTTACAGCGAACGTTGGTTCGCGTGCCGGCTGGTCCCTCTTTATATATCGCGCGGGTGTGACAGGGGGCCGCAACCATGAAGTTGTTGCGCCCCCGATCAGGGCGCAGGGATGGTTACTGACTCGGTCTTTGACCGAGCCGTGAGATCAACCCAACATTCTCCCCCTTGATCTCGAACTTAATCACTTAGCTTTGAAACTTTATATCTTGATCTATTAACTTTTATATCTCATACTTTTAATTTAACATCCCGCTCCTCCATAGATTGGTGCATCAAGACCAAGGCGTCACAACAGTCAGTTACGTACTGCTGAACTCAATTACTATAGCACACCTCTCTACTTCAAAGCAGAATAACTTTGTCTTTGTGGGAGATGGTTGCTTTGAATGACCCCTATTATCCAGAATCATAGTCTTTCTTTTAAACCCATGCCGGCTACGTGCTTTTCAAACACGTTGGGAGAAAGACCTTTGGTGAGCGGATCCGCTAACATGTCTTTTGTGCCTATATACTCAAGTTCAATTGTTTGATCCTGGATTTTCTCCTTCACAACATAAAACTTAATCTCTATGTGTTTGGCAGCGCCACTTGATTTGTTGTTGTGGGAGTAAAATACTGCTGGCTCATTGTCGCAGTATAATTTGAGTGGTCTTTCTATGCTGTCTACCACTCTCAATCCGGGTACAAACTTTTTAAACCACATTGCCTGCCCGGTTGCCTCATAACATGCCACAAACTCAGTGTGCATTGTTGACGTTGCAACGACTAATTGTTTTGAGCTTTTCCATGATATAGCTCCTCCGGCGAGGGTGAACACATATCCTGATGTGGACTTTCCAGTTGTCTTACACCCTGCCCAATCTGCATCTGCATAGCCCACAATCTCTAGGGCACTTGACTTTCTATATGTTAGCATGAGGCTCTTTGTCCCTTGCAAATCTTGCAAGGCTTTCTACTGACTTTCGATGATCAACTCTGGATTAATCGATATCTTCCAAGCATCCGGTTGTAAATGCTAAGTCGTATGAGTACATATTTGAGTATACATTATGCTTCCGACAGCTGAAGCGTATGGGACTGATTTCATTCGATCGATCTCGTACTTATTCTTTGGACACTGAAAATTCCCAAACTTATCGCCCTTGACTATTGGAGCAGGCGTGGCATTACACATATGCATACTATATCTTTTCAAAACACTCTCTATGTATGCCTTTTGTGATAGCCCTAGCACCCCTCTATTTCTATCTCGGTGTATCTCAATTCCTAATACATAGGATGCTTCACCAAGATCTTTCATATCAAACTTTGAGGACAAGAACTTCTTTGTCTCTAGCAAGATCTTTATCATTTGCTTGCTAATAGGATATCATCCACATATAAAACTAGGAAAATATACTTCCCTCTACTAAACTTTGCATAAATACTGCTTGTCCTCCTCATTCTCTTTGAACCCAAAATTTCTTATAGTTTCATCAAACTTAATGTACCACTTGTCTACGCTTGTTTTAATCCATAAATGGATTTCTTTAATCGACATCCCATATTTTGTTTTCCTTCCATGACAAAACCTTTGGGTTGAGCCATGTACACATTCTCATATAAATCCCCATTTAGGAATGCCGTCTTAACATCCATCTAATGTAATTCTAAATCATAATGAGCAACGAGTGCCATAATGATTCTAAAAGAATCCTTTGTCGAAACAAAGAGAAGGTTTCAGTATAATCTATTCCTTCTCTCTGAGTGAAGCCTTTTGCGACAAGTCTAGCTTTAAATCTTTCAACATTCCTTTGGAGTCACGTTTGGTTTTGTAGACTCATTTACAGCCTACTGTTTTGGCTCCTTTAAGAATTTCTTCTAAGTCCCGACTTTGTTTGTACTCATGGATCTCATTTCATCTTGCATGGCGACAAGCCACTTCGATGAATTGGGACTTCTCATCGCTTCCTCATAAGAGGTGGGATCACCCTCTATCTCTATGTCTTCACTGACATAAACTTCATAATCAGCTGGAATAGCTGATCTCTTGTTTCTCTGTGATCTTTTAAGTGGTTCTTGAGCAGATTCACTTTGCTTCTCTACAGAGGTCGCCAGCTCCTCACTAGCAAATGCTAGGGCCTCGGGCTCCTAGCAGTGCCTCGCACACCGATTGTTGAACTCGGGAAACACCGGCAGTGATGCAAAGAACAACAGTATCGAGAAGAAAGGCTCTTGAATCATAGAAGTTGGGGCACAAACCCGCTTCTCATCAAGGCTAATTTCTCGATACCATGCTCCCCTCATCATATCATCCTCTATAAACACAGCGTGTCTAGTTTCTACAAACTTGGTGTGTCTGTCTGGACAGTAGAAACGATAACCCTTTGATCTTTCAGGATAGCCAATGAAATGGCAACTGACTGTCTTTGGATCTAACTTTCCTATGTTTGGGTTGAATACTTTTGCCTCAGCTGGACAGCCCCACACATGTAAATAATTTAGAGTGGGCTTCCTCCCAGTCCATAACTCATATGGTGTTTTAGACACCGACTTACTGGGGACCCGATTAAGTATATGGGCAGCGGTTTTTAATGCCTCCATCCATAGACTAATCGGTAAGGTGGAGTAGCTTATCATACTTCGCACCATGTCCATTAACGTGCGGTTACGCCTTTCAGCTACTCCATTTTGCTGAGGTTCGCCCGGCATAGAATACTGTGCTACTATGCCATTTTCCTGCAGGTACCTTGCAAAAGGTCCTGAAACTTGGCCATAAGGGGTGTGTTTACCGTAGTACTCCTCTCCACGGTCTGATCTTACGACTTTAATCTTTGAATCATGTTGATTCTCTACTTCAGCTCTAAATATCTTAAACTTTTCTAATGCTTCTGATCTTTCTTTGATAGGATAAATGTAGCCATAGCGAGAATAATCATCAGTGAATGCAATGAATGAATCAAAACCATCCACTGTCTTTACAGGAAAAGGACCACAAATGTCTGTGTGTATTATTTCTAAGATTCTTGTGCTACGCTTGGCGCCTTTCTTTATTTGTTTAACATACTTGCCTTTAATACAATCTATGCAATGATCTGTGTCTGAAAAATCTAGGGGAGGAAGAATTTCTTCTTTGATTAATCGTTCAATTCTCCCCCTCGAAATATGGCCTAAACGACAATGCCATAATTTCGACGACGATTCACTTTCTATTCTTTTTCGCTTTGTAGTAACATTGCATACTTTTGCACTTGAGGAGGTACTTATGTCATTCACAATATCATAATGGGATAGCAAATAAAGCTTGTCTTGTCGGATGGCAAGACCAACATCTATATTATTAAACTTTATTACACACTTTTCGTTCCCAAAATGACACTGAATGTTCTCATCATCTAAGCAAGACACTGAAATCAAATTCCTTCTCAAAGAAGGCACTAATAGAACATCACGCAAATGGAGTATGAAGCCGCCATCCAACTCTAAGGGAAGATCTCCAATGGCTTCCACATCAGCTTCAACTCCATTCTCCACTCTAATCCCTCTTTCTCCTCTTTGTAGGATCCTCCTCGTATGGAATCCCTGCATAGAATTAGCAACATAAACAGTTGCACCAGAATCTATCCACCAAGTATTAGTTGGTGAATCTATATACAAGGATTATTCATCTATGAATGTAACTTGATATTTACCCTTTTTGTTCAGCCACTTGAGGAACAGAACACAATCTTTCATGCGGTGCCCTTTCTGATGGCAACGCCTGCAGGTGTCTGGGTCTATGTGCTCTGGTGGAGGCCTAGGAAGCTGCCCACTGAAACCATGTCCTCCATTGGAGTTCTGCCCTCCATTTGAGTGTTCACCCTTCTCAAAATTGGTGAACCTTTTCTGCTGATAATTGCCCTTTTGGTAGTTACCTTTCTTGAAATTTGGCTTATTCTGAATTTGGAAATAATTCTTTTTCTTTTGAGAATGCTTAACCAGGTTCAGCTCTTCAGCCCTTTGTGCCTTCAATCTTTCTTCTTCTTGGACACACATAGCAATGCACTTTTCAATAAACTATTTTTCTTCACTAATGTTGTAATTTACAACAAAAGTCTCAAATTCTTTTGGTAATGAAACCAGTACAAGATGGACTATGAAATCATTCTTTAAAGGCATATCAAAAGACGTGAGAGAGTGAGCCATGTTAGTCATCTTGAGAATATGCTCTCTAATGCCTGGTCCATTGCGCAGTCCAGATCCATCATACTTGTCATTGACAAGTTTCTTGATTAATGTGCCTGCATAGGCCTTTGTGGATCCAGTAAACTGCTCTTCTATTTTCTTCAGATACTGTGTAGCATCTGTACAGTCTGGGATTGCTCCCCTTATGGACTCAATAATTGTGCCCTTGATCACCATGAGGCATTTTCTATTTGAGTTGTCCCACTTTGCCTTCTCAATACTATACGACAATTCTGCCGCAGCATTATTTGCAGCTTCCGGAGTCCCAGCTTCTGCCAGAACCGGTGCCACAGGCTTTGGATGGAGCAGGGCATAATCTATCTTAGCCATAGCTATGGCCAAGTTCAAGTTCTCTCTCCATGAGGAGTAATTGTTGCCGTTCAACCTTTCAAGCCCTTGAAAAACACTTAAGGAATTGGCAATCTTGGCTGGAAAAGCTTCAGAAATGAAATAAGAATTTAATCAGTAAACTAAAAAAATATAAACTTTGGCATGAATAAATCAACGTTGGTCAATTAAACATGCTCTCAACTTTAATAAAGATCGATCTATTTCTAAAACACCGCTAAGCGATAGAATAGAGCAAACTTTATTCAAACTTTCTATCATTCTTGACATGTTCATGGCAAAGTTATTTTCAACGTTGGTCAGAAAATAAAATTACCATGTCTTAAAATATGTGAAATACTATAAAACATCTCATTTGCTATTTTCTCTAATTAAATATCCACGTTGGTTTCAATTTAATCAGAGAAAAAAAAACTTAAACTTGCAGCGGAAACTTGATTTAACTCAATGCTTAAACTAATACTTCACAGCCAAAATTAAAATCAAAGAACTTTTATCACAGATGTTATCGCATGGCAAATTCGCCCAAAATATTTCTTGGGTCACCAGTGCCCCGCAAACTTGGGCTGGGGTCAAGCGCACCTCCTTCCCTTGGGGCCAAAGCTCCCAAATGTCATTCACTTTCGGCGCCGTCCGATTGCATCGAACGGCCGAGATCACTTCGGCTTGGAATAAAACGCCGGAATTTTCGGCGCCCCCCCGAAACCCTAATCATTTGCCCCGATTTTTCCGCACGCTTCGTCTCCAGCACGCACGAGAGCAGCGCAAGAGAACGAGGCGGAGAGCGGCGGTGCCGTCTACAGGCCCTTTGGCCGGTGCGCGCTATCACCCAAGAGTGGATGCGCCGCCGTCTAGAGGCCCTGCGACGGTGCCCTAAGCCGCATGAGGATCCGAGGAAGGAACACAGCGGCGCGGATGAACTTCTTCCCGAGGTCACCGTCCACTACAACGAGTACGGCGGACCCAGGTAGGGATACTTCTTGTTCCCCCTTTTCTTGATTTGGTTCTTCGGTATTTTGGAAATATTGCTAGGGTTCTACGGTTTTGGGGAATGAAATTCCGATCTAGGATTCCTCTCCTTCTATTTGCTGTTTCTTTTAGATCTTGACTTACCCCGAGCCTCTAGGAGTGAAATTTGGCTCGGGTTGGGGATGAACCGAAGGTTTCAACACTTCTAGGGTTAGGGTTAGGGTAAAACCGATTGCTCTGATACCATTGATAGAAATCTTGTGTGTCTAGGACCTTCCCCTTATCCTCTAACCACTAGATCTAGGAGTATTTAGTTCATACCTTCGGTGTTGCCACCATTCCCGTTTGATCCCGAAACCATGGTGAAGTAGATGCCTTCGGGTGATGTAGAGGATGCAGCGGCGTTCCCTTCTTACTCCCGTGTGCCTCCTTGCTACTCGTTCGGACGGAGAGGAAGAAGAGGGTGGAGTCGGCGTCGGCCTTCCCGTCACTTCACCGCGCTAGGGTTGGATCGGATCTAGGATGTATGTGGGGCACCAGGAGTTACAGTGAATGTTGGTTCGCGTGCCGGTTGGTCCTTTTTATATATCGCGCGGGTGTGACAGGGGGCCGCAACCATGAAGTTGTTGCGCCCCCGATCAGGGCGCAGGGATGGTTACTGACTCGGTCTTTGACCGAGCCATGAGATCAACCCAACACCTTTGTCCACACGTCAAAGGCACAAAACCAAGAACTGATCACATATCACCTCAAACTGCCAAAAGGATTATCAAAATTAACATATTATACGTCTTTTGCACATAGAGAAGAAGCTTCAAATTTTTTAAAAAAAACTACACAGAGAATCCTAGAACACTTGTCCCCAAGAAGTACCAAAAGGAATTCCTCACCACAAGAAAACAAATAGCGCAGGGAGCAGCCAAGAATTGGCAGGGAGCCAAGGGGACTTCCACATCACATCACATCACAAGAATCAAAGAAACGAGTTATCCCAAAGCACCAAAATTCCATTTTCTTGCTCAGGCCAAGAGAAAGAGAAGGGATATGAACGTAATAGTAGGTATCTTGCAAGTCAGACCCGTCCTAGCTAGGGAGGGTAGTTTTACCTATGGGTACCCCGATCCGATAAGAGCAGGCGTGAGTAGCACTTTAGAACCATGGGTTTTCGGGTTTGGATACCCGATAAGCTCATAGGATGAGCGTGGGTGTCAACTTATACCCATAGGTACCTAATGGGTATCCTATGACATGTGAGCCCACTTTTCTAGAGATATATTAGAAAAACTAACTAACTACTCGGTTGAGTTAACTCCTCCTTGATTCCCCTCGCCCCCTATCGCCTGCCTCCCCTTGCCCCCATCGCCAAATTGCCTTGGCCTCCCCCTTGCCTCTACCTCCCTCGGCGGTTGGCACCCACTCCTCCCCTCACCTTGCCTCGGTCTCCCTCCCCTCGCCTCACCTCCCTTGCACCAGCTCCTTCCATTACCTCCCTTCGCCCGGACACGCATAGTGCCCAAAACAAGAGAGACAAAGGAGAGGCAAGAAGGAGATAGAGGGAGAGGTGACCCCCTTCTCAACCATAATGCATTGCCCCCAAGTAGCGCGTGCTAGGGTCGCCTCACCGCCCACTCACCCGCCCGTGTATGCCCTCGAGCCATGGCGAGCCCGCGGCGGAGGTGGCGGCGTCATCGAGAATGAGGCAATCTGGAGGAAGCTCCACAAGGCCAACTTCAACGAGGAGTCCATCAGGCGCCGTGACAAGACGGCGCCACGGCGCTCATCACCTACATCACCCTACTCGAGTCCGAGGTACCTCTCTCCCTCCCCTCGCTCATGTGGTGCGATTGATGCGTCGGGTTTTAGTTTCTTGGTTCGATGATTTGCTATTCTTGGTATGTCAGAGTAATTCTTGGTGGGTTTCTTTTAGGGAGGAGAGAAGGAACAATAAGCAAAAAGAAATTGGTCAATCATCGTTGGAGAATCACCCCTGCCTCGTTGGTGTCACCGCCTCCTTTGCCATGGCCACCTCCCTCGGCTCTGGCGTTCGCTGGGGGAGCATGCGATGTCCATGGCGCCCCTACCTCTCCGCCTTCGCCCTTCGATGCTCACGCACAGATCTATGCCTATGGGTACCCATTGGGTATCGGGTACCTATTGGGTTTGAGCGTGAGCATAGATCTATGCCCGTGAAGCTTAGTAGGCTCGGGTATACGGGACTTTGTTTGGGTTCGGGTTCGGGTTTGGTTTAAGGCAGTGGTATCCGAAGTCCGAAGATATCCACCCGATTGCCATCCCTACTCCTAGCTTTTCTCCCATTGGTTTGAGGTTTCAAATTTTGTTTTTGGACTATATCTTAGAGATGACCGAAATTTAAATTTTTTGATAAGATTTCAAAATTTTAGATAAAATTCAAATCCAAAATATTTTGGACCAGGATTTTCGAGATTTTGGACTAAATTGCTGAAATCTCAATAATTTCAACTGAATGAAAATGGTTCAAACCATGTTAGAAAATTTTGAAAATTTTTATGGATGGTTCTAACTCATCACTAATGTTCCCGTAAGATTTTTAGATGATGATCCTGATTAATTTTCAAAAAATTTGATAGTGCTATTATCCCAATAAAAGCTGAGTACATGTATTGCTTCCATAGATTTGATTAAGCAACCAAACAAATTTAAAATTTTTGAAACTTTTAGGTAAGGGTGCTAAGGCAATGCTTAAGCTTTTTCCAAAAATTTTCATAATAGATGACATTTGTAAAAGGTAATGTCCCAAATCTAGTCCAAAAAAGTTGAAATTTTAGCGAAATTTGCTAAAATTTATGAAATCTTTGTAGCAATTTGAATTTTTTCAATTTTTTATTCAACTAAGATTTGAAAATCTTGTCCCCATCCAAAATCTTAGCTAAATTTTCTAAAATTTTACCTGATTTTGAACCATGCGTTGGCACCTCTCCCCACCATGCTTACTCCTCTCCATCAAATTTCTAGATTTAGCCAAAATTTGGACATCCAAACCATAGCAAATTTTTAGACTTAGCCAAAATTTCGAGCATCCAAGTCATGGTAAATTTTTAGACTTAGCCAAAATTTCATGCATCCAAGTCATAGTAAATTTCAAGCATCCAAGCCATGAAAAATTCCAAACTTATGCCAACTATGGTACTATATAATCCAGAGTCATGGTGGCTAAGAAGTATGTCCTGCTTGTTATCATTAGTAGGATTGTTGTGGTTACCAAGGGAACAAAGGGATCAAGCTAGAGGTGTGCTGGCAATTGGCCAGCAATGGTGTTAAGATCCTGTCGATGTCTAGGGATCTATGGTTGCTCTAATATGATCACCACTGGTTGCTTTAATCTCAAGGTAAATAATGCCTCGATTGGTGGGATTGAGCTTGCATAGGATCCATCGTTTGGACTAATGCCCACTAAGGAGTGAGGATAATGTGAGCTAACTGGCATCTTCTACACTTAACTGGATGCTATCTTGAGTTCTTGACACAAACACTCAGAATTGTTGCCCGTTGCCATAATTCTTCACTTCCAATTTTTTTATGCGTGAATACTTAGTATTTTGCATTAAAATAGATAGAAAATGTAGATAAATGCTTGCATGATTTTTTTATATTTTTTCCTAATTTTCTCTAGCCTTGGGAGAACATTTCATGGGGGTTGAAAAGGGCCAAAATTTCGGTTTTGCCAACCCCAAAAATATAGGATTTGAAATTTAGTTTTTAATTTCATCTGGATTTTGATCGAAATTGTAAAATCTCACCAAAATTTTGAATTTCAACCACCCCTAAGATGTGGTTTGAAAATGAAATTCGAAACCTTGAGAGGAACTGACATGGAGCTACAAAATTACAAAAATAATACTTTATCATCAAATGATTTAGCAATGACTAACGTGACAACTCCTATCGCCAATTCGTTTGGCAATACGATATGTTGCCAAATTGAATTGGATTGTTGAAAGGAGGTGCCCCTCAGTCTGCCCCAAATGAATTCATGACATAATATTTGTCTCAAATCATTTGGTGATAGAGTGTTATTTTGTTGACAGTATTGTAACACCCCAATTTTTGCTTTTCTTGCATTTAAAAGGTATTTTGAATTTTTGGGAATTTCTGGAATTTATTTGGATTTATTTGGATTTATTTGAAATTATTTGAATTTATTTTGAATTAAGCCATTTAACAAATTAATTAAATAATAGAAAAGTTAAAATAAAATTTTGCTGGAAATATTTTATTTGAGTCACAAATGTCCTAAAATATTTTTGGGAATTTTTCCAGAATTTTTCTAGTATTTTTAAAGCCCAAAATGAATTATTTTATTTTCTGGAATTATTTTAATCGAAAAAGAATTAAAACCCAATGAATAGTGTTGGGCGAACACCGTATGCCCAATCGAAAAAAAACCCTAACGCCGCCGCTCGATCCGAATCCGAGCGGCTCTCGCGTCTCGCGTCACCGAAACAATCGTCATGGGATTCGTCGCGCCGCCGCCGTGTGGGCCTCGGTCTCCGCGCTTTTCACGGACGCCGAGGGGCTATTTAATTGCCGCCACCGGGTTAGAACCCCACCTCGCGCCGCACACATCCAGTACACTCCACGCCGCCCGAGACGCCGCCGTTAGCCCGCGCCGACTCGCCGAAGTTCCCGAAGCCAACCGCCGAATTCTTTGCGTCGTCCCGTCACCGCCGGTGACTCTCCGCCGCTGCCGTTGGTACCATTGGACTCCACGCGTCGCGCCGCTTCGGAAGCATCACCGCACGTCGCCGGAGGAGCCCTGGAACGCCGCGCCGTACGTCTTCGTCTCCGTCTCCGGTCGAACTGCGCCGCCGCAACGTCTCCGCCGAGCCCGACAACCGCCCGACCACGATCCAGATCCAAGCTAACGAGGTGAGGCCACGTCGCCTTGAGCGATGAACTTCATCTTCCAATTTCGCCGTTAGATGCAAATCCAAGGGCCGCCGTAAATCTTGCCGCGTCGCCGTTCCTTCAGTCGCGTGTCATCGACAACGCGACCCACATGTCGGCCGTCGCCTTTGTGTGCGGGACGCATGAGTCGGCCGACGGCCGGACCCACTGTCAACCACACCGCACTGCATCATGCACAAGAGACGCCGACAGCGGGCCCACTCGTCGTCACCGCGACGCCGGGCGTGTGGCGTCACCACGACGTCATGCCGAAGCGTCACGGTGGGACCCACTTGTCGATGAGATAAGCGAGCCGTCTTGGCGTCACGATGACGTCATCTTGGCGTCGGCCACGACGGAGCGGTCGAGGCTGGCGTCGGCAAAGCCACGTGTCACTCTCTGGTGCTGACACGTGTCACGGATGACGCAATAATTAGTTTCGAAAAAGAAAATATTTATTCAATTCGGTTTATTGATTTAAAATGTATTTTGAAACTTCAAATGCTTATAACTTTTGCGTTTTAACTCCGATTTGGGTGATTCCAATTTCTATAAATTTGTAAAATTGGGATCTTTCTGTTTATGAATTTTATTTGAATTTTTGAGCACTGTTTGCCCACTGTTTATTTATTTTATTGTTTGTGTTTGCGTTATTGCGTAGGCGTTGAAGTGCCCGAAGGTTTCGAGGAGAGGTTCTCGACCGAGCAAGCTCAGAGCCGAATCAGTACTTTTTGAAGGCAAGTTGTGTTTGATCATGTTGAACCTATTAGAAAAATTACTTTGATTTAAACTATTGCATGCTAATTTGATAGAAATGACTCTGGATAAATTTTGGGATTAGTTAAATGCCTAGTTCTTTGTATGCCACCTTGTCGATATAATTGTAGGCCATGAATCCTTTGTCACCCTAGGTTGTGGATTAATAGTTGGACATTAATAATTTGCCAACATGGGTTGAGTAGACCAAGTAGTATGCTTAGCCCTTACGTGGACATATCATGATTTTGGAATACCAAAGTAAATATTGACTTAATGAGATATGGAACATGATTTGTGAATGAGACATGTGTTATTGAGTTGATGATGGCACGTGGTGCAATGGTAAAGAACCGGGTGGGAAAATGATTTAGACTGGGGCAAATGGCAAGATTGTTTCGTGGGCCAAGAGTGGCAAATCAAGGCGGTCGTATTTGGTTTTATTGGTTTTGGATAATTGAGATCACACTTGGTTAGTCTTGCCTCGGTCAACTAAGGACTTAACCTTGCGAGCATTTGAACTGAGTCTCTCATACTGACCACAAGCTCCGTAATGGGACGAGCTTAGTGAGTAAACCGGGAAATCTATTCTTTGGTCTTGTCGTGGTGGTGTGAGGCAGGAGAAGCGGAATGAGAACTCACATGGCGCAAGAGGGGGCACTGGTGTAGTAACCAGTCCCTCCAAAGTTGAAACCTTAGCGGGCAAGACTGGGTTTAGATGGAACTTTGGAAAGGCTTCTTTCGGTTATTTGCCTTGGTGGTATTTGACCCATCTTGTGGGTAAAGTGTATAACCTCTGCAGAGTGTACAACCTATTCGAATAGCCGTGCTCACGGTATTGAGTATCGCTCGGTGATTACGGTCAAGGGTTAGATTTTTATGAAAATGAATTGTTTATGGAAAAATGCTTGGGTTGATGATGATGAACCTGACTTAGGATGGAGAAATGATTTACTGATTGAAATGTTTGTGAAAGTTATTATTCCTACTCTTGTTTTATTGCTTTGCAATCTATTCTTGTTTATCTTGAATCTTTGTCTGCTCATGAACCATAGCCTATCCTTTGTACTAAGCCATGCATGTAGAATATTAGAATTGCATTACATGCATGACTTCTTTGAGTGCTCAAAGTACTCACCCCACAACAACACAACTTCGGTTGAAGAAGAAGCAACCCCGCTCTCGAGGAGGAGTATCGAGAGAGCCGATTTAACTAGGAAGCGAGCCCGATCGATTGCTCGTGGCAAATTGGTTGGCGCCACGAGTTTATTTTATTTCCGCCGCTTTTGAATATTTTAATAAGTTTTAAGCCTGCGAGGCGATTATTGTAACTTCGACCATAAGGTCGATCAACCATTCTTTTATACATTTAAGAAAAGTACTCTACTATTTCGTTGGATATGTCTGTGATATGTACCGATGTTGAGACTGTGTGCACTAGCGTGATCCTGGACTAGTGCTGAAACACAGAGGGTCCGGATTTGCAAATTCGGGTCCCGACAAGTATCCTGTCGGTGATTTATTTGGCTAATAGGATTCTGTCACCAACTCATATGGCAATAGGATTTGTTGTCAATTGAAATGGTAACAGAAGGTGCCTCATCAGCTTGCCATTTCATTTGTGATAAAGGTTTACATCACCAACTCATTCGGTGACAAACTCTGTTGCCGAATTGATGAAATAGTATAATTTTTGTAATTTTTTGAAGCGCATTTATGTCATATAACCTTCCTTATTGGCCGGCTTCAACACCAAATCTACATATTTATGGACATTTCAAGCATTGCATAGTGCACTTGGCATGGATCGTTAGTGTCAGGACTTGAATAAGCAAATCCAGGTCCTCTGTATATACCGCACTAGTTCAAGATCACGCTAGTGTACACAGACTCAATATAGATAAATATCACAATCATACACAGTAGAAACATAATAAAAGACTTTATAAATCAAATGTAAACCTGTTGACTAACCATATGGTCGATTTACATGAATATACCTTGCAAGGCTAAACTGTAGATAACAAATTTAAATTGCAGCGGAAAGAAAACGTTGATAAACCCCTCAATATATCACAGGCAACTTAAAAGGCTCGCACCCTAAACGTTTATCTCTTGCTGGTACTCCTCCAAAGCTGGCGTAGACTCCTTATCAACTGGTGATTTTGTTGTTGGTAAGGGTAAGTACTTAAAGCACTCAACAAGTTGTGCACGATAACATAACTATGTGCAAGGCTTATTCCAATTGAATGGCTAATATGGTTGTTTTGTAGTAAAGCAGTATTTACAAATGAATACAGTAACTTGATCAAGATGACAATAAAACAAATAACAATAATAAATACTTTGCAGATATTTTCCAAGAGTAAACTGGCTCACAACCTTAAATCAATTTCTAAACTTTCCATATCATACTACCTCCCATTTCAAGTTTCATTTTATAAAATCTAACCATTGACTGTATTTTCTAGGATTGTCCACTACCGCGTACATGACTATCTGAATAGTTTTATACTCTGTAGAGGTTATGCACTTTACCTACATGATATGATCAAACTATACTGCCATGCACATTATCATGTACCCCATCAACGTGTAGCTAGAATATCATAACAAAACCTTTTAGAAAATCTTTATCTAACACTGACCCTCCCAGTAAGCCATACATTATCACTTCCCTCCAGTGGAGGTGAAGTATAAGACCGACATATCATTGAACCGATGTGAGGCCGAAATACACCATATCCTCTGCCATAACCACACTTCCATGTGATTATTCGCTTGAGGTATAATATGTCAAGACATCAGTAATCCTATTTAGTTAGGTCTGTCCCATACTAGACATATGCTTGCATGTTTGACTCGGTTCAAAAGCTTGCAATATTAAATACTTAATTGACTGAGGCAAGACTTACACAATCTAACCGCCATACTGGGCCCACCCTAGCACATGGCCTCTAGCCACTTGCCCCAATATAAATTATTTATAACCCTAATTGATTATTATACACCGCGTGCCATCAACAAGTTAACATCATTTCATGACATATATCACTACAACTTAACATCATTGTGTGACAAAACCAGACATATCTTCTCATAAACAAGTTCCATATTCCATTAATAAAAATTAATTATGATATTTTAAAAGATATGAATTGTACGTGACATATCTAAGCAAACTATTCACGATCTAACCATCCCACATTGGTATCTATTGGGTTAAATAACTAGATCTCAAACTATTTTGAAATCAATTGTACATATGAAATACATCCAATAATTTAAACCAACATATCAATTGTGTAAAATTGGATTCAACATGATCAAAGCACAATTTGTATTAAATAGCTCTTGTTCTAGCTCTAGACCTTTATCTTGGATCAATGATTTACCCTCGAATGATCCATGCACTTCGGCTTGTACGCAAATCAAGACGAAACACCTAATAAATACCAAAACTAGAGAGAAAATAAACTCAAAATAAAATAAAATTCACTATTAAATATATCTCAATTTTAAAAAAAATTAAAAATTTGAATCGCCTCAATCGGAGCTCGTACAAGGAAGAAAGGATTCTCAAAAGATTTGATAAATAGAAAATCAGAAAAAGGATAAATCATAATTTTCCTAATTACTTTTCTATTGAAAAACTCTGATTATGACGTCAACACTGAACCGACCAATCACCAGCGGACACGTGGTCCACTGTTCTATGTACCATGTCCACGGCTCACGTGCGAGTCCACGATAGACTCGGTGCATCGCTGACGACACACGCACATGCTGCGAGACGAGAGCAAGACGTGCGGCATGACGCAGATGGTGATGTATGGCACGATTTGGACCTCTCACATTAGATCAGACGGTGGAGGTTACGACAAGGGAGATGACGGCGCAACGGCGACGCACTCACCAAGCTTGGGGAAGATGACGCACGATACGACGTCCGGCAACACTTTGACCTCAGGCTTGGGCAGATCTAGAAGTCCTCCTCACAATGAACTTGCTGGTGTCCTTGGTAATGGCAAAGACCCAACTGGTGGCGAGATCTAGCGAGAAAAATACAATGGTGACCATGGCAGCAATGATGAGCTTTTGCGCGAAGAAGACGGCGACTCCAGCGATGTTGAACGGGGCAACCGATGCGGCGCAAGATGAAGAACACAGCAGGGGTGCAGAGCCTTAAATAAGGGTCTCAGCTTCCATGCTAGCCCTGGAGACTGAACCAATGCGGACTCCACCTCCGGTACGATGATGACCTCACGTAGACGACAAAACGAGAACTAAACACGTGGCGAGATCGACGGTTGCGATGCATCAGATCTGATCTAATCTGAGCCACACACAGAATCAGACAAATGGGATTTACTAGGGTTTCCAAACAGCCCATTGATTCTCAGCCACACATTCATCATCCGACAATTCAACGGTAGGGTTCTAAGGGCATGTTTGTTTCAGCTAGGGATTATAGAAAGCAGCTTTTAAAAGCTGGAAGGTTAACAAACAGACAGCTTTTAATTTGGATTGTAACAATCCAGAGTCCAGATTGTTAGAATCCCACAATCCACCTTGGAGGAGCTTTCCTCAGCTTTTTTTGTACAAAAGACCATAATACCCTTCCACCTTCCGGCAAAATAAGGCAACAAAACAGACCGAGGGTACCACAGACTTTTGCCACGCAGAAACAACAATCTAAATACACTATAATCTGGGTTACCAAACAGTCATCGGCTTTTAACAATCCAGCTTTTAGAATCCAGCTTTTAAAATCTGCTTCCTATAATCCCTAACTGAAACAAACAGGCCCTAAGAGGCATCTCGCCCGTCTGTTCAAACCAACAGGGAAGATCCATCTTCACAGCCAAGCGGACCAAACGGGCTAGCAAGAAGAATGAGCGGCCATGCTCGTCAGAAATTCAGCCCAATTACTGTTATCCCAATTTTCCATGGTTTTCCATTTAAAAATATTTCTCAAAAATAGTTTAAGTCAAATAAAATAGTAAAAATATCAAAAAATGCAAGAAAATTTCTAAAAATATTTTGAGATATTTTTAACTAAAAAATATTTTTGACAAAATTTTATTTAAAATTTTCATAGAATTAAATAATATCTAAATTAAGCATAATTCAAAAATACAAAATAAATTTCATAAAATTCAGAAAATCCATAAAATACACAAATAACATTATTAAATTAATAAAATCTAAAAATTGGGATGTTACAGTTAGTCAAGCTATAATTTGTATGCAACGAAGTGCTGTGTCATTTGAAGACCGATGCGTAAAGTCACGTCCACTTTATTATCAGGCATACTCCCACTCCCTCTAGTTCATAAAAACAAGTCTTTCTAAAAATATTTCATAGAACAAGAAATTTTGAATATTGATATGGTCTCTAAAATACAACTTTAATCAGTAACTATTATTGTAATATATTTGTGGAACCAAATAAAATTATAATATTATAAAAGTACTTTTTGAGACAAATCTACACAAATGATCTAATCTAAATATTGAAAAAAATATCCACAGCAAAAGTTTGAAAAGTTTAACTGTATGCATTCCAAAACATTTGTTTTAGAGTATTTGTGTTATTATTACTTCCCGAAAGCATTGTAAACTCAATAATTATTATCGCTGTTCAAGCTGATCATCGGGACATTGGGCATTTGTGTGGTGTCTCTTCCTCTAAACATCGAACATGTTAACCTTTGGTCTGGTACGTGGTGATCCGCATAATTAATCCATTGAGATAATGACGCTAGTCTTGTAACACGCTGGCTCAAATTCACTTCGAGCCTAGCTCATCGTGGGGTGGGTCCACACATGTATAGCACTCTGTTTATACATTTGTCTGTATTTCGTGTAAAAGGGTTAACTTAGAGATGTTATGTTTAGTCCCAACAAGTATTATATACTACTACAACTCACTTTATGCAAGTAATGTGGAACTAATCCCCCCACTGCACCACATGGACATTTATATTAACGAGCCGGAGTATTGCACTCACCCTCTCGAGGGCGTTAACTACTCAGAACCACCCTTGGTACACGGCCGTACATCCAATGCCAACATATGCGTCATGTTGCCATATGCGCGCCCCTATCCCATACATGCCCGTGCAACAAAGATTGATGTTCTGATACCATCTATGACACACTGGCCTAAATTCGCTCAAAGCCTAGCCCACTGTGGGGCGGGCCAACACATACATAGCTCCCTGCTTATATATTTGTCCTCGTTTTGTATAAAAGAGTTAACCCGGAGGTGCTATGTTTGGTCCCAGTAAGTATTATATACTACTATAGCTCATTTTTATGCAAGCAATGTAAAACTAATCCCACCACTACACCACATGGGCCTTCATATTAATGGGCTGGAGTATTACAGGTCTTAGCATATTAGCTCAGAGTGTTACAGCAAAACAATGATTAGAGACTGAAATGAAAACTTATTACAACGAATGCCACACAGGACTAAAAGTACAGTACACAACTAACCTTACATAATATACAAATACAATAGGAATTAATATACATAAATACTAAATACCCAGTGGATCGATAGAAGCAGTTGTACGGTCCACTACTCCACCAAGTCCTTTGGGTAGTCCTCCTCGTAACTCTAAACCTGCGATTGGTCCTCACCCCCACGCCTCGTTGGCATATCCTTAGGATCTGTATCCAAACTAGACACCTGAACGCCAGTGTGATTTTCCAAGCAAAGGGTGAGTACAAATAGTACTTAACGAGGATTAATAACAAAATTTATAATATGAAACCTCCTCTCACTTTTCACATATCCTTCTTACAATCTTACTGAAAGTAGTGTTTTTATTAAGAAAACAGTTGTGTTGTCAATTTTTAATTTAAAAAGTTCTACTAGCACTCCCCCAGTCCGTTTCATTCTCCCCCACTATCGTCGCTGCTGCTCACCTGTGCCTCTCGACGTTTCCTTCTCTTTGGCGCCTTTAGGGCCTGTTTGGCAACAAGGTTTTTTCATAATTTCGAGACAAAACCATGGTTTTAGAGAAAAACTCTGTTTTAGAAACCAAGAGGTGTTTGGTAGCCCTTCAAAAAACTCTGTTTTAAAAACAATGGTTTTCACAAAACCATGGTTTTTTCTCTGTTTTGGAAACTTTGGTCTTGGGCAAATTTTTCTGAGTGTTGGTTTGTGAGAGCTCCCAAAAACTTTGCAGCCAAACAGTTGGGAGTTCCAAGAAAAACCATGGTTTCAATGGGGTTTGGTAAAACCATGTTTTTTATGCCAAGACAATTCCCAAACCATGGTTTTGCAAAACCATGATTTTACAAAATCTTGTTGCCAAACAGGCCCTTAGTCTTCCCCGAGTCCACCACTGATCTCGCTTCCCCCCAACCCCATTGGCTTTGCTCTGACCGCATGGTCCCACCAGCCCTCCCCCTCTCCCAGTCTCTGCCGGGCCTTCCCTTCCTCCTCTCTTTTCTCCAGTCCGCGTTGGTCGTTGGGCTACTCGCGCTTCTGTCGGGCCCCCAACACTCTTCTCCTGGCCACGCCAGCCCTGGGTTGCTTGTGCCTCAATCAGGCCTCCAACCCTCTTCTCCTTCTACCACACTGCTCCGCCGTAGTGCTGCTGCAAAGGCCTGAGACCAGCCACTACTCATTCTCCTAATTTATCTATTGATTAATTTGTCTAGTTATCTGATTTCATTTTGAGCTATTTTTCACTGGTCGATGATGATTTGTGGGTTATGCTCGAGGTTTGGCGGTACTGTAATGACACTCATGAACCTCCCATACGCCAGGGAGTACGAGGTGATTGTCAGGCACACATGGCACCACCTCTAATGTGGTCACTCTCTACTCCCTACACTTTAGTTGTGCACTAGTGTTCATAAGGTTAGCCAAAGATAAACTTGTATGTGCCTGTGATGTTGGGGGGTGCCAATGTGATGGGGACGGCGATCCCGATCTTTCGGTGAGATGATGATACGTCGATTTGGAGGTGTTGATGGCACCGAATTTAGGGCTTCTAACCAGCAGGTCGGGAGCTTCACAATCGCAATGCCAATTCCACACAGATACAAGATCCAATGATCAGTCGTTCCTGCAAGAAATCGAGAACCCGCAAGAACAAAGTATGAAGCAATCTGGAAAGATGGTATTGAAATTAAAAGAGACAAGTTGAGGTTTTGTTTCTCGACTCGGGCGGTCTAGTCGACACGCGCAAACACGAGGAGGGACACACACGGGGTCTACCAAACACAACAAAACCTAAAAAATGAAGAACAGGGGTGAAAACCTAATATAAAGAGGTACCCACACAAGGGGGGCGCCCAAGGGGTGTGCGGCAGACAGGAGAGGGGCGCCGGCCAGGGGGAGGTGAAACCCTAAGAGTACATGGGCCTTGGACCCAAAAGAAAGGTGGCGCAGCACCCGGGATTTCTGTCCCGTGAGATTGTTCAGTGATTTCCCGTTGCTCCAGGAAGAATTTGGCCTTGGGACCAGATCCATTGGAAATTTTATCTCGATACCTTTCAAACGGGTGGTCGCACACTGAAAACGGAGTCCGGGAGCCCAAGTTATGTCCGTTTGAAGTACTGCTGCTCCTGGATGGCCGAGCCGGACTCGTCGACGAATTGGGCTTGATCTTGGGCCTTCCTTGGCGCGTGGGCTGTCCTCGGCGGATGTTCTTGACGTGCTGATCTAGCAAATGTGGGTGGAAAGGCCTTGCTTCCGGATTAAGCCCTCCAGACGTCGTAGTCGTAGTTGCGGCCGTAGGGGAAGAAGAGGCAGCGGTTGTATCCTTGATTGGGATGTCCTCATCACAATGGGGATGGGTTTGGATGATGGTGTGGTCGATGGCGAGGTGTGGGCAGTTGGGTTGATGGCAATGTGGTCAGTGCTCCCTTGTTCTTCCTCCCGCTGGTTGGTTGGGGTCTTCCTTTGTCGTGACCCGAATTCACCAATTCGAACCCACTGTGTTTACCACACTAATCCCTAGATCAACGCTAGTGCACATAGCTCAACGTTGGCAAGTATCACATCATACACAACGATAAGAATAATAAGACTCCATTTATTAGTCTACTTATATGTGTCCTCATATGATTATCGACTAGGGATCTCTTATAGAATGAACATCATAAAGATGAATATAGAATTTCACAAACAAGTCACGTACTTGTTAAAGAATATCCATGATGTTATTCAAAAATAATATCATAATTTATGAACATTTATGAAAATATAATCATCTCTATGATTGCCTCTAAAGCATATTTCCAACATAGCCAAATCTGGTGTCGTCAACTCAACCCTAGCCTCCACTGCACAATTCGATGTCTTGCACATATCTGAGTTATCTGAGTTAGAATTACCATATACATATCAAAATTTTACATAGTACTTAAAGGAAAAAAAGAAGAGGAGAAGAGATCGAGATAGAAAAGGACCTGGGCTCTAAGCCATGCTATAAATCGAGCCCCCAACAATAATTTCTTGGATGTTGTGCAGTGGAGGTGACTTCTTGGTTTATAACTTCGTTCTTGTAGGGATTCACGATGCTGCTGGACATGATGGTGCTTTGCGAGATGAGATGGCACGAAGACTCGATAGCGACGGCGGCATGTCCTTGGCAACTGCAAGAGAAGAGGGCTGAAAGGGCAAAGTGTCACAACCCAACTCTGCTGCGATCAGGAAACTCGAGAAGAGTTGGAAGGAAGACAGAGGAAGACAGAAGAAGTCAGGAAGAAGAAGACGTGGGGAAGAAGATGAACAGAAGATTGGGGAATTTCATTCCATTACTTTTTCCATGACCTTTCCTCTGTATTACATCTTCCTTTTATACTCTGTGTTTTACCTCTGCTACTCCCTCGCTAACAGACAGTAGTAAAAGTAAACATTCACTTACAATTACCAACTCATTTTCATATTACACTATTCGCCGTCATTATCTTGACAGCCGCTCGATACTTCCGCATCATCCACACCGTCTCTTCAGTCTTCAGACTTCTATCACGGTCCCGCCTGATTCACAGCATCGTCCTGGTCTTCTTCAGAAGCCAATACCCTGACATTACCCCTCCAGCAATTTCTGCTTGTCCTCAAGCAGTATCTGATGGATGATGTTGGTTTGCAACGTGGAGTTTTACCAACCCAAATGCGCCATGCAGTTTGATCAATCCGTGGCAGAAGTCGAACCTGTGTTCCTCGGGACTTTGAATGGTTAGAGCTGGTAACAACTGCTGAACTTTAGAGGCCGTAGCATAAACGTTAAAGACTTCCGGCAACCACCATGGATGAGCTCGATACTGCCTCCCCATTTGCCACATGAACTGGAATAGGACAAATACTCGTGGTGTGATGTTGTGTACGTTCCAGAAAGACGGAACTGATGGGACTGGCTTGGATGCGTACAGAACAAATCTTCTGTGTCAACCAATGCATGCAAAGATAAATTGTATTGTTTCTGCTCAAATGCTTTGTCGGGATTCATTCTTCTAAGCTTCAAGTATGTATATGCAAAGCTGAGCTGGTCACGAGGTGTGAAGCGATCAACCTCATTGAACCACAGGCAAGAGAATAAGTTGGACATTGGTGTGTGTTCCCTCACTATGAAAAAACCTTCAGGGACATAGCTTGGCAGCAGCTTGTTAGTATCTGACGGGCTGAACCTTGTCAGTCCATCAGCTTGGTAAAACTCAAACTGCTGAGCAATTATTGTATGGTTGAATTTGTTCAGCTTTTTGTTCTGTACCACTGTCTCCCAAACACAGTGCCGATCATAATGATTGGAAATAGCCAAAGAAAATACTCTAGGATAAGGATAGGATCACTTTGTAATCGCAATTTGCTGTCCAGCCAAATTGAGAACCTTGATGAGGGGAAAAGCCGATGTGCCAAAAACTTTGGTATTTTCCCCACTCTCCGCATGTCACTGTAAGGCATGTTCTTAATCAATATGATCTTCCATATACCAATGAAACCCATGCTGTCCATTTTGTTGCCTTCAGATTCTAAAGTTTCCAACATCACTTCATCCAAAAACATAGCAAAGCAAACTGTCTTCTTTGAGAGACTCGTGATTGTTTTGCCAAATGGAGCCCTCAGGCGATCAGAGTTTCCAAAGATGCAGGAAGATACGGCAATGTGGCATTTTCTCATGTACTTTCGGTCATCCTCCGATAGATCAAAACCAGTGCTTGTACCATTAGGACTCTTAACAAAAGCACATGTTAACTGTTGGTCATGAGCTAAGTACGACTCCTCTCTTTCTTGTAGACTCTGGTGGTCAACAAATCTCGGCTCCCAATTTTCTAATCCAACAGGTCTCTCTTCAGTTTCCACATACTCATCATCCTGTGCATCAATGCCATCGTCATACTCATCATCTGGATCAACCTCCCTCATCCCTGTGCCCGCTGCTCCCATGGCAGCCGCCTCATACTGCTCCAGCTCTTTTCTGCCCTCCTTCCTGGGAAATCCACCAACCATAATCGCAACATTCACACCAGTACAAGCCTCCACAACCGTCCCTGTCTGCTTAGTCTGAACCGACTCCTTCATGTATTTTCTGGAGTCAAAGGCACGAATTCAGACTCAACTGCAGCCATAAAATGCTCCCAATTCCCAACAGAATGTTCTGCTTGATATGTTTGCAACCACATAGCAGCATCACCCTCCATATGCATTGCTGCTGCGTGGTCCATAAGGATTCATCAATAGCGTACATGCGAAAATCTGTATGCACCGGTTTCTCCAGGTGTGTGGTTCTTCACCGGTAAATTTAGGAAACATCAGCTTAGGCATCAAGAAAGTCCTGTCCCTTTCATTGCTTCAGCTATCTCGAGGAGTAGTTCGGTCGGTTTGGGAGTTTCCACCCAAATCTCGTTCTTAATCGGACATTTTCCGAGTAAACCGGCCGTGGGAACAGCTTAACTCACCGACTGCCATGGCGATACATACCTGAAGGCGGTGTATGCATCCCATTTCGCGTTCTGACTTGACGTTGCTTGCGCCGGGATTGTCCTTGGCGATTGCATCATCTTCGAATCGCGTGCCCTCAACCCGTGAGGACCACGTTGTGTTCCGCAACTTGTGCTTGAAGGGCCGGAATGGAATCAACCGGCCGGATCTTCTCAACAATGAAGTCCAGATGTGCTTTGAGCGATGCCCATCGCGCATCAAGTTGGTCCCATTTCGTAGCCGCTTGTTCCGTCGCCGCCGCCATTGCGTCAAGCACAAACTTCGTTTGCACGGAGGGCTGCGACGGCGCCGTGATGAAACAGGTACGTGAATCAACCAGACGGAAAGGGATCGGACTCGAATCAAGCACCGAAACCCTCCGATCACTGGGATTTTACAATTCACACACTTCTCTGGATCGGATTCAAGTCCGGCTGAAAGCGCTTCACTAGAACCAACGCTCGGGTGCTGCGGTCGGCGACTCGGGCGAAGCCGTACGAAGGCCGGCGAGGCGATGACGAGGCGAACCGGCGGCGGCGGAACCCCAGGTGCGTGGCTCTGATACCAGATGTCACAACCCAACTCTGCTGCGATCAGGAAACTCGAGAAGAGTTGGAAGGAAGACAGAGGAAGACAGAAGAAGTCAGGAAGAAGAAGACGTGGGGAAGAAGATGAACAGAAGATTGGGGAATTTCATTCCATTACTTTTTCCATGACCTTTCCTCTGTATTACATCTTCCTTTTATACTCTGTGTTTTACCTCTGCTACTCCCTCGCTAACAGACAGTAGTAAAAGTAAACATTCACTTACAATTACCAACTCATTCACCGTCATTATCTTGATGACCGCTCGATACTTCCGCATCATCCACACCGTCTCTTGATCTTGAGACTTCTATCACGGTCCCTTTGATTCACAGCATCGTCTGGTCTTCTTGAAGCCAATACCACGACACAAAGGGCCATTGTTTTCCTCACCAGAGGCAACGACAAGCCAGCGGCGACCAGAGCATAGGAGGTAAGTCCACCACAACCCTAGCCAGATCTGGTGTCGTCGTCTCAACCCTAGCCTCCACTGCACTATCTGATACCTTGCGCATCCCGTCCTCCTCCTCTAGCGGTGGATCTCGCCCGCCACGCCGTGTGGACTGTGGACTGGGGATTCATCATGATCGAGATGGTGTCGGCGCACTGGGGAGTGGGCGGAGGCCAACGACAATGCTAGGCATGCGACGGTGGATACGATGGGGCCTTCCTTTTTCAGATCCACTTACCGTCGACCTCAAGGCACTGCAAATGGTGAGGGTACAGGTCAAGAAGAGAGTGGTGAGACGGAAGGGGATGGCAACATAGTGAGATGGTTGGAGAAGAAGATATATGTGGCGACAGCGTGTGGAAGGTGAGAGGCTCGAGGGTGATTGGTGGCAATAGTGAAGGTCCCTGGGCAGGTCTCTCCCCCTTGTGCCCGAGGTTACCTCAAGCTCAAGGAGGGGCTTGTACTGCATGAGCCACTTGATCTGGTCATTGAGGCCGACATAGGGGCTACTCATCTTATCCAGGGTGCATCCAAACCTAGATCGGGAGGAGCGTGAGGGGAAACTATGCAACCATGCAACTGATCCAGCGTCAGTTTCATAGGGATGGGTGAGTGGTGGCGCTAGTTTTTCACGAGCGCATTGAACAAGAGCAGAAGGAGAACGAATGTACCACCATCAACTCTTAATTAGAAGTAATACATATATACATACATATAGACACATACATACACGTATACACATATACACATGTACATATACATACACACTCGTACACACATATACACACGTACACACAAATACGCATGTATGTATGTATACATACATATGTATATACGTATATATATGTATATATCTGTATATATGTATGTATATGTATGTGTGTATATATCACCTGCAACTGCGATTCCTGCATTACACCCATGGTTGAGTGTACTATTATCTAAATCATACAGGATTTTTTACGAAGATAATAAAACGAAATGTCTTTACGCTAAATGTCCAGTGTTAGCGCAAGTTGGCACTTTGTTTACACTAAAATTAATTTTGTTAACTTCATCCTACTGTGAGCTGTATTTGTTTGATGATAACAAGTCCTACCTTTATTATACCTGATAGAATTGTCGGATGGGGAGCCGCCCCACTTGTCACCCTAGCCATTTTCGTGAAAAATCCCCCATGTTTCTTCAAATTACGGATAGGTCCCTGTAGATTACGAATAGGTCCTCCGTGATTTTTTGTGAGGGGAAATTTTTTTTTCTAAAACGCGTTTGGGTCCCTCGTGCGCTATTTTACAGAAAAAACTCACGTTAAATTCAAATCGCGAACAAACCATTTTTTAATTTTTCAAGATAGCGGACAGGTCTAAAAACGTAACAAACAGGTCCTTACTCCTTACGTCTAGGTCCTTTCTCCGTTTTTTCCGGGAAAAATGTTTTCGATATTATTGCTCGGTGAGCACGTAGAGTATTAGACTCGACAAAAGAAGGTCGTCATCTCTAATAATTTTTCGTCCTTTTCCCTCTAGACTTTTTTCCCACCTCGGTTTTCCAGCTCGATCTCCAATATTTTTCCAATAACTCATCGAAAGAGATATTTCTACAACTCTATGTCCCTATTTTTTCCCCCGTAACTCGGTTTTTGATATTTTTCAGAGTGAGAAATATGTGTACGGTTGTATCTTTATAGCTTTTTTTCCAATTCGATCTATAGGATTTTTTTAAGCATGTGTCTCTAGACTTTTTTTTGAACTCGATTTTCCAACTCGATCTCTAATATTTTTTAGAACACGTATTATTACTCGGTGAACGCGTAGAGTGTTAGACTCGACAAAAGAAACTAAGAAAGTTGTCATCTCTAATATTTTTTTCACCCTTTTTCCTCTAGACTTTTTTCCCACCTCGGTTTTCCAACTCGATTTCCAATATTTTCCAAATAATTCGTCGAAAGAGATTTCTACAACTCTATCTCTCTATTTTTTCCCCGTAACTCGGTTTCTGATATTTTTCGGAGTGAGAAATATGTGTACGTTTGTATCTTTATAGTTTTTTTGCAATTCAATCTATAGTATTTTTCGAAGCATATATTATTGACGGGTGAATGTATAAAGTGTTAGATTAGGCAAAAGAAGATCCTTTCTCCGTTTTCACCGAGAAAATATATACTATGTATTAAAGTTGAGAGGTTGCAGGACCTTAGAGAGTATCTGAGTGCCACCACAAAAAAGATCCTCCGAAGATTTAGAAACTACGCCTTTGTTTATTTTTCCGTTCCGATCTATTTTCCCAAGATAAAGTGAAAAGATCCTACGAAGATTTTAAAAAAACGCCTTGTTCCATTTTCCAAAAAAAACCCTGAAAGGCCCTCCAAAAAACTAGAAAATATATCTCGGTTTGTTTTTTCTCAAAAAAACGAAACTTCATTTTCCATTCACACACGTGATGTGCGCAGCGTTTATCTTCCTAGTTCACATGATAGCTCTTTTCATATCAAAGGCTGAACCGAGAAGGACAGCACACGATTCTTTTAAAAAACAGGTACACACGCATCCACATTCAATGAAACAGCGCGTTCCATGATATGAGGGTCATGGTGCCTCGATCACTTAGAGCATCTCAAGAGGAGTCCTAAATAGGTTGCTAATTGTAATTATAGGGCTTTAATGAAAAAAAAAGCACTCCAACAGAGGTTGTATTTTGAGAAAAATTATCAAAATAGGTTTAGGACTCGGAGCCCTGTTGCTATATTTAGCAACGCTCCTCTCCGGCCCTAAAGAAGGGATGAATGAAGGATTGGAGATTTAGGGTCTAATTGCTGGAGTCAATAGCTATCTTGGGTCCTAATTTTTTTAGTTTAGACCCTATTTTGAGGTATAGAACTCTATTTTAAGGCTTGACTATTGGAGATGCTCTTAGTATGCGTAAAAAACACACACGCGTGTAGTATGCATCCATCTAGCACCTAAAAAAACTAGGACATATAAGGGCCACTAGAAAATTTTTCGTGGCGTACACGTCGCGCGTGACGTTTTTCGTAGAAAAAATTTCTTTTTTTCGGTGGCGTTTTATTTTTTAAATTGTCGAAATAATGAGCAAAACGACTGAAAGGACATAAAATTTTTCGCGGCGTAACACGCCGTACATGTCGTTTTTTCGAAGGAAAATTTTCTTTTTTTTCGGCGGCGTTTAATTATTTAAATCGTCGAAGTAATGAGCGAAACGGAGAAAAAATAGAGAGATAGAGTTGTAGAAATATCTCTTTCGACGAATTATTTGGAAAATATTGGAGACCGAGCTGGAAAACCGCGACAGGGAAAAAGTCTACAGGGAAAAGGGTGAAAAATCATTAGAGATGACAATCTTCTTTTGTCGAGTTTAACACTTATGCGTTCGCCGAGTAATAATACATGGTTTAAAAAATATTAGAGATCGAGATGGGAAAAAAGTCTAGAGATAGAACTGTACACATATTCCTGGTGATGAAAACATTTTTTCTCGAGAAAAACGGAGAAATGACCTAAACGTAAGGAGCAAGGATCTGAATGTTACGTTTTTGGACATGTTCGCTATCCTGAAAAATTAGAAAAAGGCTTGTTCGCGATTTGAATTTAACGGGAGGTTCTTTCCGTAAAATGGCGTACGAGGGACCCGAACGCGATTTTAGAGGAAAAAATCTTCCTCTCACAAAAAAATCACGAAGGACCTATTTGTAATTTTCAAAAGGACCAAAACGCAAATTGGCCGGCTCGAGCCGAGCCGCCGGCTCAAAACGTTGTGGTGCCGGGAACTTTGCCAAGTTTAATAGGGGTATGATTCCGTCCCATCGTAGTACACAATTAGATATAAATCAGCGAATTTGGGACAGGGCACACGTATAAATTTGATGAACTGCATGAATCAGATCTGCTTAATTCTGCTTGTTCTACACGCTTTGGACCAAAACATTCACATGGTTCATTCAACAATCTGAAGAGTGTAACCATTTTTCCTGGAAAGTTGAAATAGAATGAACATCGTTTGACGGACAGCACATAATGTCAACGGATACAACATGTATCAGCAGTTCAGCACATCAATCTAGCCAAGCAATAAAAGAAGGTAAAAACAGATGCATCCACTGAATATAATATTAAATCCCAAACGGGTCCTCGGATTTCAATTAGAATATAGAATCATCGAGTTCAACATTATAGGCATGAATTACTATAGATTAAGGGAAATACAACATCTTAAGTAAATGGGTACAAATTCGGGTACATGGGGAAGCCTAGCGGCTCCCCCCTCAAACTTGGCTCGTATGCAGAACACCGTACCTTAACAGTGACAAACAAGTAACACCTTCAGGAACTCATGAGGCTTCTTAGCTGCCGTTGACTAATCGCCTCATCAATCGCCACAAGTGGCCTCCCATTGGTCTTTTACTCTAAATGTTATCCGTGTTGCAGTAAAATCAAAATGTTAGAAATGCCTAACAAATAACAGTCAGAAGTCCGCAACATAAGCTGCTTGCCCTGGCAGTATTGTCCAAGTCATCAGCCAAAAAGAAGATGACGTAACAGAACTTAAGAGACCAACAAACGTTGACTTGTTGTCATCAGTGAAGTGCATTTGGCACTTCAGACATACAAGCTGCCTTCAGTGTTCAGAGTTGCCCTCTTCTATTTAGCAGTCTGGGTGGCCGCATCTTCCTTGACCTCTGTAATGACCTTAAGAAGGTCCACCGGAGTTGCAGCAGGGTCCAGCTCATGGCAACCTTTTGGGGCATTGTTGCCTTCTTCCCCAGTCAGCAGTCGAGAAGGAACCCGATGTGAGAATCGGAACAGCTCTTCTTTTGGTATCCTCCTGACCTCTTTGGGGTCCATGTGCCTATGGAAGACAGCTTTAAAACCAGCAACCTTCAGCAAAGGGATGACAGCCAGCCCTTGCTCCTCACTGAAATCATCAATAACTTCTACTATCTCATACTTATATATCACATCATCAGGTGTAAGCTCATTCCAATCAGGAGACCAGTTTCGGTAAAAAGCCCATGTATCTCCTTTCTGAGGAACAATCCTGATAATCCCACGGGGGCCTTTAGTCCAGCTGACTTTGTGCGAAAATATGTTGACTGTTTCAGTAATCTGATATCTCCCAACCCTGAAATCGCCACATGTCTTTTGAAAACCAGAGGCAACCCAGTTTATCGGTGCCAGTTCACTATTGGACTTGGAGTTAAGGAAACTCATGCGGATTCTGAAAGGTCTCATTGAAAGAACTTTCTGCACCATTGCATATAGGCGAGGCATGCCATCCTCACTATCATATGTAGCCCATACTTGATCACTATCAAAAGCTCTCTCTGTGCGATCCTTATCAAAATCATGGAAGTCAGGATCTGGTACATCAATTGATACAGGCACACGTCTCAGTTCTAGATTCTTTTCATCAGTTGCAGGTATTTGGATATCAACACTTTTTGAGTTGCATAGCTTGCGTCCTTTGCCAGATTTGTCAGGGAGGAACCCGTTCTCCTTTATGTTGTTGTCACTAGGATGTACCTTTCCTTCTGATTTTCCTTTCTCTGCAAACCGTGAAGATGATGTGATGTTCAACTCTTTCAATTTTTCCTGGATGGCTGCCTTGGCTTTCTCAAGAAGTAGACCTCTTGTATCAATCTGGGAGATATCTCTCAAAACATTAGCTCTTCTTCCACTCACTGCAGATCTGAATTTTTCCACTGAAGCACCATTGGCCCGTCCCACATCAGTGAAAGCAGCAGTTTCTGTGTTTGCAGCCACTGTTTCTTTGTTATCTCCACCACAATCCACAGCAGTGTAGACATCATTACCGTGCCTTCTCCGCTTTGAAAACCGGCCATACCTAGAAGTAGTTCTCTCATGGCCACATATGTTGCCACTTGCAGAATAGTTGTAGCTGTAGCTCTCATCATGTTTTCTTCTCTGCTTCTCTGAGGCCTGGGTACTGTAAGCATTTGTACCAGCTGTAGGTGTTGTCTTTGAGTACTGATTCCACTGGAAGCTTTGACTGTTATAGGCATCATAAGTACTATCTTGCTGGTGTCCCCCATGCCCTGTCCCCGGAATGCTAGAAGTCTTGCTTGTGGAGCCATATGAATGCTTGGTGGAATTGTGGTTCTGCGGCTGCTGCTTGGTTGACCAGGAGAATGATGAACTGTTTCCATTGCAAGGAAACCCAGTCTCTACTGCCATGAATGCATGATGGCAGTTTGGGCACAGAAGGTTATGATTAAGATAAATTCTTAAGTACTCATACTGCATTCGGCAGAGATTGCAAGATGTCCAGAAAGTATCAACCCCAGCAGGACAAGCGGTAGCCTCAGCTGCTGCTGCTGCAGCGGCGGCGGCTGCTGCAGCATTCTTTCGAGCTCTCTTGTTTGCCTTCTTATCATAAGTATACATGCCATTGGTTACGTTGACAACAGAATGATCTCTCCTCTTCTGATCATAAAGTATCTTCCTACTATTATCAGACAACACACTCCAGGCCTCAGAGATAAGTTTAAAGGCCTCCTCAGCACCGACTGACTTGTTCTTGTCAGGGTGCAGCTGGAGAGCTAACTTTCTGTACTGCTTCTTCACTTCCTCTTCATCTGCAAAGGTGCTTAGAGACAAGATCCGGTACCAGTCACTCTCTCCATCAATCTTGGACTCAGCAGCAAGATGAACTTCAAGCGTCGACACCATCTGAGATATGCCATCAAGTGATGGGCAAAGATTCTGGGCCTTGATGGCATACTTGCGTGCACCCCTGATGTCACGCGCGCGAAACTTGCTCTCCGCAACATCTCTCACTTTGAGAGCCTCATCCATATTGTACTCCACACTCATCTCCACCTTTGAATTTGATTGACAAGCAGCTGGACTTGAGCAGTAGCAAAGAAGCCCAAGACAACAAACCGAAGAAGAGCTCAATATAAATTATTCTTCACCTAACCTCTAGAGTTACGAAGTTTTCATTGCCTTGCTCTGCAGAGAAGAAGGACAAGGTTAGGAAACTTGAAAAATGAAAAACAAAATAAAAGAACACACAATGTACTTGCAAACAACATATCATAACATAGCGACTCACTAGAGAGAAACCTGATAACATGTAAAGACTAAAGAACAGTGAAGAGCCCTCCACCCCCAAAGAAGCTACAAAATTTGACCCTTTCATATTGAACCCATCGTGTTAGTAGCCTCCTGCTAGACTTCAAAAAACGAACTGGCAACGAATCCATCACATAAACATGTTATTAGCTGTTCATGCAGGATTTGCATTTCACAAGTTAGCGCAGCTCGGACAAATTACTAGGTTGTACGACGCTTCTACTTCACTAGAATGACTACACACCACTGATATTTACTTCACCAAATTGGAGCTTTGTAGCAGCCTAACCTCACATTTCATTCTTGATCTGCATCAGCTAAGCAGATCAAGAACAAGAGCTAAACTAACTCCCCAAAAAAGGTAATCTTTGATAGCCAAAAAGAGAGATCCAAACTTTCTCCGCAAAAACACAAAATCTCAAATCCCAACTCCCAAAAACAACCCCAATACCCAGCGAAATGAACAAAACCAAGCCCCAAGGGAGCGCCCCAAGTCTGCTCAAGAACACCCCAAACACAGCTCGAATCGAACCAAGAAACCCACCGATCCGCGCGATCCGCAGCCTTGGGGTACCAACCCAACAGCCACCCTGACCCCGAAGGCAAAAAAATTGGAGCTCCCCAAGAGCCGGCCTCAAACCCTAGCCCGCCAGATCTGCCGCGTCAGCCAGGGCCGGCGGCGAAAAGCATGACAATCGAAAGCTAAGGAAGAGAGGAATCGGTTCAGGACGTACCCATGCGGATCGAACCAACGAGGCGCGCGAATTTGGGCGGATTCGAGGCCACGAGCTCCCCAAAATTGCAATTTTTTTGCCCCCCGAATTTTATATCGGGGGAAGAAGGAGCTCTAAAAAATGAGGCCTTTTTAGCTCAGACTTTTAGTCAAAGACCCAAAAATTGTAATACCAATGGAAGGGCAGTAGGAGTAGTAGTAGAAAAAGAGTAGGTCAGGTCATGTGTGTCCTGTAAAAAAAATTATTCCTCTTTGTTTTTGTTTGCCTTAAAAGTTTCAAACTTTGCCCTTATTTGGTGCCCCAAATTAAATTCCCCAACAGTGCAAGGCCCCAAAACCCAGGGTTAAGTCCTCACCCAAGGGCTTTCTTGCCATTTCATTTTTGAGCAGAGATTTTTTTCAAAGGAAAAGAAAAGTAAATCACATGGTTGCTGACTATTTATTGAATTTAATTTTGGGTGTTAAGAGATAAATTATTATTATTTTTAGCTGGAGATTTGATGTTAACACAGGGGCACCACATGGGAAAGTGTCCTAAATATCCTCCAGCTGGGGCCCACATCACACACACAAACTCGTAATGTATGTGTGTACAGGTACGTATACGCATACGTGACACTTTATTAGGGGCTTTTTGTTAAAACAGGGTAGTGGGGTAAACAGTGCTGCGTGGTTAGATCAATCAGATGTGAGGGATATTTTGGGTATTTCCTAGCATTATGCTTAGGATTAAAATCACAACCACCAACTACAAAAAGTTTCTTCAGTCCTCTCTAACCCTGATAATTTTTTTCCCATCCAGAGAAGATACCTTGTGTGTACGCCTGTTTGTGAGAACTTTTTTTCCCACGTGGGACCCACCCTCCTTGTTACTCTTTAAGCACTCTCTCTCAGCATCATCAGTCACCAGCACTTTGTACTGGTATCTGGGAGAAGAAAAACTATATAACAATAGCCCTAGCACAAAATATCTACTAGTGTTGTCAGTACTAACACAGCTGGTACTTCCTGTCATTGCAATAATTCAAAGATGTTGAGAGTGATTTATGCCAATTTTAGATGCCAATTCGTATCATTTGAGCCTGTACAAGAAAATTAAGGCGCATATATATGAGTCCACTGTGCATTTGAACTTGAACTGAACTGCGGCCTTGAGTTGCATCCAGATCCAGAATGCCACTTGATTTTGATAGACAACAGCAGCTGAGCAGCAAGCAGCTGAATCTTGGCACTCCACTTTGTAGATGGAGCTTGAAGATGCCAGCTATTCACAATCAGTAACTGAATTACTGCACATTAATTAATATCATACTTAAGGCTGTTATAGTAGTTCATAAGTAGTACTGTAGTAGAACAATAGCAGCTGTTGACGATTGCAATGATATGCTATTATTACAGGCAGCAGTCAGATGCTAATCTTTTTGCTCCACTGAAGCTGATTTTGTTGCTCCTCCGAAGTGAACTAGAAAAGCTGGAGCTTGAAAGATTGTGCTAACGAGATGCTGCTCATTGGAAAACACATGCATACATGGAAAATGTAGCAGTTACCATTCAAAGAAAAAAGAAAAAAATGTGGCATCCGCTTTAGAGTTGTGTGTAGATGTGGGAGTGCCCATCCCCTCTTGGGCTATCAGGAGTGTCTAATGTGACTAGGTGATGGCTCAAGGACAAACTAATGGGCAGATATACTACTAGGAATGTGTTTCGGGCTTTAGGGTTAGCTCATGAGAAGGATATTACATACACATGATAAATTATACTAATTTACACTTGCTTTCTGTAATTATTGAGGACAACGTGGGGCATAAGCTAATTCCCCTACTATTTAAAGGGCCAAGAGGCCATGGGAGGGCCAGAATTCACTCATTTTTTATCACTCCTCGCTCCCTGGCTCGTATTTGTGTATTCCATACTGTTTGGCATCGTTGCACAACAGTAGAATAGAGAACTGAGCAGAATATGTCTCTCATTCGGTTCAAGAATTCAGTTGTTTGACAGTAGCGGCCAAAAGCTGAATCTACAGGTTACACCTGCATCATCGGCTTAGATTCTAGACACAGAAGGGAAAGCAGCTGAACAGGAAGAATGGACGAACACTTAGATACAAATGTTACATTCAGAAGCTTAGACAATAACGTAAGATAAGAATCATATTTTAGCAGGCAGAGTAAATGAAAACAATTGTAGGTGCTTCTTAGCTTGCACACCCGCAAGTATGGTGTTGTTCAGTCTAGTAACAGCTATATAGTAGCACATAGAGATGCCTAGAGCTGCAAATAACTGGAACTTAGCCAATCGATGTGTTTCAGCTTTAGAATGGAAGTATGGAACTAAGATCATAGTGAAGGTGCATACCTTGTAGATATTACATCATTCCATATAGTGAAACTCTGATGACAAAACTTGGACAAAAGTGGGGTGCTCCAAAGTCCACATTGATGCTCTAGGCCACAATCTTCGCAGTTTTGAGTCCTGACTCTTGTCTCGTGAGGCTGTTGTTCCAAAGTAGAATTTATATAGATCAAAGCATATAGGAAAAGTATGCAAGAAACAACATTTACTGGTGGCAAGTTCATATATTGCGCGGAAGCACAATGAGTAGCAGTTTTAGTTTTTGTCAGCATTGGAAGAATCATAAAAGATCAATCATGCACAAAAGGATCATTACAGCTATAGTAGCATTCAGAGATCAATACACAGTCATTCATTCCTATGAGCTAACAATTTGCAGGGATACAAGTATCAGACTAAGCATGAGTGACGCCCCAGTTATCCAAGACAAAAAGGATCTGTAAATTTCCATTTGGGAACAGTTGTTTTTACAATACAAGCTCTGAAATGATCTGAAACTTTACAAATAAACTTTGTGTGTCTCGAATATGTTCAATAATGTTTGGTACATGGAACAAAAACTGGAATATTTTAACATGATATATCCATAGAATCTCATGTCCGGACAGCTCGATAGAGGTGAGCATACACCCGCTTGGTCCTGTGTACAACAATGAGGCTCAAGCCAGCTCCCACAAGACAAAATGCTGACATGATCAATGAGCTGACGAGGAAGCAAACAGCTCCTTCACACTTCAATGGCCCATCTGCTAGAAAACTCATCTTGTGAAGCACTCGTCCAGACGGCAATACTGAGCTCTGATGATGGTGTGCTTGTTTCTCAGCTTCATAGTCATATAAATTACTGGCAATAAGACCTGAGAAGATCAGTGACCCTGTGGGGTTTGCTACTGTGAGAAAATTGTACATTGCGCCAAAATGTTTTACACCAAAAAGTTCAGAGACGGCAGCAGGCACAATAGCCCAATGAGCTCCATATCCAAGCCCAACCAGGAAGGTCCCCATGTACATAGTTCCAGGCCACGCCATTGCAAAGAGGAAATGCCCAGCAGCCATAAGGATCTGAGCTACTGCCAGTGCTATGTGCCTTGGGTATGTACGTTCCCTGAAGAATAGTTAATAAGTTAGTCAAGATATGAAAAAACTTGTGAGAAGGAACTATCAAAACTTAAGGGAACCTACATATACATAATAAATAGTTTGACTTTGAAGTAATGAACTAGATAAAGTATAACAAGGAAATTGCCACTTTGGAAAAAAGTCCGCGAGTTTACACACAAGTATCCTAGCAGAACATCTGAATTGAAGTAAAATGGGAACGCCTAAAATAAAAAAGTTCTGATTTTCTTAGAACAAAAAAGTTATGATTTTAGTGACAAAACTTTTGGATACAAAACAATAATAGTAATCATTTTTTCTTGCCTTAATAGTGAATTCTAGATCATAGCGTGGGAAACATAGTGATATTACCTGACAATAATCTCAGAAAAGTAGCCACCTCCAACACGACCAAGGAAGTTCCATATGCTTGTCAATGACACAAAGATATGTGCATCTTTGAACCCGACAGCCTGGCTCATCTGACCCAGATTGTCGATCACCGTCAGCCCTGATCCTGACCCAAGCAGAAGTGATAACCAAATAAGCCAAAAATCAGCCTTGACCAGCGCCTGCATCAGAGTGAAGTTCTCCCCCCGGTGTGGTCTCCTCCTGATTCTAACCCCACCTCTTGCAGCAGCTTGCACCAACTTGGCCTGCAAGTCTGCAATTCTCTTCCTCCTTTCAGATGGGGGTAATGAGTCTATGTCTTTAGGCTTCTCCTCTTCCACCTCACTTAAAATTACCTCTGGGTGATCCTCCTTTTCTTGTGAAGTACTTGTCTCTCCTTTTGATGGTTCAGACAGGAGAGCCTCTTCAGTTGGATGTTCAGTTTTCGACAAAAATGTCAAGGTCACGGGTATCGTGATTGGTAAAATAAGCAAGATGAATAGAATTACGGTGAGAAAAACAACCACATTGTCACTCAGCTGCAGGAAATCTTGGACTAGCATGACACCAACAAGATATGAGGCAAGGAGCAAGCAAATGGTGTAGATGAACATGAAGCTGTTCTTGTCAGATGGCCGTACCTGTCGGTGACCTCCGACAGGTCTAATAACAAACATCAGGCCAAGAGCAACCAGCGATGGCCCGACTGCGACCATGAAGACAAGCATTGCATGGTTTGGTGTGTGCATTATTGCATACAACTGAGTTAGAATTGCGCTGCTAAGGCCGGCAAATCCTTTCAGGATGCCCACTGTTGGGCCTCTGCTCTTTGGGAAGTTCTGGATGCATGTAACAAGTGAAGCCGTGTTGAAGTATGTCTCGCCATTGGTTCCAACAAAGATAAGTACACACATCTGAATAACAAAACAGCGAAAGATTTTAGATTAGCTGCAGTAAATAAAACCAAATAACTATTCAAGTTCCATATTTTTGTTTCATTCATTCGATTGTGGGGGTTGTGAACATGAACGCATAGAGTAAAAGATTCCCCATTTCCTCCACATAATTTGTAATCCTGGACAGAAAATGAATTTATTGGTCAACTTCAGTTTGAGAAGTCCATACCGTTCTATACCATTATACATGTTCTCTTTATTGCTTCATATATAAATGTGAACACATCTAATGAACAACAGATCAATCCATGAATATAGAGATATAAAAAAGAAAAAGAAACCAATTCTGCATGGGAAGCAACAACACATGGATTACCCAATTGCACACTAACAATTGCTTGACCAAGCAACTGGGCTTCGTCTAGATAACTCCTATATCCTTCATGCTTTGGAAAATCAGGCAAATGATTTGAACAAACTAATTGTTTACTTGACCATCCAGTCATCCTCTGCTCAATCATAGTGTTTGAGCTTGCAATTTATGATTTGGTATACAGGCCTAGTGTGTTTCAGCTTCTGGATTGTGGATTCTAGATTACGAGGTAAGCTACTTCTGATTGTGGGATAATCGGGCCGGGCCGGTTGTGACTTCTAGGTTCCAGACCGAGCTAGCAAGAATCAGCAAGAATCAGGTTCCAGCTAGATTATGATTCTATATAGAGGCAGTTTCTGATTGTGAAGTTGTTCTAGAATCCTCCCATTCGGCAAACAATCCCTTTTTTTTAAGCAAAAGCTAAAACAAACGGGCAAGGCTATGTGTATATTCATGAAAATATATTGAATTCAGGGATTATATGTGACACAGTTACTTCCCGCATTTATGGAATTTTGATGGAACACACCAAGCTCAGGAAGTCAAACTTGTCTACTTTGCCAGCCAAACAAGAGATCAAATATAATGTATATAGTGATTCCATAAGCAGAATAAGAGAGTTTGCACAACAAAAACAACATGTGAACAGTTTACTTTCTGAATTAAAAAGAACCTCCACTGCATCAATTTCATTATGAATAACGACTTGAATATTGCCCAAGGAGGCAATCAGTTGTTGTCACTTGTCACTACAGATAATTAGACACAATATGGTCACTACTGAAAAAAAAAGAATAGTTAGACCAGTACAACCGTTTATTCTTGTCGATTTAATGTATCAAATTAGTTAGAATTTATTTATACTTCCTCTAGTAGTAAAGTAGTAGAAATACTCTAAACAAATCAACGGTTAGATCTGATTTCTATTATCTACTATATAGTACCAGTATAATGCACCGTAAAATTTCTCAAAAAAAAAATGCATGTGGCCAATATAAGTGACAAAAGACACCCAAAATAAGAATGTTACAGGCATATACCATCGATGGTCCAGCATTACACTCATGTGACTGGTCAGTTTCACTACGCTTCTGACCTAATCTAAGACATATCCTGCACGCCATGTTCCTCAGCAGGCTCAGCTGATCCTATCCATGTATCAATTTATGTAATCATATGCTCTCCGGTCTCCATCACATCTCAGGCCCACCTTCTTTGCAATTCGATAAACAAATGGAAAGCTCACAGTAACATGGAAGGCCTACTCCTTATTCAATCGAGAGAGAACAGATAGAATAAAAAAATTGTATTCTGAGGAACATAACAATTCGACGAGCAACAAATCGACAACTTGTGTAGTAGCACATATCATATTCAGAGTTCGAGACCAAGAACAGTAACACTAACACTGTGATTCATATTATCATCAACCAATGAATCAAATCAAGGATTCCATGAACAAGCAATTCAAGAACAAATGCAATATAAATCTATCTGACTCACCATCCATAGGGACAGCGCTGGCGCCTGCCTGGTGACGATGAGCCACAGCCAGCCGTACCCGACGAAGTTTTGCGCCGCGCCGATGAGCAGCATCGCCCACGCTGGCAGCGTGGCGGAGAGCGTGCCTGCGAGGAAGCCGACGCTGTCCCCGAGGTCCTTGGCGACTCCGAGCGCCGCCACCTGACGCTGGTTGTACCCCAGGGCGGCCTTGACCACCGGCGAGATGGCGCCGAAGAGGTACCCGATGCCAGCCATCGATTGCAGCCACATTGCGGCCACGAACACGAGCCATCGGTTCGTGGAGAAGGCCCTGAGCCTCTCCGCAAGCTTCCCCATTGGATTGGCCAAAAACTCACCAAGAGCACAAGCTTCTTTCTGCTGCTTGGGCGATTCAAGGATGCTTCGTCAAGGGAAAAGATCGGATTTTGAAGCTGGAATTAGAGCTTTGGAAAAGATTTGCCAAAGGATGGAAATTGGATACAGATTTGGAACCAGAAAAAAAAAGGTGAAGTCTTTCAATTGCAAGAAGCAAAGAATACACTTTGCTCAAATGGAACTAAATGTGGTACAAATCTATGAGGAATGCCAAAACAGAGAGCACTGGAGCACCACCAATAGGCTTCTTTATCGCGAAAGAAATGATTAATCCGCCGGAAATATTGAGGTTTGGTAATCAAAGCACACAAATCGACAGGGATATAATACAGATTGGAAAGGGAAGACCTTTACACCAATGGAATGCGAAAGTTCAGGAGAAAAGCTATCTGAGCAAAACCAAAATAGGAAGAAAAAAAAAGCGGCGTTCAATCACAAATACCGAAAAGTTTCGATGCTGAGGTCGAACTTGCAATGAATCGATTGACAAAATTCCCCAAATTAAGGTTCGGAAGAACACACGAGACCGAAATCAAAACTGTTTTTGGACGAGGAACAGATAGAGAAATTCATTCTTAGATAGGCTGAATTTTCTGAGATGATTAGTCCCTTGCAATCAGATGATGGTGAGCACGAAACAAGAAGGGCTGGTGAGAAAGAAGATAGGGGGAAAATTGCTGCAGGATGAGAAGAGAGAGGGAGGGAGGTGTTTCGATGCACAGGTTCAATTGTTCAGGGCCTTCGTTCAGGCATTTATAAGGATAGAAGTTGAGCAAACGCTGTCGCACTTCACAGATTATTTCGACTCTGCCACTTCACGATTGCACGGTAACGTATGCATCCATACGTTGTTCAACGGATAGAGTTCCAAACTTCCAAATTCCAATTCCAACGCAGATGGTAGGAAAACTGCAACTTAAACGGTCTGTGTGCAAATAATTTAGATCATCAATTTTTGATTCAACTGTCAATAGTATTCACCTAACTTAGGGCCTATTTGGATCCATTAGTTTTAATAGTTAGCTGGCTAATGGCTAATAGCTAGCTAACTATTAGCTGGTTAATTATTTACGGAGGTTATTTGGATCTACTAGCTAATAGGTGATTGAAAATTTGGTTGTGGGTGCAAATATCCATTGTCCATTAGCTGAAAGGGGCTGAGGGCAAATTGGTCTTTTGACCACCTATTAGCTGAAATTAGCAGAAGAGAACCTAGCTAATAAGATAACTATTAGCTGAATTGTTAGCTAACTATTAGCTAGGCTATTAGCTGGACTGTTTGGATCTATTTCAGCTAATTTTAATAGCTAACTGTTAGTACTAATAGATCTAAACATGACCTTAAGTAGATTTCACCTCATTGCCAGATATTTCAGTCAAACCTATATTTGCTGCGATGCCTTGTTATGCAATGAATTCCACTGTCTATTAATGGGCTTATTGTAATCAAATTGAATCTAATTCAAGATGTACTAGTTTGGTAGCAAAGTGATTTGGTTATCAGGTTAAACGATTTATCCCAACTATTGGTAGCCCGACTGGTAAGGCACACGTTTTCATTTGGTAAGAGCGGAGTTATTTTCTTTTTCTTGCGAAAAAGCAATTAGTGGAGCTCAAATCCCAACAGCTCTCAACACTCCAGGAAAAGAGTTTTTTCGGATTTATCTGTCCATTCCAAAGCTACAAACCAAGGAGACAGTGGGCCACTTCTCCTAATTCTACATTTTGCAGCCAAGACAGTTGCATAACTTGCGCCGTATAAAAAAATAATAAATTGTTGTGTATGGTCAGATCTCCGTAATCTCAGCAAAAAATTCTACCATATATTTATATGATAGATGATGACAACTTTTAGAATTTAGTCAAACACAAAATCATTTGTATCTCATGTCCATACAGGCCGACGAGAGGAGCCAGCCGCTAGTCCTTGTCAGCATTCAATGGTGATTAAGATTCATAATCACATGATTCATTCGTTGCATAAAGAAAAGGAGCTATTATTATTAACTCCCACGAGACACTGAATATGTACTAGGGCAGAAATTTTGGTCGAATAAAATACTTCGGCATGTTTTGTCATGGCATGTTGGTGGTATGTCTTTTCCCACGGAACACTATGCTGTCATCTTCAAGTGGGTTGATAAGGTGGTTTCTAAACTGCTAATATGTTCATGAACATACGCAAAGTCACATCAGAACTACATACAAAAATGACTGTCGAGTTTATACGATCTCCATTGTCGTGGTTGGCGCTTTTAGCTGCAAGTCGGCAAAGTAAAATGCTGCCGACTGCTCGTAGTTTGCCCAAGCGATGTGGCTTACATATAACATCAACAAGCTATTTTAACCAATTGTACCCCTTTCGAAAAAGAAAAGATGGATAAAAACAAAACGGACAGACCTGAACCACTGAAGAAACATTTTAATTTGGGAAAATTAACTATATGGCACGAAATACTTCATCGTGTACCATAACTCCCAAGGAAACACATTACATGCCATCCCTTAGATTGGATCCTTAATAATGTGGCACTTTTCCATTATACTAGCCATGTGTCCATACGTTGTAACGAAAACTAAATTTGCGACAAAAAAATTCATTTGCAAAGAGTATTAACAGTGGCAAAGGTGGGCAATTAAAGAGCAGTGACAAAGGTGGGTAATTTTGATGAAGTGACGCAGGTAAATATGGGTAATTAAAGAGTAGTAGCAAAGGTGGGTAATTTTGATGAAGTGATGCGAACAAAGATAGGTAATTAAAGAGCCATGATAAAAGTGGGTAATTTTGATAAAGTGATGTGAGAAAAAACTCTCACTTTATATATAGTAAAGATTTGTATTTAACCCTTCTTTTTTTTCCCTCTGAGCCAAGCTGAAAAAGACTCACCTGAGCTTCACCTGGCTCAACCGGACCCGTCGCTCCGGCCAGCTCCCGAAAGCAGCGTTGCTGCGAACGTACAACAGTACTGCGAAGAGACATTTTCCTAAGGTATCAAAATTTACATGATACCTTCTAAATCTTGAGAAGTATTTCTATATTTTCTCTATCTATATAAGTTGTATAAATCTTAAAGTAAGTAAAATAGTAAGTAATTAATATCTATCCTTCGTTTATGCCTTAATAGTTATACAGTATTTAAAAAAAAGTATAGAATCATCTCTCTTAAATTTTTGGTACATCTCAGTACTATAATTTTTAGTAATCTTAGTATTATCTCAATGTAAATTTTGGTACTTCATAAAGTTGGTAAAAATTTTAGTACCTCAAAAAGATGTAAAAATTTTGGTACCTCGCAAGGGTGTTGCACCACGCTTGATCAAGGTACCCGGCAACCTCTTCCTGAGCAAATCGAGGTCTTTTGTTGGGACTTGGGAGGCCTCGATCTCTAGCTATGCACTGCTTGCTCCTCCTTGGTTTATTTGACCATCTTAATTTACGTTAGTGATGGTCAAATGGGTTGTGTCAAACAGGTCGCCCCGAGGCCTGCCACTAAGGAATGACTCAATAGCTTGGGTCGTGCTTGAGCCGGCACTCAGCTCGGTGAGTTTGCACGGCTCGACCCGTTTACAATTAGGCTGACATGGAACGGTCTAGCACGATATAGCTTGATTACGGCACGGTTTGGCCTAGCATAGCCTGTTTATTTAAAATAGCCTTTTTAGCTGTTGGGAATCTGAAAAAATCCAAAAACTCTAAAAGTTTTTCGTATAAATAGGGTAGTAGCCCCCCTCATTTCCTCACCAGTAAACTTGCAACCTCTTCTCTGCATTTTCTTGTGAAAATTCTCTTGCTCTTGGTGATAATTTGAAAAAAAATCAAAAATTCAAAATAGTTTTGCCAAAAATCCAAAAATCTGAAAGCCGGCTTTCAGCTTCTGTCAAGAAATTAAGGTAAGAATAGTGATTTAATTTTTATTATTCTTATTATTTTAAATGAGATTGAAGTAATAATAGTGTAATTATTTCTTACAGTTTTCTTCATGGAGCACCAGGATTTTGCGTCATTCGCAGCTTCTGACTTTGGGATTTCACCCGAGGAGTTTCTTGCATCCTATCAAGTTGAAGAAGTTGCAATACCTATACCATCCTTAGGATCTACAAGTGCTAATGCATTGGCAAGCACCGGGGCAAAAAGATCAAGATGCAGTACATCAGGAGTCTGAGAAGATTTCGAGTAGATTTTCGTGACATCAGACGGCGTTCAGAGTAGGTATGCTATTTGTAAATATTGTAAATATAAATTAACTACAAAATTTTTATATAGAACGAGGCACTTAAAGAGATATGCTGAGAGCTGTAAAAGAAAAGTGGGGGTGGCTTTGAGACAGACGCAGTTGCAGTACAACCCCGACAAATATGGTACGTTACTAGGATTACAATCTTGAAGTAACTCATGAATCTCTTTATTGTTTAATCGCTTCTCAAGATCTATCTTTAAACTTTAGTGAGTCATCAACATTTGAAAACTATATTAGGACCGCTCATAATCCTAAGTTTTCTACAATTTTAGATAGACAACAACTAGAGATCTGATTAAATACTATAATACTTGTCGTAGGAAGATAAAAGATCTATTTAATACCTGTACTTTTTCTATGTCTTTAACATCAGACATGTAGAAAAGTAGGGCTAAAGAGGATTACTTAGTTGCTCATTTTGTAAACAATGACTGGTGACTAGAGAAGAGAATTATAGGATTCAAATTAATTGATGTTGCACATACTAGTGAGAATGTTGTTGATTGTGTTGTAAAAGTTGTGAAAGATTTTGGCCTCACAGATAAAATTTTTACAATAACATTAGATAATACTGTAGCAAACACTTCTGCAATACCATTCTTACTATTTTTTAAATTCGTATACCGAATCTTTCTTATTACATCAGCGTTGTGCTTGTCATATTACTAATCTTATAGTTAAATCTGGTTTGAAGAGGTTAAACCAGTATCTTGGACTTTTTCGCACTCCAATATCTTTCTTAAATAATTCCAATCAACGAGTAGTCGCATACAAAACTTATTGTATTGCAATGGAGGCACGTCAATGTAAGTTTTGTTTTGATATGCCTATTAAATAAAATTTTACTTGATACTTAAGTCACTCATACCTTATAAGAGCATATTTTCTGTTTTTATTAACACACACTATCGTAGTCAGGATGATCAACTGATACTCATAGAGCAATATTGGTATGTTGCTGAAAACTTGCTGTCATTTTTGGAACTTTTTTATGATTCCACTGATGTTTTTTCTGGAGTCTATTACTCATCTTCTCTTTTAATTGTGCATCATATTTTAGAAATTGCTACCCACTTAAAGATCAAGAAAATGATAATATTTTGCTTGAATCTATTTACATCCCAAAAACTAAAATTTCAAAATATTAGAAAGAAATTCCTATGTTATATGTATTTGTGTTTATTTTAGATTCTAGAGCTAAAGTTCAAGGATTTGCTAATGTTCTCTCACTTCTAAGTGATGTGGTGAGTATTGATTATTCTAGTTATTTTTCAAATACTCGTGCTAATTTATCTCATGTTTATGCTAAGTACGATCAGAGAGTTTGCTGGAATTCGCATGCAGTGACCTCCAACAACACCTACAATAGGTAATAAGAAAATTGCGTGGGGAATGATATGGGGTGCAGGTGGCTCTATTTCAAGGAGTTCAAGTATAACAACGTGAATTTTTTACTGTTCTAGCCTGAGTAAAAAAATTACGTTTTTAGCCGCTGCTTCGATATAATTGCAAAAATAGCCCCTGAACAGTGAAATTCCGCGGAATTATTTTTACAAAATTTTTAAACGATTTTCCACGGATTGGATCAGCGGAATTATTTTTTATTATTTTTTCCCGCCGATTTTTGCGGACTGGATCAGCGGAATTTTTTTTAACTTTTTTTTCAATCTCCGCGGACTAGATCAGTGGAATATTTTTTTTTAATTTTCCGCGGATCGGAACCGCGGAATATTTTTTTTCAAAATTTTTTATTTTTCCACTCTTCCGAAGCGCAGAATGTTTTCCCTTTTTTTCGTGGTTTTTTTCGGTTTATTTCAGCGCGTTTTTTTTTCGTTTTTTTCGGTTGGAATTTTAGAATTTTACTTGTAAAACTAGGGTTGAATAAATTCAAAAGAAATATAATTTTACAGTGATATAGAAAAAATTTTATCAGTAGTTTTTTGTTTGAGAGATTCAGATTTCATTTTTTCGTATTTTATTTCGGTGTGCGACAAATTTAATGGCAAATCGTAGTAAAACATTGACCGCCCGAAGGAGAAATTTTGCGACTAGTTGAATGAGAATGTTCTACGTGTTGCGACACAATGTGTTTTTTAAGTGTTTAAGAGAATTTTTTTTGTAAGTAATGTAGCTTTTTAATAATTGCGATAATAATATAATTGAGATACAACAGAAGATATAGAAGAAATTCATATAGTTACGTAGAGGGAGATACAGAGAGGGTGATGCTCAACTCAGAAGTTACTGCGGAAAATAATGTAGGATACATTTTTTATTACAGCTTAAAATTTGGAGGAGCATAACTTGACGTCTACTAAGTGGATCGAGGCCACTTCCCCTTCGCCCATGCCTCCGGTGGGGCTTCTCTAGCACGACGTGCCCTCTCTCGTTTCCTCTCTCTCTCTCTCTCTCGGCCTCTTTCTCCTCCGCTTCCTTTCTACGTGCCTCGTCGCGCGGCGTCACGTTGCTCTTGAAGCTGCCGCATGAACTCCTCGTCCTGGTTAGCTTGATCTAGGAGCTTTTGGTCCTCGGCAGGTGGGCCCCGCCGTCTGGACCGGAGAAAGCAGCTGAAAAAAAAAACCGTGCGGAGATAAAAATCGAAAAAAACAGGAAAAAATAAAAACAAATTTATTCCGCTGACTTGCATTGCGGAAATTTTTTTTAAAAAAAATTAAAATTTAAAAATTCCACTCACCCACTGCGCGGAATATTAAAAAATTAAAAATATTCCACGATCCAAATCATGAGATTGAAAAAAATTTAAAAAATTCACGATCCAAATCAAAAAATCGGCGGAAAAATAATAAAAATAATTCATTGATCCAATCCATGGAAAATTGTTTAAAAATTTTAAAAATAATTCGCGAATTTCACTTGCTCAGGGCTATTTTTGCAATTATATCGAAGCAGCGGCTAAAAACGTAATTTTTTTTACTCAGGCTAGAACAGTAAAAAATTCTAACAACGTCAAGTGTGGACACAACAAGAAGTGGTGAGGAGTTAGCTACCTATCACAATATCAATACTGTCAACTACCAAGAGCAGCAAGCAGAGAACTGCAACATTTTGCAGTGTTGGCATAAGCACAAGATAACATATCCGGTGCTTTTCATATTAGCTCGGAATGTGTTAACAGTTCCTGTCTCCACAGTTTCTTCGGAACCTGCTTTCAGTCTATCCGGAAGAATAATCGAGGAGAGAAGAACAAATCTGACAAATGAGATGGTGGAAATACTTCTCACTGTGAAAATTAGGAATAAGCTAATCAACGAGCTCAACACACTAAGAAAATGTTGAGCTGGCGATGATATTTGGAAATCTTTATCTAAATAGTCAGAAAGAATAATTATAGTCTTCACTTTTTTTTCCTGTGTCACTAAGTTATGGGGCTCTTAACTATTTGCCACTTTTTATGGGGTCAGTAGTAATAGATTTGCCACGTCAGTAACTCATATCACTGTAGCGTGTCAGTGATTCATATTAATTGGCACTCCGTAATAGTGGCAAATAGTTAATTATTCCCTAAGTTATAGGTTGTTCTCTTTTTTCTTTATCAATGTTTTCTCATTTTTAACAAGGCATCCAAATATTAATAAAGCTCATTATTTAATTTAAATTATTTGTCTCCTTTTAGGCTTTTATTCATATTTTTTGCTTTTACTAATTTACATAGATTTAAAAAAATTTATATACCTTTCAGTTTTTCTATTATTCTAGATTTTTCCCCAATTTTTTCAATATTTTTTTTCAATTTTTTACTATTTTCTAATTTTTCTATATATATTTTAAAAATTTTCAGGATTTTTTTTAATTTTATCGGCCAAACAGGCCAGATGCGACCCGACCCGGCCCTTTGGCCCGTTTATACCCGTCCCAGCACGGTACGGCCTTGCTTGAGCCATGACCTCGGCACGACCCGTTTAATAGTTGGGCCTAAACGGGTTATGCCATGTTCGGGCCGCTTATCGGGCCACCACTATTTTTCTTGTCTTAATTTGCTAGATCTGAGTATTTGTTTGCTTAAACCCCTGTTAATTTGGACGAAAATAGTTAAACTAGCTGGCTTGTTTCGGTCTCCCTTTATTACATGATGATTTACTTTCTGATCAAGCTGTAGTTGTTGCTACAAAGCACAGCACGGTGGTTCAAAGATGCAATTTAGGGTCTGTTTGGTAGAACTCTAGATTCCAATTTCACCTGAAATCTGAAACTTGTAAGCTAAAATAAAGTGAATTAAGTTTATATTTTTGGTCTAAAATATAAACAAGATGATTTATCTAAACACTCTTAATGTACTCATAACTTCAGCTTCACAAATCTGATGAAATTAGAATTTTCAGCTTCACCAAATTCACGAATCTGGAGAAGCTGAATCCCTACCAAACACACCCTTAATACTCCGTGTGAAGCTCCAGGTTCGTCAAGGGGAAATTCAGTCTTTTTCAGCTTGGATGGAGAGAGAAAAGAGGAGATTAAATGCAAACATAATGGAAAAGTGGCATATAGGAAGTTGCCAGGATTAAGTAAAAAAGAGCGAATGGTGTATCATCCAATCTCAGGGATGACATGTAATTAATTTTCCCTTTTAAATTCAACCACAGCTGGATTTGGGTTCAAGTATTCTTCAACCGACGACTGGACTTGCAAACCCGGGCCGGGCCTCCCCTAGAAACAATCTGGCCCGGTAATCCTACTTGGGCTTTTAAACGGGCCGGCCCCGAAAATGTCAGTTTAGGTGTGCCGTGTGCGGATCATCTAAAAGAAAAAAAAAAGAAAAATGAAAGGAGAGGATAGCAACCAGGACTGAGCTGCAGAGCCGCGGCCGCGTGCTAGGGTTCTGGCGATACTAATTAATGGCCTCACCGGCGGCGCAACGGCGGCAGGAGCTGGCGGCCGAGGGGCAGCGGCACCTTGAGGAGACCATCGCAGCCGCGTTCCAGATCCTCTCGTCCATGAACGACGAGCTCTGCAACCCCGAGCTATGGTCCTCCTCCTCCGCCGCCGCCGGCTCCCACCACCACCACCACCACCACGCTACTCCCCCGCCGCCCCACTCCGCCGACTCCGACGCCTCCGACGTCATGGGAGGAGGCGCCGGGGTCGCGACCGGCTCCGGCGGGTCGCTCGACGAGGCGAGGCTCCGGTACAAGGACGCCGTGGCGGCTCTGCGCGCGTCTATCTCCGCCGTGTCGTCCTGTGCTCAGGTGAGAACTTGATGGACCGAGCTTATCCGACCCTAATGCTTGTATTGTACTGTGGCGAACCCAATAAGGATGTACTTCTGATTGGAAAAGATCAAATATTACACTTCTGATGTAAAATTAGGTGCATTTCACTGTGAGCGAGCCAATAAATGGCTGTAAAAGATTTGACCTTATCGGAAGATTGATAGGTACGTCTTGGTCTGAGAGCTCCATGGACATGGACATAGACGATAAATGTTTATGTAAAACACTGTCTTTAGGTGTTCCGTTGTTAAGGAGCCATGAAATGGTTGTTGACATGGTAGTACAACTATAAAAGATGAAATTTTTATGTGGGAAATATGGAGCTATTTGAGACAAGTAAAAAATGTTCCTTTTATTGTCTGACTGAAAATTTAACACGATTGGCAAACATATGTAGCCATTTGAGTAAATTCAAGATGCTAATGATTAACAAGAAGGAGCCAAGAATCAGTTCTGCACAGACTTCAAGATGCGTTTCACAGCAAGCAAATAAATATACCTGCTTGTTAGAGGGAGCTTACAACAATGACAACAACAACCAAACCTTTTGTCCCAAACAAGTTGGGGTGGGCTAGGAATGAAATCTAATCAAAGTCAAGACCTCTAAACCTTTGATCCTAGGTAATCCAATCAAAGTCAAGACCTCTAAACTTTTGATCTTAGGTCATAGTTCTAGTGCATGAATCACTAATTTCCATGCACTCCTGTGTCTAACACTAACTCTTTGTATGATTCTAACCACTCAAGTCTTTTTAATTTCTTCTTCCCACGTTAGTCTCGGTCAATCTCTGCCCCTTCTTATGTTCTTGAGACGGCTTAAAACTCCGCTACGCTTCGGTGCCTCCGGATGCCTCCGTTGGAGATGTCCAAACCATAATTATCACGGCGACGCCTACAAGCTGGAGGGGGACGCCAGGACTAAGGATGGCAATTGGGCATGGCGGGCACGGGTTGTACTCGCCCATACCCGTGCTCGCCACCCAAGTTCTCCTCCGTGGGTGTACTCGTGAAGGGTGGTGGGTGAAAAACATCACCCATACCCGTCGCCTATGGGCATACCCGTTTACCCGCCAATCAGTCATCACATTCACAGTACAAGGAACATACTAGGAACAAAGTTAGGCAGCCCAATGCCCATCAATTTTATGCCATGACAAGTCACAAGTGGCATCAAAGTATCAAACTATTTTTCGGATTATTACATGCCGTGATAAATTTTGGAAGTCCAGGAAAAATAAGATCTATGATTTGGCATAAACGCAGTGATATATGAACTATGATTATCCACATGAGGTATACATTCACTGGGCAGTCCGGGCTCATAAATTGCACTCCCTCAAATCAAAACATCCAAACCAGAATCATGCAATGGTTCCTTTCTATGTGCACCAATGCGTAAATTAGGCCATATTTTTTTAGATACTAGATCTGGATGGTTTTTTATCAAAACAAAGTGGAAGACGATAACTGTGTGGTGATCAAATCAAGTGCTGGACACCTAACAGGCTAGTACACAGGTAAGGAGAACTAGTCAACTGCCACATGAGATTGTAATGCACCAACTAAAAAACCACAGCAGAGATTACCAAACATTGTGCAAGCTTTCGAATCATGAATATCCTGAAATTCAAGGGATCGTGTGGGATGATGTAAGCAAAATGTGGCAAACTTTGTGCTGAATACAGGCAATTGTAGTAAACTCACTGCTTCCAAATTTCAAGGATTAGATACCACAAATGCACTCAATGCAATTAGATCTATATTTATTATCATATCCGCAGCAAAATGAAGTAGCAGATTCCTAGAGCAGATGATGAGATTTCAACGCAGCATATCCAAACAATCCAATTCTATTATTACACCAAATGCAAATGCTTGAAGTTTCCAGAACCCTTACCTTGTCATGCGGAGCCTCCTTGTGAGGAGGAACCTGGATGGTAGTGGTGAATTTGTGGCTGTTGTCTCCTCTCCTCGGATTCGAGTAGTAACCTAATCAAACCCTAACAATGCCAAAACAAAACATAACTAGGTTACCACCAATTCCCATGCCATGTGTACACAAAATAGAGCAAAAGTAAGGTAATTCGCTGCAATGGGAGAAGGTAGCCCGAGCCTTCACAGGTTGTACCCATTGACCACTGCGCCTGCCGGCTGGGGATTGGGGCCTTGGGGGGAGAATCGGGAGATTGGGGTTGTGGGGGGGGGGGATTTTGGGGAAGAATCGGGAGATTGGACTCACGGGAGGGGCCACGAACGCACCACCGGCGGCCAAGACGACTCCCGAGCGCAGGGACAACCATGTCGGTGCGTAGGCACTGGATCTACCGGGATCCGAGAGCTATAGTGGTAGGCATCGATGGAGAGGAACTCCGGTCGAGGGAGAGGAAGACGCATGGGAGAGGGAGACACACGGGAGACATAGTGGCTAGGGGCTAGGGCGCTGGGGAGTGTCTCCTAGGGTTTTGCTGTTGCATGGCCTATTGTGCCCATTTTTGTACCCGTGGGCAAAAAATTGCTTTCATACCCGCCTCCTTTCGGGTATTTACTTGCGGGCACGTGGGTAATTGGGCACAATTGACATCCCTAGCCAGGACATGTCGTCTTGACTGAAATCACGCGACGAAGGGAAGGAAAGGGAACCCTAGCGTGTCGAGAGCTTTCGGGCCTTTCGCCACCAACTCGCAGGAATCCACCTCCGCCACCTAGGAATCTACCTCCGCTAGTCAATTGAAGGTCCGCCGCTGACTCGCCGTCGAAGGAGTGCCGCTCTCTCTCTCTCCTCTATGGTAAGATCTTGGCTACTCTCCCTCCACTATTGTTGCTGCTACTCGTCTGCTGCTTCTCTTTAGCCTCTCCCTCATCTGTTGCTGCTCTTTAGCCTCTCCCTCGTCTACTGCTGTTGCTCTCCCTCTCCATTGTCTACTGCTGCTGCTCTCCATTTCCATCTCTGCTGCTGCTCTCCCTCTCCCAGTCTCCCCCCTCTGATGCCGCTGCTGCTGTCCCTCTCCCTTGTCTGCTACTGCTGCTCTCCCTCCCTCATCTCCTGCTGCTACTCTCCCTCTCTCTCTGCTGCTGTTGCTGCTCTCCCTGTCCCTCCTCTGCTGCTGTTGCTGCTCTCCCTTTGTGCTGCTGCCTAATCATAATTCATGTGTCATCGTCTAATCATCGCCTAGGCGTTCTGGAGCTTCGGGCTTACTGCGCCTATCTGGATCGCCCCGACAAATATGGTCCAAACCATCTTAAACGATGTTGGACAAGCTTTTCTTCAATTGGTGCTACCCGAACCCTACCACGTATATCATGATTGTGGTTTCGATCTTGCCTTGTATGACCATGGCTCTACCGCAACATCTGTATCTCTGCTACGCTCATCTTTTGTATATGTTGTCTTTTTGTTGCCCAACATTTCGCTCCATACAGTATCGAAGGTCTGATTGCTGTCCTATAGTACTTACCCTTTAATTTTTTAGGGACTTTTCTATCACATAGGACACCAAATGCTTGGCATTATTTCACCCACCCCGCTTGTATCCTATGGCTTACATTGTCATCAATCTCGCCGTTACTCTGTAGCATCGATCCCATATATTGAAAAGTTTTCTTCCTGGGTGCTACTTTTTCATCCAGACTAACATCTCCATTATCTATCATAGCATCGCTGAAAACATATCTCATATACTCAATTTTAGTCCTACTAAGTCTAAAACCCTTCGATTCGAAAGTCTTCCTTTACAGCTCCAGTTTCCTATCCACACCTATCCTACTCATCAATTAGCACCACATCATCAGCAAAAAGGATACACCAAGTAATCTCTCATTGTATGTCCCGCATAACTTCGTCAATCACTAGGTCAAAAATGTAGGCGCTCAATGCTGACCCATTATGTAGTCCTATCTTAATAGGAAAGTCATTGGTGTAGCTATCACATGCTCTGAAATTAGTCACAACATCATCGTATATATTCTTGATTATGGTAACATACTTTGTTGAGATTTTTTTCTTTTCAAGCGCCCATCACATGACCTTTCTTGGCACACTGTCATGAGCTTTCTCCAAGTCGATAAATACCATGTATAAATCCTCCTTTTCCTCTCTATACCTCTTCATCAACTATCGTGTCAAGAAGATCGCCTCTGTGGTCGATCTCCCGGGCATAAAACCAAATTGGTTTTTTTGTCATGCTTACTACTCTTCTTAAACGATGCTTCACTTGCTCTCAAGGCTTCATTGTGGCTCATGAGCTTAATTCCTCTGTAATTAGTACGACTTTGAATGTCTTATTTATTCTTGAAAATGGGCACTAATATGTTTCTCCACCACACGTCAGGCATCTTATTCAACCTAAAAATGCTATTAAACAATTTAGTTAACCAAACGATTGCCACATCTCCAAGGCATTTCTACACCTCGATAGGAATGTTATCAGGCCCCCAACACCTTACCTATTTTCATCCTTTTTAAAACATCTCTTACTTCAGACTCTTGAATTCTTTGAATGAACCGCCTATTGGTATCGTTAAAAGCATCATCTAGTTCAATCATATTACCCCTGATGTCTTCATTGTACAACTTGTCAAAGTAGTCTCTCTATCTATTCTTGGTCTTGTCGTCTTTCATCGTAAGTCTATTTGTGTCATCTTTAGTTGCATTTAACTTGGTTGAAACCTCTCGTCTTCCTTTCACGAAGTTTAGCTATCTTGTGGATGTCCTGCTCACCATCCTTTGTACTCAACTTATAAAGATCCTTATAAGCCTTGCCCTGTGCCTTACTAATGGCTTTGTTTGCATTCTTTTTTGCTGCTTTGTACTTATATATATTGTCGTTGCTCTTGTCATGCTGCATGTGCTTGTATCATGCCTTCTCCTCAATAGCCTTTTGCACTTGTTTTACCACTGTCTTTAGGTTCGCATCTAGTCCCTTAGGCCACTCCACACACCTTCGTAGTCACCTTCCTAATGCGAATTACCATCTCCATCCACATACAATTTGCGTCTTCTCCCACGTTCCATATCCCTTCCATGATCATCCTCTCCTTAAACACCCGTGAGGTGTCCCCTTTGAGCTTCCACCACTTCATCCTCATCTTTGGTGACTTTAGCCGGTTGAGCCGGTATCCTAAATCTAAAATCTAAGACTAGCAACTTATGTTGTGGAACAACACTCTCTCCAGTATAACCTTCATGGTTGTCTAGGCGACAAGGCGAGGCGAGGTGCTAGCCTAGCGCCTGGATGCCTAGGCAAGGAGTAGGCGAAGGTCAGCAATATTCCAATATCAGTAATATCAGCAATACATATATGACATATACCTTGTATGGATGCAAATAAATAGCATCACAACAGCATCATAATTCATAGCACAAGCATCAAGCATCAGAGCAGCAGAAGCATTAGATCATCAGACTATCAGAGCACAAGCATCATTGCATCGGAGCATGAGCAGCACACAGCACAAGCATCAAACCGCAAGCATTAGCACACAGCACAAGCATCAGGTCACAGGCTCACAGCAACAAGCATTAGGCCACAAGCATCACTGCATCATAGGCTCACAGCATGAGGCAGGGGCAGAGGTGGTGGAGGAGAAGATGAGGCAGGGCCGTAATCAAGCAAGCGCCTCTGCAGCAACATCAATCAATCAAGCCCTGCAACAGCAGATGAGGTAGGGCCGCAGGGGAAGTCCAAGCTCGCCATAGGGGCAGAGGCGGTGTGGGCGATGGACAAGGAGGTGGGGGAGGGCCTGGGATTTGGATCTTACCGGAGCAGTTGCAGCACCGGCGGTGGAGGCAACAGCAAGGCGGTGGAGGCGGTGGATCTCCCAGCCTCACACGCGCTAGGGTTAGCCTTTTCCTCTCTTCACCCTCTTCAGCCTTCGCCCACTACTTGCCTTATCCCTCCTCTGCTTTGTCCCCACCCCGATCCAAGCTGGCGCCGCCCAGACGGCTTGACCAACTCTACCTTATGTCGCTTGGACGCCCAGCAGCAATGCTTGGAGCTTCAGGCGGCCGCCTTTCCTTGGCTAGGAAAGGTGCTGAGCCCTAGCGTGCTGCTGTTGGCGCCTAGACGCCTAGGCGACGTCTTGAAAACAATGACAACCTTACAATCTATGCGAGCTCGTTTGTTCTTTCTCCTACCATGGACAAGATTGATCTTGAAAACAATGATAACCTTACAATCTATGCGAGCTCGTTTGCCCTTTCTCCAACCATGGACAAGATTGATCTGATCTGGCTGGAATGTTGGAATGCTGACCACTGCTAAAGGTAACTAATGGAATTGTCTCTTTCTAAAGAAGGTGTTATCTGTCATGAGGTTGTAGGCTATGGTAAAGTTCAAGATATCTTCTCCTTGGTTCATATCACCATAACCAAAAGCCGCATGCACCCTCTCAACCCCCCCCCCCCCCAGCTTCTCACTCCTTGATAAACTTCTAATTATGTCATCTAGATCTTCTCAAAATTGCCTCTTAATGGCCTCACTCAAACCTAATTGTGGACCATAAGCACTAATAACATTCAAAACCAAGTTGGCATTGACTATCTTGACTAGGATAATCCTATCCCACTATCGCCTCACGTTAACAACTCCGCTCTTGAGGCTCTTATCGTTTAAGATGCCTACCCCATTCTTGTTTTGTTCTTTTCCAATGTATCACAACTTGAAGCCAGTATTCTCCACTTTCTTTGCTTTTTGACCAGTTCATTTAGTTTCTTGAACGCACAAGATATTTACTTATTTCCTAAGTGATGTATCAATAACTCTCTTAACTTGTTAGGGACTACATTCCAACTACCTAGGCGGATCCTACTCCCCTCGACTAGCTTCTTTGCCCCTCGCACTTGTCAAGTAAAGTGTGAAGACCCTTGCACATTTTCCACTACATCCAGGCGCTGACATTGTGTGTCACTAAGGAGTGACCTAAGTCAGGTGGCGGCGGTGCCACACCCTCGGTGCTGGATCAATCTACGGCGAACTCGATGAACAAGCGGGCGCTTGCATTCACGAGGACTCTTGGGGCAGCGGCTAATCGCTACGTGGACGATGGGCGGATAAGCTCTCCCAGCCCCTCGGCCCGCATGCCCCCTCTCTCCTGCCGATTCTCCTTGCATTGCCGCCTTGATTCGAGAACACGGGAAGAAGGCAGTCGACTTTGCTGCAGCTTGGCTCGAGTGTGAGGATGACGTGAGTGTGGATAAGCCAGCGATAGTTGCTAGCAACAAAGGCCCAAGCTCCAACGGCGAGGCCCATCGTCCTCTACATGGTGTGAATGTGATAGATAAGGCCTGTGACTACAAGTGAGCAATATAAAAAATATGTTAGTCAACGTGTAGTTACTATGTAAAAAATTATGTTAATCAATGTTAATCACGTACCCCATCCCGTACATATCGACCCAAGCTATCGTCCCGAAAATAATGGGTTCACGTTCCAAGTCTCGAACCATCGTCCCTAAGAGGTATACCCCCTATTGTACCGGGAACTTGGAAGATATCGATCCGCGTCCCTTGTACCCGTTCCTTGACCCTATCGTACCGGGAACCTTGTGACTTAGGGAGTGACATCCCGGCCTTTCACCATTCCTGGGTTCCGATATGGCGTGTCGTTAAGAGGGTTATGCCCCAACGAAAATCTCTTGGGTTTTATTCCATGAAAAGGAGGCTGGCTTTTTTTTTTTTTGTTTTTTTTACGTTGGCTCGTGAAGCCTATCACAACCCTCCTTTCTCCTGGCTTGGGATAGGCTATATAGAAAACTATGCAGGTGGAGTTTTATTAGAGCAGGTTTGTTTTCTCAAATTTAGTAGGGACTGATATTGACTGATACATGGCAGAACACACAGATTTTGGGCAGCTAGAGCTTGTTTATCATAATATTTGTAGGCATAGAGAGCTTAATTCCCCTTGAAGAAAAGGAGGTCAATATCCTTCTTGCTCTGTGAGCAAATTTCTTAGTAGTTCTGCTTACTATTTTGGATAAAATAACCTTGCAGCAGCTACGATTGAATCAAGGGAAAGGCTAGCTAAAATTCATCTAGTCCCGTTCATTCTTCCACTTAAGAGTTGCTTGAAAATCAGTGCTCATGTTTATTGAGAATGTATTAGAATTTTGCCACATTTGTTACTGCTCTGTAATGACGTTGAGATTTTTTTTAGGAGATGGGATCAACAGAATTCAATGCTGATCAAGCAGAGATCGAGAGATTGGAAGAGCATGCATCTTCTTTGAGAAAGGTACTATCTTCCTTGAGGATGATCTAGTCAATGGATATGCAAGGTTCAGGATTCTCAGGAACCAGCCGGTAACTGGTACCGGTTCGGCCAGCACAAGCCCAAATACACCCCAAATAACCTAGTTTGAACGTAATGTCTATACTAGTGTCTATTTCATATACTTCAATCATTTGGATTTGAAAAATCTCAACAAAAAATATGCTGCCAAAAATGGCTTGTTTTTGGCTTGAAACCTGAAATTTCGCGCCTTTTTTTTTTTGCCCCCAGTTCTGGTTTCCTATACCATGCTGTTCCTGGCAGTGTTTGGATAGTCATGTTCATTCTGTTGGATTCATGAAAAACATGTTCATTCTATAGGGATCTAGAATTATTCTGGTAAAAGTTCAAATTTGTTAGACTATGTTGGAGTATCTTTATCTTTTTTTGTGCATAATTGATTAGGCATGCGATGTCATTTTCTCATGCCTGCTTGATTTTGGCTTGCTAATGTGTATATATCAACATTCGATGCTAATTTGGACTTTTTGATAAATATCGTGTCATTTCCATCCTCAGCTTGGCTGATAACTGTAATGTCCTGGCAAATCCTAACTTATCCTAATCTATGCTAAATCATAAATTGAGATAATCCTGAATTTTATCTCCTTTTTAGTGTATAAATGTGTATAGAAAATGCATGCGTGGTTTATTTGCCATCATCTACATGATATCAACATCATGATTTATTGAATGTACTGAGGTTCATATATATTTTTAGTGCAGTGCAACAAGGTTTTCCGAAGGTTGGATTGCATGATCTTTCCTAGAAAATTTGAATATATGTGCAAATAAGCTATCCCATGTGTCCTACTTCAGATTTCCATCTATAGTTGCATCCATGATATGTGGAAGTCCAAGCTCAGATTTATGATAACTTCTAAATTCTAATATTCATTCTGTTTTAATCTAGTAATGTGACACTGTTTTGTATTAATGCAAACCTGTCTAATTTGGATTCTACTGCAGGAAATTGAAAACAAAAACAAGCACCTAAAGCTCCTCATTGATCAACTCCGTGATCTAATATCGGACATATCAATGTGGCAGAGCCCTTGCTCAGTGTGAAATGTTGTTGTTAATCACTTTTTGGAGCTCCAAGAGATTACAACTAGATGCATGTTAAAGCAAAATTGTACACACTGGCCTCTCCAAAGGGAAAACTGATGCGATACGATGAGACTACACTGGCCTCGACATGAATGAAAGACCTTCAATTGATCCAGCATTTGTGTACGTGCTTTAAGAAACAGGAGAATAGGACATGCAGCAATGCTCACGAGTCCTCAACTTCCATGTAATACAATACAATTATTCAAGATCAGCTGAATATTAAGTTAGTTTCATTAGCATCACGAAGAGCATTCTGCAAGATATATGTTGGTAAACCGATTTCCCAAGTCACGCAGCATTTCATGGAAAATGACAGAATGTATTGATCAAATCCTACTAAGCAACCTGGTTTCCTAGTTACAGCCAAATACTGTGTTCATAAACTGCCATTCCCAACAAACAAAATAATTTACAGATAATACTACATAGAACCATCAGTCTACAACAATCAGGCCAACACTGTACAAACTGAACACTAGCATGTCATAATTAACTGCAGACTCTTTATCAGTTCCTAATTACTTCATATCATTGTAGCCTTGTAGGCGCAAACGCTTTTTCTGTGATGCGTTTTTTCAGTACATGAAGTTGTCGAATAAGTCATTGTTAAGTAGTGATGTCGCTTCATCTGACGCACCCAATTCAGCCTGCAAGTAAAACCAGAATGGTTAAGTCATACCGTCAAGACTTGATTTTGAATAAAAAGAAAAAAAAATGAATATACTCCAATTGTTGTTCTGCATAGCTCTACATGCAGTTCGTCCAGTAACGTAGAACGGAAAAAACGGGAAAACATTTTATATTGAAATTCACACTAATGAACCTACTATTATTACTGTATGCTTTGTGTATCCAAGATTAAGATTGTACTACCTCCAGCCACAAATAGTTGTCGTTTTGGACATCAACACAGTCTCTAAAACACAACTTTGACCACTAATTTATATTATAATATATTTATAAAACCCAATAAAATTACAATATTATGAAAATACTTTTCGAGTTAAATCTACAAATATGATTTTTCATGTATCTAATTTAAATATTTAAAAATATATTGATGGTTAAAGCTTCAAAAGTTTAACTACAGCTATGTCCAAAACAACAACTATTTGTAACAAGAGGGAATACTAAATTTGGATTTGGCCACTTTGATGATATTAATGCCTGAGTCTTTTTCACTTGTTACTTGAGTAAATTACTCTTTACTTTTCTAATGTTTCTACTTTTTAGTATAAACTACTCTCCTTGTCTAAATCCATTAAATACTTACAGTTGCCTGGCGAAACTCCTCGAGCATTCGACGGTATTGCATCCTTGCTTCAGGAGAGTCTACCATGGACAACACTCTTGACACGGCCTCGTTCACAGCTTCATCAACCTTCTGCCGCCGGAAGATCTTGACCGCTTCATCATCATCGAAGTCATCATCTTCATCCTCTTCCTCATCCTCTTCAGCTTCAATCATTGCTGGTTGCTCAGCTCGGAAGCCACGTAGCCCATGTCCTTTCCGACGCCACCTTAGTATCACTTTCTCTAGCACACTCACAGTGCTTACAAAAGTCTTGTATTTCTTTCTCACTTGATGGCCCCTCACATGAGCCTGTACAAAGGAAGGCCTTCAGGGTTCGCGAAGTAGAAGACAACTTGCCGAGATCATGTACTTAAAAAAATCCAATCATGTACTAATGACTTCAACTTAAATAAAGCTTCGAAACTGAATATTTCGTAATTCCTTTACCTGTATTTTAACTGCATTTCTGCGCATGTTGAGAAATTTTTTGCGTCCTTTCCAGCCTCTGTATTTCTTCTGAATCGAAACAGCTGCTTTATTCTGACCATTCGAAGCATGATGTTGATAGTACAACCTTGATGCAGCTGCAAATTCATCTATATCTTCTTGGGTCATCCCATATTCATCCTTAAGTCGAGTGGCCTTTTGTTGTCTCTTCCTGAAAGAAAAGGCACGGAAAGCATTCTGAATTCGAGCTGCCGCTTGTGAGACATTTCTCACGGCTGCCAAAGAGTCCTTTAACGAGAGCTCATCTTCTGTGCCGCCATGCATTTGGGGACTCCTGTGCGATATGCTCTCTACTGCTCTCTCTGCTTCGAGTGCAGCTGATCCTTTTGAAACATCGCTCCCTTCTATAGTGAGTGATGCAAGATAGCTAGTTACCGACACCTCTGAAAGATATCCAGCAAGGCCCATGTGTCCTCGTTCAGAAGCCAGGAAAGCTGCTGTTTTGCCCACCGGATCTTGTGCAGTGGGATCGGACACTGCTGGAGCTGATGCACCAGCAGCAAGAATTGCAGCGACCATCTTTTCCCTGCAATAAAAAATGGGCTTACTGAGAATGTTTCTACAAGGTTGCTTGCTAGTTCCATGCGAATGTTTCTACAAGGTTGCTTGCTAGTTCCATGCCAATCAATTGCAATGTGTGCTAACATTTGAAGCACAAAAAAGAGAAGAAAAAAAATGTAAAAAATATGCTACCATTTCACAAGAACTATGCTAATAGCTTGTTTTCTGTGTGCACAATGAATCCATTACCAGTCCAAAATATCTTATAAAGTAAAATTTAGATTTTCTATTTAATGCAAGATGACCATTTCTACTTTATTTCTGATCCAGGTCCTACAATTGGCTATTTGTTACCAAGTTAGTGGTGTAGAGAGTACCCAAATACCATACACTAACATTTCAATTTTGGAAAAGGAAATGGCTTTTTCAGTCAACAAAAGGATTTCCATAACAATTGTCATGGAGAACATTCTGGCTAGTCAAAATGGGATTGAAGTCATGAGCAATACAACATAAATTTACCTCCCAAAATAAGCAGCCCAATGAAGTGCAGTCCATCCATTTAAATCTCGGTAATTTATACCAACACCAGCACTGAGAACTGAAGACAGTGCCCACTCATAGCCTAGTGCAGAGATTAAGTGTATAATACCCTGCTCATGCTTGGACAGAGAACAAGCTGTTCCATCACATCCTTGGAGCTTCACTGATAACCACTGTTGTAATTCACTTTTCAGTAGTTCCTCCATAATCCAATCAGCCATGTTTAATGGATTCTCACACCCTTCTTTGAGCTCATCAATCAACCGTTGCCAGTGGTCATCATTCATTTTAAGTTTTGGACACTGTCCAGACTGAGGATCACCATCTGAAACTACAGAACTTCCATTCCCACACAAAAGCATTCGTGCAAACTTTGCAAGAAGTAATAACTCTTCGCTAGACTTTAGAGATCTTGACAACGGTGCAAGGTCTGTGAAACTGGAAGCTGTTGGCTTTGCACGGAACTCAAAGTCTTTAACTTCACTGCAAACTTCTCTATTCCCAGAGGTAATACAGAGTGTGAGTTTTCCAGTACTGTGTAATGGTGTGTGGCAGCGGAGAACACCTGGCTGAACAATTTCAACAGGCACCTCACTGTCACCAAACATTATTGCCCAACATGCATTCGATGGATCACACAAGAAATCCCCAGTAATGATAACCTACATTGACGAGAGGAACAGCAAGAAATGAGAACAGTTGGTGTTTGGATGTAGAAAAGCTAAAAGCTTTGTGGTGTACCTTGGTGATCTCATAGCAGAATGCCCATTCTGGAGAGATCTCACGGATGCTAAACCGTTGCTTCTGTGCCAAGGTCAGTCTTGTACCTGCTACGGAGGAGGGTTCAAACTGACCATGGTCCAATAACAACTCTGATATTTTAGAGCCATACGAATTGCTTTCAAGTGTTAGAGATGTTGTCCTTTTCCAGTCTGGGTTCAGACAGTTCTGAAGACTACTGCCATGAGCTGAAAGAGTATCAATGACATTGTTTCCTTCATCTCTTGGTACCAAGTTATAAGATGGTGAGTCAAAAGAGTCTTCTGGTCCTAAAAGGAATCTTTTTGCAGCAGAAAGTTGTAGGCGCAAATCAATGTTGTCTAGTCCTCCTGGAGGCTGATATTCTGAATTTTGCTGATACTGGGCACCTGACTGCTCATGTAAAATGCAAGGTAGATGAGGGTATAGCAGACAAAGAATCATGAAATCTCTTTACATACTAAAACAGCTGTTATATTTCTGGACATGGTCAAGTGCGTCCTGACACACAATTATGGGCTAAAAAGTACTAAATCTTTCTAGCGTTTAAGAAGTATCAATTTAGACATGGAGCCAATAATATGGTTAACACATTTCATTACATGTACTCTGTAGTAACATGATGCCCCAAAATTTAAATGCATAGTAACTTAAATGATCCTAAAGGATTGATTAGAGAGATCAAACTGTCAAAGTATTCAACGAGGAACACTCCGTAGGTAGCTTTCTTAAAAAAAGTAATCAAAAGACCATCTTAGACTATTTACAACTTTGCATACATCAGAACAAATCATGTGTTCCACAAAGGAGAAGTAAAATCAGTCACAATTTCCTTACCTGGTATATAGATGAAGCTGGCAAACCTGAACTGGACTGCAGCACATCTTCCCACGATGGTGATATCCCACTACTGAAAACATTTTGTGTTCCTTCTGCTCGAATTTGTTTTGCTTTGTTGTCACCTGAATAAGCCAGCAAGAGAATATGACTGTTTACAAATATCAAACAATTAAGGATCCAGCTTAAAAGTAATGCAGGAATACCTGAAACTTTTCCTAGTTGGCTGCTTGTGTGATTGCCCTGCCTATCTGCAGCCTCAGTATTTGTAACGAAGTCCAAAGGCTTTGCTTGGTTTAAGTGAATGTAGTCATCATCATCATCATCACCCAAGCTTAACTGCTCAGCAATCTTCTTCAAAGCTAGGTTGAGGCCAGGTTTATTTGTTGAATTACTATTATCTGCCATCTGGCCAAGCTCTGGTGCTCCCATTACAGTTGTTTGGTCAAGCTCCGGTATGCTTAGTAGAGTGCCACTATCTTTGTTATTTGCAGAATAGTAACTTACTTCAGTTACAGAGCTCAAATTAGAATAGCTCTGACGGGATTCACTGCCCTCACATTGGTTTCCATATATGGCATTTGGAAAATTTAAGGCTGAAAGAGATTCTGCTGGCCCATTCAACAATGATGCTGAGTAATATCTGCCCTGGAGATGAAAGAAAGTTTCAGGCACACAATTATTTATTGGATCTGATCCTATTGTGTTTTGAACAAAACAAGTGTGGATCTAAAGAAGCAATTGTTATACGAGTGCTTGAGATTAAATCTAATTCATTCGAATCATACTTTCAAGTTCATGCTCGATTGCTCAGTTTATTTGGAATATCATGAAAGCATCTCTCTGTAATTGCAAAAACACCTGATCTAATCCATCGATCATAATGAAAAAATTAAGGCCGCACAGAACAGAAGTGCATGCATGTATATTCATAAATGATAGCTTACTAGAGGAACAGATCCACTGTCAACCTTAACCAGTTTTGATGATAGTTTGTGTAACTGGATCCTGACATGGACTCATACCCATAAGCACTCTTGAAAATGTGCAAAACAGTTATTAATGAAATGATTCTTAGGTCTGTGACTCTTCATGACTTGACACACTATGACAAGTTCAATTGCAGCATGAATTGATAATACCAATCATCATCTACGTGTGGATATGTCAGCTGAGTCAGTCAGTCCTCACAGTATTTTTTTGGAGGGCATGCAATTTTGCCAAAAGAACACCAGATGTAGTTACAGGTAAGGATAACATGCAAATGTATTCTTGCATACAAAGATATCTCACATACCTCAGCTACTTCTCTATATTGTACCAGCACAATGTGTTCATATGCACTGCAAAAAGGGAGAATGGGTTATAACAAATATTACCAGCCACTTTTCTCATGCAGACAATATTTGCAAACAGTTTACTAGATTGTAAACATATAGCAAGTTGCACTCGGTACCTTAGCACTACTGCAAGATCGTAAACATATAGCAAGTTGCACTCGGTATCTTAGCACTATTGCAACTTAGTGATCACATAAAAAATAGACATCGTATAGCTGACAATCTCAAAGAAGTCTCAAAAAGATTTTTTTTATGTTTGTATATTTATTTATTGATTTATTTGCAAGGAGCCCTAAGAAGACTTTGAGCTAGCTAGATGGCAACATTTATCTTACGGTTCCAGCATCCAGAAACAGCGCCTCTGAAGACATTGATTTTGCTCTCCATGAGCATAATAGCAACTCAGAGCATCAATATTTCCAACCTGTGATGATAATAAAATGCCATATATAAGATTGAGTGATGAAGTGTGCTGATTAACATTTCAATTCTCAAGTACTGATAATAAAATAATCAGTAACATCCATTAATCAGAGAAAATCTCAGGCTAATCATACAAGCTTTGTATTTCTAGCCATGCCTTTTGATAGCATTAGCACATAACTCCAAATGAATAAGACAACACCCAGCACAACATATAAAGACACAAGTTTTTGGTATAAACAAGCTTGATATATTGTTTGTAGGTTCAGTACATGTAGATATCACTTGCACATGCTCTTAGGAGTATCAAATTAGGTTTTCTCTAAGTTACAGATTCAAAGTTTCAAACCACCATTAGCTAAATATGGGGTCATGTCTCTCTTGAAAATTTGCAGAAAACATTAAATAAATTTATTTCAACAATAAAATATGATAGCAAAATAATGACTTAAAAATTTGATATGGCTATGTGCTTGTTGCCTTGACCTAATTCCAATGTAATGTTGTATCGTTTCATACTAGAGATCCAGTACACAGTACCCCAACTTGTGCACACTGATATCCATTTCTTAGAAATATAACGTGATTATGAACAAATGAAATAAAAGTCAGCTGAATGGAATGTGATTGATTAATGGTATCTGATTTTCAATCAATATCCTACAGTTCTATTTCTACTTCTTGCAATAATAGCACATCAACAGTAGAAATATGCACACCCATCCATCCCAAAAGTCTTGACAGACAATTTGTCAAAACCATGTGTTTCCTAATATTGAAACAGAGGTTTAACAAAAGCTGGAAGATTCTACATTGGCAACAAGAAAAAAGCTGGAATGGTGCGACACAATGTTAAACTTTCCAAAATAAACCTTCAATCGTTCGTGAGCCTCCCCAACAGTTCTCCCGTCCTTTTTCCTCCGCCATGCATGTCCATCTTTCCGGAAATACCGATTCACACGGCGATTATAAAGGAATAGTGAACCACCTAAAGAACAAACAATACTGTCAAGGAATCCATGTAAAGATTGAAGTAACAGTAAACTTCTCAAATTTAAGGAGCTGAGATATACTGGGTGGCTTCTTTGGTGGCTCAGGGGTGATCGGGAACCTCTCATGATTCTGCAAGATATAGTAGACTTCAGAAGGTTTTAACCACCTGCTCCTTGCTTCCTCGAGAAGCACGTTGATGTCAAAACCTACAATCAGAGAAAGAACAAAAGGGTAAGCTAGTGGCTATTTTTGTACTAAATTTAAATTACAGAGCTAACATTTAGTTACTCGTTACAATGAGTAAAGCAATCATTCTCTACTCAGCACAAAGATACTATAGAAAGTAGGGAACAGAAAAAAAAAAACTGAATTTCATTTCAAGCACGACTCAACATGTAGTTCTTTTTCAGATTTAAGGGATCAAAACCCCAAAAAAAGCACATAAACCTTGTAAAGATTTGCACAGTAATATGGTGAACAATAAGATTAGTGAAATCCTAACAGAAGAATTTTTTTTTTAAAAAAAAGATCTTTCTGGTTCAGGAAGGTTATAGAAACACCAAACCACTCGCAGTTATCGATCTTTATGGTTTCGGAAGGTCATAGAACCTTTGAGAATTCGAATCACACGTCATGGAACACAACTTGATCCAAGCTGATTAAACAATTTAGAGCAAAAATTTCACATTTCTTTACTTAAATAGCGCTCCCAACAAAATAAATCAGATATCGCGCCCAACAATAGAAGGGTTCCATTATCTATAAAAAAACAATAGACGGGTTCAAGAAATCGATTTCCAGGCAAAATAAACAATCCAGGGTATCAAAAACCTAGAATCAAGAACATGACTCCCACCCATGTCAATTCATACGAACCAAAGAAGAGGCCTTGCCACCTTGCCAATCAAGAATCACCCAACAAAAGAAAACGATGAGAGAACTTCACTCACTCTGGCTCATGGTCACTTGCAGAGATCCAGCAGGCTCCAAGCTCCCATGGAAGGAGGGGTCAACCGGTCAAGAACTCCAGAAATGGTCCCCCAACTCCGAAGAAAAGCGGTGAAGCCACTACAAACAAGAACTAAACAATAAACAGACATGGAAGTGATGGAACTATGGAAGTAAGCACGAACTCAGCCCGTCTCCTTGATTTCCCCAAAATATATATAAGAGAAGTTACTATGAAATGATGGAAATTAGTTGCTACTGCAATTCAAGACAGAGACGGGCCTTTTGTCCCCTGCAGCCCTGCTACTGCTGTCCATCCACATAATTAGCCCCGTTTGTTTTATGTGGGTTCCAAGAGTTCAACGGGAAAAAATGGGACTAATATATAATTTTTGAAAGTTTTAAATAATTTTTCATTAAGAACAACACGTTAAAAATAAATTGTAGAAGCACCGAAAGTTCTACGCAAAAATTTGAGTGCCTCTCTGCAAAAAATAATGTGCTAAAAATAAATTTTGAAACCTTCAGAGGGTGTGCAAAAATTTTGAGCGGCTCTCCGTAAAAAATAGCGTGCCAAAAACCAAACAGAAGAAGTCTCGGGGGTCTTCTAGGGAAAAAATAGACCATTTCATAATTTTATGGATTTTTTCGTGGTTCCGAAAAAATTTTCACAAAAAAATGGCTATTTAATTGCGTGAGTTCTGAGAGTTCAATAGAAACTCTCAGATAATTTTTGAAAGTTTCGGATCATTTTGCGTCAAGAACGACGCGTTAAAAATAAATTGTGGAAGCACCGAAAGTTCTACACAAAAATTTGATTGCCTCTCTGCAAAAAATAACGTGCTAAAAATAATTTTTGAAAGCTTCAAAGGGTGCACGAAAAATTTGAGTAGATCTCCGTAAAAAAATAGGGCGCCAAAAACCAAACAGAAGAAGCCTTGGGGGTCTTCTATAGGGAAAAATAGACTATTTCATAATTTTATAGAATTTTTGTGGTTTCGAAAAAAAATTTCACAAAAAAGGCTATTCCGTAATTTTAGGGAATCTAGAGGGAACTAAAAAAAGCTATGTGGGTGTTCTAGTAAAAAAAGGATGAATTCATAATTTTAGAAAATTTTGGGCTCCTTGCCGCGAAAGACCTGTAATTCCAGGAAATTTTTGGGGCTTTTTTCAAAAAAAATCTAGGAGTTCTGGGGCCTGCATGTAAAAGAAATAATATTTTGTAATTTCGGGTTCTGTCAAGTATTTTTTCGCAAAAATCTGAGGTCCTTTCATAAAAATCTGAGCGCCACGCGTCGATTACATCGCCTCCACGTGTCGCCTACGCGCTAGGTCACGCATCGCTCGGGAAAAACCTCGACGCGCGTGCGGGCGAGCGGACTCAAACCTGGGTCTCGAGCGCCAGTTTGAGAACTTCCACCGCTGCGCCGCGCGACTGTTTGTGTTTGAACGACGTGACTTACTACTTGAGCATGAGTGCCGGCTTAATCATGTGGGCGACGCGGCGCGACGGCATGTGGCCACGTCGGCCCGCAATCGATGTGGCCACAGCGAGAGGACGCAAAACCTTCTAAGTTTAATATTGGTATTATTTCACCGGTTTTAAAGAAAAAGACTAAAATCTAGACAATATGGTAGCTTTTCGCTTAGACTTTTTTTTAACTATAAGCCCCTGTTTAACTAAAAGCCAAGCCATCAGAGAGATTTTTTTGACTTACTGAGAGTTGATTTTAGAATAATAGCACTAAAGTTGCTGTAAAATTACTCATCTCTTCCACATATAAAAGCCGATTACTTTTAAACTGTTTAAATCTAAAAGCTGACTTTAAACTATAAACCAAAGAATCTAAGTCAAAACAAACAATTCTAATCTAATGACGACGAAAACAACAATAATAATATATGCTCTCTTCGGTCACAAATAGTTATCGTTTTGAACATCGACACAGTGTTTAAAATACAGTTTTGATCACTAATTTCTATTATAACATATTTATAAAACCTAATAAAATTTTATGTTATGAAAATACTTTTTAGATAGATCTGCACGTATTATTTTCATGTATATAATTTGAATATTTTTAAAAATATTTACAATCGAAGTTTCGAAAGTTTAATCGCATCTATATCTAAAAACTGAGAACCATCTGTGAATGGAGGGAGTAGTCTATATGGGCACGTGGAATTTTCATATTGCCATGAGGAACTGCTACCTTTAATTCATCTTTAGTTTTCCCTTTCCTAACGATTTGTGTCCGGACGTCCGAAATTTTTGGATACATTACAACATTTTTTTTCTACATGTGTAACATTTCTTACCAACGCGTCCAACATTTTCCTTTGACAAACAGTAAAAATTGCTACAGTAAACGGATGTTACCAGCGTTCAAAAAAATGTTGCACGCGTCGGTAAAAAATGTTACACGCGGAGGAAAAAAATGTTGCAAGAGACGTTCGATGAGATGAACAGTAATAGAACGTCCGAGCGCTAGTTTCACCCTTTCCCTTTTGCTTTTATTTAGGACTTGACCCGGAGGAAACCATTTTGGAAGCTGGGTCGGTCATGTTCACATCTTATTGCAAAAGTAAATACGAGTACATTGGCCCAAATTTAAGCTCGAGTTGGAATACATAAATTTTATAGGAAAGAACTTAATTTCTACAAAAAAAAAATGGAGAAAAACTCTCTTGTTCTAAACGAGGCCTTATCGGGCACCGTTTGAAATGCGTGGTCTTTTTATTTATCCGCAATTCGTACGTTCCAAAAAAAAATCCCAGTGATAAAAGAGTCTACTTGTCCTTTTTGCAAGAGGGCGAGTCAAAGAGGTGAATGCTGTGTGCCAAATTTGGTTCTTAAATGAACTGGTCACTAGTACGAATGAATGTTAAATGATCTTCATGAGAATTCAAATGTTCACACTAAAATGTGTTGTTCACCAAACTTTTCGACAATGAGTTTGTTCCTTGATCTTCAAAATAACAAGTGTAACTTTGCACGAGTACAGTACTAGTTCAATTACACTGGTCCTTTTCTCTGGGTAGGTAAAGTGTTCCTTTTTTTCCTCATAAAAAAGGCTTTACAGTTGTCATTCTAAAACTAAAAATATATGTGCAAATCAGTAAAGTCAGTGTACCTAATTAGCATGCCAACCATTGCATTTGCCACCTCTAGGCCTCTTCAATGGGATTCCACAAGAGCGTACAAAAATGTATGTTTAGCTAGTTTATATTTTCCTTAATAAACTCATGAGCATAATAGACAAGGAGGCTTGCTTCAGTAACCGTTTCCACGGTCCACAGATTTGGAGATTCGACGGTCCACAGACGTCGACGGGCTTAATTTTCCTTGATTCGGGAAAATCCTATAAATTATATGGGTTTTTATTCAAACAACAGTAGTAATCTATTTCTAATCTTTTCACCGAATTAGCAGTGCGCTTTTGACTGACTCCGAAAGCTCTCATGATAAAAGAGGAAGTTGCTAAGTAGTAACAAGTACCAGTGATGAAAACATTTTTTTCGAGAAAAACGGAGAAATGACCTAGACGTAAGGAGAAAGGGTCTGTTTGTTACGTTTTTAGACCTGTCCGCTATCCTGAAAAATTAGAAAAGGGCTTGATCGCGATTTGAATCTAACGGGAGCCTTTTTCCGTAAAACAGCGCATGAGGGACACAAACGTGATTTAGAAAAAAATATCTTCCCCTCACAAAAAATCACGAAGGACCTATTCGTAATTTATAGGGATCTATCCGTAATTTGAAGAAACGAAGGAGCTTTTTCGCGAATGTGCCTAGGGGGACACTTGGCATCGGTCTCTATCCGGTATTCCCAGGCGACATTATATGGTGTATATTACTGACAAAAAGGAAACGTGCGTGTGTTCAAGCCAACTTTCTAAATGGTAAGACAGCATCAACGATGGAAAATGACCGTGATGAACACGGACCCGTCGTCTTGCCCTTGTCTGTTCTGTTGTGTAGATGCTGAAGATGTGTAGATGCTGATAGACGGGAGCGGGTGCGTGCTAAGGGCATGTAAATTGTATAGGTGTCTTAAGTGGTGGTTTTATACGGACTAGGGTCCTGTTCAGATGAATGGTAATTTCTTAAGGGTTTTAAGATCTAAGTCCTCTCATCAGTTCTTTTGCAAGAAAAAGACCTTGTGGGTAAATTTGCACCCGAGTCTGAAACCGAGCCCTTTTCAAACAAATCCTCGCGGCTCTGGAAAATTGCCTTAGGACTCAAGCAAACCCTTTTGCAAAAAAGACCCTATGGTATCCAAAAATTGCATCACCGCTTTTATGAGAAAAAAACTCTGGTATCTTGCATTTCCCGTTACCTTCTTCTCATTCACTATTTCAGCGAAAAGGCCCCTGCGAATTCTGGAGTAGTGACAATTTTGGTTATCCTTTCGCTTTTTAATGTTCCGTCTAACAAAAAATGATGTCTACTGTAGAGTTTGTTCTTCGCGCTTTATCAAAATTCACCCAACGCAAGTATAATGCGCAGACCTACCTATTAGATGTGAAACTCAACGGGATCCATGAAATGAAAATAAATATTCTTAAAAAAACGCGAAGCAAAAAAAACTCGGATATACCTACTACCTAGGAATGTAATAAGATTGAGATTACGAGCAAAATCGAGTAGAGCACGAGCTTGCACAAGATACAGCGCGGTCCCATTGAGGCGTGCCCCTAACTTTGCAGCGCAGTCATTCTGTGATGGGAGCAAACACTACCCCATTGGTGGTTTCAATCCAAGATACCCTCTTCCTGTCGAAAAAGAAGACTGGAAAAGGACTTCGCCTTGAGGATTCCCTGTGAGGCTGTGACATCTAATAGAGACGTGCTACTGTGCTTGTTGGCACGCAAACCTGAACTTGAGCTGGACTCCATGGTGTTAGTCATCGGTCACTGATAGCAGCTGATGACGTTATTTGTCTTTGTGCCATTAAATGTGCCAGGAAACTGGAAATAGCAATCGTCAAAACCTCCGTACTGATCGCCAACAGTAACGCTTAATTTCGTTAGTACTTCCTCTGTTCTCGAACATACTCTAAGAACATTTCCTTGAAGAAATGTTTCACAAATACCTTATCACTGCTAATTCCATCCATCACCCCCTAATTTAGTATCGGTGATAAGTGTTTGGTGATGGTTTTCTGAAATTGTTGATAAAAATATGTTAAAGATAATGAAAAATATATAATGACCACCACTGCCCGGTCTTGGCTCCACTGTCATAGCCCCTCCCTGTCACTTGCCCCCACTCTCTCCTACATCACCAACGCCACTACTGCTCCCCTCTGTCAATGACAGCTTGGAGGGTCGCTGGTGCCCAGATTTGTTGGATCTAGATGGCTGAGGTCCAAATCCCGCAAGATCCTATCGTCGTATCTGCATGCCTATGGTTGTCATCACTACCATTGTGTGCCAGCTCATCTTTGTCGGATCCGATACTAGACATCTCCTTTGGCATAACAGAATGCGCACCTCCCCAAGCTTGGCCATGACTACCCGTGGAGGCAGTGATGAAGCCGGTTGACTCACATCAAATGCCTAGTGCCCCTTTCTCTCTACCTTAGACCACACCCTCTCACCTAAGGCCACCGCCTCCTTGTAGGCTGCTTTGACACTTGCAAGGGACCCGTCTAGCTTTCACTGACATATGAGCCTAGCTAGCTCTATGAGGCACCTAGCCGGGCAACACATTGTGTATAGAGGTGGGCGTGTCGTGTTTCGTGCCTGAACCGTGACGTGCCGTGATAGCCTGTCGTACAGGCCTAGCTTGCCTTTGGCGAGCCCAAGCATGATCTATTTGTGCTTTGTGCCTACTTTGTATCGTGCCAGCTCAGACCTAGTCTATTTGTACTATTGAAATGAGAGAACAAGACGATGTAGCAGCCCTTCTCCTCCACTCGATATAGCAGAGTAGTTCCCCTTTATGTGCTTTATGCCCACCTCCCTCAATCTATTAGCTCTCACCCTCGCCCGTTGCTTCCTCTCTCATCTCTCTCCCTCACTCTAGCTTGCCTCTCTCAATCTCTCTCTCGCTCATTGCCCGCTTTCTCTCGTCTGTCTCTCTCAATCTCTCTCTCGCCTGTCGTTCTCTCTCAATCCCTCTCCCCCATCGCCCGTTGCACGTGACTGTAAAGAAAATGGTGGCTTCGCCTGTTTTGGGGAGAAGTCACTATCAGGTCAATTAAGTAGAGGCATTAACATGGGATGAATAGGGTCGATCAAAAACCGCATTGTAGGATGTCAGGTTGCATGTATATTCAGTCAATTTCATTTACCTCTCTCCGATCAAAGGGCCAGTCTCTCACTACATCAGAAATGGTCTATCTACCAGAATTGAAATTGAAATTTTCTACGGTGAGAACATGGTTTTTCTTTTACCAAATGAGAAGATCAGCATGTTGTGATACTTATGTGATAGCTATGTAGCCTGGTTCCTGGGTCTGGCATAGCCCAAACTATAGTACTGTGCCGACACATGTGCCCACTTCGTGTAGGCCAAGCTTTAAGCTGGACCGTGCTCATGCCCGCCGTGCTATGGGCCGGCCCAAAAAAGCCTGGCCAACGCCCACCTCTAGTTGTGTATGCTAAGGTAGACTGGTTTGAGCGTTGAATGTGTGTAGAATTCTATTATTCTTTAATCAGATTGTGCTACGTTCCTGATCCATGAAGGTTGAAATATCTAAACTCTTAAAACGCAAGAGACTACCGGCCGCACGGTGCCCCACATTGTCGAGTTCGCAAAAAAGAATCCTATGATAATTTCAAAATTACATCTATGTCCTCCCATCAGTTCTTTTGCAAGAAAAAGATCTCTTGGTTACGTAAATTTGCACCCGAGTCTGAACCGAGCCCTTTTCAAACAAATCCTCGCGGCTCCGGAAAATTGTGTTAGGACTCAAGCGAACCCCTTTTGCAAAAAAGACCCATGGTACCCGAAAATTGCATCACCGCTTTTACGAGAAAAAAACTCTGGTATCTTGCATTTCCCGTTACCTTCTTCTCATTCACTATTTCAACGAAAAGGCCCCTGCGAATTCTAGAGTAGTGACAATTTTGGTTATCCTTTCGTATTTTGATGTTCCATCTAATGAAAAATGACTTCTACTGTAGAGTTTGTTCTTACCATCTGAGTGCTTTATCAAAATTCACCCAACACAAGTATAATGCGCGGACCTACCTATTAGATGTGAAACTCAACGGGATCCATGAAATGAAAATAAGCATTCTTAAAAAAAAACGCGAAGCAGAAAAACTCGGATATACCTACTACCTAGGAATGTAATACGATCGAGATTATGAGCAAAATGGAGTAGCGCACGAGCTTGCACAAGATACAACGCGGTCCCATTGAGGCGTGCCCCTAACTTTGCAGCGCAGTCATTCTGTGATGGAAGCAAACACTACCCCATTGGTGCTTTCAATCCAAGATACCCTCTTCCTGTCGACGAAAAAGAAGAAAGACCGGAAAAGGACTTCGCCTTGAGGATTCCCTGTGACATCCAGATCTACAGAGACGTGCTACGTACTGTGCTTGTTGGCACGCAAACCTGAACTTGAGCTGGACTCCATGGTGTTAGTCATCGGTCACTGATAGCAGCTGATGATGTTATTTGTCTTTGTGCCATTAAATGTGCCAGGAAACTGGAAATAGCAATCGTCAAAACCTCCGTACTGATCACACCAACAGTAACGCTTAATTTCGTTAGTACTTCCTCTGTTCTCGAACATACTTTAAGAACATTTCCTTGAAGAAATGTTTCACAAATACCTTATCACTGCTAATTCTATCCATCACCCCCTAATCTACCGCCACATTATTTTTGCATGTGGATATCGATGGAGGTATGTTGGTCACATTTAATAAAAAAAAATACGATTGCCTTGTTATATGAAACGACCCGCATTTTCAACTACTTATTAGATAACGGTCGCGTTGGCTAATCATCGCCATATTGTTGGCTAGATCAAAAATAAAACCAATTAATTAGATCTATAGATACAAAACATGTCCTTTATGTCCAAATTATACATACAGATCCTTCCGAAGGCCGAAATTACGCATAGACAAAATTCAAATTTCTAAATTCACCAATAAAGCACATCATATCAGTCTATTGTACTCCCTCTGTTCCGAAATATAAGACGTATTTTCCCTATGGTCAAAAATATAAGGCGTATTTTGACTTCGCATAAAGATTAAGGTTGGGGTGAAATCAAGAAAGATATGAGTGAAAATGACATACCCCAACTAATTGTCTTGGAAGATGAGAGATAATATTTATATGTAGTGGTAATGAATAAATACATGTGGTTGAGAGAGAATAAATAGAGGTACAGTAGAAAAGTCTCATTACATCCACATGTAAGACTTATATTTCTAAATAAGATCATTTAAACTATAGACCTTATATTTCTGAATGGAGAGAGTATTACAATAACCTTTCAAAGTCCCATACACTTAGGCCCGACTTGTTTTTGTTGTCGATTCTCTAAAAATTGATTCTAGATTGTGGTTGTAGAGAAGTGGATTCTGGGATGACATTTGGTGGTTAATTACTTAGAACTTTTAGTGGTATTCTCATATTTGTATTCCTTAGAATCTATAGAAGCACATATGAAATGGATTGTGGATTATAGTGTATATGGGTGGACTGAATTATGATAATCGATTTATAGAATTAGGTTATTTATTTTTTATTCAGTTTTTGGAGCCAGAATCCAAAATCCACAGCAAAAACAAACATGCTCTTAATATACATGTGAACTTATTTAACTTTGAAATCTCATCAACGAATATTACATATCAGATAGCACCTAGGATTGCCGAGCGCTGAGCGATGCCTTGTCAGTCCGGCGATGCTTTCAGCCAGTTGCTCGATATACTAGTACATCATGAACCTTAATGTTCCACATATAAAGGCAGTAACAAATAAAGTAAACGCAAATAGAGTTTAGTTATAATTTTGCTGTTAGAGCCGTATATACCATGTAGCAACTGTTCATTTAGCTCACTGCGATACCTGGACTGGCTAGAGCCCACCGACGCTTCTTACTTTTAGTTGAGTTCATCACCCGGCTAATCACAAGCAAAACTACATCGAGGGATCACTAGAAACCGGTAGTAAGCCACATGCAATAGTGAAACTAGAAAATTTTTAATGAATATGTCTTTACCGGTCTATAGTAGTGTCACGTTGAGTGTTCACGCTGTTCGTCGTGCCTTTGCGCCACTTGCCGTGCTGCCCCCTTGCCTTGCACCGCACGCCGCTCACTCACCGGATGGCCTGAGCCACCTGCCCCACCGTGTGTCACCTGCACGTCACATGCTCACCGCTCTCTCAGCCCGCTCGCCCGACAGCCAGAGCCACCTGCCGCGCTGTGTGCTGCTTGCACGTCGCCTGCTGTGCCGCTCGCCTAGCCCGCGCCGCCCGCCGGACACCCCTTGCACACTTACATAGCCAGGCCATTTCTTAAAATCAATAATGTAGGTAGCAAATCATTGTCATCTCTTAGAATTTGTTGTTCTGATTTTTAACCATATAAAATCCTACTATCGAAATGGGCTTAAAGACCTAAATAAATACTTGGCCTATCAAATCTACTCCTCTAGAAGCAAACCTAGCTGACATGAAGCGATTGCTTCTAGTTTCTGCAGCTACAGCCATGGCGTATCCAATAGGACGCCATCTCCTCCAATGCACCTACCTCTGCTACTACGAGCTTCTAGCCACCTACGATCTCCGTGCTACCAAGCTCTCTTTTGATTACAATTTCTCCATCACGGATGACCTCGACCACAAAAAAATTTTAGGGGTGCCAGGGCATACCCGACAACCCCCTAATTCTGCCTCTCACCACACCAAAGCCACAAAATAGGCAACAAAATCATATGAGGTTATGTTCCTCATTTCAACTAACCAGGGACAGGGTTAACTATGGTGATTCACATATAATCTTTTAGGATTTAGAAAAGCGTGCTAGATGAATCCTAATAGGAGTGGGATTCCTAATCCTAATAAGAGTAGGATTCTTATTTGCTTTTGAGGAGAATTAGGAAAGCTATATAAACCTAGGGGTGGCCATGGATAACCAAGCAACCAAGAAGTCACAAGCCAACTCATCTAGAGCAAGAGATGCATGAGAGAATTAGATGCTAGATTATTCTTTAGCACTAGATTCTTGTATAGGGCAAGGTCCTGAAAGGTTTAAGAGGTTATAAGAGAGCAACAATCCCTTGTACTCTTATGAGGTTATGCCTAAAGAATTTATGGCCAGTTTTGCCAAATCTTTCTCTCGTTGTGGTTGCTTCAACATCATTATTTTGGTTTTCTCTACGAGATTCATCTACTTTGTTTTTCAGACTATCCATACTCGTGCCTTATCTCACAAAACTTTGATATGATTCGGGGGTTGCTACGCATAAGAAAGGGTGTCAGAGTATAACAATTGGTATCAGAGCCAATGCCAAATTAATTAGGTTTGTGAGAAGGTTAGTAAAATATAAGGTGGCACAAAATTAAGATTGATGTTGATGATGTGGAATCAAGTAGGGAAATTTGACGACAGAGGAAATTTTATTGTGTAGCAATGTGTGGTGAAGAATATTCTTGTCTAGCAAGAGTTAACGCGGCAACTGCCTATTGCCTCGCTCAGCGCCAGCTCCTATGCTCTAGAACTACAGCATGTTGGCATCCCGTGCTCCCTATGTGTGGCAGGCAACAGGTGTCACTTGCCGCGATTTCCGCTGTGGGGATGAGCTAGATTTGTAAATTTTTTTATGAGTCATTTTTGAAAAAGAGAGACAGAGGGGAGGGGCCAAAACAGTGTTCAATTCCCTAGCTTTTGTTCACTTCACATTTTTGTTTCCAATATACAGCTGCCACATCATGTGGCAACTTACCGCCCACAAATTATTTTTTTAAAAAACATGGTTGACGAGGGCTGGGCGTCCCTTGACCGGCCGACGCACGGTCAACGGATCCCCCATGCTCGGGAGGCCCCCGGCCACGACCTGGGTGCGTGCTGGGGCGCTCGACCTAGAGTGCGTTGGACCCGAAACACGCCCGCTCGACCTCGAGCTCGGGCGGGCCCTTGTTGAGCCGTAGTCCACCCTTGGATTCGGATCAAGCATTTGACCGTGGTTGCCCAAAGCGCGGTCGTGGGGTAGGAGCAGTCGTGCAACAAGTTCGGGCGGTTCTTGCTAGCCCTCAACGTGCATGAAGGCCACTTCAGGAATCTCTCCGTCCGTTATGTCTGAAGGAGGTATAAAGACTAAGGAAGCGCAGATCTTTTGGGAACACGAAGACAACACACAACACGCCCACGGCTCGAGCTTAGACATAGCCATTGTAAAACTTGGTCAGTAACACACTGTACTCGAAATAGCCAAGAAAACCGCCGGAAGGCAACTGGAGTAGAGCTATTACCTCCACAGGGGCTCGAACCAGTATAAATCTCGGTCTCATGCTCGTTGTCGTCTCGCTCCGACCATCACCACGTCTACTCTTTTCCTCCGTCTGAGCGAAGCATAGCTCGGGTCCCGCATCATACTGACCCCCCATCTCATTTCTTGCGGTTGGCGATCCCGATCGTCGGCAATGGCGCCAAGTGGGGCGATTGCCGCTCTTCGCGAGAATGACATCAAGGTCCCAAGAGCATGGCGCGCTTCTTGCGGACTTTCCTCGGCGTGGATTCGAGCACGGACTCGACTCCGTGTCCTGTTTTCGCCGCCGCCGCCGCTCGAGCATCACGTTACGATGGCGGATGCTCAAAGCGCGAGAGAAATGCGGATGGCGTGATCCGCAGACCCTGAAGACGCTTCGCCGAATGGTTCATGTCGCCATTAACCAAACCATAACCGCCCTCGTGAAGGCCGAGAGAAGGCCGGCCGTCTTCGGGCCGCCCGAGCTCCTCTCATGGGGGCGCCTCCGCTTCTCGCCGGGTCATGGTGACCCGATAGGGCGAGTCGAACTCTTTGGCGAGCCACGGCGAAAAACTCGTCGGCTGCGACCGAGGCCGACCCTCCGCAGCACCGAAGTCGGTGCTCGAGGACCCGCTCCCGAGCGATGACAACCGTCGTCGCGCGTCGCCGCGCACCCATCAGACGCCTCTGCGCGAGGCGGCCCCGGCGGCGGGCTCGGGACGAGGCTTTGACGCAGACGCGCCGACGTCCTGCGGGGACCGTACCAAGCAGGGCCAGGCCCGAGCCAGGCCTCACAAACTCCGAGTCGATCGGCAGCAAGTCTGCGGACCTCTCCCGGACGTTCGCCCGGGCGCGCGAGGTCGGGACGCTGCGTTACCTACCAGGTGATTCCCGTGCCCAGCACCATGGTCGTTCCCACCGAAGGTCGGGCCGCCGAGGCAACCTCGACTCCAAATCCGGTAGCAGCAGGGACCTTGTCGGTGATGACCACACGGCGCCGCTGTCGACCTATGGTGCATGGCGTACTCGGCGGCTGCGTCGCGTCGCGATGGCGGCTCGGTTCAACCCGCGATCGGCGTTTTAGCGGGACCAAGAACCGATGAATTCTTGTCTATCTACTCGACCGCTATCTTGGCGGCGGGGTAACGAGCTTGTCATGGCCAATTACCTCCCAACCGTCTGGGCGGTGCCGCGAACAGGCTTTTCAACGAAACTGGTTCCTTGGTCGTGGCGCCAAATCGAACGCCCGCCGCTCCAACTTTCGAGTTATTCGAGCACCGGGGAGAGAAGGACCTAGACCGTGTCATCGGGGCAAGAACGAGCATTGCGTGATTTCGTCGCGGCGATTCATCCGCCTAAGGAACTGATTCCAAGCATCTCCGACAAAGCCGTCATCAAAGCCTTCAAGTTCGGCATCGCGATCGGCGCCTTCAAGACACAGAGATCACCTCGAGGCTCGGCGTCAACAAGCTTTTCCGCATGGCGGGCGAGTCTGCAGACGGACGAACGACGCCGTCCGCTGAAAGCGACTACGACCAAGGTAAGCTTGGTCTAAACCAAATAGAGGCCGCCCGTCCAACTCGGCGCGCCACCACGCTTTCCCACCAAGCGGAAGCGTGATCGCGAGGCGGAGGTCGGCCATGGGTGATCGTTCGGCGGATGTGCCAGCGAGGTCCTTGAGGTCGAGATCGGGCTCGGGAGGGCTCAAACCTCGCCAAGGATGACCTCGACCTCACGGTATGAGAACCAGCCCGGCAGAGTGCCGACGACACAGGCCCGTGGGTCGACGCTTCGGCCGCGGGGGCCGAGCGCCGGGATATGATGAAGCAAAGTTACACTGTTTCATAGGGCGCGGTCACGATCTGCGAGCTGCGAGGCTTGGCAAAGCAAGTTGGAGGCCTTCTATGATGGGCGAGGTGAAATGCCCATGCTCCCGAGGATGATGACCAACGAGACGGGGTGAGCGCCGACGCGAGCATGGCGACCTCGACTTGGAGTTCGGCGAGGCGGCGCGGATCGGCGTCATCTTGGCGGCTCATCGGCTTACCGATCGGTAGCGAGTCAAGGCCGCCGCGCGAACTATCTACCAGGTCGCCTCTGGGAAGCCCGACGAGCACCCCTGCAAATGGGCTGGGGCCACCATCACCTTCTCTCCAAAGGACGCTCTCCCAGGTATGGCCGGGACACGAAGACCGCCTTGGTCGTGACCCGACCATCGGCAATACCGCGATCGGGCGCGTCATGGTCGACGGCGGCTCTCTTAACTTCTTTGCGGTGAAGCACTTGACGGATTCAAATTCCCGGTCGAAGGTCAAAACATCGCCATACCCTTCTTCGGGATCGTGCAGAAGCTCGACCATCCCACAGGGCGGTGGTCTTGCCGTTACCTTCGGTGACTCGAACAACTTCATGCCGTTTGGTCACCTTCGAGGTGGTCGAGGTGACCTCCGTCTAACGCCATCCTCGGGCGGCCATACGATCAAGTTTATGGCGGCCAACCATTATGGCCATCGATGTATGAAGCTACCTGGCCCCAATGTCATCATCACCGTGCGGGGCGATCTGCAGGCGGCACATGGATGTGAGAACAAGGTCTTGGCTCTCGCAGGCATGCTGCCCCAGCGCGGCCCGGAGGCGACGACGAAGAACGCCCACCAGAAGGCGGCAATCCAGCCCAGTGGGGCGACGAAGACCGTGCCGCTCGATGAGAGCGATTCGGCCAAGTGCATCCACGTTCCAGCGTCTGATGACCAAGACGTTCGAGCCTCAGATCGGGAGGAACCTTGAGGTCTACGTGGACGACATCATCGTCAAGAGCCCCTCCGAGGGCGACCACGTTCGCGACCTCGAGGAAACCTTCGCCAACCTGAACAGGCACAAGATCAAGCTCAACCCCGAGAAGTGCGTGTTCGGCGGCGTCGAGAAGGTGCTCGGCTACATGATCGGGGCTCGGGGTTGGACTAAACCGGAGAAGATCGAGCGATCGAGAGATGGCGCCCGACCTCGATCAAGCGGTCGCGAGCCTCACCGCCGCATGGCGCCCTCGGCGAGTTCATCTCGAGGCTCGGCGGCGTGGGCTCTGTTCTTCGAACCTGCGCAAGCACGGGGCTTCGAGTGGACTCGAGGCGCAGCGGTCCTTCGACGAGTGAAGGTATACTGTCATCCTGCCCCTCCTTACGACTCCGCAACTGGCGAAAGGTTCTTGCTCTACTCGCATGCCACCACCCAAGCCGTCGGTGCCGTCTGGTGGTGGCGGGGCACAAGAACACCGATCTACTCGTCGGCGAGTCTTGCACGCCCAAAGGCGCTACCGCAGTCTGAAGTTGTTGTATGCTCTCCTCATGGCCAGCGCAAGCTCGGCGTTACTTCGGCGCTGCTTGTAGTCGTTTGAGCAACTTTCCGCTCGGGGACATCTGAGGAACCCGGAGGGTGGCGGGCGAATCGCCAAATGGGCCATGGAGCTGGCGGCATTCGGCGTCAGTGTCGTGGCGGACGGCCATAAAATCGCAAGTGCTCGCCGACCGTGGTCGGCGAGCGTCGCAGCCCGCTCCCGAGCTTGGTCGAGAGGTGAAGCCACGGGTCATGTTCTTGACGGCTCAAGGTCCTTCAAGCGCTCGGGGGGATCCTTATCCTTACCCAGCGGCGACGGTTGAGTCGTGGTTTGTTTCGGGTTTCGGCGACCAACAATGTGGCGAGTATGAAGCCCTCTGGCGGGCTTGCGAGCTTGCAAGGCATTGGGCGTCGCCCGGTGGTCGTGAAGGGCGACTCGGCTCGTCATCAACCGGTTCAACAAGGATTACCAATGCTCGGGGACTCGATGGCAAAGTACCTCGCCGAGGTGCGCAAGATGGAGAAGTGGTTCGAACTTGGAGCTCAAGCACATCCCAGGCGGGACAACTCGGTAGCGGACTTCCTCTCCAAGCTCGGCTCCTCGGCGACGACATTCCCCAGCGTCATCACAGAGCTGGCGGCGCCATCGATCTCGATCGGAGGTCATGCTCACTTGTGGTCGGCGGTATCCCCTCTGGCCGAGCCCATCCACAATTTCCTTGCAAGGCGACGCCACCCGACCTGCCGAGAGGAAGCGGGATCAGCGGCAGGCGAGCTGTACACACTCGTGGACAGCATGCTCTCTGAGCGGAATGTTTAGGCATCGACTCGGTGTATTCTTGCGGGCGCGAGGTAAGTACCTATTAAGCGACATTCACTCGAGGCCTCTGTGGAGCACACTCTTCATACAGGACGATGGTCGGCAAGACCTTCCGCATGGGGTACTACTGGCCGACGGCGCTTCAGGATGCTCGTGATATCGTCCGCACTTGTCGAGCATGCGAGTTCCACGCCAGGAAGTCGCACCAGCCGGCCTACGCCCTTCAGACCATCCCGCTACGCTGGCCTTTCTCGACACAGGGCTGGATATCCTCGGCCCTTTTCCACAGGCGGTCGGGGGGAAGAAGTTCCTGTTCGTGGCCATCGACACCTTCATGAAGTGGATCGGAGCTGAACCAGTCTCGACCATCAACGCTCGGCGGTACATTCGTTTTTAAACTTGCTTTCGTGGTCACGGTATGGGGTTCGTGCAAGATTATCATGACAACGGTACTCGGTTTACGGTGAGTTGTTCCGGGAGTTTTGCGAGGACTCGGCATCAAAATATGCTTCGCCGGTGGCTCACCCCGAATAACGGAGCGGCGGAGCAGCGCCAACCGACGTCGTCGAGGCGTCAAGCGAGATTCTGAGATGAGCTCGAGCGCTATGGCAAGACACAGGTGGGCGAACTCCCCACCATCCTATGGTCCATTCGTACCACGACAAGCCGAGCCATAGGGTCCACACCCTTCCGGCTCGTGTTCGATCTGAAGCCGTCCTACCTCCCGAGGAATTCTGTTGGGCTCTGCCGAGTCGGCAGTCGACCAAATCGACTTGAGCACGAGCGGTCTCTCGACCTTACCCTCGCGAAGAAGTAAGATGCCGTGCCTTCGCTACGATCAACGCACTACACGCAAGCTCTTCGCAGACATGCGTCTCGGTCGATGCGACCTAGGAAGCTCCTTGTTGGGGACCTAGCCTAAGACGGATTCGGGGCTCGTCCAACACCAACAAGTTATCCCCACAGTGGGAGGCCCCTCGGTGTCCTTTCAGCGGATCGCACGGGGCTTACCGGCTAGTGATGCCCGATGGCAGAGAGCTCTCTAGCTCGTGGAACATAGATCAGCTTCGAAAGTTTTATGTGTAACCTCTATACCTTAAATTTCAATAAAGCTGTTCGTTTATTCTCGCTCTTTATGTTTGCTGCCACTTGTGTCGGTACGGTTCTTTTGTCCGGGACTCCTTTCACGACCTTCGTGCGCCGCACATTTCCTCTTGGTCTAAAGCGTCGCGAGCTCGACGTCCTCCCCCAGGGGACGAGCTAAAACGTAAGCCGAGCCTCTTTGCAATCTAGCTCTCTCCTGTGCCTGGGCCCGGACCAAGAGCCTCGCCACTTTGACTGTGGAGTAGTGCGCACGGTCACGGTCGTGATTCGAATGTTAGTCCGGGCGAAACCGTCTCTCTATCAATCTCGTTTTCGTCACGTCTATGTCCCTGCGCTTTTCTCTCCATTCTGCAGTCATGTTATTTGGCGTGCAAATCTTCGCCCAAGGCGGCGTTGTTCGACCTCGGACCAACGAAGTGGAGAGTGGCATACTACCAGCAGACGACCTACGGCGCACGAGCAAAAGCGATAAAGGCGAACTCCAAACGTCCTCGACGACGAATTTCAAAACGGGACAAGACCTTTTTACCCAAAATTAACGTAGCTTTATCATAGTGTTTCCAAGCGTTTTTTACAGGTCAGCGTGAGGATAAAGTTACAAGTCCGCCATCTCGCGGGCGAGCTTCTCTTGCTCGAGCTCGGTAACCTTAGCCCGCAAGGTCGAGAGCTTACTTGATACTGAAGGGCTTCCTTGGCGGCGTCATGGCTTGGCGACGCTCATCTTGGAGTTGAGCCAGGGCGTTTTTCGCCGCCTTGCTGGCGCACCCGAGCTTCTCCTCGACTCGCGATTTTGGCCTCGGCTCGGGGGCGCCTTGGCGAGATGGCGCTTGCTCGGCGGCCTTCTCCAATGCCTCGACCTTGGCGCGTTAAATGCGCAAGCGCCTTGGCGAAATCGCTTCTTTCGGCGGCGGCCTTCTCCAATGTCTCGACCTTGGCGCGTTAAATCGGCGGCGCTTGGGCGAGGAAGCTTGCTCATGGCGGCCTTCTCCAACACCTCGACCTTGGCTGCGGGGCCTCGGCCCGAGTCCGAGGACGGCTTCGTTCATGATGGCCTTCTCCGGCAACTCTACCTTGGCGCTTTCGGTCCCCAGCGCCTCGGCGCCTGATGGCCGAGCACATTCCCTCTCTGACCTTGAAGCGTGCTCGCCTTCGAAGTCTGGTTTGCTCGAGCTCGGCGCGTGGGCCACCTCCTCGCCACCATCGTTTGGCGAAGGTCGTCGAGATCCTTGTTCGCCCGCTCGAGCTCGCTTGGTCGACCTCGATGGTCGTCTGAGCTTAGCGCTTCGACCTCCAGCGCCTCCACCACGTTCAAGAGCCCCCGAGCACATCGGCGTGCTCGTGGAACCTGCGACCCTCGGGACGCCGCCGATCGCCTTAAGAGGGCAGGAAAGTGGCCCGGTGAGAGGTTGGCGAAAAACTTCGACCTAACGCGTTGCGGGGCATGTGAGGATTCCTTACCTCGCGAAGACGATTCTCGGCAGCGCGGGTGAACTCCACGTTCAGCTCCTCGATTCGAAACGGTCTATCTCGTGCTCTTCGCCCGGCGCCCGAGGTGGGTCGACCTCGACCTCGCCGTAGCGTCTCTAGAAGCCGGCCGGCTGTCTTTGGCGGCGGCTTGAATCTGCCACTTCGGCCGTGGTCCGACTCTCCGGCGATGAAGCGCGGCGGCGGCTCACGGCCCGACCTCGGTGGCGGGGCCCGTCCGGCTTTCGACGGAGTTCTTCTGCGCCCGGCAACATCGAGCCGCGTCAATGGTCGAGCTCGCTCACCTCCGGCGCCGAAGGCGGCCGCCGGATCCACGCGGTCCCCACAACTGTCCGTTCCGCGACCTCGGTGGCGGCTTGAGGTGCTCGCGGCGGCAAGTGGGCACTCGGTGCCGTCCCCCACCTCGACCTCGGGGATCGGCCAGTGCGCGGCTCCGCCTTGCGTCTTGAAATCTTCATTGGACCGAGTGGTTTTCCTCCTCGTTAAGTCGTCGACCCTTGGTAGAACTCACCAACCGGGCGAGCTTGGTGGCCCGGGGTCGCGTCGAACACGGCGGCGGCAGGACCAACTCGAAGGTGTCCTCCTCCTCGGACTCGGACTCATACTGGACAACGAGCATCGTCAAAGCGGGCAAGTTTGAGCTCGGGTGCTCGAGTCTGCGATCAAAACATACACTAAGCGGAAAGATCACGAGGAAGGCGAAGTCCAAGAAGCGAGAATTTACAGGGCGCCATTGCGCCTCGTTGAGGTCGGCGAAGGTCTTGTTGCCCGAGGCCGAGGGGGCACTTCGCTTGCTGACGTCGCGGCCGGGTCTCGGGGCCGTCTTGGCTCCACGCCATCCGGCTGCGTGAGGCTCCGAGCTTGAGGTCCCGGAGCCGGGAGAGGGCTCGAAGACCTGGCGGCGGCCGCCGCGCTTTGCTGCTGCAAGAAGGAGAGCGCGTCAAATCAGCAAGGCACACGAGCACGGGCTCGAGGGCTCGACCTGTAACACCCCGGCGCCAATCGCACCGCGAGTGCTACCCAAAACTCTAAACACTCAACGACAACTCAACAGAATTTTCTAAAAACAACCGCTAACTCTAAAACTGACTGAAACTAAGTCAGCATAAAGTTCAAAATTTCGGCATGACCTTCCTAGAAAGAAGGGCATCCACTCAGCAGATAGAAAACATTGCAGATAATATGATATCATTCTAGCAGGTCCTTAGTTATCCAATCACACATCTAATAGATAGTAATAAGCTCCACGACGAACAACACATTACAACCTTATTAATTACATCCAGACTTTACAAGTTAATTTAAATGAGGTGGTAGTGATTGAAGGCGTGCACGTACTACTACTCCCATCCCGAAGAATCAGCTTCAAGGTACCTAGAACAGGAAGCAACAAGCGTGAGTCCAAGACTCAGCAAAGTGCAACAAGTAGGAAGAGGTAAGGCATTAAACTTAAATGCAACTATTAGAAGACATCAAAAAGCAATTCCTTAAATTAACATCCGTAAATAAAGGAACAGTTGAATTCATAAAGGATCCATAACGTAAAAGCACGATTACTTCATCATTTAAATAACCATTACTTAACTGAAACATCCAAAGAATGTAAGTAATGTGACTCCACTTACCTCAACCAACTTGACAATATAACAAAACCTTACCCATGCCTCGGGAATCAAATCTGGATGAGCCCACGATTCAACTCTCAACATGTTCTTTCCATTCTCATCAATCAACCTTTATCAATCGCAATACACAATGAAATGAAAATACTTTTGTGCTATCATTCACATAATATCTCATACATATATGCGAAGATATATAATGCAACACAACCATGCATTGCATTCACCTAATATCCCATGCGGATGCACAATGATATATACAACGTCAATGCGAGGGCAATGAAATACTAATTGATGCGACGCAAACCATGCTTCAATTCACATCCATCAACAATCAACAATTCCAATGCATAAAACATGATCCATCATTGTCAATACGGTCACGAGATGCAAGTATGCCATACAAAGAAGAATCTCATATACATACATCATGATCAACTCATAAAACATGATCTATCATTGACAATGCAATGCAGATTGCACAATTTCCATCGTATGATGCATCATGCATGCACATCTCCTCTTTTAGCACATACTGGGGTATGGCCGAGTACACACCCGTCGGTGTGCACCCTCTCATTCCCCTTCCACCCCGTGGTGGAGGGTGCCTACTCTTTATGACTCGCTCCTATACACCCAAGTATTACGGGACTACGAGGTAGGACTTTCGTGCTCACTACATGTGAGCCTGAGAGGGCTGTCATCGAATGGGTCACCTCTTCCATCATGAATGCACAAATGCAGTTAACATAACCAACTTTGCAATCTACAATCAGTTCTCACAATTGCATAACCATAGCCAACTACATAATCATCAGCCACTTCTCACATCCATAAATTAACATTCTCAACATTCAAATCACATTCTCAACACTCGTACCCATATTCTCAACAATCTCATCAACATGGCCAATCTGTCATTAACACTCGCACCAAAGACATAAATAAATTTTCAAGATAGCAAATCAACTTTTCCTATTAATCCAACCTCACAACGTCATTATTCACGTTCACCTATCATAGTAGTAAGCAATCTTATGAACGTGTGATATAGCAATATGTCGATTTGGCGATTATACAGGGTCCATCAAACAACCCACAAAGCATTCACTCCAAAGATGCACTTTTCATAATTGCATATATGCAAAAGCCACTTTCAACTTTCATATCCATAAGGTCACATATATCATCAACACTCACATAAACGCCACAATCGCATATCATGACCACAATTCGAGCCATTTTCCTAACTCAAGTCTTATAGCTTTTATGTTCCCATTAGTCTAATCATACTAGGGAGCATCATCAAGGCATATAAAAAATGTAACACAGGGCATATTGACAAGGCATATGATTCGTCAATCAACACATATAACAAACAAACAGACATTGATGCATCTCATATAATCTAGGTTTGAACGATAGCATAACCAATTAACCATTCCCATTCATCACATCGCAAGCAAAATCAAACATGAAAATATTAAAATGACACATGGATAATTATATGCTTGCAAAACCAAATAATACCACTAAGCCACAACCAAGACAATACACTTGCCTTCAACTTCTCGAGACGGTGAGGCGAGGCGAGATTACCACCCCGGGGTCACACCACCTGCACATGGGTATAATCCACTCAAAAACACGCCCACAATTCAACGCAAGACTCATAACTAAGTTGGCTTCGCAACCTACTCCTAAAACCCAAAAACAGAAATCTGCCAACCCGGGGCAGCACTTGGTAAAACGGGCATAACTTTCAAACGGCTGAACGAAACTTAGCGATTCTAGACTTCATTGAAAGGTAATTCGATTATCTACAACTTTTTCTATAGCCGACCAACCGGGAAAAGCACCGATTATTCCCAGATTTGCGACGAACAGCAGACAGCCGCAAAAATACTTCGCTCTGGACAGCACGCGGTAAAATAACCGTAACTTTCAAACGGCTGAACGAAACTTGTTGATTTCGGTCTCTATTGAAAGATAATTCAATTATCTACAACTTTCGTAATAGCCAAACCCCCAGGAAACGCTTGCAAAATTCTCCCTTAGCCGTCCAAACAGTAGGACAGAATTCAGCTCAAGCAGGAATCTAAAAAAAACACTCTAGACTCCAAATCCCTCAACTAAATGCATCTCAAATACAAGGATTCTAGCTGGGCATTAGATCAAACACCTTACATGCAAGAAATAAAATCCCCCAAAGACCTAGGGTTTACCTCAAATCTAACTCAAGGAGAAAAGGGGAGGTGGAGGAGCCGAGGCAAGGCTGTCGTGAGGGCTCGCTGCCGGCCGGAGGTAGGCTCGCCGCCGGCCAGAGGGAGGCTCGCCGGAGCTGCTGCTGCCGTTGCTTCTAGCTGCTGCTGTCGACCCTAGCTGCTGGTGGTGCCTTCGTCGAGCCAGAGGGGAGGGGGCAGGAGCGGCGCCAGAGGGGGGAAACAGCCAGGGGCGACTCAGGTGATGGAGGCCAGAGTAGGGGCGCATGCACTGGAGGTTGGCTCGGGTGGAGAGAATGGCTGGAAGGGGCGGCTAGGGAAAAGAATGGGAGAGGAGCAGGACTGTGTCGGCAGCACAAGGAAAACAATGAAGACTCCTCCAAGATTAATTTCAGCCACATATTTGAAGAGAGAGAGAGTTGATAGGTGAGGGAGGGGAAAATTTCCCAAAAACCCCTCCAAAACAAAAATCCATCTTTTAACCGCAGCGTGAACCAGAAAATTAAATTCTTGGCACGAAACGACACTTGTTAAGATAGACAACTTGCCGCAAAACTAAATGGCACTGAGAAAACACCAATTCCGATAAGTATTTCACGGAAACTCAAAACCTTTAATAAACTGCGAGGCGACAAAACTTTTCTCCAGAATAAAACCTCAAATCAAGAAAATGAAGATAATTCCGACCAAAAAAAACCCAGGAAGATGATTTTGCGGTATTACACGACCAAGCGGGATCCTCACCATGGCGCGGTCGCCCCACTCGACGTGAGTTTTCTTCGCCTCCTAGCGGTCCGCGTCGGCTGGGGAAGGTCTCTTCTTCCCTCTTTTGCTCCTGCCCACCCCGGGCAACGGGAGCATCCGCCTGGCCGTGTCGAGCAGCTCTTGATGGTCCTGCGTACATGAAAGGGTCATGGAAGGCCTCGGGGTCGCTCAGGTCTAGCCGTTGGTCGGCATGGCTTACCTCGGCCTTTCGGCGGAGCACGTTCTTCGGCACGGTGTCGTCCATGGAGTAATTATGCGCCAGCTTCCTGAACATCTCGTTCATCCTGGCGGCAACCCAAGACTCCTTCGGTACGCAAAGGGAGCGATTCTCAAAGAAGTGCGAGGGGTGGACTTGAGCAAGACCACGAGACAGGAGGGCATACCGGACGTACCCTCGCGGGTCGAGTCGATGCGCCCTTGGATCTTGTAGAACGGGTGCGTTCGCCTCCACAGAGGGGACACCCGGTTCCACAGGAAGTCGACGGCGATCGCCTGCCCTGTGAGGCCACGCTCAATGCAGAGATGAATGGCGGCGATGGCTTCTTCGTCGGCCTCGGGATCGTCCGCCTCTGGGGTCTCCTTCTTCCCACCGACGGGCTTTCCCTCGTATGACAGCGTGCCGGCTCCCCTTTCTTCAGATAGAACCACCGCTCGGACCATGGCCCGAGGGAGTCCCGAGCTTGGATCTTGGGGAAGGACCACTTGAGCCCTGTCCGCTGCCGGAAGTAGAGGCATCCGACCACGAGTCCTTCCCAGGCGGAAAAGGTTGAAATCTGCAAAAGAAAAGCGAGGGATTGGGAAGGATTCCCAGGAACCCCTCGCACAGGTGGGAGAAGATGGCGAGAGTAAGAATGGAGTTCGGCACCAGGTTTATGAGCTCGATCTCGCAACTGGTGAGGACCACGGAAAGGAACTCGCTCTCCGGGGTCCGCAGGCCGAAGAGGACGTAGTGCTCGGTGCAAACGATCTCGTCGTCCCTAGGGCGTGGCTCGGTCTCGTTGCCCGGCAGCCGCCACGTGAATGGGTCAAGCAGCCCCAGGGTCTCGAGCTCCTTCATCCTTGCAGGCGACAGCGTGCTCCTCCCTAGCTTGGCCATGGCAATCGCAGCGGTTTCGGTCGAGGGGGGGAGGAAGTTTTCTGCTTGGGCTTGGAGGCTTGGAAGACGAAGGGCGTTGGTCGGGAGTTTTTCTCAAACAGACGCTGCGGTTTCAGGTTTAAAGGCTGCGCCGCCGTTGAAACTGGTCCACGGCGCTTCGAAGGGTGTGCCAGCCACGATTTGACAGGAGCAATTAAGGCCTGGGCTACGGTTTCGAGACACAGCAAGTGTCGCCAACCGTTTGCATCCATACCGGGGTTCCGGAGATCAAGAGGTGCCAGGTGTCGCTTACTCACGGCATGGCGTTACGTTTCCGCCCGACCTCGACCTCAAGAGAATTCTGGGAATCGGTCTCGTCTATAGAGACTCAAGGTCGGCCCATTTTCCGCCACGACCTTAAGCCTCGGGGCTAGGCCGATGAGGGTCAAGTCCCTTGACCGCCGACGACGGTCAGCGGATCCCCATGCTCGGGAGGACCCGGCCACGACACAGGTGCGTCTTGGGCGCTTCGACCTAAGCCTTGGACAGCTGCACGCCCGCTCGACCTCGAGCTCGGGCGGGCCCTTGTTCGGAGCCGTAGTCCACCCTTGGATTTCGGATCAAGCATTTGACCGGCGGTTGTCCAAGGCGCGGGTCGTGGGGTAGGAGCAGGTGCGTGCAACAAGTTCGGAGCGGTTGCTGCCAGCCCTCAACGTGCATGAAGGCCACTTCCCGGGAATCTCTCCCGTCCGTTGCGTGCAGAGGAGGTATAAAGACTAAGGAAGTGCAGTCTTTTGGGAGACACGAAGACAATACACAACACGCCACAGCTCGAGCTTAGACATAGCCATTGTAAAACTTGAGCTGTAACACACCCTTGTACTCAGAAATAGCCAAGAAAACCACCGGAAGGCAACTGGAGTAGAGCTATTACCTCCACAGGGGCTCGAACCAGTATAAATCTCGGTCTCATGCTCGTTGTCGTCTCGCTCCGACCATCACCACGTCTACTCTTTTCCTCCGTCTGAGTGAAGCACAGCTCGGGTCCCACATCATACTGACCCCCCATCTCATTTCTTGCGGTTGGCGATCCCGATCGTCGACAGCTGGCGCCCACCGTGGGGCCCGATTGCTTCGCTCTTTCGCAGGAACGACATCAAGGTCCCAAGAGCATGGCGCACTTCATTGACGGACTTTCCTCGAGCGTGGATTCGGGCACGGACTCCGACTCCGTGTCCCTGTTTTCGCCGCCACCACCGCTCGAGCATCACGTTCGATGGCGGGCGGTCAAGGCGCGGAGAAATCACGGATGGCCGTGATCCGCAGACCCTGACGCCTTCGCCGAATGGTGCATGTCGCCATTAACCAAGCCATAACCGCCCTCCGTGGAGGCCGAGAGAAGGCCAGCCGTCTTCGGGCGCCCGAGCTCCTCTCACGGGAGGCGCCTCGCTTATCGCCCGAGTCATGGTGACCCGATAGAGGCGAGGTCGAGCTCTTTGGCGAGCCACGGCGAAGAAACTCGATTGAAGGCTGCGACCGAGGCCGACCCTCCGCAGCACCGAAGTCAGCGCTCGGGTCCCGCATCATACTGACCCCCCATCTCATTTCTTGCGGTTGGCGATCCCGATCGTCGACGATGGTAAAGGTGAATTGATTAAGGCAAGTGGAATCCACTGGCAAAACAGAAGCAGCAGATTCTAGCTGAAGTATTGAAACTGAGAGCTACACGAAATTTGCTAGATTGTAGATGCAATCAGTTTGTCATTACAATCAAATGACACAAGCACCTGAATCGATTGAGACACACAAAAATACATATCCTAATTCTGACTTCTATCGAACATGTGCATCCAAACAACAAAACGATAATACGGTGGTACAAACCTAAATCTTTCTATGCTGGATCTTCTAAAGGTCCTCTAAGCAATTCAAGCATGGAATGGATAGTTCCACATAATCTGAACCATCCATTTTCTGATCCGATGGCCGTTTGTTCTTACTATGGTCCTATCTGTTGCCATGGCACCCAATGTAATCGAGTAATCAATACTTGTTCCTCAAATAACTATCCTTCATACTAAACTAGTCAAGGTAAAAACGAGCAAAGAAAAATTGTAGATTTCATTCATGTTGAGGATATCACTTCCTTAGATACACAATACACCATCACAAGATGCTAGGCAAGGGCCTATGACAAAAGCACATGTACGACAGTTGAATTATCAGATGAGCTCATTTCTAGGAGTTCATAATTTTTTTATTGAGGATGGATTGCTACCTAAGTCATGAGATGTTATTCTACTCAGGAAACAAGGTGAGGGGAGCAACATTAGTATCACAACAAGTCCAGGCTGACCTTACTTCAATTCCAGTCCAATTCGGAATCAGGCTGATAGCCCTGATTTAAAAAGATCATAACTTTCACATACATAGTGCGTTGGAGGTGTGCAAGTACTTGATCGAAAGCTTACGATAAGACCTTTCCAATGAATTTGGCCCCACTTTCAAATTCGTTGACTACACATCACAATCATCAAATAGACGTGCTATGCCACTTTTGCCAATTGGGCTTCGACCTATACAATAGGAAGGCCTAGAAGGGACGCCCAGGAGGAGTCCGTATCCATGTCCACCTCCTAGCCGCACCTCCTTTAGATGCTTATTTAAATTAGCCAAACTTTCTTATGAGACTTAGATTTTGTTTAGTCGCAGTTTGCCTTAATGAAACTATTTGATATTCTCTTGTTCAGCTAGATTAACAGTAATACTATGCTTTGGAGCCCCACATCAATACACCAATTATATTTGCAATTTCATATTGCTTTTGTGTTGTTCTTGCTTGTTCTTCGATTACTTGCAGGAATTGATCTTCGTGATCAGATCAATTGGGCTTTGGCGCGATTGATAACAATTTGAAGTTTGGTTCAACGATTACTTGGTATCCGTCATGTTTCGGTCGATAACCTAGATCATGAGAGTCATCTAATCAAGAGTTATTTATCTCACCAAAAGATCGAGCCTCCGTTAGCCTCATCAATTCACCCATCAAATAGAATAAATAATTGGAATTATATTAGCATATAAAAAATATATAATACCACATAGACAAAAGTTTCATGAAATATAAGCACATATAACCCTCGTCCATCCACCATGAAGGACCAGCAACTGAAAAGTCTAAACATACACAAAATTACATTAGAGCTCTAGAGATCAGTACAAAAGCTTCACAAAATCTAACACTAACACCACAAAATTACATCCTTCGTAATAAAAAAAAAGTTATGGCAGTAAGAACAAAGCAAAATTATTTGCTGCACCTATGGAAATACCAGATAAAAAGGAACATGTAAGGCGTTGATAACCAAATTAAACCAGCAAACTACAAAATGATTGTTTCAGCTATCAAAATAGAACAAAAATAAAAAGTATCTAGTATCTATACATACACCAAATTAAACCAGAGCTCTACAAATCAATGCACCCATGCAAAGTTCCATGAAATCTACTTCTAACCCAAAAAATGTTAAGGGTATTAAGAACAAATAAAATTATTGGCAATTTTTTCCTAAGGCAACATCAAATTAATCTACTTATACAAAAACTAATTTAGATCAGATCCAGTAGATAGAAAACAGATTAGATCAGGTTGCATTGACATCATATCTCAATACTAATTCATGCCGAAACTCAGAACACAAAATCAAACAAAGAAGAGGAGTGGTATGATTCGAACCTAGTAGGAAGGAGATCTCAAACCTTAGCCATGCCTCGTGTGCTCTCCTCACAACCCACCTCCACATCCTATAGCCGTCTTCCACTGAGATCTACAAGAAAAACAAGATGAGGTGCAGAAAACTACTAGGAGGATCAGAGGGTACCTAATGGGAAAAGGAGGAGGGGAAGAAGAGGACTTCATCGGTGAGTTCTGGTTGCCGAAGCAGGAGGAGGAAGGGTGCGGTAGAGGCGGCGGTCGAAAGGGAGGTAGTTGGGACTCGAGAGCGAGACAAGGCAGTGAAGGGGAGAAGTTCCTGACCAACGAAGATGAGGATAAAATCCTGTGGAAACAGTGCAGATCGGCCAAGAGATCCCTATCATATGGGCTTCCAAACACACTTTCGACCTAGCCTGGGGAAGCTAGCCCCGTGAGTTTCCACCCTCATGAATGGGCCAAGATCTCAGCTAGGATTATGCTTCCCAAACAATCCCTAAAAGGAAGGAGACAACAACAACACTACGACAATACGAACAATTAGCCAATCCAAAAATTCATGCCACCAAAAAGTCAACATCCCAAATAGTAGAGTACTAGGAATCTCCACATCAAACCATCTACGCATCCTTCCCAAGAATCATCGGACAAGTAACCACCACCAAGCCGGCTAAGGGGAGGGAGGGGAGCTGACGAGGTGAGAGCACAAACCAAGGGACCAAAGATGAGTAGAGGTGGGTGTCGTGCCGTGTTGTGCTGGCCCGGTACAGGCCCATCATGCTTTGTGCCTAAACCGTGCCAGACCGCAATGGCCTATCATGCCTACCGTGTCGGCCTAGCTCACCTTTGGCGAGCCCAAGCATAGCCTATTTGTACTTCATACCTGGTTCGTGCCATGCTGGCCCAGACCCATACCATTTGCTCTATTGCAATGAGAGAAAAGGAGCCGGAGATGTACGGAACTGAAGTAGTGGACACAAATATTTGGATAAAAGGAACTAGATTTTATTCATTCTTGAATAGGTACAGAATGACATTGTAATGCTTGCATGAGTACACGATGCCTCTTAGTACAAAGACTTGCACATTCATTGCAAGAAGCTGATATCTCACCCATCTCCTCAATCTCTCTCAGCTATTTCTCTCTCATCCATCTCTCTCAATCTCTCTTAGCTCTTTCTCATCTGTCTCTCTTAGCTATCTCTCTCTCGTCCAACTCTCTCAATATCTCTCAGTTCTCTCTTGTTCGTTGCTCCCTCTCTCAGCTCTCTTCCTCTCTCGCCCGTCTCTCTTAATCTCTCTCGTCTCTCTCACTCTCACTCTCTTTCTCTCGCTTGTTGCTTCCTCTCTCACCCATCTATCGCTTGTTGCTTCCTCTCTCACCCATCTATCGCAATCTCTCTCAGCTCTCTCAACCATTGCTCTCTCTCTTGCCCGTCTCTCTCAATCTCTCTCAGCTCTCTCTCTCTCAATCTCTCATCTCTCACTCAATCTCTCGCTCTATCAACCATGAGCACCGAGAATGTTGCAATATTGAATTTGGATTAGAAAGCAATTCCATCGAGATGAGAATGTCCTTGTGGGGTATGTAGACCACCATATTTATATCGAAGGGATGGCAATTAATATTGCTACAAGTGCCTCTTATCTTCACATACATGTTTTCCTTAAGTCTTTATTCTTTGGCTAAACATCTCTTCTTTTAGTCAATTATTGCAAGTTGTCAGATGTACCAATAATCACTCTCACCTTAATCATGTGGAATTGCCATGTCTTCTGACCAGGTAACAGTATGACTAGTTGTTATTATCTATATTTGCTTCTCAAAAAAATATTTATTTTTCTATGCTTTTTAGAACAAACTTATTTTTTTGAAATTATTATTCTATATTATTGGCACTGCCAAGTACCCCAATTCCCTTTTTTTAACCTGTTTCCCCATTTCCCCTCTTTTTTCCCTCTCTCTTTCCCGCTTTTCCCCCTCTCTTTTCCCCTACCTTTTCCCCCTCCCCCTCTTTCCCCCACGCTCTCTCTTTTTCACAGCAAATCTCGCTGACCATGCCTCACCCCACCAACCTCGCCTCTTCCTCACCGGCATTCCCCACGGCCTCGCCTCCCCCACCGCCTCGGCCCTCCCCCTGTCTCAACCCTCTCGCTGCCTCACCTCCCCCACCGCCTTAGCCCTCCCCCATCGCCTCACCTTTCCTGTCCACCACCTTCCAGCCCTACTCTGGCCCTTGATGACCGAGGCCACCCCCTCCGCCCACTCCACCCATCCCCTTCCCTTTCCAGCATGGTGGGGTGGGGTCGTGCCGCTATGTAGGCACAATGCGGGCTTGACAAGGCGACGATGCGTGGGAGCGACACTGGCAAGGTGTGACGCAGTGCACCAAGATGGGGCGGCGCGATGGGGCATTGCGTGGGTGTGACACGGGCGAGGTGTGGCGGCATGGCAAGGAGCACAGCGAGGCGTGAAGCGGCACACCGAGATGGGGTGGTGTGGCAAGGGCCCTGGCACGGGTGTGGTGTGACATAGGCCACGACATCCACACGGGCATGGGCTACATCGCGACAATGGCCACGGTGACTACCACGGTTATGACAACAGTGCAGCCACAGCCACGATGATGACAACAATGCAAGTACCCCTCCGTCCTCTCCCCTACCTCCTGCAATGGTAGTCGTGCCCTACCGCAGGCCCACGACACTACACCATGCCCCTTGTGCCTCCGTGCCCATGCTGTGCCTCTGTATCGCTGTGCCCACTCCTTGCCGTGCTAGCACGAACTCGGCCTAAGTCACCGTGCGAGGCCTTGCCGCCCACTGTGCCTATTCTCGGGTCCAACATGGCTCAGGCATTCGTGTCATGCTGACACGGCCTAGTTTGCTTTGTGCTAGGCCAGACCTTGGGCCAGGCCATGCTTTTCATGCCTCAGGTCAGCTCAGAAAAGCCCGGTCCAATGCTCACCTCTAACGACAAGTATGGAGAACAAGCCAGCCAAGGGCAGGAACATGAGGGACACACAAGGACGGGAGCAAGTACATGACTGCAATCGAACTCATCACAAAAAAAGGTGAATCCAATAATTTCTACCCTTTTAGTTCTATATGAACAGTTAGCTCCCAAGCACAATCACACTACCATCATACACGTCACAATATCACCTGTGTTAGTGAGCTGTACAAAGTACCAACCACGGTCTTCACAATATCACCTATCTGGCTTATTTGCTTCTCTACGTCGATGACATCATCCTCACCTCTTCGTCGAGTACTCTACTTCGCCGCCTCACTCACTAGCTTCATTCCGAGTTCGCCATGACAGATTTGGGTGATCTTCATTTCTTCCTCAGTATAACGATTCAGCGTTCCTCCAGCGGGCTCTTCCTCTCTTAGTGCCAGTATGCTCTGGATCTTCTTCAGCGTGCTGGCATGACTGAATGTCACCCGTCAATGACACCAGTGGACACTCACACCAAGCTCTCCACCACTAATGGCCCACCTATTGCCGACCGTCGATATCTGAAGCCTCGCAAGAGCTCTCTGATGCCAATGACGGCGAAATGCGGACTTGGCTTACTCGCTCAAACAGGTTGTCTCTTAATGCATGATCCGCGAGAACCACACCATGCGTTCATCAAGCGTGTTCTTCGGTATATCAAGGGTACACTCGATGTTGGTCTTCATATTGGCACTTCACCGGCTACTTCCATCACTGCCTACTCTGATGCGAACTGGGCAAGGTGCCTGGACTCTCACCGCTCTACCTCAGTGACAACCTTGTGTCTTGGTCCTCCAAGCGTCAGACCACTGTATCTCGCTCGAGCGCCGAGGCTAAGTACCGAGCTGTTGAAAGCATCTAGGCCCCCAGGTGAGTTAAGGTTTTGGTAATTAATGACAATCAAGGTTAAAAGACTAACGATGTTTACGTGAGTAAGTTGAAAACAGGAAAATCTACTCTTCTATTGACGTTGAAGTGTCACAAGTACGAAACGGAAGGAGTACGCGCAAAAGAAGCGAAAGAAGTGAAAGGTATAAAACTTTAGAAGTATTTTCTAATCATTTTACCGATCTTGGAGTTTGAAGTAAAGATCGGATTGTTAGGATAGTCACCGTACTATTAAGAGGGACTTGATTTGGGTATTGAATCTTGAAAGTGCATAGAATATGGCTCAATAGTTCATATATACATTCATACATTTGAAAGACAATTCAAAACTTGAAAAATGCCTTGAGGTCGGCACTACGCAAGATGTGTCGGCGGTAGTACCAGAAAGCTTGATACTCTAGGTTTAGTTAGCGGTAGCCTTTAGCGATGGGCTCTGCTCTCGGGACTCCTCGTGGCACTATGGCGGTGTGGAGCGGTAGTACCGCATTCGCGGTACTACCGCACCAACAACGTCGGTAGCTTTATTCCAGTAGCGGTTCTTTCCCGGTCGGTAGGTGCGGTACTACCGCACCCCAAGGGCGGTAGTACCGGCCATAGAATTTTTGCACGTAACGGCTACGTGTCAGAGCATTAATGGTGCCGTATAGCCGTTGGACACCAGGTGCGGTACTACCGGCCCCTAGATGGCGGTAGTACCGGCCATACAGAATTTTCACGAATATTTTTGAGTAACGGCTAGTTTGAGTGATTGGGGGTTATAAATACCCCCCACTGTGCTAGGGACTGGTTGGTGACTCCATTGAATACATTCTAAGCCCTAGCAACTCTCTCCACACTCTAGTGCATTCAATTCTTGATTCTTGAGTTCTTGGAGAGGAAAATTGAGTGCATTGCATTAGTTGAGCCATATTGATTGCACTCTTGAGTTCAAGCCTACGTCAAGTTTGTTACTCTTGGAGGTTGCCGCCTCCTAGACGGCTTGGAGGCGTGAGGCTCCGGTGATCTTCACAAAGAAGATTGTGTGAAGACCCGGGCGCCAGTGAAGGCTCGGCTCGCCTACCCGGAGCGGGAAGAGCTATCAATAGTGATCGGGGAAGGCTCAAGCAAGTGGAGCCGGCTTGAAGGAGTTCAAGTCACCTCAACGTGGAGTAGGGGAGACCGGCAAGTCTCCGAGACCACGGGATAAAATTCGCGTGTTCATCTTTTGTGGTTTGCATTGCTTTTATTATTGCCTTTAATTTCTAGCTAACTTGATCATCCTTGTGATATTCTTGCTCATCCATTTTAGAAGCTTAGTAGTTAAATTATTAAGTGATCATCTAACTTGCTAAGTGTCTAGAATTGCAAAATTGTAAATTGAGCCTAGAAATATCTTAACTAGAATTTTAGCGTAGAAAATTTTAGAACCTCCTATTCACCCCCCCTCTAGTCGGTATCCTTGATCCTACAGTTGTCGCTCATGCTGCTGCCGAGTGTTGCTGGTTGCGGCAACTTCTCCGAGATCTACATCAACCTATAGCTTTGGCGACCATGGTGTACTGTGACAATGTCAGTACCATCTACGTGTCATCCAACCCAGTTCAACACCGTCGTACGAATCACATTGAGATAGACATTCATTTTATTCGGAAGAAGGTCTCTCTCGGTGATGTTCGTGTCCTCCATGTGCCATCTTCGCACTAGTTCGCGGATATCACGACGAAAGGCTTGCCTATCCAGTTGTTCATAGATTTTCGGTCCAGTATGTGTCCGGAATCCTCCCACGACGACTGCGGGCGAGTGTTAAGCAATGAGCTTGAGCATGTCCAGGTTCATTAGCCTTGATTGGCTCTCCTATAATTGCTTCTATGTACATGGTATGCCATTAATTGGTTGCCCGCTAATTGTGAATCTTGTACGCCTATTCATGGCATATATATGATAGCTACCCCGGTTAGTTCCCGGTGGTGATTGCTCCATTCCTCTCTCTCTCACACTTAACAATACTAGCATAATGCCCGTGCTAACGCTACGGCGATATTTAGTAATACAATTCAAATATGTTTCCCATACCACTGCTTAAATTGGTAAGTAAATATTAAGCAACAGCAAATAAAGGCCATCAATCAACATATTTGTTTTTTGAAGGTAATCGACTTTAACCCAAAAGCCACCTACAAACATTGTGGCATATTTGTTAGGATCCATTGAACTTATGTCACTCGACATGAGGCAAAGAATATTGTGTACAAAGAAATCTTCGAATTTGTATTTCAATTTCAAAGTCAGTGTGTCTTGGCAGTACACATGTCTGTTCAAGCCGATCAATGTCTAAACCTTCATCTATGCAAAATGCGAAAAAAATCACCAAAATACTAATGGCATACTATATTGCTAATGAATAAAGTTAGTTATTTAAGATATGGTGATGATCTCTATATTTGAATATGCCAAAAGATGAACTATCTCGAATAATCAAGATATATCTAAAATTTACATATTTTAAAATGTCAACTCGATCCACCATCGTCATCATAATGCAATATGTTGATCTTTGTTTTGTAAACCACTCAAATGGAGGCAAAATATATTCATTTGTTTTTCACCTTCTACTCATCGTTCTCCAAGGTATGTCCTTGATGGCATCTCTTGGCTTTAGCTACCACCACGAAGATAACACCTTCTATGACGGAACTCCGTGAAGAGGAAGAAGCAATCTTATTGCACTTACCGTAAAAACATTGTGAGCGATAAGGAAGTAACAAATTTATGGATTTAATTATCATTCGTTAAGAAGAAAATACAAATATAAAAGCTCAAAATGGTTGATTACATCATATCACACGAGAAATTAGATGCATTCGGGGCATCCTCAAGACTTTATACATTCTCAAAGTTCAATTTTAGTAACAAACCATGGATTACAGTACCCTTGTCCTTTCTTCTAAGATTGAATAAAGGAAAGAACCAAAAAAGGGAAAAAAACAACGATGACATTTATGTCCTTTCCAACTATCAAATGTAGGATCTAATCTTGAAAGAATAGCATTTTTCCCACACTTTAACCTATGTTTTTAAAAGTCGTAAAAGGTTTTCAAAAGTTGGATCATAAAATTCAATAGGGAAAAGTATGGTCGAATCTTAACAATTGTTTTATTCATAACATAATCTAAAAATCCTTGGTATATGTGCAAAGCTTAGTTGGTCTATGTGTAAATCAAGGGTGTATAGGAAAGTTAATACTAACATCATTCCTGCCCCAATGACCACTCAGGGAACTCGGTCTCACATCGATTAATAATTCCTACTTTCCTATTGATTTTTTTCAATTTTGTTACTAGAGAGTTATCCCTTCCTCAGACATAAAGTTTGAAAAATTAATTGATATCGGAATAGACAAAAATCCTTCAACACTAACACAAATGATTAAAATGTACCTGTTCATCAAAAGAGGAGATATTGCCGTTGTTTTTTGAGGCTCCCTTGATATCAACACCTTTTTGCTTCAACAGCGCTAGAGAAAGACCAAATCTTATCAAGAATGATCAAAGGGATAAATTTTGTACCCATTGAACAAGAACAAATATACTACCCTAAACTTTTCCTCACCTTCCTCTACACCGCATTTCTGTTGTGTTACTTATCGCCATGACTCAAATTTAGACTTGAATGTATGATTCTCATAGCCTTGAATCACTTGAATTATTCTCGTTGTCTTTGGCCTATTTTGATTAACAATGAATTCCTACAAGGGCAAAGTTTGGATAGGATTACATCTTTCAACAAGGCAACAAAATGAGAATGATTTTTGTGGGTTTACCTCAAGCGCTGCACTTGCATCTTTCCTATCCTCCACTTGTGTTACTCGACCAACCCACACAAATAATTCAGCCCCACACCAAGTAAAAAGCACTTATTGTTCTCGAAATTGATTTGGTCGAAAGGTGTCTTCTAACATTCATGAGTGACAAACATTCATGTAGCGTTGACGAACCCACTTGCCTTCTCTTCTAGATGATTGGAGCAATGAGCATCCATCTGCAAGTGCAAGCATTGGTCCGTCGATAATACTGATGGCACATATAATTTCTTTCAACACGACGAAGATCTGATGCAAATTTTTTGACAATGTGTGCTCATTTCGATGGGGTTAAGGGATTAGTTCACTTACTATACACGACATCGCTAGCCATTCGTTAGCAACACGCACCCATGTACTCGCCCATCCAACATCCATCTTCCACCGAGGCAGCGGATCATAATGTTTTTCAAATTTAGGCAACATAATATTAGTCCATATATGAAATTGTGTTTGGAGTAAATTAACTACGTTGCAAACAGTTACTCTCTTTTTTGTAGTAGTAGTAGTTTATCAACGCATAAATATCTTTCTCAAATTAAAGAGAGTAGATTTTGTCGAACTAACTTTTCCATGGTTTGATCGCATTCCAACCAACAAATATCATGGCAAAGTACAAGGCGCCCATGGCAAACATGAAATGGAAGAAGCCGAACCCGTAAGGGATATCGTCTTCGGACTCAACTTCATCTTCTTGAGCTGCAAATGCATGAGGAAGTTCATTGAATGGTATCCTTCACCCATCCAAAGGATCGAGCTCAATACGATTGACAACATACCGAAGCATTTAGACTCTATTCCGTTGAGAATGCCACCATCGGACTAATACACAATAAGTTGATGTCTTTTTTTCGTTTGGTAAATTATCACCGAGCTTTCGGTAAAAAAAATTCTATTGAGCTATCGCCAAGATAAGAATCATCATTGTGTGTACTGTGATGTTGAGCCAATCTGCACTTGTTGCGCCACGCTTTCTTGTTGCAAATCTCGTGTGTGGCTCACTATTTGTGGGGAAAATTTACCATGCAAAGAAAAGGAAGAAACTTGTGTCATGGAGTGAATTAATTTGATATTCAGTGGCAACGATCAGGATTCAGATCTGAATCTTTACCTTCTAATTGCTGTCCAGCAAAGGAACACAATGTACACTCCCATCAGACCTGGTGCCAGATAGCCTGCCTTGACCTGATTTTGACAAAAGAACAATGCAATTTCACCGTAGAACTCGGTCCCCATCTCAATTGACAACACCATTTGATTTGAGAGTGCTTACCTTGGAGTTCAATGAGATGCAGGTCATAAGTTGTACAAGCACCAACGTGATGGTGATGAACAGAATGTTCAGCTTGCAGGTTGGCCTCGGCGCGTACCAGACATACATCAGAACAATCCCTAGGATAGATCCAACATACGCTACAATAGAGACCACAAGAACCTGCATGTGGCTGCAATTGAGCCATATACTGCCACTGTTAGATTTCAGTGTCCGACGGCAACCATACACAACAACTTTGTCAGGACAAACCTACCATCTCTTGAGGTTTATCTCTGATCGGCAACAGTCGTTCAGCCATGTGATGAAGCTGGTCACACTGATGAGTTGAATAATAAGAAACGCCCTGTTTAATTCCAAGACAATTAAAGACATATTCTTGAAACCTAAACTGAAGAACAAGCAACATCTGAAAAGGTCTGGAATGCATGTACCCTACCCTGCTCCAAAATGCAACCTTCACGATAAAAATTCGACAAACACCGACACAAGTATCGACAATAGACAGCACTATAAGAGCATGAGGTGAGCAGATCTTGATCGACCGTCTGACTGGATGAAAGGCGGCGGCATGAAGAAGGGATTGCTGTGAAGCCCATCCACAGATCGATCTTGGCGGCCACCACTCGGAGTGCCACGAGTTCGGCGATCCTGCACCTTCCTCGTGTTCACGGTCGACGATAACATATGACGAAGAAGAAGAGCCGATCAACAAGATCTTGTCAAGGACAACATCCATACCTAGCGCCCAAGAACATGAAAATTTCTTGAAATTTTGAATCATTTCAAGGATACAAAGCGATCGAGGTTGATCCGCGAGACGCCCTCCACTCGGCGATGCATGCGCCACTGGCAAACCTTGAGGCGCTGGAGCTCGGAGGGCGGAGTTGCCGTAGTCGTGGATGGTCGAGCGAGAGATTGGTGACGAAAGATGAGCGTGGACGAGGCGCGCCATCATGGGGTTGGGGCCCGAACAAAGTCTTGCGCAAAGACGAGTCCTCCATGAACCGGATGCACCGCTCCCTGGACCCGCTCCGCTGGTCGCCGCCGCCGACGTCTAAGTCCTCGCGCATCGCGCCATCCTCGCCGATGATGCCGAGGAGGGAGGGAGGGGGCGGGGGCAGGAGGGGCGGAGGCGGTGTCGGCAGCGGCAAAGAAGGCGGGGGCGAGGCATCGGGTGTAGGAGAAGCAGGAGGAGCGGCGGGAGTGGGGATTAGGGATGGGTCGAAGGAGGGCTTTGGCGCCGTCTGACGGGCGGCAGGGCGGAGCCGTCGACGGGCGGTAGGACAGGCCGCCGGGTGACAAGCGACAGGGAGGGAAACAGCTAGGGTAGGGATTAGGCGATTAGTGCGGAGGGTGGGGAGGAAAGCTTACGCGATTAGTGCGGGGAGGGGATGATACAGAAAGCGATTAGTCTGGGGAGGGGCGGGGATGAACCAAATAATTGGGACCATCAGATTTGATGAAGTGATCTGAGAAAACATCTTAGCGCTTGATTTTGAGGAAGGAGGATTTTTGGGTGCACATATTAGGATGGATAAAGGAAAAGTACTCTCTGTGGAGGCAAAAGACTGTGTAGATGACTGTGTGGATGTAAAAAAGTTTTAACTGATGAATTATAAAGGTGTTTAGATTGATAGTAACCTAACAAAATAGAAGAAAAATCAAGCAAAGCAAACGTCACATTTCCTAAATTTAAAATATTTGATTTTTTTGTGTATTTAAGCTAAACAATGACCTGACTAGTCCTGCGTGGTTGTGTTCTCCTCCCGAGTCCCGACTACCTGCTTCTCTCTGACTCTCTGAGGTATTAATTATTGACCTTGATGTTCCTGATCCATACGGCTAACTTCATCTCAGAGCAACAGATATTGACTTTGGCAACATGCACTGTCCTTGTCTATCCCCTGGCTATTGGCTAATGCTTCTTGCCAGATTCGTACCTTTTTAACAATACTGAATAGGAGCAGAGCTCTACTGCTTGATAACTTTTTTAAAAATACTGAATAATATATAGGCGTAGATCTGTACTGGGAGCTCAGGACGACGAGAAAGAACTTAGATGGCTTGGACGCTTGGTTAAGTGTTTCTGTTGGCGCCATTCACAACTTGATAGTAGTTTATATGAGAAAATCGGCTTGGGATCAGATTTGCCCGGGAAGTTGAGCCCTCCCCGAGTAGTGCCTTCACTCGTTCCCATCCCATGTACGACACCACGACGAGCAAATCTCATCTCAGAAGGGAGATTTTTGTACGTGCCGTTGCAACTAGAGCTAGTTTTTTTTGTCGGTCTAAGGTACGGTGGCATAATACAGTTCAAAGTTCGGTCCAATACAAAGTAGATTATGTCAGGCCGATATGATCTCAGAATCTGAGCTATCTTGAGCTCGAGAACCGAACACGATGGCGCACGCCGACACGACATCAGAAGTACGGACCGTATTCAGCCCGATAACTCAGGGTATGAGGAAGCGGCCCAGCATGAAGATCACCGACCTGCAGAGCATTAGCGATATGGATGCACCCAGCAGCATAGACGCCACCTAGTCGCTGACACCTGAGAGAGAGAGATTGAGAGACGGTGTAAGAAACTGCTCTCTCTCTCACCCGTCTCTCTCAATCTCCCTCTCTCGCATGTCAATCTCTCTCGTCTGCCTCCCTCACTCTCTTTCTCGTCCATTGCTCATTCTCTCACCCATGTTCAACATATCCCCTCACCTTATATAAATGTTTAAGAATAAATAAATTTTAATTCTTTTTTCATAATATTTGTGTCCACTGTCTCAACTCCATAGTCTCCGGTACTTTTCCTCTCGTTGCAATAGTGCAAATAAGCCGCGCCTGGACCGGCACGGCACGAAACAGGCATGAAGCGCAAATAGATCGTATTTGAACTCACCAAAGATGAGTCAGACCGGCACGGTACGGTTTAGTTACAAAGTACATTGGGTCCGTGCTAGACTGGTCTAGACCGACACTACACCCACCACTAGTTGTAACTTTGCTATATTTTTTATAATGCCGTAAGACTTTTTTTTTTATAGCAGTTTGGTCTGTGCCACCGGATCGATGAACGCTTGTGCAGCTCCATGCCATTTGCCTCCAGTTTGTATAGGGTTTGGACCGGTCAAATGACTCGAATCCATGGGTGGAATATGAAGGAATGATGAAGGGTTTGTATTTTTCCATTTCAGGCCCGTTTGGAATGATGGAATTCAACAGAACATTGAAATTTCTGTCAGCATCCAGCGTCCCACACGTAGCCGAAGAGGTTCTTATCCCAAAGGTAAATCTCTCTTTTTTTTCTCATTAGACTGTTGCTATTCATTTGTGTTAATTCTATTTGTAAAATTTATATTGTGATGATTAATTTGACAACAATTTAATATATGTGTGATGATTTATGTGACAACAATATTTGTTATGAAACAAGGTACTGCGAGAATTTGTTTTATTTGTGACAGGAGATGCAACGCAGGCAACAGGAAGTGCAACGCAGGGACGCGAAACGCATGTTGCATATAAGCTTAACGCGGCGGACGACTGCTCGCAGATCGAGAGAATCTGCTGCAGTGGCGATAGCCCGAGTCAAAGACATGCGAATATCGCAGAGGTGCAGCGCAAGACGCAAGGTCGCAGAGGTGCAGTGTACGCGAGATCGCAGAGTCAGAGGCGCAGATCTGTGAAGGACACAGTCTGTGAGTCGAGGCAGCGAGAGGTCTCTGTGAGCAGACAATGACTAGCGGGCCGTCTGACGACAGTGAATCATGCGAGTGCGGTAAGTGGACTGTACGTATGGATATGTATGAGTTTTGGGTTGTATGTATGTATTAGGTTATATGTAACTGGGACAGGTAATTAGGGATAAGAAGTTAGGGTTTGCTGAGAATAAAAAGAGAGGATACTCCTGGTTTTGACGGAGCCGCACAAAGAAAAGAAGAAGAAGAGCGCGGAGGTTCTGGCGGCTGGGAGTCCTCGCAGAAGTGGCTACGCAAAGAGGTGCTTCTTCCTGGCGGCGTGAAAAAGAGAAACGAGGGCAACAGCTACTTGCTCGTGAGTCGTGACTGCGTTGCGCAAGGAAAGACAAAGGAAAAACACAAGCAACACTACTACAGAATAGGTCATCACTGCCGGTTCGTCACGCCATTATCGCCGGTTATGGGCGCCGCGATGATTGGTCGGCGATGATACTGGGGTTATCACTTTGCCGCTCAGAACCGGCGATGATAATAGATATCACTACGGTTCATTATACAACCGCGATGATATTCGACTATCTCTGCCGGTTTACACTAGCATCCGCGATGATACTCAACTATCTCTGCCGGTTCAACCTAGAATCCGGCGGTGATATATGTATATCTCTGCCGCTTATCTGAAGAACCGACGGTGATACAGTGTATATCCTTGCCTCGGTTCTGGGCCAAGAAGGACAACCAAATTCTGAAAAAATTTGTAGATGTATTTCATAGATTACTCTACCTATGTATAAAATTGCAGGTTCAAATTCAATACATATGAGGACTTACAAAAAAGAGTTTTTGTAAGTCCTCATATGTATTGAATTTGAACCTGCAATTTTATACATAGGTAGAGTAATCTATAAATTTTTTCGTAGTTTTCATGACTTTTATTAGTTGGTGTGCACGATGTGTACACGGAAGGCTGTGTGCACATGATATGTTGCCTTCAAATATATAGTATATAAAGCGTCGTTAGATCATAATTAAAATATATTAAAGCATCACAATATTTAGTTTTTACAATAGTCTGCTCACAAATGTAGTGTGAGTACATCTCGTTCACTTTGGATCGAGGCTTTAGTCGTGGAACTCGCCCTTTGGATCGATGACTGTTCACAATGAATCGTGATATGCTCTTGAATTGCTAAAATTTCTTTCGACAAGGCGATTGGTTCTCGGCTTGGAGTTATTTGTTATTGAAGAAAAGAAAATTTAATTAATGATGATAGATGTTAAATGAAAGAAAAGTAGGCATGAATGTGTAATTATATACCATGGCTTCAATAGCCGGCGATCTTAAGTGACAATTGCATGTAAATTTGTACATACGTAGTATCACATAAACTATTTCCAGTCCTGTCTCATGCATGGAAAGTCTGTTATTATTTTGAAAGTTGTCTGTAGGGAAGATGCGGACCACCTTTCTTGCAATACCGTGTGAATCTTGTGTGAATGATTTTAAATAGTAATTAACCTTAAATACAATAGAATAAAATATTACTAGAGCAATAGCATAATGATCGAGTTTACTGTTCATCATCTTCCAAAATTATGTTCATACTCACGAAGTTCTTTTCTCATCAAGTCCAAGACAAAAACCACGCTAGCTTCTAACTCGATGACGAGGAGGACCCAATGATAACTAGACATATATGTTAACATAGTCTATTAGTCCCACACCGTGTCACGCAAAAAATAGTAAAACAATATTAGAAGTAGGGTATCGTCTTTGAAAGTTATAGGGTACAAGTACGGAGGTTTTCTTTCTCGGCTTGTAGAAAGTCTTAAATAAATAGTCTTCAACAAACTTTGGGTTATCACGGACGAGTGTCTCGTTGACAAGCCCGGATCGAAAATCCTAAATCTTCATCCTTATTTTTCTACATATCTCATCTCCATTCTACATATGTAAAAAGAAGTTAGACATACATTGAGCGGTAGAAGAATATACAATAATATAAATAGAGACTTACAAAGTCCACACCGATCGAAGGATGGCCCGTCCGAGCATCCGCCTGGTACAACATATACAATTCGCAGAACTCTAACTGAACATGCCATCCCCATTGTGAAAATCCGAATCTTTGTATTTCACCGGGATCGCCCACATACCCTCTTGGCATTGCTGCATGTAATACTGATGGACACGCCGCAATTTTGTTGTTAGGTTCTCTAAATCTTTTGGGGGAGCCAGCGGTTGCCCCAAAATGTACTTCGACTTAGACCTAGCTCATAATTACGACGTTGTTCAAGAAGATCTTTTGAGCTTGCAACATCGACGCCAAAGACTAGTCATCTTCAAGTTTTGCTTTACGGAGATGCGCGTAGTCCCACATTTCGAAGGTTGAAGCCCGCGCTGTCTCTTTGGCTTTTGCCATACTCAAGAAAAACTCCTGCGCATTAGCATCGACTTTAGTCTTCTCGGGTGATGGCACCTTTTGGAAGTGAGATGTTACCTCGCCCCGTTTGCTCTTTGCGTTCTTCTTGATCATATCGGTAGGTAATTTCTTCGGAGGTCTTTGCCTTCACAGATGACCGAGATTTGGTACAAGGCGATCACGGACTTCCAAGATGGTGCCGATGTTCGATTCTTCTTATGTGCCTACCGAGGAGTTGGACTTTTCTGGCCGGTGCCGAGGAGGAGTTGGACTTTTTCCGGATGGTGCCATGGAGGAGTTGGACTTTTCTGGCCGGTGCCGCGGAGGAGTTGGTCCTTTGTGGATGGTGCTGGCGGAGGAGTTGGACTTGTCCTAACTGTGCCATGAGGAGTTGCACTTTTCGTGGCGGCAGTGTCTGCGTGTGGAGAGTGCGGCTCATCATCATCATCGTCGTTATCGGCCTCATCGTCCGAGCCGAACATAATCAAGCTCTTGCGCCACGCGAGGAAGCCATGCACGTTTTCTCCAAGTTTGTTTTTTCCGTCCTCGCCAGGAATCTCTACCTCCATTTTGCGATATTATCGGACTACACTGTCTACTTCGACCCTAGCGAATCCCAGCGGTATTAGGCGTGATCACGAGAACCTGCGAGGAGGCGCATGGCCAAGCCCTGCCATCAGCCACCTTGATGGTAATGCCATGTGCGGACAAATGCAGCTTGCACAGTGTCGGTTCTGTGATGTCATCCACTGGAAAATGGAGTCGATGCTCTCCGGAATCGTTGTGGGCCAGCTGCTCTTAAGAATATCGTGGTGAGGTTCCGAGGGTCACATCGAGTGGCGGTCGTGGTGAGAGCTTTCATCTTGCTTGCTCCACAACTTGATCCAAATTTTCTCTCTCTTCCTCTAACGCTCTTGCCACAAACATCTTGTATTTGACTTTGCAGTTCATCTTCTCTTATTCTTTTCGGCGCTTGTACAACGATCGTCGGTGGGAAGCCTTCTTTCCACGGCACCAAACCAACTCCTCGGGTGCGCCGGGATGCTCCTCGTTACCCGAGGCAACAGGATCGACTCATCATTCTCCCTTCGTGGCATGAAAAGCCCTTGGGAAGACTCCACGTGAGCATCTGATATTTTCTGCGACACCTCCCGGGCTCTATCGCTCCTGAAGCTCAAGCTGCCATCTTCTGAGACAGAAGCCCCCCTCCCAAGCAACCAGTGCTTTGATCGTGCAGTGAACTCGGCCGTCGCAGGAGTAACGCCCTTGAGGGTTAGCTCTTGTTCGCGCCTATCCCATGCAGGTATTTTCTTTACGTAGCCACCAGTGCCTAGTGTGTGAGGGTACATATTCTTATCCGCGTTAGCCTTGTTCTTCTGACTCACTGTCTGGGCTTCTTCAGAATTTCTGTACTCCACAAAGTCCTTCCAAAATTCCCTTATCTTTGGAAACATGTTAAAATTTGGCGTGACATTCTTCTTCACATAGTTCTTATTCAGCTGAGTCTTCCAATTCTTCCAGCGTGTACAAGCGGCCGAAAAGAGTGTGGACCATGTCTTCCTGCAGCTTATCTAGTATTAATGGATCGATGGCCTTCTGTGAAATCGCGTTGAAGAATGAACACAACTTGATAATTAGGTCTCGGACTTTCTCTGGCAGAACCCCCCTAATTGCAATTGGAAGCATCTGTGTCATCATCACGTGGCAATCGTGAGACTTCATACCAATTAACTTTAAGTCTTTCATTGAGACTAGTCTCTTTATGTTAGCGAGTAACCAGACGGAACTTTGATTCCGTGCAAGCATTCATAAACGCTAATTTTCTCTTTCTTGCTCAAAGTGTAGCAGTCATGGAAGGTACTTTTGCTGTATCCATTTCTTCGTGATGCGCTCCTTCCTCGCTTTCATATCTTCGAGGTCCATCCTTGCTTCAAGTGTATCTTTCGTTTTGCGGTATGTCGATGAAGATACCAAGCAAGTCGTCACACACGTTCTTCTCTATGTGCATGACATCGATTGCGTGTCGAACTTCCGTGTGTTGCCAATAAGGTAGGATCCAAAATATCGATTTCTTTTTCCACAAAGGAGCCTTATCCCGAAGTCGGAATAGATGTCTTCTGGCTCCCTTTCCGTGAATAATTGTAAGATCCTTCTACAACCGGCAAATATCTGTTTCCCGGTGTGATTCTTGAGCTAAGGCAATCTCCTTTGTCTCGTCAAAAGCTCTCTTATTATTGCGGTATGGGTGATCCTTGCGGAGGAACCTACAATGCCGCATGTAAGCCATTTTTCTTTGTTCTTGACCCACGGCTAGTGTATCATCCAGCCTTTGGGCGATCCGTTGAAGCCTTTTGTCATCGACCCGACAGTTTGCCAAGAGCGAGATAATCATTAATGGTTACAAACAATAATGCCCGTAGGATAAAGTTTTCTCTTTTATACTCATCCCATACCAGTACACCATCGGTCCACAATGTTAGAAGATCTTCAACCAATGGTTTGAGGTACACATCGATATCATTGCCAAAGTTGCTCGGCCCTTGGATCAATAGTGGCATCATAATGTACTTTCGCTTCATGCAAAGCCAAGCGGAAGGTTGTAGATGCATAAAGTCACCGGCCAAGTCTTTGTGGCGACTACTAATGTTGCCAAAAGGATTCATCCCATCGTACTCAACCCGAACCTTATATTCCTCACATCATATGCAAAGCGCTTCTTATATTTTCGCCGATGTTCCTCCATTGCACGTAATCGCCAGGTGTCTGAGCATTCCATCCTTCTTACGCTCTTGGCGTGCCATCGTAGCAATTGGGCATGCCTTTTGTTCGCAAACAATCGCTTTAGGCGGGATTATAGGAAATACCACACCACCTTACGGGGACACCTCTTCTTCTTCGCCTCACCCGACATCTTCGTTCTCGATATCGCTGCCGTCGTTGCCCTTATACCGCTTTGCTTTGCAAACAATACAGCATCCATGTCCGCAAACTCATTGCGATACAATATGCAATCGTTTGGACATGCGTGTATTCTTTGTACTTCCATCCCAGCAGGCGGACAACCCGCTTGGCACAGTGCGTAGTTGAAGGCAACACGTTACCCTCTGAAGCAAGTCCCCAAGAGACATAACACTCAAGAAAGCTCTTATCGGACCAACCATTGCTTGCCTTCAAGCTGCGATGGTGAAAGCACGGTATCACGACTTTCAGGCTCCTCCTTGCAGCCGGGTACAATGGCGTTGTAGAGTCCTCTACTATCTGTTGAACTTTTGAAACTCCCTTTCACTCGTGAAGTCCCCTCCCCATCACGCATTTGATCTAGATCATCTTCGTGGGTATCAACGAACGATCTTGCACATTGTCATATCGTTGTCTCCGTCATCTTCATTAATGTGTTGCCCTTCATGTACAATATCATCTTCATCAATGTGTTGCCCTTCTTGTACAATATCATCTTCACCGTGCTCGATCCAACAGTATAGCCACCTTGAAACCCCTTCAAGCAAGTGTGCACGATCGACTCTATGTTACAAAACATCTTCTCATTTTTGCAATCAACGCATGAACAACACATATAGTCCGCCAGTTTCTCGACTTGTGTGCCGCAATGCATTCGTAAAACAAGTCACACCATTAAAGAACTACGGACGCGACGGTCGTGTCATACATCCACCTTCGGTCCATCTACGCTTAATTATATCAAACTACATTTCAAGATATAAACAAACGATATCAAAATAATTTATTCTTTACAAGAGTCATGCATTGCTAATTAATTAAAACGATAAACACATTATAAGCACATTAATTAAAACATTAATTAAAACAATAAATTAAATTAATCTACAACAAACAAGCATATAATTGAATATAAGGATATATTTCTAAATAATTATTTATGTTCCAACTTTCATTATTGCAAAATCCATCTACCATTTCCCATTATTTAAATATTCAACTAGCAATTCTCACTATTTATAATTGATCATCTAGCAATCTGTACTATTAAAAATCCATATAACAAATTTTCATTAATTAAATTAATTACAATTATGCATAATTGTCCATCTAGCAATTTTATTACTCAAACATCCACTACAATATGAATTATAATTTATTTAATAATTTAGCTAGATCTTAATTTGAGCAAGATCGACATAAACTGTTCACATTGTACAATCAGCAATTATCAACATCTATAGCACTCCGTAAAGTAAAATTTTACGACAAATATAACATACATCAAGTCAAGAACCTCGAAAAATTTTAATACAATTTTTCAACAACTTCGCCAAGATAATACAAACTTCTCTTTGTTACGCTTCGATCGGAGAAGATGTCGATTCGATGAAAAATATGAACAAAATACTGACACAAAATTTCGGCAGCAACTCTCCAGGAAAAATACACCCGAGCAAAGAGCGCTCCTCTCTTCTGCTTGGCCGGGGAAATGCGTCGGTCAGGTGAAGATTGCTATATAAATAGCTTATCACTGCCGCTCTGCGAAGAACCGGCAGTGATAAGGTCATATTACGCGGGAATATACCTTATCACTGCGGTTCGCAGCTCCCAAGCGATAAGGCCATACTACGCGCCAAAAATTGCGTTGTGCGGGAAAATACATATCACTGCCGGTTGAATATACGAACCGGCAGTAAACTTTAAATATCATTGCGGTACAGAAATTAAACCGCGATAATATATCACTACCGGTTATAGGTATAAACCGCGATGATACTCGAACGTTCAACTCCGCGCCAACCGCTATGCTTCACATTCCTCCAAACTGTTGCCCTTCCCATTCACAATCCACTCTTGTTGCGCTTCACATTCCTCTGCCAACTATTGTTATATAATGCCACTATTGTTGCATGAATGGCAACCCCCACACAATCCACTCTTGTTGCAAGAATGGTACCCCCCAAGAAGCGTGCACGTGTTGGGCAAAGCCCCACTCCGTCGCTAGAGAAGGAGGAGAAGAAGGAGGAGGAGAAGGAGGAGGAGGTGGAGGCGGAGGAGGAGGAAGAGGGGGCACAGGAGGAGGAGGACGACGACAGTGACGACGACAGCGACGATGGCGAGGAACTGCGGCGTTGGGGCAAGACCAACTCCGCCACCGAATCGGATTCGGATGAGAAGGAGGACGGGCATCGCCGCACATCAAGCGGCAGCTCCGGCGAGGAGGAGGAGGAGGAGGACGACGACGACGAGTTTTGGATATAGGGTTTCGCGCCATTAGACTATTATAATTGGGACTAAATATGTAATAATGGACAAATTATGTTTTGTAATGTTATTTTAATTAATACATATCCCGCAAATTACAAATTTGCTTTCATATGTTCTGTTTTTTAACTAATTATGCTTTCATATGTTCTGTTTTTTTAACTAATTATGCTTTCATATGTTACATGCGAGATAAATTACAATATTTCTTATGTTCTCATGTCGAACTAATAATGGGAACATAATATCGCTTCGCCGGTTCTATAGTAAACCTGGCGGTGAAAATGGTCTTATCACTTGCCGGTTTTACTATAGAACCGGCAATAATAAATCACTACCGGTTTTACATATAAACCGGCAAGGATATCTTCTTATCACCGCGGTTCTCTATTAAACCGCAATGATATTACCTCCATTCTGCGAGAAATTGATACTATTCTTATCACTTTGCCGATTGAAGTTTGAACCGCAGTGATAATATTATCACTGCGGTGGAATTTGGAACCGGCAGTGATAATATTATCACTGCCAGCTCGGACCTACCCGGCAGTGATGGAAGGTCACGGATGAGGCATACTGTAGTAGTGCAAGTACGTTGCATGTCCTCCTGAGCAATGCAGCGCAAGATCAAAAAGAAGAAAGCGACGTGCAGCACTTGAAGACTACATGTGGTAACTGTGCAGTACGTGAGAGTCATCTTGATTAGAGATTAATTTATGCACATTGGAATGAATTAGTTTTCTGCATCTAAGAACTTGTGCTGAAATATAGTGCTCTTCTATTTGCTTCCTATATATGCCAAGAATATAAAATAATTTTGTGGTTGAATGCATACTATCTCTTCTGCCTTTCGTTGTTGTGATCAGCTTGTGAATCCGAAATAGTCCTTAAATTATTCTAGATTGATTTGTTCAGTTTAATCATTATTTTGTTAATTTCTAGAGTTAATAAAAACACAAAAAATTAGTTGTAGGTGTTAGCTTGCACCAATTCACCCCCTCTTGGTGCGCCTCAATCCTACAATTTGACAAAAGAAATGAGACGTCGTACCGTGCCGGGCCGGCTCAGCACGAATCCATCATGCTTCTTGTTTAAACCGTACTGGGCCACGATGGCCTGTCATGCCGTGGCAGCATGGCTCGCCTTTGACAAGCCCAGGCACGGCCCATTTGCTTCGTGTCGTGCCGGTTCAAGTCTGGCCCATTTGCACTATTGCAACAAAAGGAAAGGAATCGGAGGCGTATAGAGCTGAGGCGGTGGACACAAATATTATGTGAAAAAACCTAAAAATTTATTTATTCTTAAACAGTTACACAGAGCGAGAGGAATGTGCTGAACATGAGTGAGAGAGGAGGTAATGAGCGAAAAAGAGAAGTAGGGAGACAGGCGAGAGAGAGAGAGAGAGTAGCTTATTGCATTGTCTTTCAATTTCTCTCAGCTCTCTCTCCCCTCTTGCTTGTCTCTCTTAGGTGTTGACTGTGGGGTGGCATTTATGGTGCTGGTTGCGTCCATGGCACTTATGCTCTTCGGGTCGGTGACCTTCATAATAGACTTCTTCCTCATAGCTGAGTCATCAGCCCAGCACGATCCGGACTATAGTGTTGTGTCGTGCCGTGCCGAACTTTGGACCGAACCGTATCACCGTATCTCGGACCAGCCAAAAAAAAAGATCGGCCCAAGTGCCTGACTTTATTTGGCAACTTTGTGAGCTTTTTCTTTTTTTGGAAAAGATTCATTCATAGTGCTCAATTCTTTGTGAGCTTTAACTTTTTATCTCTCATCTCCGGTCCCATTTAGAACATATCCTTTAACATTAAAGTCAAAACAACTCATATCCCAAGGCCGATTTTGCAGATGGCTTTGAGTGATATGACGTCCACGTTATCGATCATGTCATGTCATGTACATCATCGTCAGCTTGACCCTACGTATCAGCCCTTCCCCGCCTCTTTACTGTTTTGCTCCTCTGTTCTATCACTTCCCCTCGCTCTGTAGAGCACAACCTGCCGCCGGAGAGGGAGACGTCGGAGGATGCGGCGCCGCAAACCTTCCTGCGCGGGGAGGAAGGATCGTTGGAGCCGTGGTTGACGGCATCCCTGCAGGGTGCCGTGTCCCCTTGTTTGCCGGAGGCGTTAGCTCGGTGAGAGCTTCTGATTACAGCAATGCAAGACTCCAATTCCAATCTAAGCAGAAACCCAATTCAACATCCAGTAGAGCAAGACTAACACACCAAGTCACTAACACAGCAAGCCTACCGAATTCCAGTCTAACATCGCCAAGACTAATTAGAGAACAATAATCATGCCGTCACGAACAGTACAACCGAGAAGCAAAAAACCGGTGCCGGCGCCGCAACCGCAGCTCCCGTTTAGCCCGTCCAGCATCAAGAGCTGCTCATATTAGGCGCCGGCGAGAAGCGTGCTTCGGGAGTTCCGCGACCCAGCCGGCGCCATCTCCGGCGAGCCGCGAACCGAAGATGCGTGCACTGGTCTGGATCCGCCGGACACAGAGGACGTGTGCATTGGCCCGGAACTCCGGATCTCGCGGGACACTATGAGGGCGAGTGCAGGCGGCGGCCTTCCGGTGCATCCCATTCCCATGATTCCCATCCCTACTTCCCGATGCCGATGACTAGTGGACAGAGACATACATCCAAGGAAACATTTCCTTTTTCTAAAAAACATACATCCAATGCATCAAAAATTATTAGCATGTAATGTGAGTACATTGAAGAATACTTTAATACAAGTTTTTTTCCCTGTATAGCCTTGTTACATCAATTATATACTAGTTTTGCATAAATTAAATTATGTAAAAATGATGTGATAATTTGTAAAAAAGTGGAACATTATTCTTTTCTGCATGGCCTTTTTATATCAATTATATACTAGTTTTACATAGATTAAATTATATAAAAAATGATGCGATAATTTGTAAAAAAGTAATGTTACAATTTGTAAAAAAAAGAAGAAGAAGAAACAAAGCAAACTCTAAGGAACACAACAAACAATTCACCTCGAGAAAAACTCACTGTCAAAATAAAAAGCACAGCATGGATCACAAAACAATACATAATAGACAAAAAAAATTGAATACTCCCGAACAAAAAAACACTCAGTGCCATTTAGCACTTCCCTTAATTTTATTTGTTGAATCTCATTCTCTCTCCATTTGTATGACACAAGGCCCCACCCCTATAGTATGTCAGACGCCAGCTCGGATCCGACTTAAACGCTAGGTGAGTCAAAAGCAGAGTCAAACGGGCCGAAGTGTATCTTTAGCTAGTATTGAGTGAAGGGGATAGGTTATTGTACCTGAGCGGCGAAAACTAAGAAAAGTTTTGAGACAAATAAACTTTTTTATTTTTTTGCAGAACACTGTAAGGCATTGGTAGTAAGGTATTGTGCTATGGCTACTACCAACTCATCCATGATGAACCAGCCGACTCTGATACCGACATGTCCTTTTATTCGACTTAAAACGAGACGTAAAGATCCCTTCAGTGACGAGGAACAACACCATGGACCATGGGGCCTGAGAGCCGCACCATATGTGTATGCCATGCTTTCCTGGTGCGTGTGGTTGTCCTAGATGAGCAATCCTGTCCTGGATCATGACACGAATAGAACCCGCTTTATCCTCAATCCTCGTTAATGGATTAGAAACAAAAGGAAGTACTAGTATAATCTAGAGTTCTAGAATATAGAAAGTCAGTGTTCCTGTGGTGCATGTGTTCTTCCCAAATCCCAACACCAACCACATGCACATAAAAGAAAACGACACGACCAAAACGTGCTCATCTCAAGTCTCACCAATCCGGCCAAAAGAGATTGCTAAGTCCTTCTACGTGGCCTAAGATCAATCAGAGAAGCAAAGTTGCTGGACCACATGGGGTGGTTTGAGGAATCTTTGCTTCTCATGTAGAAATGTAGAATGCACCATATGGCGTCCCCTTGTTGATTCTCCCGTGCAATCTAAGTAGAGTAGGCAATTACATGATGATCAATGTGATGTGAACCCTGACTCGGGACTCAGTTTGGCCTAATCTCTTAAGAAGCATCTTCTTCGGGACCGGCGAAGAGGTGTAATTAGCTGTCCTCTCAGATGCACAACATCCTACCTCACTTGGAGGCAGCCAATTAGAAGAGGATTCAATGCATGTGTAAACAACCTCACCTCACACAAATTAAGTCTGCAAATTAAGAAGCCTTTTCAATTTTCTGGTACCAGTTATGTCTTTCTATTGCAACATGATCACAACCTTGTATCAAGCGAAAATAACAGCACACCAGCTTATTTCCTTCAGGTCATAAAGCATATTTTCTTCAGGTTGTAATGCTGTCAGTTCTTGGACAGATCAAGCATGGGGCACCCTGCAATCTTCAGCCTCTCAACGGCGGTGAGCACGGACAACCCGCGCACCGAGGAAAGCTCGTAGCAGCCCCTGATCTCCAGCTTCCTCAGCTCTGGCAGTTGAGAAGGCAGGCTAAGTGAGCTGACGCCGTGGAAACCATCGATTTTCAAGGACACCAATGACACGAGCTCTGGGATGTCAGGGAGCTGATGGCAGCAATGGAGTACTAGCTCGAATGCAGGGCAGCCTCTTCAGGTCTGAGCACCTGCTGATGCAGATTTTGCAACGGTGAGGGCAACCACCTTCAGATACTTCAAACAGTTCTTCCAACCCATACATCTCCCACAGGTTTAGTAGCTCCAAAGATGGGAACTTGGTCGCACCATGTGCGTCAGCATTCCTGCATAGCAGTTGCACGTCACACATCTTCCGTATGCTCAGGAACTTCAGTGATGGGAGCTGCGAAATGGCGGGATGTTGTGTTAATCTAGTTGTTTTGGTTCATCTTACATGTTTGTTTAGGATTATTTGTCAGTTTTTTCGATTCAGTTTTACAGAGCCCGAGTAGTTTTGGCTGTTTCGTTTGCTGAAAAGTTAGTTGCTGCAGGTTCTGTTTTTTCGGACAGGCTACAGAGACGGAGTAGTCTGTTTAAGTTTATTCAGAGTCGGTTTTGTTTTGAAGAAAAGCATCCAAACACTTGTAATCATGTTGGCTATATAATGAAGAAAGAAAACAGAAAAGAGGTGAGCAGTTTCACCTCGCAAAACGAAATTGGCTGTTCCGTGCGTGTGCTGTTTTGTCTGAAATGTGAAATTCAGAACAGTGACGATCAAACAGAAGAGGAGAACAGAGCCGACCATCAGACTCGCCGGGCATCAGGCTCCTGGGAGAAAATACCATCACGGCCGTCGTGCCATTGCAGTGTTAAATCCTGGAGGTGCTGTTTATCATTCAGGTTAGCCTCTCGAGCCTCACTGCCATTTCTGACATTCTCTAGTCCTGCAACCAGAAGGCAACCCCTCAGGATGTGCAAGCTTCCCAACTCACCTATGGAGCAATGCGACAAGCCGCCACCACCAACATGGAAGACCGGCAATGTCTCGAGTTCAGTCAGCTGTCCAACACCAGGTGGCATGCGAACGTAACCCAGTTCTTTCCCCACATCGAGGTGGCGCAGCTTAAGCAGCTTTCTTGTGTCTTCGGGTAGCTCGGTGAGGAAGTGGCAGTCTCTAGCTTCCAGTGTCTGCAGATTGCTGAGGCTGCAGAACTCAGATGGAAGAGCCCTGATGCTTGTACCGCAAGTTTCTCAGGCCAGAAATCGAGCTGGGCAGCTCTTCTATATCAGTGTAGCTCAAATCCGGTGTCTCTAAGGATCTGAATTTCAGAAAGAAATCGTCTAAACCGACAAGATTTAAGGTAGGGAAAGACATCTTGTGCTGTTGCCAGTCAGGTTGCACAACCAATCCTTCAATTCTTCTATTCTGGACATCAGTTGAACAGTCTGAAATTGTGAGGAAACAAGCGACAAATGAAGGATATTTTCAGGTATATGGCTCAGGAGATTTTTTGATCAACAGGACATCAAAAGAGATGCCCCAGTTCCATTACTAAAACTGGATAGAAATCAGTCAACAACCATTCAAACGCATAGGCCACAACCAACACTAACAATCACAGACACAGCTAACCTCCAACAAACCACATACTCAAAAGAAACCACCAGCACAAAACAGCCCAGGCAGGAAACTGAAACAAACTGCAACCTAAAACTTAACACCACCAGCCAGGGAAACATACTAACATCAGCCAACCAACTTCAGGACCTCATTACATCTTTTCATCTACCAGGTGACTAATAAAGAGAGCACGGGACTTCAACTCCAAAACGTTGCCTTCTTCTTGAGCTTCCTTCATATGGCTCAGGAGATCCTCAGACTTGAAGTATTTGTTATGGGAGACAGACATCACCACATTGTAAATAAGCTCATGCACCACAAATTTGTCAAATTTTTCATTGTGAAAAGGTGAATTCTGGAAGAATGATCTGCACAGCAACCCATTGAAATATTCAACTCCAATGTCCTCAAGTTCACGCCCTTCGACAGGCATGATGGAACCTTGAGGGAGCCATTGGAGGACCATGAGATGTTTATCAACGATGTAAACTTTTGGGAACAAGGAACAAAATGCAAGACTGCTTGAGATGGATTGGTAACATGTCATAGCAGAGCTTTAAACACGGTGCAATATTCCCTTCAATATTCTCCTTTTCTAATGGAATAGTATATGCATGGTGTAGAAGACCAACAAGCGCCTTTAGGTTTAGAGCTCTTTTACAGTGGACAATACTGAATATTAGCCATCCATTCTATTTGATCTAACGGATTAGATTAGTTAGAGTGTACTATGGTAGTATTGGTAGTAGAATTGGTATGAGAGTTAATAGTGTAATTAAAAGAGCTCAGCGCTTGAGTTGGGCCAGTAGGCAGCGTGTTGGCCCAACCCATTACTAAAGTGTTAAGGTTAGGACTCAGGAGTCAGGACTCAGGAGAAGCTCGTTGTGGTCAGGACTCAAGTGGATGATAGCACTGGTGCGTGAGGACAGGCGGCCGATGCTCAATGTGTTCAGGAGGAGGAATCGATGCGCAGAAGAAATGGAACACGGTGGCGTGGAGTGTTGAGAGATGATCCTCCTCGCCCTCCGCTCTGAAACTGCCGCCGACGTGAACGCCGATGCCTCCGCGGGCCTCTTTCGCCAGTCCCAGTCCATCAATGAGGAGGAGAGATGGCATCAAGGAGGGAGTCAAAGGACATCATCACGCGCGCTTCAGGGCTCCGCTGCCATCGTCTGCTTTTAGCCAAGATTTTGCATCTTTGTGGCAGTTGCTTACTTAGATACTGTACAATACTAGTGTTCTTTTTTTCCCTTTGTGCATACAATAACTGGGCAGGTAAAGCCTGTGTCTTTGATCCAATTTTTTACTTTCGATCGATAGAACAATATGTGCTTGTGATCCAATTCCTGTTTGACTGTCTAGGAAACGATTCTTCAGGACTGAAGGATTCTTGCTTGGCTGTGATATTATTTGTTCTACATGATCCATTTCTTAAGAAATGTGCAATTGAAGCACTTAAACATACTTGTTGGCAAATATAAAGACCTGTTGCATACATGTATGGTGGAGTCCTCTATTTTGCTGTTGTTTCCCCATAGAAATTCAGGCCATCATATCATAATAAATCGTACAATAGTTCTCAACCTGTGCAAATTTTGTGAAGTGACTGGTTAGCTGAGGACCTGGTGTTCTAGCATGTGCTGCACCCCTGGCATAGCATGAACAACCTAATTCCATCCAACTACTAACGTATCACCATTCAGATTGAATTTTAGCACACAAAATCCAGGTTAGCCTCAAAATGTAAAAGGCCCGGCACTGGAAACATGCAACATGTTCGTTTAAGGGAAACTTGTAGAATGTAAATATATTTGAGCGTGTTATGTCATTGTATTCCACTTATGAAAATTTATGGTCGAGCCAAGATGTGACAAAACTGCTGAAAAATTGTATTATGTCATTGTATAATATGCTTCTGTTCTCTCAAAACACAAACTTCTCCAGTAAGTTCACAAATGGAACAAAATGCAACTGTTCGCTACTTACTCTTGCCAGTCTAATGCTATCTCGATGCCTGGGATCAGAAGAGTTTCCTTGGACCTTAGTTCCTGCAAATGAATGTATAGAACTGCGCTGGTTGTAGAGATCTGAATTTTGGACAAATGGATGCATGGTTTGCTGTTGGTCTCTCAGCTGGAATTCTCTTCAAGCAGGACCTCAGAAAATCTTTTCCTTCTGGAGACAAATTAAAAGGAACTGGTGGGTCTTTATGCAACATCTTCAACATAGCAGCAGGCTGTCGCACAAAAAAGAAAAGAGTAGAGTTCATGCTTTGGACTCGAAATAATTGAAATCATTTCGGGCTGCTGAATGCTGATGACAAAGTACGCGTACACTTGGTATGAAAAATATCTAACTTTCAATGCAGACAACATCATCAAAGGAATCATTTATTTAACATCTCCCGAGAATATACAACAAAAGACAAATTTCATGGTCGAATCTTTCATGGCCACACAATATTAGACATCATCATTTATGTGACACTCAAGCGAAACACATTCTTTCACAACCTCAATTTTGATTAGGCAAGTGCCTGATTGAATAATGTTACTGTTATTATTCATTAGAAATCCAAATAATGAAAGGCAAGCTACTCTAATAGTCTAATTACATAAATCCATATCAGGAAATGTGTGTTACATTCTGTGAAGGAGGTATGCAAATTTAACTCTATGCATCTCCACTTCGATAGATGCCACGTGTTCATCTTGCCAATCTTAACCATTCATTTAATTTCTTACTCCTCCCATTAATAACACCTTTGATTTCTCACTCATCCAATTAATAATACTGTTGGTGGGATGAGGTTGAGATTTAGCTAGATGGACACATGGCATTCATCGAAATGGGGATGCACATGATTAAATTTGCATATCTCCTCTACAGAATTTGCCGTCCTACCGACAGGGCTCTTCCCTGACGTGGTAGAGAGGCGCAAAGGTCTGATAGCCAAAAAGGCAAGGAATCGCCCTCCAAGATCGTTGGGGTTCTCCTCGACAAACAAGGAGGCTTTGTTTTTTGGTTTTTTTTTTCCAACTGGTGGGGGGCTAACTTTGGTTTATTCTTGCTTAATCATATTGCCTGTTAGGAAATATATTGAATTTCTATATTGTTAGTTTTCCTCTTACGTGTTGCCTTGTATATGTTTTACTTTTATACCTTGTATATCTCTATATATGCCTTTTGACTCTAGAATATATACAAGCTGCATTCATAATATAGTACCACAGCCAAGATTTTCCTTTTGTACCTCGTGTATCTCTATATATGTTTTGGCTTTTTGCCCTGCCATCGTTATGAAAACCTAACCTTCTTTACTTGAGTGGTGTTTCAATACTTTTCCTCCTAATACAAGTTACACTAATTTTAAAGCAAACGTAGAAATAAACAATCACTATCTACCATTTATTTATAATTTAATATTTATACAACTATCAAAAAGAAAAACATAAAATCCTCTCTCTCTCTGCGCCGCCTCCTCCCACGGGAGTTGCCGCTGCCTCGTCTCAAAAAAATGCCGCCGCGGCCCTCCTCCAGGCCGCTGCCGCTACCACCTACTTCCAGGTCGCTACAGCTCCGCTTCCAGGGTGCCGCCGCCGCCGCCTCTCCAGCCGCCGCTGAATTTGATCGTTGTTGCTGTAGCTATCTGGTCCAAGCCATCGCTGTTCTTGGGGCCGCCGCCATCTGCGGCTCCATCGGTCGCCGCACTGCTGCATCATGGTGTTGCCATCTTCCTTGGCATTTGTCCAGCTTCCTCCCATCAAGCATGACGAGACAAACTACAGAGAGTGGGCCAGCCATCTCCGCATGATTCCATCCTTTATAGCGCAAAAAATTGCCGAGAGACCAGGTGAGCCACCTGTTCTCTAAGCTGATTTTACAAAAAAGCCTTTTTATTTTTTCGAATTACAGATAGATCCCTGTAGATTACAAATAGATTCTTCGCGATTTTTTGTGAGGAGAAGATTTTTTTTCCTTTCATCGCGTTTAGGTCCCTGGCGCGCCGTTTTACAGAAAAACCCTCCCGTTAAGTTCAATCGCGAACAAGCTCTTTTCTAATTTTTCAGGATAGCGGACAGATCCAAAAACGTAACAAACAGGCCCTTGTTCCTTACGTCTAGGTCCTTTCTCCGTTTTTCTCGGGAAAAATGTTTTCGTCGCTTTTTCCATCTACAATAAAAAAAACAGATTCATCGCAAATTTATAGCAACCCATGGATTCGCCAACGAGTCGTAACCGCGGTTTTTAAAAAAAACCGTAGATTCGTCGAAGGTTTATAGCAGCCCACAGATTCGCCAACAGGTCCTAACGGCCTATTTTTTTAAAACAAATATGGAAACTGAGAATACGACCAGATTTCTCAAATTTTTCATGTTGTATCGTCATACGCGACGTAACGTAGTGCGTTATCCTGGCTAAACACGGTTTTCTAAAAAAACGCAGATTCGTCAAAGTTTTATAACAGCTCATATGTTTGCCAACCGGTCCTAACGCAAAAAAAAATACAAACAAAATAAACTGAGAATACGACCAGATTTCTCAAATTTTTCACGTTGTATCATCATACGCGACGTAACGTAGTGCGTTATCCTAGCTAAACACAGTTTTCTAAAAAAACGCAGATTCGTCAAAGTTCTATAACAGCTCATATGTTTGCCAACGGGTCCTAACGCAAAAAAAATACAAACAAAATAAACACAGATTCGTCGCAAATTTGTAGCAACCCATGGATTCGCCAACGGGTCGTAACCGCGGTTTTCTAAAAAAACGTAGATTCATCGAAGGTTTATAGCAGCCCTTAGATTCGCCGACAGGTCCTAAGGACCAATTTTTTTTAAACAAATATGGAAACTGAAAATACGACTAGATTTCTCAAATTTTTCACGTTGTATCGTCATACACGACGTAACGTAGTGCGTTATTCTGGCTAAACGCGGTTTTCTAAAAAAACGCAGATTCGTCAAAGTTCTATAACAGCTCATATGTTTGCCAACGGGTCCTAACGTAAAAAAAATACAAACAAAATTATATTTATATCTCTCTCCGGTTTTTGCCCAAAAACAAGAAACACTGACCGACGATTTAAAGCGGTTCATAGATTCGCCGACGGGTCCTAGCGACCCTTTTTTTTAAAAAAACAAGGAGATCGTAATTACGCAAAAAAACGAAAATACAACCATTTAGGCCTATAAACGGAACAATATTTCTCCGTTATTCACACCGAACATATATCTGTACTTTGCCTATCTAAACTTATATCATGGGTTTAAGACTATGATCCCACTACTTTAAATGATATGTCCATACCAATAGATCATCACAGAAAGCAGCAGATAGAAGGCGCTATTATTGCTAATCTGCTTCAACAGCTACACTAGTCAATTCACTCAAAAGATTAAGCTATAATTAAAGTTGTGCAATATACTTCAACAATAGTAGACATGCTATATATGTCGAAAAGGGCTACACCAGCTCTTCCATACTTCCACTTCTCAGCGTGTCTTGTGGCAATGTTCTATGGTCGTCTACTTATGAAGTCAGGACTCAAGACATCAAAAGCTTCTTGCAGTTAGACAATATCCTATATTATCTTATTTAGAGATTACTAGTATCATGTATTATTTTGTATAAAGATTACTAGTATTCTATATTGCTTTGTATAGATATTGTTTTATATAGATTTTATTTTATACCCTCACATACATGTATATATTCTAGCCTATTCGCCCCATTGCTAATACAAATGCTATGATAACACTTGCAATAAAGTCCGGAACATTGTTTTATCTTTTTTTCTAGGAATCAACTCGGGAACGTTGTCAGTATCAACTTACATGCTGAAGCCTGCTTTTTATTTTAAAGAGCAACAGCCGACAAGCCTACTAATGTTCGTATTACGTTGGCACCTTAAGGGCTATTTGCCTAAGCCGTTGCTCAAGTTTCTACAATGGAGAAGCCGAACAATGGGAACAGCCAGCCCAGGAATTTTTTTAAATAATATTTTTTTTAAATAATTGCGATATTAATACGTGGATTTAAAAAATTGCAAGAATAATACACTGTAGCCAAACGGTTTGGTGAAATAGCATTTTTCGCCATTTGGGTTCGGCGAAGATACTATTTTCGTCAATTCATTGGGCGATTATACGTTAATCCATGATTAGAACGCGATTTGAACCGAAATGACAGCGAGCAACCTATTTTCGCCAAATGATGTGGCGAAAATAGGCATTTTCGCCACACCATTTGACGAAAACTATTATTGCCAAATGGTGTGGCGAAAATAGGCATTTTCGCCACACCATTTGGCGAAAACTATTATTGCTAAACTCAGGATCCATGCACTTCACAATGTAGGTCTCCTAGTTCGACCTGTACACCCGGTATGTGCGGCTGATGTTTACCGCATATCTAGCAATTGCCTGCTAGGCGGCACCCTTCGTAGGGAAGCGTTGCCCTACCAGCAAAGTGTCCTGATTGAAGGCCCACTCAGTGCCAGCTTCGTCTGGCAGCACGAGAGAGATCATCGCTAGATCATCCAACCGAGAAAACATGTACTCCACATTAGTGGACACAATGCCACCGATTGGAGCTGCATCGTCATCTCCGCTGCTATCCGTATCGACTTCCTCGTCTTCATCGGATATTGCTTCATCCGTCATGCCTTCCAGGTGCTCGTGGCAGTCAATGCGAGCGGACCACCACTGTCCGATGTCTTCATTCGCCCGAAAGTCATCCGCACTAATGTCCCCACCGATGACCCCAGAGGATGCTTCGAGGCCACCGCCACCGAGGGGACTAGAGATTTCGCCTCTATCCAGAAAGTGCACATACACCATCGGCCGACAGTGTATCAACGCTTAAGGGTTCATCACAATTTGCATGTATTCCCCCCACATTGTGCTTCCCACGATCTTGCATAGCTCCCACACGTAGTTGGTGGAACCTCCTACGACTTTGGCGTGCACCGCCTCAATTATGAGCTTCTTTTGGACAGTCTCCCGATCGAATGCGCTTCTCACGCACGAACGGAGGTCGGCCAGAGTCATCTTTGTTAGATCCGGAGTCCGGATCACCTTCCTTTCGCAGTTCGAAAGGTCCACCCCATATGGACCCTCTCGAACAACGTCGTCACCATAAAACACGGACAAATCTTGAATTTCTGCCTTTTAGTACCTACCATGTGAAAGACGCAAGCACGTGCATTAAACACCAACGTATGATTTGCTGTAATTTCTTTAATTTTTTATATCCAAAGCATCAGAGAGCGAGCACTCTAATTTTTTGGCTTAATTTAGCATTTCAAAACCGCAATATTATTTTCTAATTTTTACAATTTTTTAAGGGCTATTTTTGCGCATTATTTGTACCAACAGGCCATTTCAGAAAAAATTATATCTCCTCAATTCAGGCACTACTCAAGTACTGGTGCCATTTTATGTACAATTCGTTGCGCCCAATTTATCATTTCTTGTGCTACTCCACCTACTAATACTGTCATTTTGTGTACTACTAGTTGTTCTAATATTGTACTAATCCCACAAATATTTTTTAATATTGTACTGACATTACCCAATTAATGCACACATCGTAATAATATTATAGGAATATTGAAATAATTTTACTAATCCCACAAATGTTATCGTAATATTACGGTAGCATTACTTTAGTTATCCATATATCGCAATAATATTAAACCAATGTTAAACTAATAAAAGAACCACATTATTGTCATTCTAATAAATTCATAATTGTATGACAGAAATATAGCTGTAGCATTATTTTACGTCTAATATATTGTTACCGTTATACTACCAATACGCTACAATTGTACTAATTCCTATCACTAAACTCGTCTAAAATGTGAACAATAAATAAGATCCTCCAATTGCACACCGAATAACATTACAAGAATTAACATACCATTACAACATTAATAGTACCAACACTATCATTCATACGTACTACTAATTCTACAATATTATACTAATACCATGCTAAAATTTGAATAGCATGGATCCATTATCTACTCTATAACTCGTTATTTCATTAATGGCTAATTATACTCTAGTGTTCATTGCATGCACTTTTACCATTATACTACTGATCGCACTAACATCACACCAAGTACACAATATTTTTTACAAATTGTCCCGCCCATTTTTGTACTACTCAGTACGCAATTGCTATTATTTTATGTCCATCTGATTGTACTAATACTATCGTTTCGCGCGCTAAAAATGACACTAATGTTGTGCTAATTATACTACTAACATAATAACAAAATACTAAGCTTCATGAACATTCCGAACTAACCTTTATGAAATTCTCCTGAAGATTAAATATCCCGACGGATGTACGAGCTAATCGTTTCGAAGAATACCTGCAAAATACAGATCCCTCGTCAAATCATCGAAAATACAAACTCCAACCAAATTTCAACAAAATATGAATATCGCAAAAATTCCTCCGGAAATACACTTCTGAATTTCCTTCTCCACCTCGTTTTCCTCTATGTTTTTCACTCCTCTCCTCTCTTCTGCCTCTCGGTTACCACCTCTCCTCTCTTCTCCCTTGCTCTTGCTCTTCTTTGTTTCTCACGTTGAATGCTCAGCGTAAATCATCGCAACAGAGGTGGGATATATAGCCCTTTCTTGCATGAATGCACCGAAGTGTAGCCTTACTTTCAGCAGATAGATGTGACTGAACGATGTGATTTAAATCATGTATGCATGGCATACAGGCCTCCCCTCCCTGCGTGACATGCAAGATTCTGTATGTGAACGATTAAAAATTTTCTACACACGTCAATTATTCACTTACCTGGCCCCCTTCAGATTCTTGCGCTACGTCTGGTCTCATCTTCTTTTTCCCATCACCTGCGAGCTCGGTGTCCTTTGGCCTATGGCCGGTCCCGCATCGTCCACAACTGATGTCTCTTTGCTTATGCTTGGTCCCGCCTCAGCCTGGAAAATTAGTGCCACACCGTGTCTTTTTGCTATGTCCGGACAATCCCCAGGGAATCGGCATTCGGGAAAAAAAATTTGCGCCGTGAGTTCCAGCAGACTGGAACCGCTGGAACTCAATGTAGCGCGTAGAGTTCCAGCGGTTCCAGACCGCCGGAGGTTACTGTTGCCGCGCGGATTTTTTTTATTCGCTTTTATTCGCCGGTTGTAAAAAAAAATCAGATCCAGCGGACTCGATCCGGTAGAGGTAATAAAAAATTTAAAAAAATCCCTGTGGATAGGATTTGCTGAATGTTACTATGTAGAGACTATTCCTATTATTTCGTCCGGTGCGGAGCTAGTTTTGAAAAAAAATCGGTCAACAAGATCAGAAGTAAAAAAATTCACCAAGATCCGCTCTGCCACTGCTCGCCTCGAGAACGCCTCCGCCACCCTCCACGACCTCTCGCTCTGCCCCCAAGGCACGGCTCCCCCACATCGCTTTGGTTAGCCTTTCTTTTGCTGCCCTAGGTGTGCAGGGAGAAGATGCTTGTGCCGCCCACAGCATCCCTTTACGTGCCCGGCACGCTCCGTGATTCCAAGAAGGTACTCCTCGTCAACATTGGCACCAGCTACAATTGTTTAGATACAAGATTGATTTATAATTAACTTTGAGTATGTTAGTTTGTTCGGTTCTTCGCTAAAGCTCTCAACTTGGTAATATGGATTGGAATGATGAGTTTCTTTGGTTTAAAGAAAAACATGTTGGTTGGATTGTGGTGACATTCTAATATCTAGGAATACCGAACAATCGACAACACATCTTCAAGTTACCACGAAATTTAGTTGCTCTGTCTCTTCTTTTTTTTTTTTTTAATCTCGATCAGCCTTTGTGTGTGGAGGAGAAGTGAGCCATTAAGGTTTCTAACTCCATTGCTTGCCTCACCCAGTGATTTTGCCCATTATGCGCCTAGTGGAGAAGACATTATGTAGAATTTGTTCATGAAAACGCGTGTTTTTCTGGTTTGTAATTTAGTTGTTCATTAACTCTTACAACCTAGTAAGCGACGCAGTACCATAAATGGGCAAATGATGAACCTTTTTTTGCCATTTGTTAACTCTTGCATTTGTGTTTGCATGCTCAAATGCTGCAACTTTTTTTTTTTATCTGTGTTGCCTTTTGTATGATTGTTATTTGTTTGTGTAGAAAACTATGGCTGATCAAGGAAAAGAGTATTGTGAAAGGAAAATTAATTTGCTGAAGTCTAATTTTGATGAACTTGTTGAGGTAATATCGACTTATTGCCAGACTGTACTCGTCTTGTATATGTTACATTTTTGCCCACTTTGAGGACAAATGCTTTAGTTTTCATGTTCATTGAAATGCTAGCTGAACAGAAACAGTCAGGGTACCGACATTCACAAGTCCATTTTGAACTTGAGTAACTTTTAGTCTATGTGAGGTAGAAATAGACTTGTGACACTAAAATAAGAGGAAAGGTTTCTATGCATGTCCATGTGTGTTCCAAGCCTGTAACATACAGACTCTTTTGTTTGATCCACCTTATCTTATATGCTCATATTCTTCTTATGACTTATGTTGACATACCGATAGCATGGTAGATTATCTAAAGCACTATTTATTTAAGCTTAGGTTTTTTGGCTTATAGTTTAAAGCCAATTTTTAAGCTTAAACAGTTTAAAACAATTGGCTTTTATACGTGGTAGAGGTGGGTAATTTTACTCTAACTTAGGCATTAGTTTATAAGATCAATTCTCAATAAACCAAAAAATCACCTCTCCGATGGCTTTTGGTTTTTAGTTATATAAAGACTTATTATTTTTTGAAAAAGTCTAACTAAAAAGTCACCTATTCGTTTAGACTTTGGTCTTTTGACTTTTAAGTTGATGAAAAACCTCAAACAAACAGACCTAAGAACTAGTTTTGTGTCACCATCAGATTAGCCTTGGGCACCATGTCACTGGCCAAATTGATAGCTAGATGGGATTCAATGCCTAACACAGATGATTAGTGTAGTACAACTACTGATTATATTGTTGTTAGCAAAAATATTTTATGATGAATACCGTAGATCAAAATCAAGGGTCCGGGAGAGAGAGTTGGGAGGCCAGCAAGGGAGGAGAGGAACTGATGGTGGGGTCAACCGAGCCTCTATGGGTTGCGCGCATGCTCCACTGCAGCAAGGTGCCCAGGATGCTGAGCACTCACCTTGTAGGCAAACCAAGGGCTTGACTCCTGAGGTTTTGATTGGTATATAATTTTTTTCCTAATTGCATTGGTATATTGTATTGCATTGACAATTAGACAATGATGTAGGCTAGTTGTTCTTTGTGTAGTGATGAATTTTATAACTTGTTAGTAGATTTGCACTGATAGATGTATGAACTTTGCGTAACTATTTCATAAGCAATTCATTGTACTTCTTTCTTCTCCTCTATTTATGTATGAATTTGGATTGCATGAGTATACGACTATGGTTGTGTCAATTTAGCTTAGTATGTTTGAACTTACCCACTATCCTCTATGTTAAAGTATGATCCGAATATGTTTTGTTTTCATTTTCTACTCTAATTCAGAGTTCTACTTCTATACAAAGTCCTTTATATTCTTGTAGGATCGAAATATACTAATCTAGCAATCAGAGGGGGGGTGAATGATTGCGCGGAAGCTAAATCAAATTTTTGACTTTTGAAACACCCCAAACAAACTCAGATCGCTTGATTTGTATTCAACAAGAATCTTATTGCACCAGACCAAATTTGCACATGTATGCCGGACCAAAATTCGCTTCGGACATAGAGTTGCACGTGTATGACGGACCAAATTTCTACTGTAGCAAAAGAAGTCAGTTTACGGCGGACCAAATGAAAACAGCCTGACATATATTCACTAAAACAGTAATTCCTAAAGATCCAACCGTTGGATTAATGTGAAATTTTAACTGTAGAAACTAGACTCGATTCTGAAGCTAACCGAAAAAGAATCAACTCAATCGGACCTATGGATCTAGAGTTATATCCTTCGCAAGACGGCTGAAACAAATCCTGATCTAATAATGACGAACCAAATTCAGACTAGTTACGGACCAAACATAAACAACAAGATTACCAAAGATCCAACTGTTAGATTGATATGAAATTTTAACTGTAGAAACTAGATTCAATTACGAATCTAACCCAACAAAAATAAACTCGATCGGATCTACGGATCAAGAGATATTACCTTCACAAGATGACTAAATCAGGTGATGACGGAAATTGATTTCAAAGGCTATGACGGACCAATCTTCAGATGAAAAATCAACTAGGACGGACCAAACTTCAGAACTTCAACTATGCCGGACCAATCTTCAGACGAAGAAAGCCAAAACGCCAGCAAGTCACAGAGAGCACAAAAAGAATCGCTAGGAAGGTCTCCTTGCATGCACAGCCAAAACATACAAGATCAATGCAATCTTCTAGTTGGCATGCATGCACGGCAACAAGAAAGCTTCGTTTCTAATCGATGCTCATGGCTCCATTACATGCATCGCCAGACTTCTATTTTCTAGTCGCCCGCTTCTGATCTTTTCAGCCGTCGAGAATAGCAGATTCATAAATAAAAACGGCCAAGCATCACAGAACCAAGACACCAGAGACGCAAGAAAGATTTTTATTTCTTTGATCTGGCTACAGTACTCCAAAACACAAAGAGTACAAACCCTAAAAACTTGCTCAAAACTAAACAGGGGACACCTCCCCCTATTTATACAGAGCAACCACAAAGAGATTGAATACAACTCCACTCCCAACATAGAAAGAATTCGTATACATCTCAACTTGGCTAAAACATGGTCGAATACAACTCTTGCACGCTTGTACAGCCCACATGTTATACTCACGTGACTAACCAGCCTCCATATGCATGTTCTCTAGCCCGAACGTCCCGCATGACATTCTCGACCACCATGACCTCGGTTCCTCCCTGAACCTAGTCCTGAACCTCAGTTTCTCCATGAACCTAGTTCCAGTCCCGTCATCGACCATGTTCGCCCTCGAGCAACACCTGCACATGAATAAACAAAAACATATCCGAGCACAAGTCCGCGACTTGACTCAAAGTCAATCCATGCAACCACTCACACGAGCGCATTGCATCAAGCAAAACCAATATCATGCTATCACAGCATATCAATTAAACATCTCAAACGCATATGCACAAGCACCACACATGCCATAACCAAAACCACTTTGCAATGCTAATTTCATCATTCAGCCAATTTTTCAGCACATAATTTCACAATTCCACTATAAATATATCCCTGTAGTTCATAGAATAGAATATGGGGAAAAAGGGCAAATAAGAGAAGAGAAGAAAAAATAGTCTCATTGTAAATATTTCCTTTTATAGTGATATTTGCCTTTATTCGTCTGTGGTCTTTTCTCGAAAAGATTTTTCATATAAAATCTGTATCTCTTATTCCTTTAATCCTTAATTTTTTACCGTGTATTTCGTAACAAATGGCATCAAAAGCTCTGAGTTTCAAATCTAAGTCACTGTCTAGGGGGGAGCAATCTCGCTCCCGGGCAGCCATCGACGCGACATCAAAAGCAAACATCAGCTAGGGCAGCATGTAAGAGCAAGTCCAATCCACCCCTTAAACCTCCTCCTATCCTAAACTATAAAGAGAATTGGAAAAATATGAGCTTCAACCCAACCCTTCTCACCCCTACATCTAGAGGTTTTCTCCTTCCTCCTATTATTTTCTTCAACATTTTTTTATTTGTTATTTCTATTTTTAGTAAATGATTCATGGGTGCAAAGTAATAATAATGTTTAGATAAATAATAGGGGTGAGTAATAGGGAGTGTGGGTTGGAGACAAATTTGATATAGGGTACTTCTAATTTTTATACTGCCCCTAAATAAGTGATTTAAGGAGAAAATATAAGGGTTTGAGTTGAAGTTGCTCTAAGGCGATATCCAACCATCCACGGAGCCATCGTCGTTATCTACTTCAATCTGTATCGAATCACTTGCGACTCAGCGACAGCGTCTTTTCGACGCTCGCCGAATTAGAACAAACAAGGACTTGCCAAGAACAAGTGAAGAAAAGCTAAGCGTCTTGCGTTGAGTCCGAACCAAAGTTGAGAATAGGCACGGACAGGAATTCGGCCCTGCCATCGTGTACGTTTTAATGCCATCGCAAACAACATCAGACTCACGAGCTGGCCTGCTGCATCGATTCCAAGAAGGCTCCGACTCCGTGTTCTCAATGAAACACCGAGTCAGGAAGCATCAAGCAATTCAGAGTCCAAGCACCGAAACCTGAGAAAAAAAGTCATGAGAACTAGAGGAGTAGCTCATCTATCCATCGGTTCATGCGTTGATTCCTAGAAGCAGCAACCAGATACGCATCACAACTCATAATCGAGGCAAGAGCAGAGATAGAAAAGAAAGGCTGTGTCCGACTCCAGCCCATCGGTCAGGAAGCAAAAGTTTCTTTGTCCGTACACAAGAGGTCTACCATGAAGCTTCTAAGATCATTGCTTCATGTATGCAAAAGATATACCAAGAAGGTTGCTTCTTACTTATAAGCACACATAATGAATCGCACTGAGATATTATAGAAGCCTCAATTTTGTGATTTCGACTTGTCTCAACTCTATTCCATAACTCGACTCTATACTAAGTATTAACCCGCGCTCGACCCGACGACTGTTATAGCACCAACTTCACCAATCATCGCCAGCACCGCCTGGTGCAATCTTATGCTACACTCCGTCATCTTATTACTTCTGTTGGAGATAGATTTCATTGTAATTCAAGCCATTATGCCTATTATTAGCAGCATTAATGCGGGATTAATTATTGACGATTTCTTCAACGATATGTCGTCTACTACGGGTTACTGCGATAAGATCCGCACATATAGAGTCTAAAATAAAATTGTAGGCTTTCAACACAAGAGTTATTTTGGACTACGCTTGATTAAGGAGACTTAAAAAATCGATGACAGATGTGAAGAGACAACTAACTTTGGTACAAATCACTGTTTGAATATGTTGTAATTTTGGATCACTTACACAACCATTACGAAGGCTTTGGTAACAATAATTCTTAGGAATTTAATAACATCCTAATGGTAGCTAGCATTATATTCTCCAGGGTTTACTATTTAAAAGTGATGGTTTTGCTTGAATATCAATTTGAAATGAATGATTGAAGTGCAAGAAGGAGTATGCTTTTGAGTAGATACTACAACATTGTCCAGCTATCATAGCTTGATACGAGGGGCTTACTATAGTTTAATACTCCGTTGACGACACTTCCTTTCATTCGGACAGTTTTACAAGAGCAGTTTCAAATATGTCATAGAATTTAATTACTTTTGAAGTCGGGAGTTTGAACTATGTGATATTTATACGTGCAAGTTACTCTCTAATATAATGGGCATTATCTGCCGAATTTTGTGTTCCAGATGAGCATGTTAAATATCCATGATACAAGTTCTTCACTTTCTATCAATGCTACAGGTGATGTTTTGACTTATGCTATTAAATGATTAAGCATTTGTTTTAAGAGGTCAGTTGTACAGACTCGGATTTTATTTGGATTATGAATTATTGAAGATCCAGATTCATTCGTTTGTCTTGTTAATAGTTGTGTTTGGATTTACTAGTGGTTTGCTTAATTTTTCTTCATAAGAAGTGTTTAGATAAGATTGTTTCAGATTTTCTTATTCAAATTAGTTAGTTGGACATTCGAGACACATGATCTATTTTCATCCTAGCTTTACCAATACCCACATCATTTAGGCTGAGTTTGTTTAGGCTGGAGCTTGAAGAAGCTGCTGGAGCTGGAAGAAACTGCTGGACCTGGAAGAAACTGCTGGAGCTGGATGAGGATGGCAATTTTTCGTAAATAATAGTTAAGTTGTAAGGGTACTAGGGAAGTGGGATTTTTAGAACCTCCACCACCCCCAGAAGCATTGTTTTCCTTGCTTCTCTCGTAGAATAAATTGGGCTAGAAGCTTCTTCTCTTTGTGCAATTTGAAAAATCTCTTTTTATTTTAGCTTGTGGCTTATAGAGGTGTAGAAGCCAAATAAATCCAAACTCAAACCTAAACAAACTGAGCCTTATTAGAGTAATGCTATTTTCATCCTAGCTTTGCCCATGCCCACATCATATATCAAAGAGTAATGCTTGACAGCCTACGACACACTATACCAATACTCAAGCTCTCCTTGGACAGAGACAAGCAATTATTTTGCTTGCGTGCTGTGACATGCATGGACATATTATTACTTTCTCGTAGGCGGTAATGATAATTTCGATTCCAGCAACTCAATCTAGGAGCGCTATGTGAGTAATAGTGCTAGCACAAAACTAGCGGTACTTTACATGCTGAGCCATTCCAAAGTCAGCCAATTTGACTACACCGTTGGCATCAACTAGCAAGTTGGCTTCTTTGATATCCCTGCCAGAGTATAATCATTTTATTTACATGTGTGCATTTCCTGCCTATAATATATACTAGCCTGGACAGCGCGCTACGCCGCGCCGTTGCGAAGATGATTTATCGGTATGGACATATCATTTAAAGTAGTGGGGCTGTAAATCGTTCATAGTATGGAGCAGGCAGCAAAACAATGTATGTAATACCAAGGGAGAAGCACCGATATACGGGTGAGAAGTATTGTCATACGGGTCAAAATAGAATGAACAGATAGAAAACACAATAGATATAACCGTTTTATTTTATTAAACAGGGATAGAACAACGAAAGTAAATTATATAGTAGTCTAACAGTGAGATTAACAGTACGAAGATACATAGGAGAAGCCTAAAGCAGAGACCAACGTATAAACAGCCAAAAGAGAGGACTATGAGCTGCTGCGTGTGCCGATGGGCACAACGTCACACTGTACAGTGACCAAAACAAACCCAAAGATATAGATTGGTATCTGTAAATCTGGAATATAGCAAAATACTACTAAGATTAGATGGCCAGTCTTGTGAGCATAGTAATGGCGTGCAGTCGCTGACAGGAAACGGCGAGACCACTTTTTGTTAATTAACAGCGGTAACCAGTTGTGGGTAGCATCCTGGTGATTCGTGGCCTGCGAAAGTTAGGTATTTGGTAAGGTATTATCGAAATTGACAGAGATTAGTAATGTTAACCGTGAGGATAACAATATATAGGAAATACCTTATCTGTTTTTAATCAGTTCCAGTGGGCGGAATCAACCTCCTTTTTATCGGTTGTTTTCCTTCCATATGCTCAATTGTGCTAGAGACAGTGAAAACAGGTTATTAGCATTACAGCATAGGCGGTACAAAGTAAAGCGAAAACGTGAAAACATATAAAAATATAACCCTGTGCTGCTTTCAAGAATAGACAAGTCATCGGTAGTAGCTTGCAATGGGCGCTTAAGCTTAGAGTCCGCTCCACAAGTGCCTAGTTACGAGAAGAAACATAATCGAGATTGTATGTTCTAAAGTTATGGATTGTAAAGAGCTAATCATAGAATGATCAATGAAGTAAACACGTGGCGATGGCGGTGTTCCCTCATGGATAACAATGAGAGCCAATCCACTTTCCCGCTATGACAATGAGGCAAAGATCGATAGGTATACAAATAAATCTGATGAGCTTTCATCTGTTTTCTTTGTTAACCGACCAAAGACGAGATGTACGAAAGAGACACATAGTGTTTCATCATTGTTTTCGCAATACCGGACCAACGAACTACCTAACTAATGTTTTCTATTTGGGTAAACCAACGTTATTTAGGATTGGATACATGAGGAGCTAAAAGAGAATACACATTATAAGATATATGTGCACGCACAAGAAGTAATTCAAACTTAAGAATGTTGGAATAATAACTATACTATTATCTAAGGCACAATGGAAAAGAGGATTCATGGTGGGTAATACCGATAAGAGAACTCTGCGTTTGATCTCGCTTCTAAGAACATGAAAGCAGGCGGGTGTACATGCATTCATTGGGAATTTTTCGGGACGGAGATATCTCTCTTATTTTCGTGTGAGCGATGAACTTAGCCATGAGAGGCCAATCAACAGGATGATAACTCATCAAGCGCGCCGGTAACCTCAAAATATTCAATATAATATCTGAGTTCTCTGTCAAAAGCGTAGCAAATCGTGGTATATGACGTTCGAATTTGAGCATCCATGACATTAGACTAACACGAAGAGAAAAACTAATAAGTCTAATGATTATAGAAGATCGGTAAACTACCGAATGAGAATAGTGGTGTACTCGTAACACTGCTCATCAAGGAAGATCAGTCAATACATAAGATTCTACCAGTTTACTTTTAATCGACATACTCAAAAACGTGTGACCCTTACACGGACTCGCCAACGATGTGATTCTTGGTTAACATCCTTCAACAAAGTATAGTCCATCTGTGTAGAGCAAAGATATGAATTAGTATTCTAAAGTAAAGCAACAGTTCTAAAGGCGGAATAAAATTGTAGCAGATAATAGTAGCAGAAACTATTAACAGAGACAATGAAATTCAGAACCAGATTATTCTATATAGATAAGAAAATCGTCTAGAACAGATAAAGGCTATGGTATGGGAAGCAGCCAAATGAAAGAAACTATAGCTCTCTAAGTCTTGATTTAGAAATGATAGTATTACGTGTGTCTCTGAGCAAGAGCAAATGCCAGAGCCTACCCGTGGTAAAATAGCATCCTGCACGAATATGATGACACCGTCAATAAACGCAGAAGTGGTTCTGTACAATCTGAAACAAAAACACACACAGGGGAAAGTAATACAACGGAGTAATGGTGGGAGTATGGCACATTACCCTGGATAGGTTACAGGAGACGGTGAGGTCGTCAGGCACGGTACAGAGTGGGCGAACAAAGGACACCAGCCTGCATAGAAACATTACAATCAACAACCAACGTAGAATCTATTGCTTCCTCGTAGCAAAAAAAAAACAATAACAAGAATAAAGAAGCGATCAAACAATAACAGAACAGAGAAACCACAAAAGCTTCTCTATGGAAGTGTAGAAGGGGTGTAGTATAAGGCCGGCGATCTGACGACGCAGGGGAACAGAGCATGGCAAAAACACAAATAAAATAGGTAGGTACAAATAAAAGCCTGTCCATCGAGCAAAACGCAACGTGCATATAGTGTTTAGGAAAACACAGGAAAGAATATATATATGCAGTTTTTAGGTAAATACAGCAAAGGCAAGATAAGCAAAACATTGACATACCTTCAGATGGTGTCAAGGAACGTGTGTCTCTGAGCAAGAGCAAATGCCAGAGCCTACCCGTGGTAAAATAGCATCCTGCACGAATATGATGACACCGTCAATAAACGTAGAAGTGGTTTTGTACAATCTGAAACAAAAACACACATAGGGGAAAGTAATACAATGGAGTAATGGTGGGAGTATGGCAGATTACCCTGGATAGGTTATAGGAGACGGTGAGGTCTTCAGGCACGGTACATAGTGGGCGAACAAAGGACACCAGCTTGCATAGAAACATTGCAATCAACAACCAACGTAGAATCTATTGCTTCCTCGTAGCAAAAAAAACAATAACAAGAATAAAGAAGCGATCAAACAATAAGAGAATAGAGAAACCACAAAAGCTTCTCTATGGAAGTAACCGAAGGGGGTGTAGTATAAGGCCGCGATCCGACGGCGTGGGGAACACAAAGATGGCAAAAAGGCGCACCACGCACGATGAACAAGATCAACAAAACCGAAGACCGCATACCGTCCCTACACATCAAACTAACAAAGACAGATAAAACAACGGTGAAAGAAGATAAACGGAAAAACAACGCAAACCAGAAGCATGGACGGTGAGTAGGAGACGTAAAATCAATCATGAGTAACCCAGACCGAGCGATAACACAGAATTGAGAACATGGTAAACCGCCCATAATTGCTGCGACAAAAGAAAGCGAACCACCAGACCCGGGCAAAATCGATGCGCTAAATCGGAATGAGTAACAAAGTAATCACCGAATAGGAAAAACCGACCAGAACAAGAGGAACGGAAGTAGAAGAACCAGATGAAATTGATTGGCTAAGTCGGAATGGGTAATAATCTAAGTCACAATACGAAACAAATTGCGCTAGGATGACGATTAACCCAATCCCCAGCGCGAAAATCGAACCGATTCATCGCTTAGACCATTCCCCATCTCCCATTAAAGCTTAAGCACTAACAACCATTAAAGATTGAAGACCATGGGATCTATAATTTAAGTCCCAGGATGGGAAAACAGAAGCAACATTCTGGCCTAGTAAACGTCCAAAATTGACGCCACAAAAGAAAGCGAACTACCAGAGCCGGACAAAATCGTTGCGTTAAATCGGAATGAGTAACAAGGTAAGCAGCATGCGTTAAATCGGAATGAGTAACAAGGCAAGCAGCGAATAGAGAAAATCGACCAGAACAAGAGGAATCGAAGTAGAAGAACCAGATGAAATTGATTGGCTAAGCTGGAATGGGGAATAATCTAAGCCACAATACGAAACAAATTGCACCAGGATGACGATTAACCCAATCCCCAACGTGGGAAAATCGAACCAGCACTGTGGCCTAGGCTATTCCCCATGTCTCACCCTGGCTTAAGCACTAAAAATCATTAAAGATCGAAGACCATGCGATCTACAATCTAAGTCCTAGCATGGGAAAACAGGAGCAACACAACATCTTGGCCTAGACTATTTCCCATCGCACATTTTGGGCTAAGCCCTAATTAGCAGCAAAGACTGGCCGTAATCCATGCGCCAAGGCCGCTTCCATCATCCAATCCGAACCAGGAGCACTGACCGGCATCCGAAACCAGTAAAGGGCACGATCGGCAGCGGACGGGGAAACAACGAGAAAGCAAACGAAAGGAGGCGAGGAAACAGGCGAGAGGAACTGCGCCTCTAGCAGCGATGGGGCGATACGTATGGAGAAGGAAAATTCGGATGAGTCCAGAACAAGGCGCAGCCTTGAGATAGGAACCATGGGCGGAGGGCGCGAGGCCGATCAACGGTGGATAGAAGGTCGCACGGGCGCAATGACAATAAATGAATGCGGTCTTGAGAACCACACGTAACGGCGGTAGCGAAAACGATGACGCATCATCAATCGTTGGTCTCCTAATTGGCGCGTAACAGCGGGCTCGCTCGGTGGGCCTCGAATCAACGCGAGGAAAGCGTAGCCCTGAGCCAGGCGGTACGGACGCGCGGAGAGCTCGCCAATTCTCAGCGCTTTAATATATGGTATATATATATACCTTATATTATAGCCGGAGACATTGCCGGCCTCTGGGCCATGCCATGTCGCCCCATCTCGTGAAAAGGTCCTCCGAAAGATTAGGAATTGCGTTCAGATCTTTCCGTCAATTTTTTTAACAAAATAGATCAACACAAAATCAAAATTATGTTTAGATCCCTCGATGGTTTACGTTTAGGTCCTCATGTCGGTTTTTAACATAATGGACCAGAGAAAAAATAAAATTACGTTTAGATCCCTCTGCAATTTTTTTAACAAAATAGACCACACAATATCAAGCCATGCCTTCTTCGAGTATGTATGCCAATGGGCTAAGGTGTCCAGGCAGGGGTGCAATTAGGGATGGCAATCTTACCCGATTACCCGTATATTCGTAGATAAAAATCCTAATAGTGGTAGGTATGTTCCTCTTTTATTACCCGTGGGTATGTTTATAGGGGCTAAACTCTATCCGACGGGCAAACGGGTATGGATATGGGGGAGCTTCATCTGTACCCGTTTCGCCCGATTACCCGCCATCCCCTATTAATATACGGGCTAGAACAGGCACCCAGTTGGCCCCTTGATCCCTAATTTGTGGTAACTCATTTCAGTAATTGTTGAACTTGAGCATCCGTGTATTATTTGTCTGCATATATTATTTTAATTCTTATTCTCATGTACATTTGAAATTTTGAATCATTGATAATCATTCTTTAATCCATAGAATGTAGCAAATACCCATAACTTTATCAAAAAGATTATATTAGTACCATAGCTCATTAGCTCCTAGTGTCATTTGGTTGAAAAGATTGTTGATGGTGACGGGTATACCTGCGGGTATCAGGTGCCCGCGGGCGGCGGGTATGTGCGAGATTTTTTGCCCGTGACCCTTCGTAGGTATACCTATGGGGGGATTTTAGTTCGTGGATATGGATATGGACGAGTACTATCTGTACCCCCTACACCCAATTGCCATCCCTAGGTGCAATCGGTTCGGATTTCATTGAATATTGTTTTTTTCATATTCTAAATTATATTTTTTTATCGGATTCAAAATTAGATGCGGGTAGTGCTAGATACGAATACGGTGCGGGTAATATCGGTCACAGACTCAAAGCGAATACCGCGCAGAATCGATACAGTACCGAATATTTTTTGTCGAATATCATGTGAGAATAGATATATCATATAGTACACATATCACAATGATTAATCAACAATATGAGTTCGAATGCAACAAAACTATCACAATTTAACAAGTTATTTTATCACATAGTCCAACAAAGTTGCAATAGAACATTCAATTTCAACGGTACACATACAAAAAATTATGGAGCATAGCACAATACGTAAATAATATCACAATAGCTTGGCCATGACTTCATATCTTTATAAAGGAGACAAGACAAATAGATAATATTAGAATTACATCACACAAACAAAAGTCCATAAATGTAACTACAATTCCTTCAAACACTGGTACGCAAGTGATTGTGATTGAGAATTGCATTTTACTTTCATTTTGGAGGTCTTTCGACCCAAAGCCCGAAGCAACACACACGTACCAGACAAGGCCTTCAAGAGGTAACAAAGGATTTTAGGATTACAACCCTCGACTGGTTGTGCCGTAGAAAAAACAACCAGCAGCTCAACCAGGAGATCACTACGCACATCACAACATTACACGACGACGCAATAGTAAAAAGTTAAAAACCTTACTAACACCACTGGCTACTAGTTACTGCTACTCGCAGCAGCCATGGCCGACATCTAAAATGCCATCTAGCTGTTGCAGCTGCAAAATCCAAAGGAAAATACATTTGGTTAACGAAGACTACTACTAGTAGTTGTTTGCTCATGAGAGGGTTGAGTCCCAATCGATCTCCCAGGATGGGTACTTGCGTAGGTGGAATGTTTCCGACTCGTCCCACGACACCTCCATGAAGTCCAATTTCTCCATCTCTGGGACCGGCGGCGCCAGCGACGTGGGCAGCGGAGGTGAACCGGCGGACACCGACTCCTCACCCTCCATAGACGACAAGCACTTGGGGGACTCCAGCTCTGCCACGGAGGTCGTTGACTCGGCAGTGGTCGCGATAGCGTTCTTGGAGGAGGGCGTGGTGAGGGACTGGTAGATGGCGGTGAGCTTGGAGCTAAGACCACCCATGGATCAGTGCGCCTCGCACGGCCAGGTGAGGAGAGGGTAGGCAATGGGCACCGGCGGGTCTATGCGGTCGCCGGGGAAGAAGCAGGGCCGCGGGAGGCTACTGCTGTAGAACCAGCTGAGACCCAGCGCCACCGATCTCACTCTACCTAAGCTAGCCTTATCCGATTTCCGGATATTCGAACTAGTTTATTCGGAAATATCCGAAAATCAACTCGAAATATATCAATTCAGCGGATAGTAATCTTCCGAATCCGAATTAGAAACAAAATATCCGAAACTGACAAATATCCAAAAAATAATATCCAAATCTGAGCCAAAGCTATCAAGTTGGTCGAAAATTATCCGATCTGATTGCACCCCTATGTCCAGGTGGGATCTGAATTAGCCCTCAGAAGAATGTAGATAAAGATATACAGGTATGTTAATAAAACATAGTGAAGTAAACAATAAAACCAAAACGACACAAAAGGAAACAATAAATTGTAACACCCGGCTAAATTTAGAGGTGGGCAGGTGTCCTGTGTCGGCCATACGTGTGGTATTGATGGGTTTAGTCCCATATTGGATGTTTAGATGAGTTTAGAGAGCATATAGGTGTTGGGGGAATCATTCATACCAACCAGGTTAAACCCATTGAGGCAAAGCAAGGATAAATGTTGGTATGAGCTGAACGCAGCTGCAGTGATACATAATCTCTATTTGAAAATAACATAGAATCTAAAAGAGATGAGTTCAAAGAGAGGTGCTTCTATTTTTTTATAGTTGTATAAATATTAAAACATAAATGAAAAATAAATGCTAATTACTTATCCCTTCACTTATTTTAAGATTTATATAACTTACATTGAAAAACAAAGCATTGAAGCACTGCTGAAAGAGATGTATGACTGGTGGCAAATAGTCTGTATAAGCTAAGTTTTCGGGAAATCTCTCCTCGAGATTTTGTGCCTCAAAGCGAACCATATTATTTTCCGCTACATTATGGGCCTGTTTGTTTCAGTTAGGAATTATAGAAAGCAGCTTTTAAAAACTGGAAGGTTAACAAACAAACAGCTTTTAATTTGGATTGTAACAATCCGGAGTCCAGATTGTTAGAATCCCACAATCCACCTTAAAGGAGCTTTCCTCAGCTTTTTTTTTGTACAAAAGACCATAATACTCTTCCACCTTCCAGCAAAATAAGGCAACAAAACAGACCGAGGGTACCACAGACTTTTGCCACGCAGAAACAACAATCCAAAAACACTATAATCTGGGTTACCAAACAGTCATCATCTTTTAACAATCCAACTTTTACAATCCAGCTTTTAAAATCTGCTTTCTATAATCCCTAGCTGAAACAAACAGGTCCTATGTCATCCCAGCCAAATAAATTGGCCCATCAACTTGATTCAGGTATTGAGCTCGGGCGCCAGCCGACGACCGCCCGCCGGCCCCGCGGTGAAGGAGAGCGACGGCGTCGCTGACTGCGCCTCACGTCGGCTTGGCGACAACGACGGACGAGCGGCGGCGACACTCCAGCCGGCCTCCTCTCTTCCTCCGCTCCGCTGCTGCCTGCTCGATTCCACCACCGCGCATTGCCATGTCCGCCGCTGTGCACGTCATGGCCAGGAGGGGAAAGGCCGGCGGGACGTGGGGAGGCCGTTGCGGCAGGGGTTCCGACCACTGGATGTTGTCGCAGAGTCCAAGGAGGCGCCTGGCGGCGAAGGCACGGGTGGTGGCGGGGACTCGGCTAAGAGGTCTACCGGTTGAGGAGGTTGGGAGCTCGTCCGAGCACGCTGGGTGGAAGTGAAGGGAGAGAAGGTGAGGAGTGTGGAGAAGAAGGGCTGACATGTGGGCCGCGATCTTATGAGGGCAAGATGGTCATTTGTAAAAAAAATCTGACATGATTGGGGCTCTAGCGGTGACTTCGGTTAAGGGAGGTGTCGAGGTGACGAAAGAGATGAAAGTTGAAACACGTTGGTGCGGATGGGATCGTTTTTTTAAAGAAGGAAAATGGATAATTTTTAGCGTACATCCCTTTCCAGTGGCATAGAAAGGAATTTTCTATTAATCGTTATATGGCCTCAAAGTAGTCATTTAAAAATACTTTTCCATTGAGAAAATGAAAAGTGTAGTTGTTGCAATGTTTTTACTCACTACATCTACTTATATGTTATAAAAGGCGTTACATGGTTGTATTATGTCATTTAACAGAAGTATAGATGATGAAAGGTGATTTTATGCTTTTTTTTAAAAAAAATTGTACACATATTAAAGCATGCGGTGATTACTTACCTCTTCACTTACTTTAAGATTTGTGCAACTTGTATTGAGAGGGAAAGTATAGAAACACTACTCATGATTATTTCTTATAGTTTTTTATTAAATTTAGTGTTTCCTTACTCTGTGTCGCAACACATGCGTTGGCCTGTGGATTGAAAGGGAGTTACATGATTGTCGTATATATCATTTAATAGAGGTATAAATGATTATTTCTTATTAGATTTTTATCAAATTTAGTGCTTCCTAATAATTTTTTTCAAATTTAGCCCTCTTCTAAACGCAGAAGGTGATATGCATCACATTCCGTGCTCCCACACCATGAAAGCCGATGCAACTCTTCCCTACCACGACAAGCCACCGAAACTACCGTGGTGGTAGGGGAAGCGACAACGGCTTTCGAGGTGTGGAAGCGCGAAAGACGACATGTGTAGCTTCTGGTGCTTTTACGGTTAAGGATAAGATTATTTTTATAATTATATTAGAAAGAAATCTAAATTTTCCAAAAAAAAAATACACGTAAGGGTAGAAAAATGATGACGTCATGTTGCAGCGCCTATGCTGGCCTGTGAATAAATATTGTGAAATAGAGGAGGTGGTACTCAGCAAGAATAGCATGCACGTTCGGGGAGGATTCGGATCCTCTACTTTGGTGCAAAGTCAGAGCGCCACAGTCAAGCACATTGCGAATATACGAGGGAGTAAGTCCGGCAACTGTCATTCTGGTTTCAGCGAGAACTAGCAATCGACGTCGATCACTGTTTATTTCATCGGACGCTGTTTGTAATATTTTTTCTCACGGCTGCAACATTTTTTTCAACATGTGCAACATTTTTTCCGCACCGACATTTCTACCGTTATCGAAGGAAAATATTGCATGGGTAGAAAAAAAAATATTGCCACATAGAGCAAAAATATTACAAGCATCTGAAAAAATAAACAATAGATCGGACGTCCAAACTAAAGTCATTCTATTTTCTTAAGCATCATTAGCATCTCCACTACTTTGCACTGTACATTTTACTATAGCATCTGATTTCGGCCATTCTTTTTTTATCATAGGTTGAGAATAGGGTTATAAAAAAAGCTCGAGGCTCGTGAGCTACTCGAGCTCGGCTCGCGAGTGTGGGCACCCGGAAGTATGAATCGATCCTCACACGTGCGTTGGACTTAGAGGTGACACCCATACTCCACTTAAGTGTATGCTCACTGCCACCCAAAAGTCCGTGCACGGAGTATTGACTAAATGGCCCTCACCCAAACAAATATGAGCCATATAGTCGCACCGTACACACTTACAGCGTCCATGAGAGTTTCGATTCCATTCGAACAACCATACGGGATTGAGACCAACTCATCCACGCATAGCATTCGCCATCCGTCTCAGGACCTTGGTATCGCCTGCACTCTCCAAGGGAGCAAGAGCAATAGCTAAAGAACGACGGCCGCATACGAGTGTATACATTGATGGTTGATGACAATTCCAGTGCAGGATATGTGTCTAGTGCTAGTTCCCAAGATCAACGCCTAGCACCCACATATCCCGCATTCGAGATGTATCGCAACACATACACATGAATCTAAGCAGTTGGAATAGCATAAACATAAACTACAACTACTTACTATTACAAGTAGTGGCCGACCGGCCAAATATTACATGTCAAAGAGTAAATTGCAGCGGAATTTAAACATATACCAAAGTAGGACAGCGGTATGCCCATCCAATAACCCAAAGGCAACCGACTTGGAAAAGCCCAAGTTCATCCATCAACATCATTGTCGGACCCCGGAGTAAAGTACGTGTCGTCGGGGAGTTCTTCCATACTGTCGTCTATATTGTTAGGATTAAGCAACCGTGAGTACACGTATGTACTCGCAAGACTTTAGTGTATGGAAATACAGTAAATGCAGGGCTATAACAAGGAATTAAGCTTCTACACTAGTCTCATTTCAGCATAAGGCAGATTTTATTTGCAAGCAAAAGATTCATAAAACGGTAACGAATTTGTAAAGAGTATTTAGTATGAAGCTAAATAACAGTAAGTAGAGTTCATATACAGCAATTCACAGCCCTCCATGGCTGCAAATGACAAGTAAAAACAGCCACCAATGGCTTCCCAATCCACCAACTCATTCCAACACCATTTCCAAAAGTTTCAGCAAAAACAAAAGACTATACTTGACATTATTCCCCCAAGTTGCTCATGACCGTGAGCACGGCTAATTAATTAGATTTTAATCTCTGCAGAGAGTGTACACTTTACCCACATGACACATTCTAGCAATCATGTCAACCATGCCTCGCGATACTCACCGTGCCGATTTGCTAGGCGTGGCGGCCGTTCAACTAGTTAAAGCTTAGCCTTGCACCAAATGACAGTGATGTTAAACCCTTGCCACGATTCCGGAGATCTGGACCGATGGTGCCCCATCGCGAACTCTCCCCATGACAAGGCATGCACCGTTGTATTGGAATGCTTGGGCCCCAACACCTCGATGAAGGAGCACCTAGAACGACTCCAATTACATCGGATCGTCCATACTACTCCGCCTACCAAAATGCAAGGCTAGACTTTAGCCAATCTAGTGAGCTTAGGCTATCCCATACTAGCACATGTGGTTGCACCAAACACTTAAGTGATAGCATCAAGTTCGGTCCTTAATCGACCGGCGAGGATCTCCCCCTAACTACGCGTGAGGTCCATTTCACGCCTCAAGTTAAGTAATAACTCGCCCGCGTCTAAATCATAAGTTTTGAGTTGGATTTTACCAAGATACACGGAAACCATACCTCGGTTCCGTTCAATTTAAATAAGTTTGCTCAATGTAGTTGAAACATCTCCCATCATTTTGAAACCAATCTAATGAGCAAGTCTAAGCATATACATATGTTAATCTATAAGTTTTACCCAAGTGACATTAATTATTGTCTACACCATTACTAGGTTACAATGGCGATGATTCAAATGTCAAGGTAATGGGAATGCAACAATTGGATTTAGCTACCATCACCCACAATATAACAAGTTTAAAACATACACGCATGCATATAGTTTTGATAAAACAAAATATCATTGCAAATATGGGATCAAGATGGTCAAAGGAGGTGCTTGCCTGGTTGCTCTTAAATCGAGAATATAATCCGGATCAAAGTCGATGTCGTTAATAACCGAATCCGAATTATAAATGCGTCTATGCGCTACTAATAATAATAACCGAGACAAAAGCAAATAACACCGAATCAAATGGGGCAAAAGAAATCAGATGCAAATACCAATTTAAACTTATCAAGAAGAACATGCTGATTTTGAGTTCTCAAACAATTTCTTGCATAACGACTTCGTTAGCACTTGATGTATAATAAGCCCTTTACGTAATTGTTTTGCTTTAAACTTGTTGACTACAAAAGTTTTAGTCATGAGTCTACATGAAGTTGTTTATGAATTCAAGAGGCTAGATTTATGTATTTTAGTACTTATAATTTCGAATTCAAGATGCAAAGATTATTTAGTTTAGAAGAGGTCACTAGTTGTAGTATTATGCATGAATAGCACTTAGACCTGAGCGTTTATGCATGGGGGTGACTTCTACGTGTTGGACCTAAAATTTTAAGTTATTGGTTGATACTACTTAGTTATGTGACAATTCTTGCATAGCCGATGATTAAGTTTAAGACTTCCGATTTCATTCGGCCATGCGATAAGGCTCTAGTAATGTTATTATTTAGGGTTTTTGTGTTAACGTATTTTATTCGACAAGTAAGTCGTAATTAAAATATTTTTACATATTTTGGTTTTCCATATATTGAAGTAACTTTCTGGACCAATTCCCCTAAAGTTTGTGTTTAGACGAGCTGTTTTATAAGCCACCGAAGAGGCTTAAGTGATAACGATTCTGTGCAGTTTGTGATCATTTAGGGTCTTTCCGATGATCGGATTAATATGCAAATGAAGTTATAATTAACATATTTTTACAGATTATGATATAATATGTATCAGACAATGATCCTAGACTATTTCCTCATAACTTTATGTTTATGTGTGATATTTTACGGACTGCCGAAAAGACTTAAGTGACCACATTTTTAGCGCTATTGCGGTTCAGTTTTCTTTCTTCAGTTGCGACTACACCGAAAGAGATAATCTAACCATTTTCCAGGGGTTAGTAGGGAATATTCCTAAGAGTGTTTTAAAGTTGATTCCGCGATATTTCTCATTCGTTCAAGGTGTTTTTCTACTGAATAGTGATTTCAACTTAACATGAGCTGAACTCGAAGTTGATCAAACTAATGTTACTTCTGCATGGTAAGCTAAGGCATATCATTTCAAGGTCATAGCAGTTGGTTTTGTCGAATTTGAGGTGCATTTGCATGAGTTACGGCTATTTGTTCATTTTACCGATCGCATGTTTGGCTAATGAGCAAATAGGGCAGACTAAGGAATAATCTAAATATTTTTGTATACTTATGATCTATGCAATCTGAGGAGTGTACCTAAATTGGTTTCACCAATTTTTGAGCTCATTTGATACATATTTTAACCATTTGAGTTTTGCATGTTATTAAGGTATTGCACAATCAATACTTGATACAAAATACGTTTAAATCTGAATCTTTTTATAGAAATGGGTTATCTGAGGTTGCAGGAACATGTCTTATTTATTTCATGATTTATGGAGCAAGGAAACATAAAATTGCTTCATATTACCTAAAAGGTGACTTTCATTCAAACTCTAATTAAAAGTTTTTGCTGCAAGTAACATGTAACTTTTATTGTATATTTTGAATATTTACTTGAGTAACTCAAGATTAGGAATTGAGTTTGCATTAATCGGAGTTTCACAGCAAAAGTTATAACAGTTTCATTGCGTGGGGCAAAAATAAAAGAAAATGAAAAAAAATAAGTGCAGAATGGGGATTCGAACACAGGATCTGCTGAGTCCAATACAAGCGCACTACCACTACGCCATAGTGTTTCTTGTGACATGGGCTCATGCTTAGTTAGTTAAGCTCACCAACACAAACCCTGGAGCTTCAAGAATCCAACAATGGCGCTCTGGTGGGCTTCATTTGAGCGAGAAGTGAGCGGGGGAAGATTGGGCTTGGCGGGAGGCTCTGGGCGTCGGCTTGGCTGCATGCAAGGCAAAGAAACTCGAAGATCGAGTATGCAGTCTTTGTGTGCAAGAAACGAGATGGAGGAGCTAACACAGTAGTGCTGGTGTGTCTTTGGGTTCTTGCGTAGCGCTAAGGAAGAAGAAGGTGGCTTCCTCGGCTTGGGCTGCAGGAATAGAGTAGCATGGAGTCAGTAGGTGGTAGAGGGAGTGGAATGGACGTCCGACGGCGGAGGGTAGCCGAGTTGGAAGAACACCGAGTAGACTTCCTGGGAGGTGGGAAGCTTGGCGAGATGTGGCGGATAGCGGCTTAAGCCTGCTTTCGGCTATGGAGAAGTTCTGGGAGGAGTGGAGGTGGTGATCGGAGCATGGGCAAGGCGAAGCGGTGCAATGGGAGGCATGGGCGACAAAGACGGTGCTCAAGATCGGCTTTCTTCTGACCCTCTCTCCTCTCAGCTCTAGGCGGACCAAGAGATGGAGTCAAGGCGAGCTCGGCTGCAGAGGAAAACGATGTGATGGCTAGTTCGGCGGTAGGTGGGGCGTCCAGCGGCTTTAGTGCCCAGCGGAGCCGGCGAGGGGCAACAGAGACCGCATGGGCGCAGCCAACCGAAGCCGCGGCGCAACACTGCCTGGGGCGCTTGGCGAAGATTTTGCTCCGCCACGCAGCGTTGGCAGAGCCGGAGAGGAGAGAGGAAGGAGAGAAAGGAGGGAGGGGCTGGCCAGTGGGTCAGGGCATGCGTGGGGCCACCTGCCAGAGGCTGAGCCAAAGTTCTCATCGAGTGAATCGGTGATGTACAGCAGCTGGGCGAAATCAAGTGAAGATTTGACCTGATAGATGGGTAGGCTTGGCAAGGGACGCTAGAATAGTTGAAAAATTCTGAAAAAATTTTGTGCAGGTAGTGCAAAAGTCCTAGTTTCCATTTTCTTTGGTTTCATCTCAATATCTATTGTCATTTAAGAACAGTAATTCTTCAAACTAGACTGGTTTTCAATCTGTTTTTGAATTTTTAAGCTATATAGATGATGTGCCAAAATTCTGGAAAATTTATTTTTATTCATCTTTTAGTCTCTAGTATTTTAAAAAATTATTTTCTATGACATGTTGTTTGATGTTTCTTTGAGTTTCATTAAGGTGTTGGATTTGGCAATTAAAAGACTGACTGCTCCAAATCCTTATTTCTGTTTTTGATTTTTCTTTAAGAGTAAATAAAGTCTATTATTTCTGAAACATTGTTTTTCAAATGAATTTGAGCTAAGGATGTTTCTGTAAAATTTTCAGCTCAAAACCATACTCCATTATTTAATAAAAATTCTGACATTGCAGATTTCAGATTTTCAAGTTCTCTGTTTTAGAATTTTAAACGGCAATAAATTAATTATTAATTTTTGATATTTTTACAAGGGGTTAAGTATGTTATGAGGAAGACATGATAAAATTTTCATCCATAGATAATCTTTGATTATTTTTGTAGAATGCTGTCATGTCATTGTTTTGAAGTTGAAACATGTTACTTTATTATTTACTTCTTTACCTAAATCATTAAAAATCTTTGGACAGCTGAAAAGATGTGGTGAATAATTCCCATAGTTTAATGGCATTTTTACTGGCCTTTTACTTTTATCTTTTACCTTTTTACTTTTACTCATTTACTCATTTCATTTATCGGTTTTTTTTTAAACCCAAAATTCAAGAATAATTATTATGGTTGAAAAGGTCTTACAGAAGATGGGAATTCAATTGTAAGATTACCCTCTCAACTCATTTTCAAAGTTTGTTTATTTTCGCCAAAAAGTTTTAATGTAGCAACTTGATCTTTCCTTTTGGTTGACAAACTAGAAAATGGAGAAAAAGATAATATTTAAAATGAAAATCTTGGTTTCAATTAAAATGTTTACTCAATTCCATTTTCGAAATTCTAAATTTTCATTTTTACTATTTTTGAAATTTTTGGGATGTTACAGCGAGAGGCTCGGTTCGAGCTCAGCTTGAGCTCCGAACGAGCCGAACTTGAGCTCGAGCTCGCGAGCTTAACCGAGCCGAGCTCGAATAGTTCGCGAGCCTAAATCGAGCTTGTCACCGAGCCTGGACCGAACTTGTTACCGAGCCTACTTGAGTTTGGATCGAGCTTATTACCGAGCTTCCTCGAATCTGAACCGAGTTTCCTTAAATCTAGCTTCATCGAGCCTGGACCAAACTTCCTCGAACCGAGCTTACTCGAGTTTGTTACCGAGCCTATCAGAATTTTCGAGTTTACTCGAGCTTTCTCGAGCCGAGCTCGAGCTTAGATCGAGTCGAGCTCGAGCCTGGGTTGAGACACGAACCTCAACTCGAGCTTGATTCGAATCTTACCGAGCTCGAACCTAAAGGATCAGGCTCACTCAAACTCGGCTCGTTTACGAGAATGGAACTAAGTCACGACTCATGGGACCGTGGCTCTCTGACTTTGCTATGCAAAGTTAAGGGTCAGAATCCCGAAGCATGGAGTCCAGTTCTTAGAGACAGGGAACTGGAAGTGCATTGTACGTGATCGAGCAGGTTCAAATCAGTGATGCAAAGTACGATCGTGGATCTAGATAGAACGCAGTACCCCATTCCGCCCGGGCTAGCTAGGCCTGTTGGCTCGAGCAGACCTGGTCAGGTCTACTGGGGGGCCGAGAATGCAGATAAGCTAGTCTCAAAAAAAAAATGAAGATAAGCTCGTGTATCACAATCTTGATTCTTGTCCTATTTAATCGCCATGAAACCTCAGCATCTGCGACTTAACTCTGGTCTATTCAGCTAATTGCCCGCTTAATCACGCAAAGTTCCTGTTGCTGCCGGGAAATTTTCGGATAGCATTGTCGTGTCCCTGCAGAGGGTGTAAATGCCAAGCACACGTTTGCGTATATATGCTTTCAAAAATTGAACTACATACGTTCTAAAGCGCCGTGTACACATTCAAATGGAAGAACTAAACACATATATACGATCGAAATGCTAGCAAGAAACAAAAAGACATATAAAATGATTAACAAAAAATGACACACTAACTTAAGAGTATACGAAGCTGCGTATTAAGACCTGATATGGCTGGCCTTCACCCGATAAAGGACTAAAAGTTGCAGACATCGATATGGAGTAGCACAAATCAATTAGCTCATTTAAGAACTTAAGCTAATGTGAAAAGGTGATCAATATAATTTAACACTCTCATTTAAGAACTTAAGCTAATGTGAAAAGGTGATCAATATAATTTAACACTCCTGATCTACACATACAGGCTAGGTCTTAAAACTAGGACATCTTGGTTTTGGTATCTTAATGTATCCGACACGGTTCCTTTCATCTCTAATATTTTTGACATACAAGACATGTACTCTTAAGAGCATCTCCAGCAGAGTCCCTAAACCAGCCCCTAAACCTTAAAATAGGGATTTTAGTAAAAAATACAGGTCCAGCAGGGCCCCTAATCCAGCCCCTAAAATTAGGAGGCCCCTAAATTTACCTCCTCAGCCCCAACTCCCAGGGAGCCCCTAAACCAGCCCCTAAACTTTAAAATAGGGAGTGAAGTGAAGGATGGCTTGCATTAGTTCGCTGCAGCTGAGCGTGTCTTTGCTGGATGAGTTACAACTATTGCATCTGCATCTGCTGCCGAAAATTTTGAAAATTTTAAATTTAAATTTTAAATATCATGTTTTGAAAATTTTAAATTTAAATTTTAAATATCATGTTTTTAAATTGTAAATGTTACTATGCTTATGTTTTATGTATTACAAATATTTTTGATTGAATTTTAGTGGTGTCAAATGAAGATTATACATAGCGGATATGTCAAAATAGGAGAAAAAAGTAAAATAGAAATTTGAGATTTAGGGATGTTCTTTGAACTTGTGCTTTCAAAAGCAGACCCCCTAAAAATAGAAGTCCCTAAATCCAAAATAGGGACCCTGTTTTAGGGGCTCTTGCTGGAGATGCTCTAACAATCGACATATATTATGGAACTAGATTTTGTTGAAAAAACAAAGAAAGGCAATACAGATGAACAACGACACAAACGATCAAAACTAAACTGGCAATACAGATGAACAACGACACAAACGCGATCAAAACTCCACTACAACGATCTATATATATAGCCAACACAATCATATACAGATATATACAACTTAATTTTATCAGTTAACCGTGCATTGATACGTGAAGCTAGAGATGCATGGCCGTGAACTGAACTGAGCTGATGAGTGGTGGTGACGATGATATCGCGCCGTAGGTAGCTAGGCGCCAGTGTAGATGTGGACGTTGAGCGCGAGCACGAGGATGCAGAAGAGGGTGAAGAAGATGAGGGTGTGGATGACGATGGACTTGCCGGTGGTGCGGAGGCTGCCGAAGTCGATCCACCGGTGCGTCCCCGGCAGCTCGAACAGCAGCCCCGGCGAGAGCAACACGAACAGCACCACACCCACCACCACAGGCGCCCAGTCCAACATCTGGATATATTTTCAGTTTCAGTGCTGCTCGCGAGTATGTATAATGGAGAGTGCGTATGTTTGTGTTGGTGGAGGATTACACATTAAGAAACGGGGAAAAGGAAAAAGGAGGAATGGAAAAAAGCCTAGGGAGGAATTGATGAGGAATAAGACATGGACAACCACGTAGGGCTGCTTTGACGCTGAAAGAAATACAGGAGGGACAACCACGTAAGGCTGCTTTGATGCTGAAAGAAATAGAGGAGGAAAAGAAGGATCGGGATGGACGAATGAGAAAAGGAGTGCTATCGCTAGACGATGATCGAGCGTACAGGGGTGAATCCAACCGGAAGCCTCCACTAGTCTCGAGCTTTATCCTCCACCAGCACCGGCACACCCCTTCCTCCTGGTCTCTGGCTGCCCCCATGGGCGCTAGCCATTAGGCAAGCTACAGAAAAAAGAGGAAGAAATGATGGTTGAGAGCTACTTCATGGGTCTTTGCCCAAGCACACAAGGCCACTTGTGGCCTCACCCACATCCCACCACACCAAAGGTTCTCCTACCGACTTACCCTATCCAGCCATCCCTAATCCCTAATCCAATTCGATCAACATAGTGCACTGAGGTTGAGGAAGAACTGAAGAAATCATAGGCGCTGACAGCTGGCGGTCGACAGCAGCGTAGTGCGACGAGGAGCTGAGGAGGGCTGGCAGCAAGGCGATGCTAAGTCGGCTAGGGCTGTCCTGTCAGGACTCAGAATTGCAGCGGCACAGGTGTGTGGGTGGCATGGCCGAGCAAGCGAGCAGAGAAGGCGAGGGTGCCCGCTGGCCACCTCCTATGGTGACCGCATCAGCAATTGTTGGATTAGAACTTGGAAAAACAAACCTTCTACTGCGCCACTCTGATCTTCTCAATAACAACTCTGGTTCTCTGATATTGTCGTTCAGAGAACCAGAGAAATATTGCCGCTGTTGTTATTGAGAAGATCAAACTGGCGCAGCGGAAGGTTTGTTTTTCCAAGTTCTAATCCAATACTTGATATCCGAGCTTAGTTATTTCTTCCAATATGTCACAGGTTCAGGCCAATGGTGTTCTCATCACAGCAGGCAGCGAAGGAGGCCAGCGGTGTGCCAATTTCCTTCCCGATGCTGACGGCGTCCACATATACTGTATGGGCGATCAAGACGGAAGCCATAATGGATGCCCAGGGGATCTAGGAGGCTATAGAACCAGAGGTTGGTGTGGCCATGGAAGAGAAGATCGACAAGAAGGCAAAAGCCTTTCTATTTCGGTGTATACCAGAAGACCTTCAAGTCACCAAGAAGAAGTCTGCAAGGGAAGTATGGGAGGCATTGAGAACTAGATTTTTAGGCATAGATCGTGTTTAGAAAGCACATCTACAAATGTTGAAAGGTGAATTTGAAGCCCTGCGAATGAAAGATATAGAGTCTGTTGACGATTTTGCAGAAAAGCTAAGCACCATGGCTGCCAAGTTCAGTAGCCTTGGGGCCACATTGAAGACTCAACGCTGGTTAAAAAGCTTCTCGACTCAGTGCCAGAGAAGTTTTTCCAGCTAGTAGCTTCAATTGAGCAATATTCAGACTTGGACTCTATGCCTTTTGAGGAAGCGATCGGGCGACTCAAGGCGTATGAAGATCGAGTTCGATTACATGCTAGTAGCAACTCGCCAAGCACTGAAGGATGCTAGCTGCTTACACAAGCTGAGTGGCAGTCTCACCAGAAGTCCAGGCACGGCAGAGACAAAAACACAAATAGCAGATCTGCTAGCTTTAGCAAGGATGAAAGCCAAGGACGTAGCAAGTGGCGAGACCGAGGGCGCGGCCGTAGCAGAGCAGGCAGAGGAAGCTTCAATGTAGTCCGGCAAGACACAAATGGCAGCAATATGTGACAAGTATGGGCATTATGCTTTTGAATGTCGTCTGCCAAAGCGAAAAGAAGAGGCTAATCTGACCAGGGCACGGGAAGATGAACCGGCTCTCCTACTGTCAGTATGCCAGCAACCAGAAGTGACATGATCTTGCACAATGAAGACATCATTTTGCTGAATGAAGACAAGGTGGTTCCAAGCAACTTCATCACAGATCATAAGGAGAAGGGCTTGTGGTACTTAGATAATGGAGCGAGTAACCATATGACTGGGCATCGTTCTTTTTTCACCGAACTTGACGAAAGTATTGTCGGGCAAGTTCGTTTTGGAGATGGCTCAATGGTGGAAATTATGGGAGAAGGGTCAGTATTGCTAGAATGCAAGAACGGCGAGCATTGTCTTATTGGAGAGGTATATATACTACATCCCTAGCTTGTGCGGCAATATACTTAGCCTTGGTCAGATCATGGAAGCAGGTTGTAGGGTGGTACTTGAGCAAGACATGCTGAGCATCCATGACCAAGAAGGCAAGCTTCTCATGAGAGTGAAGCGGTCATGCAACCGACTGTATAAAATCATGCTGAATGTCGCCATGCATGTCAGTCTCTTGGCTAGCATTGATGAGCTAGGATGGCTATGGCATGCACGACTTGGCCATTTAAATTTTCAGGCTATGAGGGCTATGGTCGTCAAAGATATGGTATGGGAAGTGCCTAAGGTTGAGCACATGATGCAATTGTGTGAAGGGTGCATTCTTGCAAAGCACAGCCAGCAGGCATTCCCTATACAAGCATTGTACCAGCGAGAAGAAGTGCTGGAGCTAGTTCATGCCGACCTTTGTGTACCGATATCACCATCAACTACAGCCAATAACCAATATTTCTTACTCCTTGTAGATGATTGCAACCGCTTCATGTGGGTTTATTTGCTTAAAACAAAAGATCAAACCTTCGCTGCGTTCAAAAGGTTCAAAGTATTTGTTGAAAAGAAGAGCAGACACAAATTGAGAACACTCAGAATATATCGAGGAGGTGAGTTTATTTCTCATCAACTCACAGATTTTTGTGCAGAAGAAGGAATACAAAGGCATCTCATTGCATCATACACACCATAGCAAAATGGTGTAGTAGAACGATGAAATCGTTCGGTGCTAAATGTCACTAGAAGTTTGCTGAAAACAATGGGAATGTCCAGGGTGATGTGGGGCGAGGCAGTGAGGCATGCTCGGGGTGATGTGGGGTGATATGGTGATCGCACCGGCAATGAGGAGCTGAGGGGATGGGGTTGGTTGTCGGTCATAGGGAGGCCAAGCCTCCACGGCACAACCGCCATCACAAGTATACTGTTCCACCAAGAGACGCAACTCGACGGATGGGAGAAGGCCACAGTTGTAAGGAAGCTAGCTATGGTGGTAGCCAACTGGCGTCAGTGGCTGCTTGGCACAACGAATCGAAGCTAGGGAGGGGGAAGGAGGCTAGGAGAGAAGGGAAGGTATCACCGAGCATTGAATCTGCACACTGCACTTGCATGCGTCGCTATGACCAAGAGGCTGAGGTGAAGAGGGGAAGGAGACCGAATCAACTAGTCTACCTCCACCAACTTGAGTCTTAGTATTTACTGTCTTTTCTAATTATCTTGATTAATCTTTGCTAATTTGATATATAGATGACAAAGCAAATATATGTTTATATGTGTTGGGGATATGTTTTCCATTAGCAAGGTATGTTCATTATATTTCCTCTTTTTTTGCTTTACTTATGATCTATTTATGTATGAATTTGGATTTCACAAGAGTACAAAACTATATTCGTTTCAATTTAGCTTAGTTCTTCAAGCCCAATTTCTATTTTTACCCTAGCTTCGCCATTCAGCTACCAATTCCCCTTTCCTATTGCTCGTGACGGACATTTCTTGCTAGCAACCATAGTGAAAAAGCCTATTCTTGAATCCTGATGGCATCAGAGCCTTTTCCTAACAGCTTGAGTCCATCAGAAAAACCATCAGAAAAAAAAAACATTTTTCTTGGCAGTGTTTATCGTTGTGCTTGGTTCATTTGGACAGAGAATTAATAAAAGCCAACAATTAGCTGGTGCAACTGGTAAGTAGGGTTCGTTTAGAATAGCGGTGGGCACTCGGGCAGGCCGGCTCGAGGTACGGCGGGCACGACTCGGGTCCGGCACAAAGTGGGTTGTACCATATGGGTCCGAGAATTGAACTCGATAGGCGGCCCGGCCCGGCACGATACTGTAGCATAGGCTGTATCAGGCCCAATGACCCAGGGCATGAGAAAGAAGTCTAGTATGAAGGTCACCGACCAGTAGAGCATAAGCGCTATCGATGCACCCAGCAACATAGATGCCACCCCCGCCGCCAACATCTAAGAGAGACAGGTAAGAGGGGGAGAGAGTTAAGAGAGATTGAAAGATGGTGCAAGAAGCTGTTTTCTCTCGCTCGTCTCTCTCAATCTTTCTCAGCTCTCTATCTCACCCGTCTCTCTCAATCTTTCTCGCATGTCTCCCTCACTCTCTTTCTAGCCCATTGCCCCCTTTCTCGCCTATGTTCAGCACACATCCCTTTGCTCTATATAATTGTTTAAAAATAAATAAATTTTAGTTCTTTTCCATAATATTTGTGTCTACTACTCCAACTCTATACGTCTCTGCCTCCTTTCCTCTCATGGCAATAGTGCAGATGGCCTGGACCTGGACTGGCACACATGAAGCAAGCACGAATCGCAAATGGGTTGTGCCTGGGATCACCAAAGACGAGCCAAGCCGGCATGGCATGACGGGCTATCACGGTCCGGCATGGTTTAGGCATGAAGCACGATGGATCCATGCCGACACAACACGATGCCCACCTCTGTTTAGGAAGGAACTGATGAAAGCACGTGCAGCGGTTGAGAAGGGTTAGAAAAAAGGGGGTCCAATCAGTTTAGCCTGGTTTTCCTTACAGTTATCGGTGTTACTATCGTAGGCGAGGTTGTTAGATCGCAATCACAATTTTTAAGGTTGGATCCATCCTACGATGTCACCTCGATCGATCCTACCAATGCGAAAATGACGCCACAGCCTGCAGCTTGCAGCAAAACATGAAGCCTAGGGATGGCAGTTTTACCCATGGGTTTAGGTACCGTGGGTACCCTATCTGATAAGGGCAGATATGGGTAGCACTTTAGATCCATGGGTTTATGGGTTTGAGTACCCGATAAGTTTATAGGATGAGTGTGGGTATCAATTTGTACCCATGGTACCCAATGGGTATCCTATGACATATAGACCCACTTTTTAGAGGTATATTAGAAAAACAAACTCACTGACTACTCGGTTGAGTCGGCTCCTCCCTGATTCCCCTCGCCCCCATCGCCTCCCTCCCCTTGCCCCCATCATCTGATTGCCTCGGCCTCCCTCCCCTCGCCTCTGCCTCCCTCGGCAGCCGACGCCCGCTCCTCCCCTCGCCTCACCTTGCCTCCCTCTACGCCGGCTCCTCCAATCGGCTCTCTCCGACCCGGCGTGCATAGTACCCAAAAGAAGAGAGAGAAATGAGAGGCGAGAAGGAGATAGAGGGAGAGGCGACCCCTACTCACTCGAAACGCACTGACCCCCACACGTACCTCCGAGGTCTAGTGTTCCGGCGAGCCGAGCCGTGGCAAGCCCATGACCGACTGGAAGTGGTGGTGTCGCCGGGACGAGGCAATCTGGAGGAAGCTCCGCGAGGCCGGCTTTGACGAGGAGTCCGTCAGGTGTCGTGACAAAGGAGAGCCACGACGCTCATAACCTACATCAGCCTACTCAAGTCCGAGGAACCTCTCTCTCCCTAGCCCCCTCAGCCGCCGCCGCCTCCTGGCCGGATCGTCGCCGCCGGGTCTCGCCTTGAGCCACGCCGCCGTGGATCGAGCCGCGCCTCCTTGCCGGGGTTGAAGTGGCCTCCACGCCGAGGCCGCGCCTTGGTGGCGACCACACCGGAAGGATCGATGCTTCGCGTCGTGTGGCCACGCCGCCGCCGAGTGGATGTGCCAGGAGGAAGCTGCGCCATCGCCGTGCCCTTGGGCTGTGTCACCACCAAGCGGATAAAGGGCACGGCATCGGGGCGCCGGGCCGCCGCGCTGTGAGGCCGCGCCATTGCTGAGATAAGGGACTACTCTCTAGGTGACTACTCTTCGCTTCAGCGTCTTCATCTCTTACTAGCGTTGTTCATATATTTCTTTGACATATGTCATCTTAGCATCGATTCGCGGATTCGCTTTCTTAGGCGACACAACTCATTTTTTAGATGCACTCTATGGACTTGATGATCGTGTGCCTATTGGCTAGCTCACGTATCTGTCATCATAGAGTCGAACATCTAAAAATTGTTTGTCTGGCCTTGAGAAGGTGGCCGTTGCGATTGGCTAAGATTAAGTGGTATGGCGGCACTAGCTCGGAATGAGGGTGGTTGCATCAACCGGGATCTCCGATGCCGACTTTCGAGGAGAAATCCCTAGGTCGACCTTTGTTGGTTGTGCACGCAATGGCCTTGTTGAAGGCATTGTTTTGTAGTCTGAGGATTTACTCTCGAAGTGAAAACCTTTGGTCCGGCCTTCCTTTGGTTGGATCATGGCAATGGTGGTGCGTGTGCGTATCGAGTCCTTCTTGGAGGCGTTGTCATTGGAGATCTTTTATCACGGTCCAAGTGTTGCTACGATGGTTGATAGCCTTGAAGACAATATTGCGTGATGTAGTTTGTCGAGACGGTTCCTTTGTCTTTTCTTATGTGTGTGTGTTTGGTGTGTACACCCTAACTATGTAGAGGTAGGGAGTCTTCTTAGTATAATTGTATCGACTTGATGTAATTTACTAAGATTAATAAAAGCTTCCTTTATCGAAAAGTCCGAGGAACCTCTCTCTCCCTCCCATTGCTCCTGTGGTGTGGTCGATGCACCGGGTTTTGGTTTTTTGGTTCAATGGTTTGCTATTCTTGGTATGTCGGAGTAGTTCTTGGTGGGTTTCTTTCGGGGAGGAGTGAAGGAACAATAGGCAAAAAGAATTACTCGGCTGTCGTTGGAGAATCACCACCTGCCTCGCCTATGTCGCCGCCTTCTCCGCCATGGCCCCCTCCCTCGGCCTCCGACGTCCGCAAGGGGGGAGAATCATGCGGCGGCTGTGGCGCCCCCACCACTCCATCTTCGCCCTTCGATGCTCACGCATAGATGGATCTGTACCCGTGGATACCCATTGGGTATCAGGTACCCATTGAGTTTAGATATGGGCACAGATTTGTGCCCGTAAAGTTTAGTAGGTTTAGATAGACTGAACTTTGCTCGAGTTCGGATTTGAATTTAAAGCAGTGATACTCGAAGATACCTATCCAATTGCCATCCCTAATAAAGCCTCGCACGAGGTGAGATCAACCATCATCCGCGTGTGTGCTCTTTGGCAGATTAACCGTTAACGTTTTGAAATTTTAACTATACCTGTATCCACTATGACCGGAGTATTTAGCGTAAGCTGTGACGAGAGTAGCATAGTGGGGTCCTCGCGGGACGCTCCTTCGCTTCTGGTGCCTTCCACCCGCGCTCACGGCACGCAAGGCGGCAGAAAAAGGCGGCCCACGCCAACGCGGATCACGGCCCCACCTCGCCGATGGCGTGCGGGCCCCAGGATACCCTCGGAGTCTCGGACCCACCTGTCGTGCGGGCTGATGACGTCGGTACGCTTTCCTCCCTCCCCTGGTGGCGGCTTAGCTGGATCCCTAAAATGCGCGACCCTGCTCGCGCTGGAGCGCCAAGCATCCCAGAGAGCCCCAGAAAAGCCCGAAAGGAAGCGGCGAAATTGGGAGGTTTCAGAGGAGGAGGAGGAGGAGAGCTGCGAGAGGGAGAGGAGCGAGGCAATGGCGGACTGGGGCCCAGTGATCGTGGCGACGGCGCTGTTCGTGGTGCTGACGCCGGGGCTGCTGTGCACGCTGCCGGGGCGCGGCCGGGTGGCGGAGTTCGGCAGCATGCACACCAGCGGCCTCGCCATCCTCGTCCACGCCGTCATCTACTTCGCCCTCGTCACCATCTTCCTCGTCGCCGTCGGCGTCCACATCTACACCGGCTAGCCGACCCGACCAGATCCGCTCGTATTCGATTGAGTTAAGATCTGGTCGCCCGTCATGTGATGGTCACTCTTGTAATATGACGATGGATCCGTGGTTTCAATCGATCAAGACTGTGTACTTAACTAGTTTATTATACTGCGTGTGCTGTGATGTGTTGGTGCTCATGTGTTTGATCGATCCATTCATATCCATACCCGGTTATTTGGTGCGTGCTTCGTCCAATTTGCTCGTGTTCATCGAATCGAATCAGAAGGATGATTTGTTAGTATCCATGTTTTTGTCGGTGGGATGCCCACGGTAAAGAATAAAATCTCGTCGAGATCTCGAAATTCAGAGACGGATGGTTTTTAAAATATCAGTTAGAGGAAAAAAAATTAAAAATATTGAAATACTGTGGTCACTCGGTAATTTTGACAAGATTTCGCTGAATTTTCATGTTTTGCCTTGGATTTTCATATTTGAGAGCCGGATTTGAGTTAATAACCCTTCATAATATCATCTTCTATGGAAATTGGTTGAAAAACTGAATTTTTGAGACGTTTTCAAAAATTATAGAATTACTGTTGGATTTTTATAAAATTATATAAATTTTATCATACTATGAAAAAATTATGCTATCATCTTAAAAAGTTTAGAATCATACAGAAAACTTTTAAAAATATTTTAACTTAATTTGTTATCTTTTAAAAATAAAAAACCAAATGAATATAACTAGACACTAATATTGTCAGAATTTTATAAATTTTTTCGAGTGTGATCATGATTCAAAATTTGTACAAGAGCTTGATCTCACTACCTCATAACCCATATATAAAATTTTTAAAAATTGTAAACTTATTTTATTTACTCAATCAAATCTATAAAAATAATACATGTATCACTGTAAAGCTTTTCTCATGACAGTAGCACCATCATAATTTTTAAAAATTCCTCAAGCTAGAGTATCATCTAATTTTATGAGTATCATTATCTGAAAATTTTATGGGAATATTATGAATGTGTCAAGACCATCCACAAAAATTTTCAAAATTTTATAACGTGGTTTGAACTATTTTTCATTTGGTTGAAATTTAATGGTCAACCTTCAATAACACTTTCTGATTTTTTTTAATTTGTCATGCTTTATCATCATCTGAAAATTTTATGAAAATATTATGAATGTATCAGGACCAGTCACAAAATTTTTCAAAAGTTTCTAACGTCGTTTGCACCATTTTCCATTTGGTTGAAATTTGTCAATCAACCTTTTATCAGGACAGTAGCACTGTTAAAATTTTCAAAAATTCCTCAAGCTTTATCATTATCTGAAATTTTTATGAAAATATTATTGATATATCAGGATCATCCACAAAAACTTTCAAAATTGTTTGACACATTTTGGACTAATTTTCTTTCGGTTAAAAAATCACCAAGATCTCGGTCAAAAAACCAAATTTGAATTTTTTTTTTGGATTTTGTCTAAATTTTATCTGAAATAACGAGATTTTGTTGAAATTTTGGATTTCGAAAAGTGAAGAGATATGAACCAAAAATGAAGCTTCGAACCTTGGCCCACGGCCAAAGAATGTTTAAAGATAGGTTATGCGGGATGGCATCAAGTCTGGGTGGTGTAGTTGGTTATCACGCTAGTCTCACACACTAGAGGTCCCCAGTTCGAACCTGGGCTCAGACATTATCTCTTTTTCCCCGTTTTTCGTCCATTTTTTCCTCCGTTTTTCACCGTGCAGCCAACCAAAAAATACAATTGATCTCTCCCTGACATTTCGGCCAGAAGCTCTAGCACTCACAGTCATCCTTTCACTATCACAGGCGTCCGGTTTTATCCTAGCATTGGATCCCAAGTGAACCGGCGTTCGACTATCCGATCTACCAACCAAGCAAAGCTCAATTACTAACAACACACAATTAATCAAAATCTTATCTATAATGAGAACACTTCTCTATAGACAATGTTTTTTGTGAGGTTCTCGTGAGTTTTCTTAGACTTTCGACCATTGTTTTTCTCCTTGTCTGCAACGGCAAATATCTTAATGTTGCTTTTGACAATGACTTTAGATAGCGCAACATATAGTTGCCCATGAGAGAAAATCGGTTCAGGGAGATAGACACCGATATTCGAGATAGTCTACCCTTACGCATTCTTGATTGTCATTGCGAAGCTAAGCCTGCACTTGCGTCTTGTTGATTGTCATTACGAAACTGAGCCTGACCGAACTGCTTCTTCTTGAATTTAAATGGGAACATCTCGTCATCAGAGGGACATAGAGGTATTTGAGGTAGAAACACCCTCTTCCTAACATGCTGACCAAGCACAATCTCGACATCTATAGCATTCTTTTGGAGTCCGGACTATAAATCTCATCCATTTGCATGGTCAATGTTCTGTAACAGTATCACAAGACAATTAATCTTGAACTTAAGTACATATGGAGGTAGACCGTTAGGGGTTAGGATGTTTAGAAATTCTGGAGGGTAGTAGCAATATCTCCTCCCCATGAAACAGGTCAATCATCTTCATGTTGATCCTATCAATGTACTCATCTCGAGTCAACAGGATGACACGAGATGTGATATAGTTGGTATCCGATAGGTTGTCATCCAGCATAAGAAAAATACTTTGTATGGGTTTATCGATATCTATGTCATTTCACGTATATGGTACACAGATCGTCAGGAAGCCGCACACAGCCATACTTGTTAGTCTCCTCAATACCATTCCCGACCAGCAATAGGTACTCAACATACTTAGGATCACTTTGGACCCTCATGTTATATACGAGCCTTAGCTGCCGCATGTAATCCCACAGGTATGACATACGCAACAACGAGTAGAACTTGCCTGAAGTCTCCACCAAACATGATCGTTTTCCCACCGAATGGTAGATCACATCAGCCCATGATGTCCCACATGCTACTGTCCAAGGCCTCCACTGCCTGTCGCCTCTTCATGAAGGCTTCGTTCCATATTAACAATGGTGCCTGCTGAAGAAGCTTAGCGGTCCCACTTTGCTTTGTGATGCTACAGACCACCCCATTTTTAATTTCGAGTGGGATCTTAAACCTTGAATGCGCTATCCTGCCTCTAGGCATGATGGATGTGGCTCCGTCCGACGTCACAGTTGCCACTACTATCTTGCCATTATCTCGGATCTTTGCAAGCAAAGCTTTATATAGGAATGTCTTTTCGGTGCCTCCCGGGCCATCTACGAAGAAGACACCTCCGTCGTCATTGTCAACCACAGATAATATGTTGATATACGTTGCCAATTGCTCAGGGTTAGGACAATAGAGATATATGCTCATCTTCGACTTGGATTGTTGACTCCTCGTATATCTCTTTGGCCTCTATATTGGTGTTGTCGTGAGACTCATCTATAACAGGAAGAGAAAACAATGTTATGTCCTTCCCCATCGATTGGTGTACTTTTTATGTCCAATAGCACCATCTGCTCAACCATCTGTTGGCATGTGTGGGAATGGTGGTAGTCGTCGACATTCTCTCAAGGTGCCTTTCCCAAAGCCCACACACGTTGCTTGGCTCGGAAAAGACCAGTATAGTTGCAAAGAGCCTCCTAAGAGATAATGGCATCTGGAACAGCTCAGCCTCAGTAAGACACTCCTCTAGGGTGTTGTCAGCCTCAATAAGTTCCCTCTTCTCAGTAGCTTCACAAAAGAACGGGTAGACTACACCGTTCTGAGTTCGTCAAAAGAGGTGACACCAGGTACGTGGTTTAAGAGAACCCTTAGATAGTAGCACTCCCCCTCGTTCAGACTAGTCGACACGATTCTGCCAACTTGTATTTATTCTACCCTCTTCTTCTACTACTTCAGGCCTGGCTGCCAAATAAATGCCGCTGGAAAATCCATGTACAAGATCCCTCGAGCCTCCTCGCATGTTCAGTTCATCTTGAAATACTCTTTCAGCATGGTCCTCTCGACGCCATGCTAGGCAACAACATCATGAAGAACTTGGCCTGTGGAGAACTATACCATGTGCATATTCGATAGATGTAGCTGTATTTGCAACACAGGTGGGAAGACCTTCCTAAGGTCGAAGCTGTAGATCGTCCATAGAACTTCAGGGGGTAACCCACCTAGCATCCTTAAACTACTTGATCTTGTCAATGTTTTCGTTGCTATCGGGTTTATTGAGAGCTACAGAAACACGATCGTGGCCCTTATAAATGTACTTGAATAGGTATTTTACGGCTTTTATGCTTGAGCAAACCTCCATGTTTATATGGTAATTGTACTTCCTCAAAAGGTAAGGGTTGTATGGCATTACCCACCTATTGTCAAGTGTTCGCCCTTGAACCATTACACGGCAGCCATCATCCCTTCTCCTGTATAAGGGATACGAGTCATTGCCTTGTATTGTAAATGCATTGAAAAGACGTGGATAGTAGTTTTTGCATCTACCCTCTTGCATGCACATGTTTTGTTCTGGCTTCATGCGAAGTTCATCACACTATACATAGCTCATGCTACGAACCAGATGGACCTTGCATTCCAGTCAACTAGCATATAGAATAGATGTTATCTCGACGCCTTTCGAATTAGTATAAATGACACAAATACTAGCTAAATTTCCCAATATATGGTTTTCTAGTAATAGCATATCTAATATGGTAAGACCAAACCTGTGAAGCTAGTTCTTTCTAAGACATGAAAAGTATGCAGAAAAACAGGAAAACAACAATGCAAAGTTGTAAAGTGGAAATAAAAAATGGCAATATCCCTTACTAGAGAAAGGTTGAGTGCAGTAAGGATATAGTTGTGGGGGAAAATATCCTGTGCAAATAAGTATTTGGTGAAACCTTCGTGCAACCCTACTAAAAAAATTTCAAAAAATTCTAAAAAAATCATGGATGTACATATCAGCTTACCCCATCTACATATAAAATTTCATAATCAAATTCATCCTGTGCTAGAAGTTACAAAAAAAAACAAAGTTGATCATGAGCAGAACTGTTCTGCTCATGATCAAGTTTGTCTTTTTTATTACTCTTAGCACAGGACGAATTTGATCATGAAATTTTATATGTATATGGGGTAAGCTAAGATATACATCCATGATTTTTTAGAATTTTTTGAAACTTTTTTAATAGGGTTGCACGAAGGTTTCACCAAATACTTATTTGCACAGGATATGTTCCCTAGTTGTGGATCGTCCTTCAAAGATGACCTATAAGGCAATCAAATAGATCAAAGTTCACCTTAATTACTTACATATCTATGCAATTGTAACAATTTCAGATAATTCTTCTTATGCTTACTTTAGTATCTAGAAGCTTTTTCCATAGTTGGGGCACTACCAACAAAAGAAACATGATTGAGAATAGGACAATAATATGGGGGTATTAGTATTGCTTTTAATTTTCGTAGGAACCAGATAGTGTAGTAACACCAATAGACATCTACCCTAAAGTGACTTTAAGAACCAAATTTTCAGAAGTAGAAAGTCATTGAATACTATATTTTATGGGGGGAAACTTACATTGCTCTAAAGTATATCTTGTCCTGCAAAGAAGAAAAATGCACCCGGCAGCAGTATTGTGAGGAGCTATGGTCATAAGGAATGTTGAAAGCTATAGTTAAATTCTCAATTGAATTAAATGTAAAATTATGAATGAGAGAAATGACATGAAGATGGAATATCATTATTTCATGGTTATGTAAAATCCAAATCCTTAATTACATAAGTTTATTAATGTTATTAGCACCACAAAGTGAATACTGCAAACTGTGTCAAACTGAGGTTAGTTAAGAAGCTATTACAACACAAATTGCAAATCATTGATCAAACAACTAATACAGTGTAATCTCGCTAATTCAAAATGTTTTTCCATCCAAACAAACAAACTACTTAGAAATTACCCACTGCAACTAATTTTAGCATCAACAAGCCTTGTACCCAAAGGGAGATGATGTGCCAAGAACCCACGGGAACTAGCCGGTCACTGCGAGGTACATCAATAGGGTGGCTAAGGCAAGGTGGGGAAGAACGATGACTATGAAGAAAGCTACACACACTGAAAAATGAAAGTGACTCTGGGCTTATATAGCAAGCGATTCTGGTTCAAAAGACTAGCTTCCAATAGAAAATACAATTATCCTCACAAAATAAAATTATCCATTCTAGCTTCCAATAGAAATTACAATTATTTGATAAGTTCAGTTGTAACAAACCAAGAGATTGGTGGAGAGGGTTGCGGCCACTGTAATGGGCACCTCGGTAAATATCTAGAAGGTCTCAGTAAAGCAGTCGGTGGTGGGCACCCCGGCGGCCATCCAAATCCGATCGTTGAGCGTGCACCTCCCCATCAACATACTTCTACTTGAGCACGCCAATGAAGCCATGTACATCCTCTAGCGCGGTCAAGGTCTTGGCCACGCTATCCCTCTCCCCGTAACACCGCATCCACACAGCCAGCCTCGAGCACTCCTCATCTACGCTGACCCCTCCATGCCTCCCATATATGTAGAATCAGTACGTGAGAGGCACGAGAGCAACGTCCACAAACCCGAACACCTCGTTGTCGAAGAACGCCTTGCCCCCAAGCTCGTCGTCCAGCATCCTTAGGGTCTCAAGCATCTTCGCTTGTGTTGCCGCAAGTGGCTTCCCCTTAGCCCCTTGAGCTTCCACAGCTGCGTCCCGTAGTCATAAACATTCTTGTTGATATAGTTGGCCCAGAACCGTGCCTACACGCGCTCATAGGGGTCGGCGGGGAGGAGTGGGCCACACTAGGGAAGGTGCCCTCGAGGTACTAGAGGATGATGAGGGACTCACAGATGGGGCAACAGTCGTGCAAGAGGACAGGGACCTTATTGTGGGCAGGATTGGACCAGAGGAGGACTTGAGGTTGCGTGCCGGCTTGGCGTGGGAGGCTGGAGGAAGGGGAATTGGTGTGGGTGGCTAGCTTGGCGTGGAAGGCAAGAGGAAGGGGAATCTAGGAGGCTAACTCGGGGTGGGAGCCTGGACACCGAGTGGACCCACACGTCAAAGTGAATGGTGGACCGTGCATAGGGTGGAGAATGGACATGAGGGGGTGATGGGTGGGAAACAGACATACCATCACCAACTCCTAATTAGAAGTAATAAAGATATGCAAATTGCTTTGACAGACTGACACTTCATCTTGACCATATTTATTCATTCCTGACAGTTCACTAGTATTTTTACTTGTGAGGGACCAAAAATGCGACTAGAGGGGATGAATAGTAGTTAAATAAAAATTTTCCCTCTAAAAATATTCAAGCATCTTTTGTAAAAGAGTTAACTAAAAGGTTTAGCCAGCTCAGCACTGGACAAAAGAGTAGAACTCCCAAAACAACTTTTCTAAAAGAGCCAACTAAAGGTTCAACCAACCCAGCACTGGACAAAAGAGCAAAAATACTAAATGAACAGTAAAATTGGGATGAGCAACAAAATCAGCATGATCTCTAAATCAATAATCGTTCTAACTTTTGATCGGCCGATCCAAATCCCGTGAAACTTTACGTGCACCTTCCTATGGATGTCAAGAAATTATTCCAACCTTCAATTACAAGGATTGATGTCAAAATTCTAACCTTTCAGTTTGAAGATAGGTTGTGCCAAAACCGAGACAAACTTACAACCTATACCATGAGCTTACTCATGAGGATTTGATGATCGAGGAGATCTTAGATGATCTACCACATGCCACAGTAAGCAAGAATGCCAAAGGCACACTCTTCAAACGAGCAAGAAAAGATCTACTTGTTTCTTGAGAGGAATCTTAGAGATCTTATTCAAAGCTTTCCTATATGATTGGAACATGATCTACAGAAGATTCATATATCAATCATTCATACTTGGCAACACAAGATCAAAAGAAAAGAAACCAAAAAGAAATCAATGACTCAAAAAGAAGGGAAATAAAAATTTGAGCAAAGTAAAATTCTAGTGAATCTTAGTGGGTTGGAACATACTCTATATGAGTTCCTCAACCTTTTATGTATTTTAGATCTAATAGAAACAGAGCAAGTAGAAGGAGGTGAAACACGGTTCAAGTTGTAAGAAAGAACCAAGCAAAAATATAAGAATAGAAATAAATTTCAGAATATAGATGAACTTGGATTTTGCGTTACATAGAGAAGGATGGTTACAAAGACACACCTTTAGGTGGACAAAACTCAACAGAGCATAAAAAAACCAAAGAACCCTTCTCTAAGATTTGGTTCCGACCTTGGTTCAAACCAAGATACCAATCAGGGTACCAACCAAGGTACCGACCTTGGTTCCGAACAAGGTGCTGGAGACATCCCTCTAGCCCTCCATTTATAGCACAAATGAGTCAATCTCTACCCTTGGATGACTTTTTTCCCATAAGAAACCTTATCAAGGGTTGGGATTAACTCACTCACACATACATGGGCTACCCAAAACCCAACAACATAACGGATTTTGACCACACTAACTTAACTACTACTCCACCCATAAACACTTTATCCAACGATTCTCCTTCGCTTGAGTAGGGCTCCAGTTAGCATCACATCCATCCACTTGAAGCATTGCCAATACTTCGTCACCTTCCATGTGGCTCGAATAACTTGCCGCCAAGCCTCTCACACATCTAGACTCCCTCGAATCATCGTCGCTTGTAACTAGGCCCAAATCACTTAGCACACCATGATGGCTTTGGCTTTTTTTATCATTCTAGATCTCAACTCCTCCCTGAGTCTAATCCCAATCGACCTTGCCATTGCTCGCTATGTTCATGTCCAATGCTTCATACTCTGGTTCCTTGTCCTCTCGGCCTACAACTGCTTTTCGATCTCAATCATCTTTCGGTGTCTCTTGATCATTTTGGACCTCAACTCTCCTAGCCTAGTTCTAGTCTCGCCTTCATCTCACCATGAATTAGCCTGGAGTCCTATAACAAACACAGACAAGTAAACCATCACATAGCATTATTCCAGATAAGATGCATAGAAATCAGACAAAGATCAGTGATCGTTAAACATCAAAAGATCCCACCTTGGATCAAAAGACTTTGATCATTTTAGTCCATAACCACTCTAATCTGTGGCTGGTCTTTAAGTCATGATCTCCCTAGGCCATGACCCTCAAAGCCAAAGAACACTCTTGGTTGTAACCACTTCAGTCCATAACAAATTTTGTCAATGACCACTCTTTTTCATGACCACTTTGGTCTATGATCAGTCAAAACCACACAAGAGCAAGACCACATAAGGCTATGACCACTCAAAGCCACTCTTAACTCTGACCACTCTTACAAAGGTTATGACCACTCCCCAAGTGATCTTTAGGTGTATAAACCACTCCAGTAGAGGTTATGACCACTTTTTAAGTGGTTCTTAGGAGTCTAGACCATTTTCATAGTGATTAGACTACTGCAACAAAGGTCATGACTCTTTCCCCAGTGATCCTTAGAGATTTACACCACTCTCACAGTGATCCAGACCACTCCAACAGAGGTCACGATTCTTTTTCAAGTAGTCCTTAGATATCTATATCACTCTCACAGTGGTCGAAACCACTCTATTAGAGGTCATAACCACTTTTCAAGTAGTCTTTAGAGGCCTAGACCACTCCCATAGTGATCTAAACACTCCATCAGAGGTTATGACCACTTATACAAGGGTTTAGACTACTCCCACAGTGGTCAAGACCACATCCCAAGAGATCATGACCACTATATAAAGGTCTAGACCACTTAAGACCACTCATACAGAGGTCTGGTTCACTCATATAGGGATCAAGACCACTCATATAGAGGTCTAGACCACTTCCTAAGAAATCCTAGAGGTCAATGACCGCTCCCCAAGAGATCACGACCACTTATATAGAGTTCACAACCACTCCTATAATGGTTAGGACTACTTTCCAAAAGGTCAGTGACCACTCTTCAAGAGGTTACGATCACTCATACAAATATCTAGACCACTTTTATTGAGATCATGACCTCTGCCGTGAAGGTCAGGATCACTCCTATAGAGGTCACAACCACTCTAGAAATGACCACTATAGGGAACGACCTTTATAAGAAACGACCACCTTAGAGGTCACAAAGCTTACGACCACTCTAAAGATCACAAAGCCCATGACCACTCTAGAGGTCACAAAGGTTAGGAATACCCTAGAAAGGACCACCCTAGAAGTCACAAGATCACAACCACTCTAGTATCGACCACAAGCATGACCTCTCTAGCAGCACGTCCTCTCTAGAAGTATCGTGATCACTTAATGGTGAAGCCACAACCACTCTGGACAAGGTCATGAACACTCGAACCAAATTGTCCATGACAAAGTATGCTTATATTAAACTCAAACTTGAGCACCATAAGTTCAAACACAGTTAATTATTTATTACAAATATGGATAGACTACCACATGGTCTCTCAGCTTGCATCTAGTTGCAGGAGTCCATTTCCCCGGGAAAAAAAGAAACAGTTCATTTGGTACTCACAATAAGATTCTCTGATCTTTTCTTGACGTGGTTCAGAGTTTACACCACCAGTAGCCAGCCTCTCACTTCCTACTGCACCTCTGAACCTCATCCATAATGTCCCAAAGCTGCGGCCTCCAGCATCCCGTAGGTCCGGCATCATGAACCTACGGTGCACACAAAAGATCGACTAAGCACGAAAAATTGCGCGATAATTTGCCGATATGAAAACGAGAATTGTGCCTGCAGTTTAGTTACCCTTTCTCATTCTGGACCGGATTAACTGCAGCAAAGTACACGCAAATCCCGCGAAAACGCAGTTGCAGGTTTACAATGACATTGGAATCAGCATTCAGCAATGACGAACCAAGTGATTTATATAATTTTTTGGTGTTTACCGGCGAACTTCTGCCTGAGCTTCTTGAGGGCAGGGGGGCAAGCGATAGCAGATATCTGAAAATGGCAAAGAATAACCTGGATGAGAATGCAACGATACTGATCAGAGAAAACGTTTAACACATATTTAGCAAGAATAAATGAGCTCACGACTCTTATTTGACTGATTTTAACACCACGATCCTTGATCAGATCAATGCAGTCATTGTCCCACCTGATATATAAACAATTTTTTGACGAGCACAAGAATACAAATTTCAGTGTGTCGCATCGCATTTCAATGAAACTAAGATGTCACTGAATTAATATCATATGAGTGGATACTGAATACAACATGTGCATTGCAAACTTGCATCATCTCTTTTTCTCAAACCCCATTATATTGATGCACGACGAAGAAGAGAAAAATATGAATGATGAAGGGCACAAATAATAATTTCATATCGTGGAATGCTGCCATGCATGCACAAGGAAGAAGAAAGAAATACCAGTTGCAAGCATAGGATCCACGACCAGGATACTGCATCCATCTGGGAATTTATCAGGTAGCCTGCATTCGTGACAGGGGAAAAAGGTTTAAATTAATAACTACAGAAGCTGAGCGCCTAATAAGATTATCTCACAAGAACAGGCAGTGCAGTTAATCGCAGTAGATCCATTTTGGTAGTTTAAAACAGACATATGATCCTCTAAATAACTTATAACCTTTTACTCAGCCTCAATTACATGCAAACATACATGGCTTGCATGTTGATAACAAAGAGGGCAAAAGATACGGTAGTACTGATTGATGACATGATAGTTCAGTAAAGATAGCAATAGTCGATGGAGAAATGAATGGCACACACTTGTGCAAGTAAATAGATGGCTGCATCGTTTCATCATCTCTGCTCATACCTTCATTAAGGAAAGAAAAGTAAAAATATCAACAGGATATCATCATTAATGGATACAAGATGAACAACACAGAACATGATTTACTTGTAAAGGGGGGGAAGAGCTAGACCAATCTTGAAGTGAAAGATTTGATAACTTAAAAAAGGAAAAGCTTTGGATTTTGTATTACTTTCTCTGTTCATCATGACACTTGCTAACACAACTGAATAGTGATACTACTACAGAAAGACTTATAATAGACGCCTAACTCGTTTGAGATAAAGAACATCACCGACAATTTTATAGTGAAACCGTCAATGAGCTTCATAAACCGTTAGTGATATACTCAATATCACAGACGGTTTTAGTTTAAAACTGATGATGGGAAAATGGGTCTGAACCCATCTCCAATGTCATTAGAGACAAGTTGTTTAATTTTGATTGAATATGAGATTAAGAAACATCAAATTTCAGGTATTGTAGGTATATTACCAGGATTCATATATTTACATAAAAATTCTATTAATTACATCTATTTGTGAGAAAATCCCTGATTAAAAATTCCAACATAAAGTTTACACCAACTTGCAACATATGACATTACAAAAATATAAAAAGAAAAGTCTTCAATCTTGACATCATTGATGGATGCTTGCTTAGGGGCATTTTAATTGTTTTCACATTAATCGATTTTTTTTATTGGGGCATAGTATTTATTTCGCTTTGTCGAGACTTTACTAATTTTTTTTACTTCTTTGACAATGATCTGTTATTAATTGACCTCTTTGTTTATCCACGATTGCATCGGACTCGCGTCTATACGCACTACTCTGAATCCCGACCTTTATACTGGCCCATCGGTCTGCGGTGGGGCCAACCCGGGTGATAGTTACAACAGTCCGGTTCAACGACTAACAGGGGGCTGCGAGGAGGGCTCGATGCGGTTCGTGTTACAAACCGGTACTATTTAGCGAGTCTCATTAGTACGGGTTAGTGACACTAAGCGGTATCTTGATGTTAGATCATCGATCTGGGTTCGTGTTTCCAACCGCTACTATGTCTACTAGGTTCCAATTTAAACTTCTTCCTCCTCCCGCTCTCGCCGGACCAAGATCATTTCGGTCTTGAAAAAACGGTGGAGCTTGCCAAGAGCTTCAAAGGAGGAGAGTCTGCCCAAATTTTAAAATTTTGGTTATTTTACTCGCAACCAAGATAACTAAGGTTAGTAACATCATTCCTCACTTCATTTGGTGTTAAATAGAGCCTCTTTTTTGCTTGAATTATGAATAAAATTTGATCTTTTCCCATGATTGATGAAAGATTATGAATGTAGAGGGAGATGCTGCCCAAATTTCACAATTTTGGTTATTTTACTCGCAACCAAGGTAACTAAGGTTAGTAACATTATTCCTCACTTCATTTAGTGTTAAATGGAGCCTCTTTTTTGCTTGAATTATGAAGAAAATTTGATTTTTTTCCCATGATTGATGAAAGATTAAGAATGTAGAGGGAGGTGCTGCCCAAATCTCAAAATTTTGGTCATTTTACTCGCAACCAAGGTAACTAAGGTTAGTAACATCATTCCTCACATCATTTAGTGTTAAATGGAGCCTCTTTTTTTGCTTGAATTATGAAAAAAAAATTTGATCTTTTCCCATGATTGATGAAAGATTATGAATGTAGAGATCTAGCATTCTAGCTTGATCTTTTCAAATAGGATACAAAAACTTATTGTGTAAGCTTAGAATTTGCTTGGATTATAATGTAGCTCGCATTTAATATGTGGATCTAGCTTAAATTTAGGTTTTAGTTCCATCGATCGATGAAGGATGAGATTTGGTTGCACGTAGTTGGGGGGAGAATGGAGCATGGAAATCATGGAGTTTGGGATCTTAAAACGGCAATAGTTATGTGGAAAAGAAGAAATTTAAATTCATTTGCGAATTAAAATAATATCATAAATATGAATGGCTTTATAGAAAATATAAAATGAGTTCAAAATTTGAGAAAAGTTTTCGAAAATACTTTGGAATATTTTAAACTTAGAAAAATTATTTTTAGTATAATTTTGGTTTTAATTTCCATCGACAAATTATTTTTGAAAACATCATTAATTAAGTGCTAAAGATTTAGAAAAAATAAATAAAAATAAATGATTGAATAATAATTTAGAAATTTTTAGGGTGTTACAATTTCAACATGATATGCGGTTGTTATAATTTTTAGGGTGTTACAATTTCAACATAATTTGCAAACAAAGTCATTGTGAATTTTATTGAAATTTTGAATCCAGACTCGATCGACCAATTCTTTACGTAGGTTGCAAAAACTTGTTGTGTGAGTTTAGATTTTGCTTGGATTATTATTTAGCTCGAATTGAAGGTGTGGATCTAACTAATATTTAGGTTTTGGTTCAACAATTCATTATCGAAAAATGAGCTAACATTTACCTTGATGTAACATAATGTAGATGGACCGCGATGGATGTACATGGACCGGCGCTCCCGGAGTTCTTGTAGGGTTTGCAAGATTTTCTTCGTGCGGCCGATGCATACACGACGTCAGGCTACATACGCTATCCATGCATAGATTGCAAGAATGAGAAGGAGTGGCCAAAATCCAGCCACCTCCACTTCCATTTGCTCACAAGAGGTTTCATGTCAAACTATACCTGTTGGACCAAGCACGGTGAAGAAGAGATTATACAGGAAGGCGGTGAAGAAGAAGAGGCGACAACAATATCCCTGACGACGCCAACACGGTTCTTCGAAGATACATTGGGGAGTTTGGTGATGATGACCTAGACCAGATCTTTGCGTGATGGAGAGGAGAATACATCGATGAAAGACATTACGAAAAGTTTCAATACTATAGGAGGACCACGGAACACTATTGTACCCAAAGCTGTCGACGGGGCCATAAAAGTTGCGTACCACACTATAAGCGATGCAATGGAAGGCGACCAATGGATTGTCGATAAGGGATTGACGAGTTGTTATGCCTCATAAAGAAGTTACTTCGGAGAACACACCGCCGAAACTATATACGATGCCAAACAAGTTATGCGCCCTTTGGGGTTGGAGGTCTGAAGATACATGCATGTCGTAATGATTGTATCCTTTATCGCAATGAGTATGAGGATTTGGAAGCTTGTCCGGTGTGCAAAACTTCGCGGTATAAGACCAGGCATGATAACCCAGGTGAGGTAGAGGGGCAGCGTAAGAAGAAGAGACCTCGTGCTAAGGTGGTGTGGTATTTCCCTGTAATCCCCCGGTTGAAGCGTTTATTTACGAACAAAGCGCATGCCCAGATAATGTGTTGGCACAAAGAAGACCGTAAGGACGACGGAAGGCTAAGGCACCCTGTTGATGGCTCCCAATGGAGGAAAGTCGATAGAACATACCCGGACTTTGCTGAGGATGCAAGGAACATAAGGTTTGGGTTGAGTACGGATGGGCGAGCCCGCACTCAAGCGCCCCGCGCTAGCCAAGGGGGAGGAAGATTTATTATTAACCAGTAAGGGCACCAAAATTGTTTTGAGTTTTAGCAACTCTTCACATCAGTACCGGTTGGTGTCTTCAACCGGGACTGATGTGAGTCATCGATCGGTTGGTGTCTCCAAGCTGGTAGTGATCACGATGTCGATTAGCCTGAGCGGTTTGAAAAGCAGTAACCGCTCGTGATGATCAATTGAAATCAACAAATGCGCCATACAAAAAAAGACTCTTGGATTGCATGAGAAGTAGTAGATTGCATTATATATATAAGAAGATAATTACAAAAGTATTATAAGAAGCATTATAATGCTTTATAGATTGCATTATGAGAAGCATTACAAAAATACTTTAACTACAAAGACTAGCTACTAAAAGTGTCGTCGGAGGAGGCCGGGAGGGTCGTCGGAGTCGACGGAGTCTCAGCTGTAGCCATCCGGTCCTCGCTCGAGCCGCTCGGTCAGGTCATCCTCCGGCTCCCAGCCATCGCGATATCCCTCCGACAGTCGTAGCTTTAAATGCGTCGTCGGAGGAGGACGGGCGCTTCTTCCCGACGAGGTGGGGCGGAGGCGGCTAGAGGGGCACGGGTGGGGCGGAGTCGATCGGAGGGCGCGGTGGAGGCGGGCGCGCCGGAAGGAAGCGGAGCGGCCGTGGAGATAAGCGCCGACGTGGCGCCAGCAGCCATTGGCACATGGTCATGCTTACGCAGTTTAGGCGGAGGTGGCGTCGGTGGGGTGGAGCTATCGAAGGAGCTGTTTTGAACCATTGGAGGAGGAACTGCCGGTGGGGTGGAGCTCGTGGCGTCGGAGTGTTTTTCTGTTGATGATGGCGTCGAAAATTAAGCCTCTCTGTTCTTATAGGCGTGAATTTGTATTGGGAAGCGAAACGCCTCTCTGTTTTGCTGATGATGCACTGGGAAGGCAAGCGATCAAGCCCGGGAAGGCAAGCGATCAAGTCGAAAAGCCTCTCTGTTCTTATAGTGAAATTTCAGAAAATGACACCCAATTCGTGTGCCTTTCAGCTTCTGTGTATGACATGTGGGTCCATCTGAGTCTATGATGATGGGCGAGTGTCAAATATCGAAAAACAATTTTAAAGGTGGCAAGTTCTGAAATCTCTCGTTCTTATAGGCGCAATTTGTATTGGGAAGCAAACGCCTCTACATTACTGCGATGATGCACGATGGGAAGACGAAACGATCAAGCACTGGGAAGATGATCAAGCACTGTGAGACATTAGTCGGTTGAATACACCAACGGGGTGATAGTGCTAGGGCTCCCGATGAATAAAAAAAAGAAATCTAGGGCTCCTAGGCGCCAAATCGAGCCATCGATGCAGGTTGGTGTATTCAGCCGGTGATGACTCACATCGATCCCTGTTGAATACACCAGCAGCGATGGCTCAATTTGGCACCGAGCCCTAGATTCTTTATTCTTGTGGGAGCCCTAGGCACTATCGATCCCGGTTGGTGTATTCAACCGACCGATGGTGCACCTATAAATCCTCGCTACCGCTTCTTCTTCCCCAATTTTGCTACTCCCGCCATTGTTCCCCAATCTCCTCCTCCTCGCTTGTTTGCAAAGACCTCAGGCGACCTCCTCGCCTCCAACGACCCCACCGCCGTCCTCGCCTCATGGCGCAAGCCATCATCATCCTCGCCTCCGCGACCCCACCATGGCGCCCGCTCGTCTCCAGCCATCCTCACCGCCGACGACCTTCTTTGCTGTCCTCCTCGCGTCCGAGCAAGACAATGTATGTTCACCTTGCGATTGATTCGATTTTGCCATCCTCACGGGATATGGAAATGAATGCCACACGAGGATTAACTAATCCTAAACTAGGTTATAGGAAATCTCACATAGCAATTGTATTAGCCTATGAATCAAGTACTAGTTTCCTAGAACGTGCTGTTCCATTTCTAGGTTTAACGTGCCTAGCTATACTGCCTTAACATTTACCATTCATCCATTGAGATTCTTATTGTTTAGTGGATATATAAATGCTGTAAAGTGTTAAGAAATGCCAAATTCTAGAGCCATATCTGAAAGGCATGGAGGTTAGAAGACAGGTGTTTAAGATAATTCATAACAATACATTGTATGTGAAGATTCTCAGCTCTCTCTGATGTGTTGGGAATGTGTTATAGATGCAATGATATCAGGTATGGGTTAGGAACTTAGGATGCTGGTATGACATTTTGGATGACTAGTGGCAGGGAGATGAGCTCTGCCCTTGCATATATGTCCATCTACCTATACGTGTCATCACTTGTGTTTTCTTACACACGGTTCCATTACAAATTATCTCTCTTTGGATCCATATTGGCTCATCTTAACAAATTGAGTAGGTGAAAAGAGCCTTTTTGTGCTTTTATCACCATGTAGCAAGTGCTTTATTCTTTGCAATTGTTCATTATTCTGTGATTTGGGCCTTGAATTGATAGAACTACATGCTAGAAAGGGTTGTTTAATTCTTGCTGATAACCGATCAAGAGTTGTTTTTGTTGGCTAGTCGGCTTGCTTCTGTCAGTGTTGTTGGCACTGCTGTGTTATGTAGAATAGATAAACTTTATTACTCAAAGATTAGTAGTTCAATCAATAATCTTGTTTATCTGTTGGCCTGGACTTAATCAGTGGATTCGGTGATTGTTTATCTCCTGTTTGTATGTGTACTTAGTTTCTGAATTGTTCTAGAATCTATACATACCGGGTGTTGATTCAATTGCTAGTCTTTTGTTCACTGATATTATCTAGTCTGTGGTTCTCTTCTGATATACCTACTCACAATGACCATTAGTGAAGAAATGAGTTCAACAGTCGATAATAACAAGTATATGTCTGAGCTGCGATTAATAGATTAGCGGCAAAGCGCCAAGGAGGCAAGCGACTAATAACTTGAGAAAAATTATTATTGCTTATTTGCTCAATAAAAAATAATGAATCATTTTTATTTCACACTAATACGATTTTCAAAAAATAAAATAAGATTATAAATCCACAACTAGAATGTTAGTAGTCTATTACACCAAAAGAAAGCAAAGCGATCATTCCATGTCAACCAAGCACGTCACCTCGTGGCTCTGTCTCTCAGTGTATCGTATGCTCTCCTGGCAGCCATGCTTTTGGAACTTGCGTCTTGATCAATCCAGCCGAACCTTCTCCAGCAGTCAAGCACCTTATATCGCCGATGGGCTCATAGCAATCGGCGATTCGGGAGAGCAAGGCGATGTGCCCTCATTTCGTGTCCCGGGAGGAAAGGCGGTGGTCTGCGATGCAAAGCACCGGGAAAAGCTTAGCCCGTGAGTGCCGAGGCGAGCACCGAGTGTTCACCACGCTAGCCGAAGGTCGAGAGATGGATCCTATCCTAGCCTTCCTGCGTGACCAAGTGATCCCCGACGATGATGCCTCAGCTGAGAAGATTGCACACAAGGCCAAGTGCTATACTCTGGTAGGTGGGGACCTATACCGCCAGAGCAGAAATGAAGTTCTACTGAAGTGCATCACTCGGGAAGAGGGGAGCAGCCTGCTCTCTGATATCCATGGAGGCATGTGCGGGAGCCATATGTCCAGCCGAACGCTAGTCGGCAAAGCATTTCACCAAGGATTTTATTGGCCTACTGCCCTCCAGGATGCTTGCAAGCTGGTGAGGAAATGCGAAGCTTGTCAGTTCTTCGCCAGGCAGATCCACCGACCAACCCAAGCTCTGCAAACCATCTCGCTCTCCTGGCCGTTTGCGGTCTGGGAGCTGGATATCCTGGGTCCGTTCCCGTGGGCCACAGGGGGCTTCACCCACCTCTTTGTCGCCATCGACAAGTTCACCAAGTGGATTGAAGCCGAAACGGTGCGCGCCATCACGGTTGCTGCTGCTGTCAAGTTCATGCGCGGGATCTTTACCCGTTTTGGAGTCGCCAACCGTATCATCACCGACAACGAAACTCAGTTCACCAGCGCAGTTTTTCTGGAGTTCTGCGACAAAATGGGCACCAAAGTATGCTTCGCTTCGGTGGCCCACCCCAAGAGTAATGGTCAAGCAGAACGCGCCAACATGCTGGTGTTGAAGGGCCTCAAGACGAGGGCATTTGATCGGCTCCACAAGCGGGGCGTGTGATGGACGGAGGAGCTCCGGTTGTCTTTGTGGTCGCCGCACCGCGCCCGGTCCGCCACAGGCGAGCGCCTTTCTTCTGGTGTCACGGGCGGCTGTTCTCCCCTCCGGTGTCGCTTCCGGTTCTCCACGCGTCTCGGTGTTCAACGAAGAAGGCCAAGAAGATCTCCGTGAGAAGAAGTCAACCTCTGGAGGAAGTGCGTGATCGGACGCCCTTCCTGTTGTCCGTATCAGCAAAGCCTCGGCGGTACCATGCCACCCGGGTCTCAGAGAGAACAGCGATGGGCGACTGGTCTTCTTGCGCAGATTCAGACGCATGCCGGGTTGCATGGTATCTCCCGGTGGGAGGGCCTTTAAGGTGGTTTGATTATCTCGATCGGGCGGTCCCTTGTGCCAATGAGGACGGCGAAGAAGCGGCCAATTCCTACAACATAGAGTTGTTGCGGAAGTTCTATCCATGAGAGGATTGTAAGTACCCAGCAGCTCACTTTGGTCAGCCTTGAGGTAAGTCTCTCCCCTAGCTGATCGGCGGCTATTGGCGGTTAGTAAAGTTGTTACCTAGAAGGCTTTTGCTTTACTATTGTTGTCCCTTTCTATGCCCTGAGTGGAAATTTTTCGCATGAGTGTCGCTGGTCCCGTATGTTTGCTAATTCCTTGGTGATCCGTGGCGACACTCGGCGTCTGTGTCCGACAAGGACGGGCTACCGGGAATGGGGGGCGAGTTGGACGCGGTGCTCAAACGCAGCTCGCACGCCTCGGGTTGGCTCTCTGAAGCACTGGCTAAATCACTGCATGACAGCGTCGGCTGGTACCCCTCTTGGGAGCCCGCTTTGACACACAAACCCAAGTAGTTCGATTTCCGGGAAGGTCACAAGGACTTAGAAACCAAAGAGAGCGGACCAGAACTATCCCATGCTGGGACTTGCATTATTTGGGTCTACCTTGCGTACGCCCTGCCTAGCGTCTACTCATCCTTCTGGTAGTTATGTGTGCACGCAGGCTAAGCATAGAAGTATCGACCTACTTCACGAAAAGCTCAAGCGTCTCCACGTGCCCCCCAGATACTTAGGGGCTGGTCGCCAGGCACTTGAGGGCTGGTCACCCGATGCTCCAGGCTGGTCGCCTGATGCCTTGGGGCTGATCGCCTTGTGGTACATAAGCCAGATAAGTGTCTTGTGCTACACTTCTAATCTTTTGCTTATGTATACACTGAGATGGGCCAAGCTATGTGTGATTGTCACAGGCCTCGAAAACCAACGGCCCCTTGATAATAAAAGGAAAAGTGCTAAGTGTTGGCGTTCGGCGAGGGCAAGTGACCGGAGTCGAGTTAGGCATGATGCTCGAACACAACTTCGACGCCTCGGGTTGGCTCCACTGAAGCACCACCAGTTGTCACCGCCGAGTCTTCGCTGGCCTAAAAACACTCTGAAACTTGTTGCCTCTCGCGTCGCGCTGCAACACGGTTCCAAGGGATCATCGGGATCTAAGTTCCGGAGGGATTCGAACCAACGACAATCTTGCACAAAAACCTAAAGCTAGGGCCATTCTACGTTTCGCATGAACTGCTAGGTTCAAGGTCATTTTTACCTAAGTTCTGCGTAACTTGCGTGTTTTGTGCTTGCGTTTGTAGCCGGCTGCACGTGACCTAAAAAGGGATCCTGAAGTATTTCCCTAAACTTAAAAGCTTACTTGGCGTTATGGCTAAGTTCAAGGTTGGTCGCCTGGCAGCTCTAACAAATAGAATCAACCAAGCAAAGTGAACAAGCGCACGGGTAAAACAAGTAAAAACATCCTTTACGCTAAGGTTTGTCCAGATGTTGGTATATACAGGAAGACAGATCAACATAAAACAAAAAGAAGAAGAAGCAAAAGAACAAAAGCGGCAGCCCAACCCTTCACTCGTCGCCCAGGTCAAGGTAGCCGGCGCCCTCTCCTTCCTCCGCCAGTGGGGTGGAGACGTCCATGACCGGCTGCTCCACTTGCAGCAGCCCGGCCACGTGCTTTCGGCGACTCACGCGCACCGTGCCTCACTTTGCTGCCGTGTCTCCCTCAACGCCGGCCGTCACCACCGCCATTGGATCGAAGGCGTCGCGGTGCGCGGCGGGGAGCAGACAACGTAAGTCATGGCCATGATCGCAACTTCCCGCCCCTCTCTGGCGGAGCGGGCGGCCAGGGCAGCGGCCGATCCCGAGTGCCTCGGCGGCTTGATTGGTCGCGTAAATGAATCACCGCAGTGGAGTCTTCGGCGTATTGGCGCCACCCCAAGGGCTCCAGGCACCTCTTCGTGCGTTGAAAGGCCTTCTTGAGCATGGTGGCGAGATTGCGCCGCAGGCGGAAGGACTCGTGTTCAGTGCTGCAAATAGCCGCTTCGACCCTCTCACCGCAGCGGATGGCGGCGTGTTGGCCCTTTCCTGCGCTAATTTCGCCTCCGTCCTCTCCCGCTCCCACGCCATCTCGCCGCCATCAGCGCAAATTCTTTGGGCTGCTCGAGCCCGTGCTGGCGTTGTGGGCGAGAACGGTGCCCAGCGAGGCGTGCATTTCGCCAAGTTCGGTGAAGAGCTCGACGAAGCGTGCGGTGGGGGCAATGGTGGTGCAAGGGGCGAGATGGCCGGAAGCGCTGGTGCCGGGGTCGCCCTCCTCAACCCTCTGAGTGGTGGCGGCCGGAGGCACCTGGGCGGAGGTTTCTGCCGCCCCAGTGGGCGCGGGGGGTGTCTGTGCCCTTGGGGCATCTTGAGGGGCCCGCCCTTGGCGGCACCCTCAAACTGAAAGCAGCCCTCGGGAGTGCAAGCTCACCCTGTTGAGCAGAGGTGTGGGCTCCATTGGCCGAGGGTGTTGGCGCCGTAGTCGTCGGGGTTGGCGCCGGAGGAGAAAGCGCCGGTGAAGGTGATGGAGCTGGCGCCGCAGGAGGCGGCGCCCCTGGTGGCGAAGTCATGGTCGGGGCGGCCTGTGTCTCCGCCCTCATGAAGGTATCTTGCCGCATCGTGTGGCGGCGGCGGAGTCTAGCCAAGCCTTCTTGGGGTCCGCCCATGGCGTCCGGGGCATTGGCTTTACTGCGTCTTGGTGGCCGGTGGTGGTCGTTCCCGATCACCGGCCGTCATGCTAGCACTACCTGGCGGGTCGGTGGAGTCCATCGGTGGGCCGCTGACGATTCAGAGCGCTCCGCGTGCTCCAAGTCGGCGAGCGCCGTTCTTCTGAAAAGTCTAAGCCGCTGAATCGGCGGCATCAATCCTAAGCCATCTGGCGATGATTTGCCCCTCGGTGTTTCCCTTTTGGCAAAAGATAAAGAAAGACGCCGGTTGGTAGGGAGCCGCAAAGAAGCATGTGTGTGAAAAAAGTCAAAGGAAAGCGAAGAATTACGGCCAGGGTACGTGCGCGTTATGTCATCGTCGCCTGTGTATTGCCATGCAGGACAGGCGCGTCGACGAAGGGGGCTGATTCTCCGGGTCACGAAGTCCCGGGCCACCAGCGCCCCGGTTAATCCGGCGTCCCGCAGTCTGTTGATGCGGGCCACTATTGCGAGGAGCTCTGCTGTCTCTTCGACCGGCGAAGTTCAGTTTTGTGGCTCATTGTCGGCGGCACCCTTGTATCGACTCCGTTATCATCGTTGATGTACAGCCGATCGGCGCCACGCCTTCGATTGGACTGGCCGAAGGCAATGTAGAAGCCAATCCGTCCGGGCGGAAATAGCAACTCCCCTACTACCTGCTGTCGTTGGAGCCGCGACAAAGGAAGAAGTGGCGAAAAGAGGAAGATTCGCATCACCCCCATGAACATTTCACGAGAGGTGTGCGAAGATGGAAAGGAAGATGATGAATTTGGGGTGAGGTGAAGGTGGTGGATTTCGTAAAAATGGAGGATAGTGAGGAAGAAGTCGGAGAATGGCGGGACCAGACCCGCCATCAACGCCCAGACGTGGATAAGAATCTCATCGGAGAGGCACCGCGGCGTGGGGGTCCCCATCCGAAAGTGGAAGGTGCCCTCCGGTGCGATGTGGGAGATCTTCTTCACCGTAGCGGCATCAGCGGTGGATGCAGGGATGGAAGGCGCCATGAGTGCAAAGAAGGCAAAGACTTTGAACGAGGAAGACGGAGAAGCGAAAGTTGAAGTGCACAAGAAAGCAGAAGGCATAAACCGCTTGGTACAGATATATCTATATATGCATCATCCGCACCGACGGTTCACGAAGAGACAAGATCGTGCGCCGTTTCGAGTCCCAAGAAAAATCGGCGGATACGGGAGGGAACCGAGGCGGTCGTATCCTCATGAGTGGTGGCCCCGCCCAAGAGCGCGCCAAGCATTTAATGAAGGTTCCAAAAGGCTCTAGCACGCCTCCAGGAGGCGGTCGGGGCTCTTGTCGGCGTGCTTTACGCTAAGGTATCCTCTCCGACCCACAAAACCGCCCACGGGCGTCCGGGCGAAAGGTGGGCGAGACGCATGCTTTCACCCGACGCAGCAGCCCACGTGGTGGCAGGCGGGAAGCGAAACACGCCCGCCGCCAGTCTTGCTTCCCGTGGCGTCCGACAGTAGGTGGGTGAGGCCGCCTGCCGCCGGCGCCAACCCGTGGCGGCTTTGGCGGTGGGCGAAACACGCCTGCCGGCAGTCACCGGCCACGTGGCGTCCAGCGAGCAGTGGCGAGGACGCTGCCGCTTTGGCGCCCGGCCACGTGGCGGCATGGCAAGCGGGTGGCGAGCATGCCCGTCGGCCAGTGCTGCCCACATGGCGTCCGGCGAGCAGCGGGCGAGATGCTCGCTGCCGCCGGCGCCAGCCACGGGCGGACGGGCGGCGAAACACGCCCACCGCCAGTGCCGGCCCATGTGACGTCCGACGAGCGGTGGCGAAAGCATACTGCTTTCGCCCGCTAGGCAAAAAGGTGAGGCGAGTGGCTTACTCAAGTCTCTTCCTTCATCAGACACGCTGCGAGCGGCAGCTCGCTTGTGTCGTCCCTTGACTGTGAGGATTTACGCTACAAGCCCATTCTCGGCCTCTCACCTACCGTCACAAAGGGTCACATCTGCGGCGGACGAGAGGCTTACAAGGCCGGCATTTAATGAGGCCGAGGAACAGGACAAGACGGGAAGGAGTAATAAATGTATGATCAGCATGATGACCCCCTTTACCTACCCCGATGGCTTTGGCCTATATAAGGGCATCCTAGTGCATGGGAAGGGGAGAACCAAGAGTTCATTTTGAGAACCCAAGGAAGAACTTGTAATCTGGAGCTCAGACTAGCCTAAAACATTCTATAAAAATTTAGCAGGACGTAAGACTATTACCCTGGTTGAGGGGCCCTGAACCTGGGTAAAGATCTTCGTGTCATCTTAGTTCATAGACGCCGGAGTCCTTCGTGTGGGAGTCTCTAGGGTTTTCACTCGCTACGGTTAACCAGCCGCGAAGACGCCCTCCTACTGAACCAAACCCGGTCTATAGACTCCGGGCCTGTCAGGTGGAATACGCCGACAGCAGGTGAACTCTGCGGCAATAGCTCGGAGATACTGCTCACCTTCCTTCACGGTGCACGCCGAGGAGGAAGGCCGGCGAAATTCAACAGTATAGCAATTCATAGAGGAGGCTAGAAGAATGGATGAGAATTTAGTGTCCCCATCCTGGACGTCTCTAGAAGTTTATATAGGCGCGCACTAGTAACTGACCATATTATGTCAGTTAAATATGACAATTACTAGTAATTGACAATTTGAATGTGGCAGTTACTAGTAACTAACTACATAATATCAATTAACTCACTAGTAACTAACTGTATAATGACACCGAATTAAAACAGATGTTAAATCCCATTTAAACAGATTGAATGGAGAGATAATTATAAGGTTCAACAAAACAAAAGATGAATTCAAAGTGTCAAGTAACACACGAGACACACGCAAGTCACAAGTCACGCAAATGTGCGCACGTGCGTGTGTTTAGCCACTGTCCACCCTATGCTATTCTCATGCCAAGTGTCATTATTCAAAAGGTGAAAAGAACTCCACCTTTTTAAGTTGTCTAATCTCCACTTGGCTAGACAATATGGTACTAAACTATACATACTTTGAAATTAAAGAAAATGGGCCATCTAATAGACCAATTTCTAACAGCAAGCTGGGATAGGATTCAGTCGCAGCAGTGCATTGAGCAAAGAGAAGAAGGCTCCATCGGCTGTTCCTCGGTTCATGGCGTGTGGCACAACACCTACAGCAGGTGTCTACTTAGCATGTGTTTTTTCTTGAACCATCCTGTTTCTCTCATAAATGTCGCGACGTACACACCAAGCCTACTTAGGTTTACATGAGGAGGGAGGGTGGAGCGAAGAAACGCATGGCAAGGCCGGCCCACAAGTCGACATTGAACTTATGTGAGGAGAGAGAGCAGATAAACCACCACCACTGTCATCTTTTAAAGTAGTAAAGATACATGGGTATATGGACACATCTATCATACAGATTTCAGGGCCCATAGGTGTTACGGGCACTGGGGACTGGGGTGGATGAACGTCCCCTGCCTCTCCCAAAGGGGATAGATTTCTCTTGATATTAGCCTTAATTATGGTGCAAAAACCTTCGCCGTCTTCGGCCCTAATTAGGGAAGGAACATGGAATGGTTCCTGTTGACATCCCTAGCTGAACTGGTCAGATCCGGCGTTTTAAATCAGCAAAAACAATAGCATATTATAGGTTTCCATCCAATCAAATATGGAAAATGACAGTAGGGAGTACAGTCGAAGGTGGTGTGTTTTTAAACTAGCGTAATTTCTCGTGTAATTGTGCTGCTAGATGTTGCAACATATTGTGTTTGTTATATAACTCTATTCTGTTATTGTAATAGATATAATATTGTAATAGATATGATTAATCTACACCATTATAATCTAGTCCCATCAAAATAAGTGCTATAAAATTAACGATTATTGTGGGGATTTTCTAGATCTCCAAAACAAAGAAAATATACTTCGAATATTACTAGTTGTTTATAAATATAAAGATATTCCTTTCATTTCAGATGAATCAAAGAATTGTTTAAAGAAAACCCCAGATTCCACAAGTTTTTTTTAAATAACATTTCAACGCTACCTTGTATATAACCCTTCCAAACACCATAATGCATGGTTCAATTTTTTAAAAGAAAAAAAACAAATTTGGACAAATCCGTGGTGTTGCAATATTCATTTGCAGTGCTGGGAACAGTTTAATTAGGCAGATGTCTATTTTAAAAATAAATTACAAAAAGGGTTCATTTCCTACAAAAACAGGCTCTAATGTGATGGCAGATTGATTGTGCTTCTATATCCACAATGTAGGGTCACTAAATGTGCCACATCAATTAGGTGCTGAGTTTATCCTTTAGCCTCGAGTATTTAATTAGCACCTCCTCCTCTTTCCAAGGCAAGGACCACAACTAAATAAAACATCAACCCCTCTCTTCCAAATTACTCGATCCCCACCCTAAATAAGTTCATACTCTCATCGCCCTATGTTACGCCCCAATGCCACCACTGTTCATTCAGCCAAGACGACGGCCAGCGAGCAACAGCCCTACACTTGGCTTGCTTTTCTTTTGCAGATTCTCTGCTTTGGCACATGTGGAAATGAAAGAGAAAGAAACGAGGTAGACATATGCCAGCTTGTTTGAGAGTGATGCCGTGCTTTTGGCCAACTTCTTGTAGGCAGAAAGATCATATATATCCATTCGTAGAGTTGTGGCGCCTATAGATCTCCTCTCTTTATTCTCTCCTACAAGGACATCAATCTTATCCTTATGTTCTCGCTAATTAAACTCCCTAACTAAGCCGATCAGTTCGTAGCTAGGTAGATCATGCACGATGACACTTTTTGATTAGGCAAGCTTCTCTCCAAATTGACGAGAATTATACTAGGCGAGCAACTCGAGAGTATGCATGCACAAAGGAGATCATCAATGATATATGGAGAATATTGGCATGTTGGAGATTTTATTTTAAGGCGGGATCAATTCTGCACTTCATGCAAAAGCTGAAACGATTCTGCACAAACAGATTCGGTTCTTTACGGATGGATCTTAAACACCTCTGCACATGCAGCGATCATGAGGCCGGCCACGTTTGAGCCTGATGATATGCAAGTAATTGTTTTGCGATAAACTCTAGAGACTAGCTGCGGTTCTAGCTAGCTGCATCTGGCTATTACTCTAGAGATTTCATGTTCTTAGATCAGAAAGAACCGAATTACGACGATATGGCCTGTGCAAAAATGCCTGCATGGAGTCAGTATCGCAGTGCATGTAGCATTGAAAGAAACCTGCACGTCTCAAAAGGAGAATATATAGACAGATATTTCGTTCTCTTGACAGCTTGTACGAGGTGCAGTGCCAAGATATTTTCGATGGTTGTACTGGTTCACCATGCCACCTCGTGAACCACGAAGATGTTAGCTAAGCCGAAGCGACCCTGTGAGTGAAGCAGTGTGTGTTAGGAGAAGCTTGCATCGCCAACAATTAGTCCAACTGCTTAGACGTATCATTTCAAGCACAGCATAAACATAAGCAAGCGGCCAACAATTAATCCAACTGCTTAGATGTTGTAACATTCCAAATTTTAGCTTTTTTAAAATTTTTCTCTATTTCCTAAAATTTCTGTGAATTAAAATTTTCTCTCAAGTGTAATCAAAACAATTGAAACAAATTTTGAAGTCAAAATGAGTTCAAATTTATTTATTCGGGTTCCAAAAGTTTGGAAATATTTTTGACAATTTTTTGAAATTTTTTCCGCATTTATTTGTGTTAGGAAAAAGCAGTCGATACGTAAGATCGACGACACAAGGAGACACGATGTTTAGTAGCAGCAAGCCATCTGAATTATGGCGCTCCTCCCCAATCAACAATACTGTACATGGAGCACGAAGCCCCTTCTTTGCCTATGCTACTATTGTTAGTCGTTACTTCGGTTACAGTGCTGCACCCTTTATATAGAGTACAAGGACATAGAGTCCGACTCTACTCTATCTCCCCCACCTATTACAACACGAGTCCATACTGCGTACACATTAACAAACCCAAACAAACTCCACCTTGACGAATATATGTCACCTTCACCCTGTTCACGTCGAACCCGCGTGCACTGACTCAGTTGCCGCCTTTGTAGCTTCGCCAAGCCACGGCAAGTCTGATTTGACCTCGGACACCGCTTGAAGTAGAAGCTGCTAACACGACTTAGTAACTCCACCGCAACAGCAATCCCTCTCACCATGTACAGGCGAGAGAACATCAACTCTCCAACCATCACAGTCTCTTGCGCCCTTCATGATTACCATGGTCTTCCCATCTCCACCTGATTGGAACGTCATCCCTCCATCATGTAAGGCCTCAAGCGAAATCAGATTTCTCCTTAGCCCTGGCACATGCTTCACACCCTAAAGTATCATCTCTGTTCCATCTGTCATCTTGATCTTGATGTCACCTATACCAACGACACGACAACCCGTGCCATCTCCCAAGTAGACTGAATCAAAATCACCAACAGTATATGAACAAAATACCTCCTTCTTGTGTGTTGCATGATAGGAGCTTCCAGAATTTAATATCCACGCTTCACTTGACTGCTTATTTGTCACCGAGAGAACTTCACAATTGTCGCTTTCTGAGTCATCTTTAGCCTTTGTCAAATTAGCGCTTCCATCCTTCATTGGACAGTTCCTCTTCACATGTCCCCACTCGTCACATCTGAAACACCGCACACCTTTACTCTTCCTATTCTTTTTCCATGTACCCTGCCCGCTATCTTGATCACCTCTGACTAGCAAAGCATGGGACGGAGCCTCCTTCTCTGCACTCTTCTTCTTTCTCATCTCATGAGCAAGTAGAACCGCAGTGATGTCCTCCATCTTGATGCTATCCTTGCCGTCGTCGGTCGTCGTGACCGGATGCTCATAGGACCGTGGCGGCGAACATAGAAGAATAATAGCCTTGTCTTCATCAGCAATCTTCACATCTAGCTGCCCTAGATCCGTGACCAACTGATTGAAAACATCCACGTGCTCCTTCATATCAGCATCCTCATGCATCTTCACCCATACAATTTACGCTTGGATCTGACTTCTTGGTAAGAGTTTTGGACATGGGACCGGTGGCGGCTTATCCCAAATTTCCTTGGTGTCGACAACCCTATGACATGGTACATGACTTGATCGAGAGACACAACCGTATAGTAAGCGGTACTGCATCTGCATCTCCTCCAGTCATCATCTCCTACCTTCTCCGGCTTGGTCTCACGAGAGCCGTCACAATCCCTGTTGCACCAAGAGATCCTTGACCCTCATACGCCACAAACCGAAATTGCGAACCGCTGAACTTCACTAGGCGAAATTTGTACTGTCGGCCTCATCCTACCGACCTGCGATTCAACCGCCCTTGACTTTGCGGTTTATCGCCAGATCCGCTGACATCTTGGACAGATCACCAAAACCTCCTCGAGCGCCGAAAATTGCGCTCAAATGGCGCTCTTGCTTCTTGTGCAAATCTGAATTTTCTCTCTGAAAAATCCTCTTACGCACCTTTGATTGTTGGGTTTGGCTCTCCTTGGATCTGCTTATATAGGATAGATGTGCACCTCTGATCCCGAGATATTACTTTTCCGTCTCGGTTTCCCTGGCCGCACCTTCCTCTATTTCTTTTCCGTCTCGGTTTTCGATCCGATTTCCAGCTTCGCATGCATGCAACACCTGCGTTTGGCTCGTTCGCATGAGCGTTGGGGTCGGCGCATCTTGTATGCGACTGTCGTAACTATGCATGCATGAGGCGATTGCGTGCATGAGCTGCCATGCAAGTGCCTCGGTGGGGCCTGCTGCATTGCGCCATGCAACGATGCACCTTTGGTCTTCCGCGCGCTGCGGCCGCACAAGCTGTCGGCTCGCTCGGTGTGTGAGCCCGCTGCCATGACCACCGTCCTCGCGGCGCCACCTCGGCGTCGCAGCCGCCGCCGCTTTGCTCCACGCCCGACCACGCCGCCCGCCGCTCAGGCCGAACATCTCGGCCACCGCCTCGAACGCGTGCCGGTTCCTCCGCAGCAAACGCCGAAAAATATCTCCAACACCAGATCAAACTTTAGCCCTCGAGCACGCTTCCCCACGCGCCGCCAGCTGTACACGTCGTGCATAGCAACATGTCGCATCTCGCCATCAGTATCCACGATCCGGCTTGGCAGAGTCATGGTGCGGCCCCCATGCACATCTGGTTGCATCAACGCTTCGCCGCTCTGTCCCTTCCTCCATACTGCCGGTCGACCGCGCGCCGAGGTCGCCGCCTCCTCTGCGTTGACGTTGTATCACATCTGGTCGATCAACCCATCAAGCGGTTAGACATCACCGTCGAATCGTCGATCGCCGCCATACTCCACCTTGCGCCGATTCGGCGTTTTCAGCGGCGCCATGTATGAACCTTTCTTGCGCATTCTATACCACTTGTTAGGAAAAACAGGGCCGATAACAATGTAAGATCCTATGTTTGGTAATTTCTGTGCCTACATCTAAATTATGGGCGTTCCTCTCATCAACAATCTGTAATCACATGGAGCACGACCACGATGAGCCAATGCTACTATTGTTAAACAACACGAGGTTGCACCCTTTATATAAGTACAAGGACATAGAGTCCGACTCTACTCTATCTCCCCACCTATTACAACACGAGTCCAATTGTAATCATACTTTACATATACAAACCCTAACAAACTCCACCTTTGGTCCGTCACCTTGAAGTCGTCCTGATTCCAAACTCGGTTTAGCTTCGAAACGCAAGTCTGATTTGACCTTTTGACAATTTCGATAACTCCACTTAAATGAAATTCTCCAACCATCACAGTCTCACCGCCCTTCATGATCACCATGGTCTTCCCATCTCCACCTGATTGGGACGTCATCCCTCCATCATGTAAGGCCCCAAGCGAAATCAGATTTCTCCTTAGCCCTGGCACATAGAGTCCGACTCCTACTCTATCTCCCCCTGCCTATTACAACACAGAGTCCAATTGTAATCATACTCGTACACATATTCGACACAAACCCTAACAATTTGCAATTTCTTTCAGTATTTATTGATTTCTTGGGAATTCTTAAAAAGGAAAAAACTTTTTCTAATTATCAATCCCACGTGGCCCGCATTCCCTTGGCCAACTCCCTTCTGCACCATTTCCTGTCCCACCTTCCCTCGGCCTGGTTCCCTTTTTCTCCCCAACCCGGCCCCTTTTCCACGCCAGCCCGCCTCCTTTCCCTGGCCTAGCCCGCTCGGCACCTGCACCCATTGATCGATGGGGCCTACCCATCAGCCAGTACACCTCCATCTCCGCGCTGGACTCCATCACCGCCCAAACTCCTGCAACCGCCGATTGGGTGGATAGAATCCTTTGATGGTGAAACCTTAGCAGGCGAAGTTAATAGCTGGGTTCTACATTGTAAAGGTCTTGTTATGATCATTCTAGTCACACTCTAAAATGTTAAGTGTGCGAGGATAGCAAAGGTTGATTGTATCTTGTGGGTAAAGCTATACATACTCTATAGAGTTAAAATTACGTAAATAGCTATATCCACGGTCAAGGGCGGGTAAGGTATGCTTTCACATGGTATATTTTTTGGTTTTATTTTAAATAAAAATGATGGTATGAAAATCCGTGAGTGGTTGAAACTCTCATATTTATTGGTTGGCGGTTGGAGTTAGTCAAGTACTTGGAACCTTAACTAGTTGTATCATTATTTTCAATTAAGCTACATTTGGTCAATTGATGCTTTGTGAAATTATTAGTTGTATTTAAAGTTGAAACATTGCTTTACGCTAAATAAGCCATACTAAGCCTTCAATTGTTTATCTTTACATATAGTTATCATGCATTTATATTTTCAAGACTTGCGGAGTACATTTTGTACTCACATTGCAACATTAAAAAATTTCACAGGTGGGTGTGCTGAAATAAAAGGTGATTATAAGTTCTTTGCTTGTGGTTTCAATGAAGAAGATCCAAATTACTACGACGTATACCCTAGTCAATTGCCTGTTGAACGAATGAATGGGTTTATCCTACTATTATTTGTTTTGTTTCCGTTGTTTCTCCATTGAATTTAAGCCATGTGACTATTTATTTATAATTGTTGGTCTTATGGCCGATACATGTTGCTTAATTATTATAAATTAAATTCGTGATATGGATGTGTTATCATCGTTGTTTCCACTATATGCTAACTTATTCCTGGACTAGTGCAATTATAAATAGAGGGTTCGGATTTAAAAATCCAATCCTGACAGATGTGTCATTTCAAGCCCAACATAAAAATTAGCAAGAGCTTTATATATATATATATATATATACTAGATAAGGAAGCGCTAAGCAACACGCTAGCATCAGCGTAATAAAAAACAAATTTGTGTTTTTTTGGAGAAAAACGGACCACGAAAACATTTTTTTGGAGAAACGGGGAAAAACGGACCACAGAAACATTTTTTCCGGAAAAACAAGGAGAGGCGGACCATGGAAACATTTTTTAGGGAAAATGAATTTTGTTTTTTAGAGAAAAACGAGCACAAAAAAATTCCGGAAAAAGCAGACCGAAAATATTTTTCCGGAAAAAGCGGAAAAAGGACACATGACACGTAAAGAACGGGGACCTATTTGTTATATTTTGGACCCACCGTTATCCCGAAAAATTAGAAAAGGGCTTGTTCGCGATTAGCATTTAGCGAGTGCATCTTTTAAATAAAGTAACAAACCCAGGACCCAAACGCAAATCCGGAAAATTTTTCTTTACCTCACAAAAAATCACAAAGGACCATTTTGTAAATTCAGCGAGGACCTATCGTAATTTGGAGAAAGCAGACGGACTTTTTCGTAAAATCTCGAGGCTTGGCACGTGGGCAGATCCCTCGGCCAAGGAAACTTGCGAACTTTAATTTAGGAGATATATATATATATATATATATATATATATATATATATATATATATATATATATATATATATATATATATATATATATATAATATATATAACCTTCCTACTCTACATCTTGAGATGCACATAGCCTAAAATTTATTAAAGTTACAGCCAAAAATACTATCAGGACGAAATTCATAAAAAGAAAGGGGTTGCAACAAGCAATAAAAATATTAAACAAAAACATTCAAACCGTGCAGTCTTGTTTGAAATCTCCATCCATGCTCGATGAAGAAGTCCCTAACCACGGCATGTAGACAACTGCATGCTATTGACAACATCTCTTGAATCTCCTGATGTTGCAGCACATACCATGAGCGCAACCAATTGATGCACATAACCTGCAATGGATTAGAAATTTATTTTTTTTATCAAATACAACATCGTTTCGACAAAGCCAAAAGAGACCAACATAAAGCAGCAGCCCCAATTAAATATTGAGCCTTTGTCTCATTTCCCAGTTCCATTAGCCAAGTCCCAAACATATGGGCTATACTGTTAGAAGGGGTCAATTAGAAGCCAATTGTATAACACGCCAAGCAAAGTGAGCAAGCTAACAATCAAAAAAAGATGCTAAATAGTTTCCTCCTTATGACAAAAATAGCATTTTTTGTTGCCAGTCCAATTTCTTTCACTTAGATTATCTTTTGTCAAGATCACCCCTCGATGTAAGCACCATAAAATTATTTTAATTTTTAAAGGTACTTTAATCTTCCATAGTTATCTATTCGTAACTGGGATATTTTGATGCAATAAAACTGCATACATCGAGTAAACAGAAAACTATCCATTTTGATGGAGATTCCATCAAAAAGTATCCCTTTCAAATGATAATTGTATACCAGCAATCCTTGTAATAAGTTCTTGCATGGCTTGTAAATTAGGTTCCATAATGGCCCTACGAAAAGACATATTAAAAGATCCAGAACTCATTGCTTTAGCCCTCGTGGCATGTTTTTTCTGAGCAATATTAAATAATCGATGGTATTGTGTACTAAGAGGATTGTTCCTAATCCAGGTATCCTGCCAAAATCGTAATTGGGATCCATCATGAAGCTAAAAACCATAATCTAAAAAAGTGATGTTTGATCTTCATTAGACCCAACCAAAATTGATAGTACCCTAGCATCCTTTCTACTTGAGCAAGAGTCTTACTTCCCAAATACTTCCTAATCAGGATGCGTTGCCAAACACCCTCTTTGTTTAAAAGTTTGAAGTGCCATTTACAAAGCAAACAGATGTTTTGTACATTAAGGTCATGGATACCCAAACCACCCTAATCCTTAGGTTGGCATAAAATATTCCACTTAGTAAACCTATATTTTTCTTATGATTGTCATTCTGCCAAAAAAATCTAAATCTAAAATAATCTAATCTCTTAAGAATCCCATGTAGTATTCCAAAAAAAGATAGCATAAATATGAGTAGGTTGCTAAGCACCGTAAGGAATCGGATGCCCAAGAGGGAGGTGAATTGGACTTCTTTAAATTTTAATCTCTAAACCAATTTTATACTTGTGTCCAAATCTTAATGTAATGAGGAAGCTGAAAACTGATATTTGAACACAGGTTATTATCCTAGGTGATGGCAAGCGAGATACGCACTCTAGAATAAGAATTAAGTAACTCTTGGTTGGCAATCCTAGGGAGACAAGCAAGCAATTCAATTCTAGATATGAGAATGCTAGCAATAAAATTGCTCAAGATAAATTAGTTAGCACACACAAATAGATATGAGAATGATCAAATAGCACATTTCTGACAAACTTGAATAGTTGCTCAAATTTGTCTTTTTATTAGTTAGCACACACAAATCAACAAGTCATGACAAGGGCATAACTAGTAAGATGCTCAAATCATCATATAAGTCATAAGATGCATAATGGATAAATACAAAGTAAAACAATCCATAAAGGAGACAAGAGATACCACAAGTGACACAAGCATTTTTATCCCATGGTTCGGAGCCACGCTCCTACTCCACGTTGAGGCAAGCCCTTGCTCCTCACAAGGACCGACTCCCGTTCGAGCCCATGCCTCGTCTCCACTAGGATGACTCTTCCACCACAATGGTGAGATGAGCCCCAATCTCTCACAGCACACTAGTTCCAAGAGTAAATAGGCCGTCCTCAAGCCCTGTCTCTTGGCTCACTAGCACTCGATTCGCCCGGGCCTTCTCACAACCTTCGTTGAGAAGATCACCGGCTCACGACACCTTCCACACCGCCTAGGTGCTCTCAAGCACCAAGAGTAACAAGCCCGAAGCTTATTTGATCACACTGGATCAAACTCAAGAGAGATGCACACAGGACACTCTTGATCACACACTAATATCACATAGAATTCTCTTAATCACACTCAAAAGATTAATGTCTTGGACACTCCTAACACATAGGAGTTCCTCTCACACACCTTCAGTTCAAAGATGATGAATGTGTTGCAAAAAGTTAGTTCCCAACCATTTGGAGGGGTATAAATACCTAACACCCCCAAAACTAGCCATTGGGACCCAAAACTAGCCGTTGGGGATAGCACTAGAGGATTTTACATTTGCCACGGACCGGTCCTATGCAAAATCCCATTCACGCCGGACTAAAAAATTTGGTCGGTGCTGCATGTACAGCCTACACGAAAATGATGATTTCTCTCTCGTCCAAACTCGGAATTGGGTGATCTTAGGCTCTATGGAAAGCTAAGAACAAGCGCTATCCATCTAGCAAGGTCTCAATGCCCAAATACCAAAGGATGAGTGCAGAATTCATAAGGAATCAAAAGACACCCAAAACCTCACATTTTTTTGGACACCACTAACTTCTCTCTTTTACTAAACACTTCTAACACCCCAAGACACCTCACTAGGCTCACTTAGGGGCAGGAGACTCAATGTGCATCACTCGAGAGCTTGGAAACGGTCCGATCAACATCGATCCGGACCCCTCTTGATAGAACGGCAACTATCCTATCAATCTGGTCTTTCCACCAACACCAAGACCGGTGAAAAACTAGGAAACAACCTTAGTCCTATACTAGCCATACCTTGGCCTTGAGTATCTTTAGGTTCACTTCTAAGCTTCATGTTTTTTACTTGATGTGTTGTGCATGATGACCATCACAATTGTTGAAGTCTTCATCTTGTCAACCTTGACTTGATCACCTCATGAGGCTCTTCCGTCCTATCAACTTTGATTCGATCATCCGCCCGATGATCCTCTCATCAAATCAATCTTGACTCATCCTCAGCTCTTGGTGAATCCTCGTCTAGCTAATTTTGACTTAACAATCAATCCTTTATCACGCCTTGGTCATCACACATGCTCTTGGAACCTAATTCTCTTCAAAGCATCTCAAGAAAGACATTAGTCCCAAAAGCTCAATAGATTTGCATGGATATACTTGATAATCATTAAATTTTAAGCTCAACAAGTGCTTGATAATGAAACCCAATATATATGAAACACTTGACAAAAGAATACTCCTTCTAAGTGCACCAAGATGTATATGCATTTGATTCATACACTTAGCGAGAATAATACCAAAAGTTATTTAAATTAATTGCAAGGAAAATCAATTTAAATTACTCAATTAATCTCTATCTTCTTAATAATGTGCATAAGAATGAATATGAATGAGGAAGACATGTGCATTGAAAAATATTTACAATTCCAACACCAAAGAACATAAAAATTTCCTTCACAGCACAGCAGCAAACTTCAAGAATTTTTATGAATTTTTCAATTACTCAAATGAGAAATTTGTCAATATGAAAATGATTCGTCTCGAAATTCTCTACAACTTTCGTATATAAACCTTATTTTTCTGAGCACGGGAAGACCCTAAAAAATACAAAATGTCAAGACCCTGTCAAAAGCCTGTGTACCCCGGACTCAGTCCGGCGCACACATAGAAATTCAGTCCACTTCCCGAATTTTTATAATTTTTTCGGTTACTCAAATGAAACAGTTGTCAACATAAAAAGATTCGTCTCAAAATTCTCTACAACTTCTATGTAGACACTTTATTTTTTCAAGCACGGGAAGTTCTTCAAAAATGCAAAATACTAAACACTGTCTAGAGGGTCAGAGTGGTCCAGCGCAGAAGAATCTTCGTAAGGAGTTCAGTCTGCTGTAAATGGGAAACCATTGTTCCTTGATCCGGCGCAAAGGAAACTTACTGTTAGTTTGAGTGGGTGATCCAGTGCATATTCTAAGCACTAAATCCGGTCCATTCCCCATGAAAGGACTTTCGAAAATATGTCAAACATCCAAATCCAAATCGATCACAATCAAATTCAATTACCAAAACACAAGTTATCAAATACCCATCATAAGCTCTCTTAAAATCAAGGCATGAAGATATATTGATTCAATGAATTAAACACACATAGATACATGGATCAATATCAAAACAAAAATATTTAAACCAAATTAGACTCCACGAAAGTTGTGCATGATAGAAACATTCATGGTGAGCTTATATGCACAAATGTGATCAAGCATGGTGAAGTCTATAAAGAAGCAACCAATGGATCACTAAAGAATAGTCATATAAGATCAAAGATCCAAAGACAAGCAAACCACGTTCATGTCGAACTGAGAATTTTACTCAACACACCGGTCCGGCGCAGAGGCAAAAACCATTATTTTAAGAACCAACTTGGGAAACACTAAAGAACTCAAAGTTACATACTCATTCTTTTCATATATGATTTCCCTTTAAATAAGATGAGACTAAAACAATCTTCACAATGAACATATTAGTCTCATATTAATAAGCATATTAGAGGTTTGTTATTAAGCACTGCTTTAAAATAAACATTGTCAATAACTATGTTTGTCATTAATCACCAAAATCATACAAGGGCTACCTTGAACTTACAAGCACAGAATTGATAAGGACTAATCTGTCTCCAACTGACAGATGTTTTCCTTTCCAACTACTCAGTTTCTTTTCAAAACGTTCTTCTATTCCCTTCCACTCACTAATTCTCAATTTATGGTAATAAATTGGTATGCCAAAGTATCTAAAGGGTAAGGTACCTAACTCACATCCAAAAATATGAGTGTATTGTAGTTCGAATTTCTTAGCATCACCAAAGCAAAAGATTTCACTTTTATGGAAATTTATTTTAAGGCCCAAAAGTTTTTCAAATGCACATAACAGAAGCTTCATATTTTTGGCTTGTTGAATATCATGATTCATAAAAATAATGGTGTCATCGACATATTGAAGGATAGATAACCCATTATGAACCAAATGGGGTATTAATCCTTTTATTTGTCCATCCTCTTTGGCATGTTCTAAGAGAATAGGTAGCATATCAATAACAATATTAAATAAAATAGGGGAAAAAATCTCCCTGACAAAGTCCTTTCTTGGTCTGAAAGTATAGACCAATGTCATCATTAACCTTAATTCCTACACTCCCTCCAGATATAAAATTGTCAATCCACTTACACCATCTTGGTGAAAAACTTTTCATTCGTAGAGCCTGTTGGAGAAAGGAACAATTGATCTTATCATAGGCTTTTTCGAAATCCACTTTAAAAATTACACCATCCAATTTTTTGTTGTGCATCTCGTGAATTGTTTTATGTAAAATTATCACGCCATCCATAATGTTCTGTCCTGGCATAAAAGCAGTCTGTGTTAGTTGAATAACATTTTCAGTGACACTAGATATCCTATCAATGCCAACTTTAGTAAAAATTTTGAAGCTGACATTATAAGAAGGCAGATCGGTCTATACTATTGTATCTTAGTCTATACTGTTGTATCTTATTTGCATCCTTAGTTTATAGTAAAAGCATGATAACACCAAAATTTAAACTAAACAAAGGTAGGACATCCTTGTGCAAATCATGGAACATTGCCATTAAGTCATTTGTAATGACCTCCCAGAACACCTGATAAAATTCAGCTGGAAACCCATCTAGTCCACGTGCTTTATTATGTTCCATTTGGAAAATTGCCACCCTTACCTCGTTCTCGGTGAACACCTCCATAAGTAAATCATTCTCTATAGTAGAAACTTGAGGGATATCATCTCGGCAAGATTCAATCATAGAAAATTGATTTTTCTCCAACGATCTGAAAAGACCTTTATAATATTTGGTTATGTATTTTTTAAGCTACACATCCCCACAAATTATACCCTCATCTTGCTCAAGTTGAAAAATTCATTGTTTCTGATACTTAGCATTTGCTACCAAATGGAAGTATTTAGTGTTATTATCCCCCTCAAGTAAATGCTTGACTTTTGGTCTTTGATACTATTTTATTTCCTCCTCCCATAACAATTGAGCGAGCCTCTCATTAGAATAGCATATTCTACGCACCAACCAGATTTGCTTTACCGACCGAGTGTGTCTGTACATAAATGACTAATAAATGCTACTTAGTGCTTGTACATGAATCTGTCTTTTTTTATTTAGCCATAACTTTCAAACGTGATTAATTTTGATCTTCAAATTTTATAGGTTTGTAGAATCTCATCTCCTCTACATATGGTAATTTTTTGAGAATTTTTGAAAATATGTACATGTATTTTCATGAACTTTAGAAAACATTAAATATGTTGCTTTTTACTAGATAAAAGTGCTATACACAAGTATAGTAATATTTTGAGTAAAAGGTAGTAAAATCTATAAGTCTCATTAATAAACATTATTTTTTTTGGCTGATAAACACTGCATGAATGAATTTTTACTACTAATTTACCGAATATACCATAAGATTTTACTACCGCATGGCAATAAAATCTATGTATACCGATGGTAAAATCTATAAATCTCATTAATAAACATTAATTTTTCTTCCTGGTAACAAATTTTACTATCCTTATATATAGATTTTACTATTGATATATATATATGTGTGTGTGTGTGTGTTTTACTATCATACAGTAATAAATCGATGTTCATTTAGCAGTAAAATTTGATTCATGCAACGTTTATTAGCGAAACTCTTATATCATGTTGTTCCTTTCGTCATCAGTAATCTGCTGGTGAAATTTGTTCATGAATCGAAGCATCGAATAAAATGTTATAATTAAAATAAAAAAGAATAAACTTGTATACAAACTAGAAAATAAAATAACTAGTGAAACAGTAAGGATGGCCGAAAAAACTAGTAAGCGCATTTGTTAGTTTGTATATGATTATGTTCTTACTTTATTTTAGCCATAACTTTTTATTCGTAGCTCTAATTAACGAACGGTTTTCACCAGTAGATTACTGACGACAAGAGGAATATAATGATATAAGTCTCGCTAATAAGCACTACACGAATAAGTTTTTACTACCAATTTACCGAATATACCGTAAGATTTTGCTACCGCATGGCAATAAAATCTATGTATATCGATAGTAAAATCTATGTATGTAGATAGTAAGATCTGATTTATATGATGAGATTATATCAATATGTAGCTCTCGTTGTCAATAAACCAATGATAAAAACCGTTCATGAAATAGAGCTACCAATAAAAAGATATGGCTAAAATAAATACAATATGCATTAACTAGCTGGGTTGACCAATGCATAAACTAGTAACTGATTTGGTAGTAATGCAATCAGTTATTCTATAGTAAAATGTATTTGTAATTTACTACCAAATTGAATTCAATCATACGGTGTATATAATTTGCATGCACGTTACCAGGAAATTCATTAGTTGTTCTGTAGTAAAGTGTTTCGTGATTTGCTACCGGGCTGCATTTACTAGGGTTGTTTGTAACACATTAACTCAGTGTTGTTTGCATGCGCTTCTCTAGCCGAAGCGTAGAATAGCGCCACCGTGTGTGTATATATATATCGAACAATCAAGCGCATAGTATTGATAGAGATAGGGGGGAATGGGGATAAGCTTCCAGTATTCCATTTGATCCATATGGGATATCAGATTCAGAAGTTTAGAATTGATCCTGTGTATTGTATAGGTACACAGAGCTCTACCACTTCACAACCTTGGCCTATAAATAGTCAAGAACATGATGCCGCCTCGAGCCTACACACCTCACAAACACAAGCTCTCTCTCGTGCAATGGACATTGGTTTGCACAAGCGTGCCAGAGGGATCAAGCACAAGACGGCGATGCCATTCTACCCCCGGTCGCCGGCGGCGACCCCCGCCGCGCCGAACCAGGCAGGCAACAAGCTGGCGAAACCCGCCTCCACAGTACCATGGCAGACGCCGTCTCCACCGCCGTCGACGGTCGCCGTGGAGGTTGGCAACGGCATGTACAGCGGCGGTCCGGGCGGCGGCGACTCTGACGTCGACCGCCTTGCGGCCATTTACATATCGAGGGTGCAGGAGCGGTTGAGGCGCGAACGCATGAATTAAAGATGACCGGGGGATCGGAAGCACTACTGATTTATACAGAGCTTTTCTATCTTGCTTGCTTGCGTACGTTTGCCCTATGTAAGATGATGCGTGTGGTGATCTAATTGAGCAGATTGTATGATACTATTGAGGTGAGTGCGCTTAATATAGTAATATACTAATGTAATTATCCGGTAGATACTAGATAAGTGTTGATGCATGAAGAATAAAGATGCGAATATGCGGAATAAATCTATTGAGCAAATTGTGGCGATTAATACCGCTAAAGGCGTCTTTTGCCTCTCCGTATGTGTCTCCGCTGAGTTTTCGAACGTAATGTTTCTTTGATCAACAGTCGTGTTCTTTGGCCAAACTTTGTAAGTTGCACTACTATAGAATAGCTCTTCACATACGTTTTTATGATCTATCTATAAATATGTGTCCGTGATAATACGATGTATCACAGACGATTTTTGAACCGTTAGTGAAACACCTATCATACATGGTTCGTGGAACAAATTGTCTGTAATAATAGCCTATCACAGACGATTTATCTAAAGAACCGTCTGTGATTCAGATTTTTTTCCTCTTCTGGAAGAACTTTAATGAGTAATATTTATTGTTGAAAATTTTCTTCTCTTTAGATATTTAAACAACGACATTCTCAAGGCACAACTAGTTATAGATTTTGTAATTAAATATCTAAACATCTGAGAATACCAGTTATAGATATTCAATAACAAAATCTATAACTGTTATGCCTTATAAATAGCGTCGCCGAAATATCTAAGGAGAAGAAAATTTCTAACAATAAATACTACTCATGAAAGTTCTTCTAAGAAAGAAAGAAAAATATTCCTATGACAACATTTTGGTTCCAACAAGCAAGACACTATTGAGTACTTGGATTAATTCAAGATGAGCTAATATTAAGGATAATTTTAAGTGACAATACATTGAAAAGATATAACTACAAATATCAATAAGCATACATTGATAAACAATATTATTTGATAAATCAAGACAAAGCAACCTTAGGGCCTTTCTATGTCTGCCATCATATGTGTCATAACTTCCGCAACAGAGGCTTTTCGGTTCTCCCTGAAGTTCTACAACTCTGGCATAGTACCTGTTTGTTTAACACTAATAACTAATTGACTTCTAGTCATATCTCTTAATCCCTATAAAAACGATTATTTTGTTGTGAAAAAAGGGTGTCTTGATATATTATCAGTAACCATATCGAATTAAATATTAGAAACCTCTATAAGCTCAGCTTTGGCTTCTTCCATTCATATTCACCCTGCGCTACTTAATGATGAGTACCTTGTTAAAAGATTCAATATCTTGTGATTTACCATCTTTGTAATTCAGTTTTTGTTTCATCTAATAAATTTTTTTCTATTAACTCAAACTTTCCTTTCAATTGTTCTATCTCTATCTCAAGTTTTTTTTAGCATCCAACAACTCTTCTATGTGGTCTATCTTGTTTGTATGCTTTATTTTATATATGTGTGCAATTTATAGTCACTGAGGCATAAATAAATATATGATAAATCACGATAGATGAACATCCAAATTACTCTCTCTCTCTCTTAATAAGAAGTTAAGCATCTAGATGTTTTTGGAATATAATGTGCACATAAACTGTGGAATATAATGTGAAATTCATGATAATTATTTTCTAACTCTCACAACACGAAATCTCTACTCTAGTAAGATATGTTATAGTCAACCTGACAAAAACTAAATATTACCCTATCAAGTAAGAGAAATTAGGCTGTAGTAGATATAATATCATAAGGTTCAAAGTGCACAAGATAAGTGGTTCAATAATTAAGAAAATATATATAATTTTTATCCACAATTATGTACACAATAACGAGATGAAGGATGTAGAAAGAAAATGATGTCATGTGTAGTTGACCAAGAGCGGCATTGAATTGAAGAGCTCACTAGAATCAACCTACAAGGAAAAAAAATCTAACTCTAGTTTAGGATTACGTCTTCTAGTCTTGCAAAAGGACACTTCAGATGAAGCCTAATACCTAATACAAATAAAATTAATATATTCAATCTAAACATGATAGGTATCATAGATCACCAAAGGTAGAACAAAAGGAAAGAGAATAATTCAATATAAGTGAAAATTTTATAGTTGTATATGTGTTCAATCTTGTCATCTCAAACCCTTAACGACGGGCTCAGGAGGAGGAGACCAAGGTCGGTGAAAAGGTGACGACATGCTCGAGGTCTGTGATATTAACTCATCACGGAGGCAATCATGCTAACAACACCGCGATGGGCTCAGGAAGGAGACCAATAATCACCCTCACGGTCGGTGAAAAAACCATATAATTGTCCGTTGGTCTTAATTTCGTTTAGATGAGGAATGCGACGGGTACATCTTGTGTTAAGTTAATACATGGGCCACTCTTCAGAGAGACTTTAACCGTGAAATATTGATCAGTATCTAACGTTTTGGCTTCTTTGGAAGAACATCACGAGATGCCATATGAGTTTTTTTTCTTTTTTGAGGAAACAATTCTATTGATATCATAAGCTGCTAACTCTGTTAGAACAGGGTGCTTCTTATTTACATATGCTTTTCGTGCAAACGGAGCTTCATTTGTGACTGAAAAGCCTGGCAAAGTTTCGCAAATATGAAGTTTTCATTGAAGGAAAAGCCAGTTTTAAGGCCCCCAAACGGGGCCTAATTCTCTTCCTATTGAAGAACCTTGTGACCAGGGGAACAATACAAAACACCTGTTCAGGGCGTTTACAACCCGGTGGGAGGGATTACAAGAATACATTAGCAAGTCACAACGAACTACAAACGCAACATCTCGAGTCTCGATAGGTTTGCGCGGAATGACAGTCCGCAGTTGGAATTCTGAAACCCCAGTGAGCAACAGCATTCCCTCTAGGCATTGGGTTAAAGATCAGCCATTGTGATCTCCACATTATTGGCGCCAAAAATAAGATGGATAGGGAATTAGTTGTAGCACATCTGGTTGAAAATACCTGAAAGTTTAAATTTATACATGAAAATTTGGTAAAATAAAATAATGTGCTGCTTGAAATGACAAGTTGCATATTTTATTAAAATCTTATTTACAGATATTGCAATTTTGTCAGCAAGAAAACAGCATGATTGTTGTTCTAAAAGTTGATAAAGTGCTGTCATTTAGTATCCACAAAATATTTCCAGTAACGATTCTTGGTCTGAGGGTTAACTGAGGAGCTGCTGACATTTAGCATGGAGGAATTCCAGTAATGGGACAAAACAGGTTGACGCAAATCAACGCATAACATGTAATAAGAAAAGCCTCATATTTCTTGACGAGTTTACAAGTCACGGTTAAGTCAGAAACTCAGAATACTCGCTTCACAAACGATTAGAAGGATAAGGGGAAAAAACTGTTGGAATAGGTTACCCTGATACACAATATGGGTAAAGTGATACAACAATGCGATATTTCCGAAAATAAGGATATAGTGATGCAGTTTGAGCATGATAAAATAATGCATTTTTCTTTTGAGAATAATAAAATATTACACTTTGATTTCTTCAACCCGTTGTTCTTTCTCCATGTAGTATCCTTTCCTATTCCATCCCGAGTTCCCGACGCTTCCTAGCCATCACCTCCCTCCTCCTAGGCCTCCTCCCTCCTCATTTCCACTTCCTCCCCTTTGCCACCACCAATCAGATCTGGTCGACAGTGGCACCAGCACCACTGCTGCTTCATTGGCCTCAAAAAGTACCAACACCTCTAAAGCTCTGTCCATTGTTGGCCTCGACCAACACTGGAGCCGCTGATCCTTCCAATAAAGCAAATTCCTTCACCCAAACAGTATATAGGGTGTATCATGCATAGTTACCAGATTCGTGTAAACATTTGCGAATCACAAACTGGATTCATCGAACCCAAACCGGTTTTGGGTACGGGGCTCGTGTTCGCAGTGGAAATTGAAAAAAAAAAAGTGGTGAACCGTGAGCCCGAATCGCATACCACAACTCGGATAAGCCGCATTTCTGGTTACTATGGCATCAGGAAGTATCAAAGGCATATTGGTATTGGATACGGATCATGATACGAGTACAGCACCTTGGGACATATGGGGTAGTGTAGCTTTTGTTGGAAATTGCAAGCTTCAAACATGGTTTTTGAATGATAAATTGTAACCCATCCATTAAAGCTAAGTATCATGAGCATTGTTTACTTGAGAAACTCACTGGGGAATGCAGCGGAGATATGAATTACGCAAATGATGAGTAGCATGTCCATGACAATTATTGTTGCACGTTAGAAACGCATTGAGTCATGCACCAGTTACAGTTAACAATCAAACACATAATGCAATGGGACAACTGAAAAGGTAGTGGTATCGAAACCTGAGATTCTATTTGTGGATGGACTAATTTCTCCAGCAGCATTTCAACTTAGGTCGCTGATTGGCTCTGAGCCGTTTGGTTCTGCGGAATGAACCAAATTTACTTTAAATTTGAATAACTCATAAGTCATAACTGAACAAAAGAAACACAGTTCCATGTATAATCAACTAATTAAATCACCTTGGCATGCAAGACTTTTTGACTTTCACTGAAATATTGATTAGGATGATTGATTCCGGTATCACATGAGACACCGTGTGTCGCCTCAAAAGTCAACGTGCAAGCTAGCTGCATATTTCATACATTAGATGATTCAGTCGGTCAAAGAATAGAAGACTGCTTAATAAAACAAAGACCGTGAGGTACAGTACCTGGTAATGTCTGTTCTTCACTTTATCCATTATATCTTCCAATGCATATCCACCGACACCCATTTTGTTGAGAGCTGCTCTCAAGTTCTCTTCACTACAAATATAGTACACAAAAAGTAAAAAAAATGCATGAAACAAAGATTAGGTACAAAGATAGGGTAGCTTTATGGCTTTCTCTACAAAAGCACAAATTGGCATTAAGTGAGTTCACATAGGTTTCCTACGACAAACCCAACTTTATTGAGTTCACATAGGTTTCACACAGAATATTCAATTGCACTTGAAGTTGATAAAAATGTAATTTTGATTTCTTCTGTTTTTGTTGGGCCCATATTTGTAATCAGAAAAATTGCAGGTTGTAATGCTATTTTTCCATTCAAACTTCCAAGGCTTCAAATAAAACCAGATCAAGACCTCAAAGTTCAGGAGTAATCTAGTAAGTAGTAACTTCCTGAATTCCTTTGGATTCAACATGCTGCCATTCAGGTCCGCCCAAGAACTTCAACATGTAAAGTCCAGGGCCACCATATTATCACATACTACAGAGACAATGTGTTAGGCAACTAATGGTAAGAGATAGTTCAGAGCAACCACTCAAAAAAAGAGTGCTTATCTACTCTGTTGATTGTTGTCCAGGAGACTATAAGAAAAGATTATACCCGAAATGTCGATAGGGGCAACCGTGGTGATCACCAACACCAGGCGTTGCAAAAATGATCTTTTGACATGAATATGGAGTGTAATCCTGGAGAAGCCATTTGCAAGGGTAATTAATAACTCAAATACCCTTTTAAGTTAGGCACATAGAACAAGGGGCTCACCGTCCGCTTTCCTTCTTTTCCATAATTATGTCTGATATTATAGGCCAATTCCTTGTCAAATCGCTCAGGGCCGATCTTTCCAGAGAAGAACCAACATTAGTGAAGCAACAGAAATTGCGATGACTCACAGCATGCAACTCAAGGGATATTAATTGCTTAATTATGGATTTATATCAGATTCACTCAATGTACAATGCTAGAGGTGAGAATGTAGTACATAGTCCTATAAAATGTTTTGCTTGAGTGCTTGACACAACTTCAACACCATAAAGGCACTGATAAATATTTACATATGTTTTCTCCAAAATAAAGTTGCAAATTTATATTCTCTATGAATAATTAGGTAGTTGCAAATTTATATTCTCTATGAATAATTAGGTACCTTCTGAGAAAATTCTGCTCTCCAAAATGCAAGAGCATCCTCCAACTTTAGTCCAGCACCCTAAATCATGATTTTTAAGAAGTACATTAATGTGACATAAATAGAATAAACTTTCTGTGCTTACAAAACTAAAATGCAGTCTAATTCATTTAATAATTACCTTAAGGAAAAGACCAAACTGCATTCTACCCCCATGCTTCAGATGATGGTTTTCTCTCAGCTGCAAAACAAAAGCAAACACTACATAACATGGCCACAAGGTAAGTAAATGCACGTAACATTTAAGGTGCCTTACCTTCTCTAGCATGTGACGCATACAAAGAGGGAAGGAATTTCTAGCCTGTTGGTCAATATCCTTCAGAGAAATCTCAACAGCATCCTTTGGCTGTATGAAATATTGAATATAAGTCAAAAAATTAAGCAATACAGTAAACATTAGCATTAGAAGCAGATCTAGCTAACAATGTCAAGAAAAGCATGTATAGGTGAAACATCATACCTGAGAGTAATCAGGCCCAAAATATGCATTGCTTAATGCCTCAACAATCTGTCCAAATAATAATATGATTGTAGAAGTTACTAAAAGATTAGTCTGTAAGAAAGGTGGGGAGCTGGTATACTTATACTCACAGGAGTCAACCTGTCCTTTTCTTGTTCCTTAATGGTTGCCATCCATTTCCTGTAAATTAAGTGATTTCACACATTATAGCTTAATACAACTTATACTAACGAGGAGCTCAGTTCAAAAATTAATCCCAAACTTGCCAAATGCCAGGAGAAAATATAGCAGAACAGAAGGACCATAAATTTTAAACAATGAAAATATGCAATCATGAAAAGGACTATAAACTCAAGCTTTTCATTTGTCTAAACATGAAGAAAGACTGATTGCTGAGAATGAAATACACATCACAATTGGTAGGCATAGGGCAGACGTCTACTTGGGATTTTGTGTTATGCTGAATTAAACTATTGTCACAGACCAAACAATATTGCTAAGTATATAATCTAAAGCCATCTTTTTAATATATATATATATAGCCACAAGAAATCTCCCCTTCAAAGAAGTAAGCAAGTAGCCAACTACACATCTAAAACACGTTATAAGAAACATGAGTAAAATAAAACACGTGTACTGTGTACCTATTTGTTAAAACAAGTGCCTTTGAGATATTGCAGCGGAATTGGGTAACCACAAGCGACACCACCTAGCAGATTGTACAGATATGTTTAGAATGGTCATCAGCCAAATTATATATAAGCTTTCATTCTCATGTTCACAGCGAACCTGACTCATCGCAACATAAGCATAGCCTTTTAAAAGAAATACTCGACGGCTGGCAACAAGATCTGGAACTTCTTGAAAAGGTACCTTAATTGTATTTGAACATAATATATTTAGATTGATTAATCAAAATAACAATTTTAAAACGATATGGAATTTAAAAACTAAAACAGATTGGTGCACATACCTTGAAGAACACAGATTCAACTGCAAAAAGAAAGTATAAAACAAAGTAAGCTGCTACGTAAAAGAAAAATACAGATAACAAAACACCATTCTACTTAAATGGCATAAGGAGCAAAAGAAAAATGTTAACAAAGATTGAAGTATTAACAGTTTTACATTATAATGCATAAATACATTTTCTTTTGAGTTTTCACAGATTTTTAAAGTTCAGTTCCAGTGGTCCAACCACTGTTTCATTATATTAACCGCTTAGGAATGATTCACAACAATATGAATTAGGAAAAATCAAACATCTGAAGCAACCTATTATGTAACTCATTTTAGCATCTTGCTGCAAGGGAAAAGCGGTGACCAATAATTGAGTATCTTACGCATGCGGCATGCATGTCACTTATTTTCAATTTTCTAAGTACTAGCCAGAGTAGACCCAGGAAAAAGTGTTACATACCATTTGCAGATTGACCAGTGGATCGTGCAACCTGGGTTAACTTTTCTTTCACAGCCTAAGCAAAGAAAACAAGAACGTTTTATCACTGTAATAAAGCAGCGAGATCAAAGTGCTCAACATTTTTGTTAGTGTCCATAATCCATACCTCAAATTCAGAGTGTGGCAATGCTTTGTATGGAAGCTGAAACTCATTCATAAGCATCCTCTGACAAAGACAAGGTGTAACAAGCAGTGGTTAAAACATAATCATTTCCTTGTCAATTATGATAAATAGACAGGAAGTCACCTGTGATTCAGGGCTCTCAAGTCGAAAGCGATACCGAAAAAGTGTAGTCTCCATGGAGAGAAACCACTTTCGCAATTCTTCCCTAGATGGTGGATATGAAATACAGCTTTTCTATAAGTTGGTCAAAGCGCCACAAACAAACCACCGAGCTTATGAATATGCAATGTAAATGCAAGAATGCTAAGCTTACGTTCTGCAGTAGACAAGACGGAGCACAAAGTGAGATATTATGTCCTTGTTCAAAGTCTCTGCTGGATCCTGGTGCCTCATGTGTGTCTTCCACAACTCGCTGACCTAAAGCGCAAGGAGAGGCAGAGATTTTTTGCAGTTTCGATTAATATTTACAGTTGTCATCGTACATACACTATGTCCGTAACTAGACTTTCGAAAATTTTCACCTTGATCTGTATTCAATCTAAGGAGAAACAACACCTACAACTTGAAAATTAAATCACGGTAAAGTAGCAAGAAACTACATGTACCCGCTTACGTGGGTAGTTCGAATCTGCATGACAAAGTTTTCAAAGAACAATGGCAATTTCTAAAAGTAACATCGTGTACACATCCAAGAGAGCCTGATGAGTTCAAATTAGAAATTATCCATGTCTCTAATCAAATCAAACTCTGACCGAGGGCTACGCGGAACAACAAAAGCATCACTAAAATCACCACTAAAATTGCACATCACATATTTTCCTCGCCAAACTCCATCAAAGTCACGAAGCAGCGAGAGAGAATAGCTCACCCATTTCTCCATCTCCTCCGGCCTCTTCCCCCGCGAGAGCCCATCCGAGATCCCCTTCAGAACTGACCAACACAAATAACGCAGAAAAATCGCGTCATACTCTTAACTGTTATCCGGATCTGAAGAAGGAGGCAGGAAACCAGAAACCCTAGGAAACATAGGCGGGCAGCCGCACCTCGGAGGCGGTCGATGGCGAAGAGCTCGAACTCCTCCAGCCGCACCTCCAGCTGCGGCGCCACCCGATACGTTGGCAGGCCCCCCGTGCCGCCCCCACCGCCGGCAGCCGCCTCCGCGAGCTGTCGGTGGGATCGTACGATCTCCATGGCGGCGAGAGTTTGGCTCGAATCGCGGCGGAAGTGACGCTCTCTCTCTCTCTCTCTCTCTCTCTGCGTGTCTCTGCGTGCGTGTGGCGCGAGACGGCGGGAGATTGTAGTAAAGAATTGGGGATTTTCGGTGTTTGGCGGGAAACAGGTGTGCTTTTCCCGCGGCTGGACCGCAGGTGATGACTTTAGCGGTTTGGATCCAGTAATCTCCATGCTCCAATAGACTCGGCCCAGCCCGTTTCATGTTTGGCGCCTCTCCTCCGAGATGCACGGAGGATAAGGGCACTCGCAATGCAGGTACAACAGACAAATGTAAACTACCGGCGTCTCCAATAAAACCATGTCAGCCGTCTCTTAGTCTCGCTGTATCAACAAAACCCTAGATGAAAGAGGGAATGTGCTATCTCTTATCCAAGAAAGCAGGGGTAGAGCTGAGCCTCGTGCCACTGGGGCCTGGGCTCGAATCTTAGCTCAAAAACCGGAGAAGTGGCTTTGGCTGGTGAGGCGGAGAAGTGACCAGGCCATTCGACTTTGAATTGAATTTCGCTATGCAAAAGATTTACATAGCAAATCACCATATAGAATGGTGGCTTGGGCCCGAGGCTCAGGGCCCAGCTAGCTCCGCCCCTGCAAGAAAGGATGGATACGCAAACCAGCGCACACGAGAGATCGAATTGTGAGAGAGTGTGAAGAGAGAAGTGGTGGTGAAAATAACAAAAATAGAGTTATAAGATTGATGGTAGAGATAAATTATTGTTGAAGTTGTCTCCAGAAAAGGTGGATTTCTTAGAGAATCTTGAAAGATGAACCATTATATATGCAAAAGGCGACGTGGAGGAATACTACCTTTCCTAAACTTTGAAAAGTTCCCGTACTCTCACGCTTCTGCCGACCGGCTCGACTCAAAACTTATTTTTCGCGTTTAGGTCCTTTTAGAATTTTGTAATTATGTATCGGTCCTTTTCTCATTTCTTTACAAAGAGAACCTTAAAAAACAAATCTTTCGTGAGAGAATCCTAAATAGATACAAAAGAAAACTGTAGTGGTGTTTGGATCATTCCGGGTATTTTTGCAAAAATGACCTTTTCGATTTAACACGATCGTGAATCTGATTCAGAAAATCGCGGATCTTTCGTGAGAGGACCCTAAATAGATACCGGAAAAAAACGTGGTGACGTTTCGATCATTCTGGCTATTTTTTACGAAAAGGACATTTTCGATTTAACACGATCGCGGATCCTTCATGAGAGAACCCCAGATAGATGTGAAAAAAACATGATTTCGTTCGTGTTCTTTCAGCCGTTTCGCTCATTATTTTGACGATTTAAAAAAGAAAACACCACCCAAAAAAGAAATTTTTTTCTACGAAAAAACGATACGCGCGGTGTGTTACGCCGCGAAAAGTTTTCTAGTACCTCCTGAAAGGACAGGGGATGTCGCCTAGAGGGGGGGTGAATAGGCGAATTATAAATTTAAATCTTAAATCGCAGCGGAAAAGAATCGGACTATCCGACTTAGAATATCGGACTATCCGACTTTGAATATCGGACTATCCGACTTTGAATATCGGACTATCCGATATGCACAATCGGATTATCCGATAAGAACGTGAGCAAACAGGTTTATCACAAGTTAGAGCTAGACAAGGCTAAGCAACAAAAGGAGTAGTAATCTAGCTATAACAATTACTTCTATACCAAATCAATCAAGGCAACTTTAATCAAAGCAACAAGAAAAGACCAAACCAAAGATTTGATGCACGGTTGGTTTTTCCCGAAGTTCGGATCCTTGAGGGGATCCTACGTCTCCGTTGAGGCAGCTCGGTCAGACTCAAGCTGGGGTCTCTTTCAACCCTCTTCCTCCCGGTGTTGCACAAATGCACTCGCCGGTTGAGGCTTGGTCACACTTGAGCCGGGGTCTCTTTCAACCCTATTCCTCCCGGTGTTGCACCTTGCACTCGCCGGCGGCCCGGTCACCCAAGACACGGAGTCTCTTTCAACCCGCTAGCCTTGGGTGTTGCACCTTGCACTCGTCGGCTTCACTTCTTGATTCCTTCCCTTGCGGAGGCGGAATCGGCCTTCACAAACTTCCTACGGCCAACCACACACAAAGCTCCGATGGCTCGTAGGCGACCTCCTAGCCGTCTAGAAGTCCTCAACCTCCAAGAGTAACAAATGTTCACAAAGAACAAGTTTGGAGATGAAATCAAGGGCTCAAAGACCAACACTTCCTCAACACACACTCAACCTAACACCTCACTCCTTAAACTCTTCACAACCCTTCACACAAAAGGCGATCACTTAGATCTAAGGGTAAAGAGGTGTTTAGGAGGCTCAAGAACAAGAGGAGAACACCTCAAACCACGGTGGAGTACGGCCACATTTCAAATGGGAAGAGAGGGCTTTAAATAGAGGCTCCAAAACTAGCCGTTATGCCTGGTCGACCCACATCGGACTATCTGATATTGAACATCGGACTATCCGATGTGTGTAAAACTCCAGATCGACTCCACACGAAATTCAAATTCTTTTGAATAAAAAGCACAGATCGGACTATCCGATGTGTGTAAAACTTCAGATTTCCAAGAGAACATCGGACTATCCGATATCAAACATCGGACTATCCGATGTTTCCAGAGAGTACCCATTTTCAAAGATGTTTCAGAAATTTTCTAAGTCAACATCGGACTATCCGATGTCAACATCGGACTATCCGATATGCACTGAGCAGCTCGACCAAAACGAGCATAACTTTTGACTCCGGACTCCGATTTCAGTGATTTTGGACTCTATTGAAAGCTAAGAACAAGGGCTACCCAACTAACAAGGTCTCACTACCCAAATCTCAAAGGATAAATCCAGATTTTACAAAGAATCCAAGAGAGACCTACAATTCTCACTTTCCGGCACCACCAACACCACTTTCTCTCTAAGTTTCACAAGGATGGATCACTTGAGCACTTGACACATCTAAAAGTCATTCGACGTTGCATCCCTCTTAATAGTACGGTAATCCTTAGACTCAAATTAAAACGAGAAATCTAAGTCTTACATTCAATCCGCATGCTGTCTTCTCCGTGGATGCAATGTACATGATGTCTTTTACCAAATGATTGATGACATCTTCGCCTTGTCCAACTTGACTCGATTCACCTCATGAGACTCTCGTCCTATCAACCTTGACTTGATCATTCTCTCCGACGATCTCCATGCCAAGTCGATCTTGACTTAGTCCTCAACTCTTGGTGACACCGCCGTCTTGTTGACCTCGGCTTAACGATCATCCTCCGAGATACCTTGGTCATCATACACATACGGGACCTAATTCTTTCCAAACCACTCATGAAAGACATTAGTCCCAAAAGCTCAATAGATATGAATAAATTGATATTTGTGAGCAATTGATTACCACAAGTGTTTCATATGAAGAAGCATAACATAAGTGGAAACACTTGACATAAGAAATGTTCTCTACTAAATGCATCATGATGAATATGTAATTGATCTATATGCACTAGAGAGATGATTGCCAATATGATTAATCAATTAAATCATGACAAGGATTACAGTCTTTACTTAAATGAAGCACATGATATAATATACACGAATTGTACATGTGCAACTAATATTTGGAATAAGAGTAAATATGTGATCCAACACTAGATTAAACTTCACTAGGAGAGGTGCATGAGAAGATACACAACTAAGACATGCATGCACCAAGTCAATCTATAGCAATGTGAAGTTTAACTCTAGTTAATACATGCATACTAAAAACAAAGCACATAATGAACTCAAATGAATATATATGCACAAATCAATATGACATGAACCAATGTGCATATATATAATCAACATGCTACTTGGAGTTCACTATGCATTTGCACAAAAGGAATGCAATAACAAATATAAAAGAGATACCAAAATTGCATACCTTATCTTTGCTTAACCATCCCACTTGATTTTCCTCTAAATAGATGAGACTGATACTCAACTAGACAATAATATGTTAGTCTCATAGCAATATAATCATATTAGAAGTTTGTCATTTGTTAAGCAATAAGTTAAACATTTACACAATTATATAGATTGTCACTATATGTGTTTGTCATTAATCACCAAAATAATATAAGTGCCTAGATGCACTTTCAATCTCCCCATTTTGGTGATTTATGACAAACCTATTATCAATTGCACCAAATGACAATATTAAGACATTTAGCATTAAAACAAACATTAAAACAACAATAAGAGATCATACTTACAAATTATCCCTTTTTGACAATCGAATAGGGGACAATTGATAAATCCATAAATTCTCCCCCTTTTGTCATTAATCCCAAAAAGGTGCTTAATAGATCCGTATTGTTCATTCAATAAAATCTGTTCTCCCCCTTGATTGCACACTCAATAAAAAGATTTGGGAGAACAAAATAGAAATAAGGAGCTAGGAATAGGACAATGATATTAGGCCCCCCTAAATCTAGGCAAGATATGATATCAATTATATCCAAGATTTAGGTAAAGAATGTGTTCAATGATACCAATTTAAATGTAGTCATGGTTCACAAGATGTAAGTGGTGCTTAAAACATGACACATGAATATGATTCCATATGGCAAATTGAACATGCTCATGATCATATAGCAAATTTATAGAATTGAAGCACATGCTTATGATCAAATTCAATTCTAAAAATCAAGATCATATAGAGAAGATTACACAAGAAAGAATTGCTTATATGATCACAAGATGTATACAAGATCATGAATCAAAATTGTATAAGTAAAATGCACTTTCATGATCAAGAATTTCACAAGATTATCAAGGGCATACCTCTTTGCAATGTGTCACCCATATGTACATTTTAATTCTTGATAATACTAAATGCAAGTTAGATGACACTTCAAAGTAATTTAGGATTAGAGGATACCTCTTGAAAGATATTAATTGATGATATCAATTGAAAAATACAACACCATTTAAAATGAGATAATTGAGCATAATGATGTGCAAAGACATTATTGAATATGGTCAAAAAGGAATACGTCCCTTTGTCGGTTCTTGTCCACCGCATGTTCAATTGGTCATGATCACCGCGTCCGGCCTTAGATCCCTCGGACTATGGAGCTCCTCTCCATTTCCTTCATCCCACCGTCGAAGATGACCCCTTTTCCAATACCTTGAACATCAATAGACAAGCACACAATTTCCGGGAACAAATATCTTGCAACTTGACCCAAGTTAGTTTGATAATATCCAAGTATAATATGCATGATATAGAGGATAGTAATGATAACACTATTTTCATGCAATTTAAATCCCATAATCTTAATATGCAAAGAAAAAGATTTGAAACTCATTCAAATTTAACTCTTGAAGTCCACTTGTAAAAACAACATTTTCCCCCTTTTTTGGCTTTTTGAAGAACCACATGTAAGAGATGCACAAAAAGGCGAAAGAAAGGGTATCACACGAGTTATTTGAAACAAAATCAGATAACTCACTCCTCATTTTATTAGACTTTACAAATCTCGCATCATGATTCTTTTGAAGAATCCACAAATTTTTCCTAAAGAGGGTTAAACGAGGAACCCAAAACAAATACCGTTTGATAAATTAGATACTACTTTAAAGTATATCTCAATGGCTTTGCTTGAAAAACAATGTAAATGAGCATTTTCAATTTTTGCTTTGAAAAGCAATGCTCAACTAGGAATTTTCCTCTTTATGTATTTCAATGCATAAAGAATCTCACATAGAGAATTCTTAGGAGATTGAACTTACAATTTTAACTTGGGAGGAAATTCTTAATCAAGAATTTTGGGTATCGAATCTATGCTACAAGGAGGCAATTGAAAATACCACTTGTAGGAAATAATTGAGTTCAATGATACCACAAGAAAGAATTTAAACAACCAAAAGATATCACTTGAAAGTATAAGCAATAAGTCTTAATGATACCAATTGTCAAAATAGGAGAAACTCAATGATACCGATTTGTAAACATAAGAAATGAATAAATGCTCAATTGATACTACTTATAATCAAATCACTAAGAATTGATATCACTTGAAGGAATAATCGATAAAATCGATGAGTATCAAAGCAATAAACATTTTTGGGTATCAAAGAGATGGACAACTTAAGATAGATCAAGAAAATCTAAGATAGATTAAGACAACTTGGATTTTCTTTTGAATTTTAAAATCTAAATCACAAAGATTCAGAAAGAGTATCAGAGTACATTAATAAGATGATACCACTTGGAAGCAATTAAGTGCCCAAAACTTGCAATAAATAAACTCCCCAAGATATTCAACAAATGAATCATGGAGCTAATTGCATTTGAATAGCACAAGTTTTGTTCTTTTGAAGATCAAATGGATATTCAATTGGATACAAGATTGATACCAAGTTTGAAATCTAATCCAATTTAAAAAACAGGCCAATCGGAAGTTCCGACTTGAAATCGGATGTTCCGATACTGATATCGGATATTCCGATTAGTTCATTTTGCCAGAAGTCGGATGTTCCGATACTGATATCGGATATTCCGATTTGTTGAAAATTCCAGAAATCAGATTGAAAACCAATTGAAAACACTTCAAATAAATTCCAAATGATTTGAAATTTTCAGAAAACCAACTTTGGACTAAGTTGAAGGTTTTGGAATAACTTTTGTTTCCAAAGAGTTTTCTTATTAGCACACTTTTGGCGAAATGCGCTTTGAGGCATAAAAATGAAAACAAATTTCATAAAGGCCTCAAAGTGCAACTTCAAATTTGATTTCATCCATAATTTGGATTCTCATAAATTGAATAATTTGGAACATTTTGAAGCCATGAATTTTTAATGAATACAATGAAATTCAATTTGAATGCCAAAATACTACTTGTAGGTATATTTGGGTTAAACACTAATATTTTGGCTAAATTAATTTCCAAAATGGGATTTCTCTTTTGGAAGCTTGCAAAACTTTTTGAAATACATAATAAAATACTTTTGCAAGGCTTTTCACAAATTTAGGCCTTTTAAACACACTTTCTGACTTTTGTCCAAAGAGAGTTCCTTTGAAGAACCAAATGAAACCATAAAGTCAAATTCAATCAACACACAAATTCAAAAAGAAGCAATGGGTAAGATATAAAGATTTGAATTTTGTGTATGAGTTTAGAATACCATTTTGAATAAAAAATCTACACAAGAATTGATCCAAATGGTGAAACTCACAAAGTGCTAGAATATGACCATTTTGGGTCAAGTATAGTTTTTCGGTGAATTTCAAAATCAAATAACTTTTGCTAGATTGATCTTTTGAAAATATTTTAACACAAGAATTGTTAAGAATGACCAACTCTAGGTTTTTCATTTTGGAATTACTTTTAAAATCATTTTACATATAATTTTATGAAAATTATAAGTTTAAATCCAAAACAAGATGTTAGTAACTAGCTTTTGGAGTTAGAACTCATTTTCTTTGTAAAATAGTTTTTGCAAATCCAAAACCTTTGAAAAACATTTCAAAAGCATTTGTATACATTTTTCATCTAGTTTTTCACAAGAATACTAATAGTATACAAAATTTTGACTTTTGGCTAAATGGTTTGATTTTGAAAATATATATTAGCACTTATATAAATATGGGCACATGTAGGGATATGATATACATGATTATGATTTAGCACTCCCTCTAAATGTGCCACTATCCCAAACTTGCTCAAGATTGTAATAAGAGAATAGATAAGAGGCGAGAGCAAGTACTCACAACAAGCAATTAACTCAATATTTGCATGATACTAATGCGTCTAAACCTACACAAGGCTAGAAGCAAAATGTTAATCAAATTAAATGCTTGTTACCGAGATGGCGTTGGCTCATGTTGGACTTGATTGTCTTCATGCTTGGTTCCAACTTGTAATTTGATAAAGTCCTTATATTCTTGATGAAATCAAGCGTCCAATCCATCTCATATTGCCTAACAATCTTTTAGGCGATATTTGATACCCAATTCTTGTTGGGTCCAACAATGTTAGTCACAATAGATTTAGGAACCCAAATGGTCCTAATATTAGCATTTTTGATAAGACTAACATGACTAGGAATAGGTTTGCGATAATTATTCCTCCTAGGCAATTGATTGACATTTTTATAACAAGGCTTAGGAGGACAATGATACTTTGCAAAACTATTTCTAGTTTGATCTCTTCTAAGCATATGATAATTGAAATTGTGCATTGGCTTAGAGGATCTAGTATATCTAGCAAATGTTTTGCTATCGTTATTTCTCCTAAGCAATTTATTTGAATTGCTTTGTGTAGGCTTAGGAGTCCTAACAACTTTAGCAAATTCATTTCTAGATTTACTCTTCCTATGCAAATGAATATTATCAATTTTAACGGGCATAGGGGACTTGACAAGCTTGGCAAACACATTGCCATTCTTGTCCTTCCTGAGCAAATAATCATTGAGATGATGAGTAGGCTTAGGGATTATACCTTTGGGACAATCCTTACCGATATGCCCCTTTTCCCGACAATTATAGCAAGTATGCTTTGAACGTCTCTTTTTCTTGACTTGCTCTTTGTCGATTTGCCTCATTGTTGATGGTTGTGGCTTGATCTCCACTTTATTAGGGCACACGGAGGCGAAGTGGCCCTTCTTGTTGCAAGCAAAGCACTTGATGATCTTTGAATGTATTTCGTTGTGCCTTGTCTTGCTAGTCTCCTTCTTGGAGATGTAGCCGAGTCCTCGCTTATCTTGAGGCGCCCTTGGCTTCCTCAAGATCTCATCGAGAATGGCTTTTCCTTTTACGCACTTCTTCAAGTCATTTTCCAATCTAATGACTTGGGCCTTGAGCTCTTTATTTTCCTCTACAAGATTAGCATCTAGAGACATAGAGGAACTAGAAGAAATTTTATTAGAGCAACAAGGTAAATCACCGCTAGAGGTGGATATGCATTTATTTGATGAAATATTAGAGTTGACATTTAAGCATTGCATTTCATCACCTAAATTACATGAAATTCCTATATCCACCTTAGGCTTGTGAATTTCTTTGAGAAGAAGGATTTATGATTTTCTTGAAGCATATTAAAATCATTTTGAAGTGATTCATATTCAAGCTTCAAAATTTTATATTTCTTTTTCTCCTTCCCAAGAGATTTATTGAGCTCCTTTAACATATTAAAAAATTCTTCACAAGAAAGCTGATCATCATCATCATCATCACTTACCTCATTCTTACCTTTCGCCATGAAGCAACGGATTCGAGAAGAGAGTGAATCTTCATCGTCGCTTGAGGCGGAGGTTGAGGTTGATGGAGATGTCGGTTCTTCCTCACTTGAGCTTGAGGTTTCATCTCCCAACGTCTCTTCCTTAATGCACTCCTAATTTAAAGACGTGGATGATTCAAATAGATCTTAAAGCTTTATCCACATCTCATGAGCGCTCTTGAGTTCGCATATGCTATCAAAAATTTCATCGCTCACAACCCAAAATAATATGTTAGTAGCTTGAGCGTCGAGATGTAGGCATTTCGTCTCTCCTTCAGTTGGATCAACTTCGTTCAATGGAGACGAAAAGCCAACATCTACAATCCACCATATTTGGGGGCTCATGGATTTAAAATGAATAGTCATAAGAGATTTCCACAAAGCATAATTTGAGCCATTTAATACAAGTACATCATTTGAGTGCTCTACTCCTCTAGTCGACATCTTTAACTCTCTAGACGGTTAAGTCTAATAAAATGAGAGCCCTAGCTCTGATACCAATTGAAAGGACAGGGGATGTCGCCTAGAGGGGGGGTGAATAGGCGAATTATAAATTTAAATCTTAAATCGCAGCGGAAAAGAATCAGACTATCCGACTTAGAATATCGGACTATCCGACTTTGAATATCGAACTATCCGACTTTGAATATCGGACTATCCGATATGCACAATCGGATTATCCGATAAGAACGTGAGCAAACAGGTTTATCACAAGTTAGAGCTAGACAAGGCTAAGCAACAAAAGGAGTAGTAATCTAGCTATAACAATTACTTCTATACCAAATCAATCAAGGCAACTTTAATCAAAGCAACAAGAAAAGACCAAACCAAAGATTTGATGCACGGTTGGTTTTTCCGGTTCGGATCCTTGAGGATCCTCGTCTCCGTTGAGGCACTCGGTCGGACTCAAGTGGGTCTCTTTCAACCCTCTTTCTCCGGTGTTGCACAAATGCACTCGCACGGTTGAGGCTTGGTCACACTTGAGCCGGGTCTCTTTCAACCCTATTCCTCCGGTGTTGCACCTTGCACTTTCATGGCGGCCTGTCCACCCAAGACACGGGTCTCTTTCAACCCGCTAGCCGCCTTGTTGCACCTTGCACTCATGGCTTCACTTCTTGATTCCTTCCTTGAGGCGGAATCGGCCTTCACAAACTTCCTACGGCCAACCACACACAAAGCTCTGGTGGCTCGTAGGCAACCTCCTAGCCGTCTAGGAGTCCTCAACCTCCAAGAGTAACAAATGCTCACGAAGAACAAGCTTGGAGATGAAATCAAGTGCTCAAAGACCAACACTTCCTCAACACACACTCAACCTAACACCTCACTCCTTAAACTCTTCCCAACCCTTCACACAAAAGGCGATCACTTAGATCTAAGGGTAAAGAGGTGTTTAGGAGGCTCAAGAACAAGAGGAGAACACCTCAAACCAGCTAGGTAACGGCCACATTTCAAATGGGGAAGAGAGGGCTTTAAATAGAGGCTCCAAAAACTAGCCGTTATGCCCTGGTCAGACCCACATCGGACTATCTGATATTGAACATCGGACTATCCGATGTGTGTAAAACTCCAGATCGACTCCACACGAAATTCAAATTCTTTTGAATAAAAAGCACAGATCGGACTTTCCGATATGGAACATCGGACTATCCGATGTGTGTAAAACTCCAGATTTCCAAGAGAACATCGGACTATCCGATATCAAACATCGGACTATCCGATGTTTCCAGAGAGTACCCATTTTCAAAGATGTTTCAGAAATTTTCTAAGTCAACATCGGACTATCCGATGTCAACTGAGCAGCTCGACCAAAACGAGCATAACTTTTGACTCCGGACTCCGATTTCAGTGATTTTGGACTCTATTGAAAGCTAAGAACAAGGGCTACCCAACTAACAAGGTCTCACTACCCAAATCTCAAAGGATAAATCCAGATTTCACAAAGAATCCAAGAGAGACCTACAATTCTCACTTTCCGACACCACCAACACCACTTTCTCTCTAAGTTTCACAAGGATGGATCACTTGAGCACTTGGCACATCTAAAAGTCATTCGACGTTGCATCCCTCTTAATAGTACGGCAATCCTTAGACTCAAATTAAAACGAGAAATCTAAGTCTTACATTCAATCCGCATGCCGTCTTCTCCGTGGATGCAATGTGCATGATGTCTTTTACCAAATGATTGATGACATCTTCGCCTTGTCCAACTTGACTCGATTCACCTCATGAGACTCTCGTCCTATCAACCTTGACTTGATCTTCCTCTCCGACGATCTGCGCGCCAAGTCGATCTTGACTTAGTCCTCAACTCTTGGTGACACCGTCGTCTTGTTGACCTCGGCTTAACGATCATCCTCCGAGATACCTTGGTCATCATACACATACGGGACCTAATTCTTTCCAAACCACTCATGAAAGACATTAGTCCCAAAAGCTCAATAGATATGAATAAATTGATATTTGTGAGCAATTGATTACCACAAGGGTTTCATATGAAGAAGCATAACGTAAGTGGAAACACTTGACATAAGAAATGTTCTCTACTAAGTGCATCATGATGAATATGTAATTGATCTATATGCACTAGAGAGATGATTGCCAATATGATTAATCAATTAAATCATGACAAGGATTACAGTCTTTACTTAAATGAAGCACATGATATAATATACACGAATTGTACATGTGCAACTAATATTTGGAATAAGAGTAAATATGTGATCCAACACTAGATTAAACTTCACTAGGAGAGGTGCATGAGAAGATACACAACTAAGACATGCATGCACCAAGTCAATCTATAGCAATGTGAAGTTTAACTCTAGTTAATACATGCATATTAAAAACAAAGCACATAATGAACTCAAATGAATATATATGCACAAATCAATATGACATGAACCAATGTGCATATATATAATCAACATGCTACTTGGAGTTCACTATGCATTTGCACAAAAGGAATGCAATAACAAATATAAAAGAGATACCAAAATTGCATACCTTATCTTTACTTAACCATCCCACTTGATTTTCCTCTAAATAGATGAGACTGATACTCAACTAGGCAATAACATGTTAGTCTCATAGCAATATAATCATATTAGAGGTTTGTCATTTGTTAAGCAATAAGTTAAGCATTTACACAATTATATAGATTGTCACAATATGTGTTTGTCATTAATCACCAAAATAACATAAGTGCCTAGATGCACTTTCACCTCCTTTCCTAAACTTTGCAAATTTCCCGGAAGGAGAGACCCTCCACGTCGGCAAAAAAATCAGAAATCGCCGCACGCAAGCCGAGCCGCCGAGCCTCGTGCGAGCCTCCTCGCGGCTCCTCCGTACGAGGCGTGCCCCTCCTTGGGTCGCCTCCGGAGACCGAACGCATGACAGCGAGCGAGCCTTCCGCGCCGCGCCCTTCTCAGACCTCCGCGTGGCTTCCGGAGACTTCCGCACCGCGCGTCGTCCCTAACCCCGCGCTGCCCTTCCCGATCCGATCCAGTGTCGGGACCCGAATATGCAAATCCGGACCCTCTGTGTATACTGCACTAGTCCAGGATCACGCTAGTGCACACAGGCTCAACACTAGTGAATATCATAATCATACACAACGTAAATAAGATAAAAGACATAATATATTAAATATTACCACTTGTATGACCTTGTGGTCAACTTACTTAACAATGCCTCACAAGGCTGAACAACAAATTGAACTGCAGCGGAATGAAGACGTAGGTAACCCTCGGTATACCACGAACAACCGACAAGGCTCGCACCCTAAACATTCGTCTCTTCATGGTACTCCTTCTTCAACGACTGATGATTTTTGTAGGCAAGGGTGAGTACACCAACACGTACTCAACAAGTTGTGCACGAATGCAATTCTATCATAGCTATATGCAAGGCTTATTCCAAAGGAAGGCTAAATGGTTCATAAGCGATGGCAAGCATTTTCAAACATAAACAATATGTAGATTGAAAAGACAGTAAAACAAATAATAACAAGTAAGTAGATTCAGTGATCCTCAAGTAAACCAAGTTTTCTCATCCTAAGTCAAGATTCAACTTTCCATGGCAACCTGCCATCCATCCCAAGTTTTATTTTGCAAAAGTCTAAACCCTTGACTGTAATCCCCGAGCATTGCTCAATACCGTGAGCACGGCTATCCGAATAGATTGTACACTCTGCAGAGGTTATGCACTTTACCCACACGACATGATCATCTTTTGTTGCCACGTGATTAACACACTTCCTTTGGTGTGTCGGCGAAGAGATCACGACAAAGCCTTTACAATGCATTATCTTAACCCAAGATACTACCCGCTAAGGTTTCAACATTGGTGGATGGTTACCACATCGAGGCCCCCTCTTGCGCCATGTGAGCCACCCGGCGAGGATCGGTTACCACTACCCGGGTCTCACTCCACCACGATAGTACTAAAGCTAAGACTTTGCAAATTAGTCAGCTAGGCTGCCCCATAACAGACATGTGGTTGCATGGTTGACTCAGGTCAAAGGCTCGCAAGGTGTCCTTATGGTTTGATCAAAGCAAGACATACACATACCCTCTGCCCATCGGGCCCGCCCTTGCCACTTGCTCCGACCCAAAATCATAACCACCCCAGTTGATTACCAAGCACCACGTGCTATCAACAACTCAATATCGTTGCGTGACATCCCTTGCCACAACAACTCAATCTCATCGTGTGACCACACATGACACACAAGTTAACATCATTGTTCCATATTCCATTAGTCAAATTTAATAATCAACATTCCATGTACATGTGATGACGTGGCATGGCTAAGCATTCTAATCCGATCTAACCATCCATGTTGATTTCATTATTAACCAACTATAGTGAACCAACCTAGGGTGACAAGTGGATCATGGCATACAACTAGCAAGGTAGGGTGTAATTCAAAGGGCACGATAGCTAATCCCAAACTTATGTTGAAATCATTTATACACATAAAATAACAAGTGATAAGGTAAATCAAAATAGCATGCAATCTAGTTTATGGGTGCAACATGATCAAAGGACAACTTGCCTTGCTTAAGCTCCTGGTATTATTCCGAAAATTGCTCTTGAGATGATAGTTCCTCCTTCGAAGCGTCGCACAATTCAACGTCTACGCGAATCGAGAGAGAAAGCAAATAAAAACCGAAACCAAATAGCAAATAAACACCAAGAACAAAAAGCAAATGAACTCGAAAATTCAAATAAAACCCCTATTAGATATATCTTGAGTTTATAAATTTTTAGGAGTTTGAATCACCCAAATCGAATTCAGTATCTGGGAAGTTATAAGGTTTTGAAGTTTTGGGAAATTCTGAAAATAAACCCTAATTCATAAATCTCGAATTTGTTGAATTATTCTTATATAGAAAAATCCGAATTTCCCGGTCAAATGTACGGACGCTTACGTGGCGAATATGGACCCTTAGATCCTAATCTAACGGCTTTAAATCTGCTCTGAGGCTTAATATTAACCCTTGGATCTAAATCCAATGGCTAATTTTACCCACACGGTTCTTCAGATACTTAAATGACGCAGTATACGACCGTTCATCTAAGATCCGACGGCGGGTTTTAATCAAGATGCTTACCGATTCGATTTGGCGAGGTTTAATCCGGACGCTTCTTTGTGAATCAATGGTCGAAAACTTCCGATCGGCGAAGGAAAAACAATCGGCGGAACTCGACGAGGTCTTTTCTCGAGAATTCGGCGACGGCGCGTGGCTCCTCGATACTTCTTCCGACGACAAAGACAATCGTGCGACAACACGTGAGCTCCTTCGATCGTCAACACGCGCCGCGATCTTTTCTTCGCCGATTCTGGCGGCAGTAGCCCGACTCGTCGAGAAGGCTCCTTCCGATGACAATAAGAACGGCGGCGACTTGGGACAAGTCTTTGGAGGATGCTTTCGGCTTGCTTTTATACCCGACCGTAAGCGCCGCGACTACGGAAAGTCTCGGCGGCATTGAATCGGACTCGGAGACGGCGTATGATGGCTACGATCCCGGACTTTCCAAGCCAACACGGTTTCCCTTTTTCCCACGTTCACCCCGAGGCAAGTCCTTCTTCTGACGGCTCGAAGTTTTCCGCAGCAGCTCGACTTTCTCGGCTGGACTCGATCGATCTTCCCTCGATCGTCGGCGGCTCCACAAACCCTCTCGGAGACAAGCAACGCCTGGGTCAAGCGCTCAGCTCGATCCGACACGCAGCCATATCCGGAACCTCGATGAATTTGATCGGTAGATGGCCACGTAGGTGAGTCCGTTGCGATTTTTTTCTTTTTATTAATTTCGTTTCTTCTAGGCTACAGCAATTAGAAATCAATACAACTCTCAAGAATACTTTTGAGACATTTTGAACCCGAACAACATATGTTCAGGTTTAACTATATATTTAATTTTTAAATATATCCAACTTAGTTTCTGAGAAGCTATAATACTTATTTGAGAATAAATCCAAGTAAACTGGATAAAAATCCAAGGAACTCTGAGAATCGCAAACATGCACAAATGGCGGATAAACACTATTAACCAAATATGAACGAAAATTTGGGATGTTACAAACCTCCCCCCTTAACGGAATCTCGACCCCGAGATTCAAGGCTAACTAGAGAATAGGTTTAAGAATTCCACCTTCAGATCTTCTTCATGTTCCCAGGTTGCTTTATTCTCGGAGTGATTACTCCATTGAACTCTACAGAAGCGGGTAGACTTATTTCTAATCCTATGCTCCATCGTATCCAAGATCTTAATAGGCTGCTCTTTATAAGTCAGATCCTCCTGCAGCGCGATTGGTTCTAACGGCGTCTGCTTGGCTGGCACTCTAAGACACTTCTTAAGTTGCGACACACGGAACTCATCATGGACCCCTGCTAATGACCATGGCAACTCTAACTAATATGCAACCTCTCCTCGGTGGTTTAGGATTTTAAATGGTCCAACATACCTAGGTGCAAGTTTTCATTTGACTTGAAACCTTTTCACACCTTTCAGGGGAGTGACTTTGAGATACACAAAATCATTAGGCTCAAAACTCAAATGACAACGATTATTGGCATAACTCTTCTGCCTTTACTGGGCTGTCTCTAGTCTTTCGCAGATCATGGAAACTTGCTCTTCAGCCTCTCTAAGCAATTCTGGCCCAAATACCGAACGCTCCCCCGTCTCGTTCCAGTTCAACGGGGTACGACAGGCACGACCATATAAGGCTTCAAATGGCGACATTTGCAAGCTAGCTGATAACTATTATTATAATCAAATCTGCATATAGCAAGCTTTTATCCCAAGGCGTGGCGTAAGCTAACGCACAACCTCTAAACATACCCTCCAGAATCTGATTAACTCTTTCGCTTTGATTATCGGTATGCGGGCGATAACTTGTACTGAAATTCAAGCGAGTTATCATTGCTTCATGCAACTTATTCCAAGCCTTCGATATAAACTGGATACCTCTGTCGGACACAATCTTCTTAGGCACCTATGCAGTTATTAAATCCCTGACAGATTTGCCAAATAATCTTTTGAATACGTAGCCTTCAGTGATATGAGTAATTTCGGTTAATTTAATAATGATTCCTCCGAATTCATCCCTTTTAGGGTCCATTTACACTAGGGATTTTAATGATTTGCCTCCCATAGGAATCTATAATGATTTGCAACGAACGTTTTAGATCTCTAATGTATTGCCTTTATTATTATTATTATATATATATTTTTTTTCCACATCACATTGGGTATCATAACCAATAGTTTCGCCCTTCACCTTAGGTCACCAAAACCTTTCCTTAAGATATTGATTCTCTTTGGCACTTCCTAGGTATATCGAATACTTAGAATTATGAGTTTTCTCAAGTATCAATTTCTTAGGATCTTCCTATCTGGCACACTGGTTCAGCATTAAATCCTTATGGTATCCTAATTACTCAAATTTCTACTTTTTGGCTACGCCTTCTTCTTTCCTTAACTTGGTTTTGTACTTCATCTACCTTCGAATTTCTTATGTTCTGATCTTCTAATATTGGTTCCATTTCCAAGGCAACTATGAAACCTTGTGAGGCGACCTTTAATTTCAACTTCTTAGATTCTTTACATACCCTGGTTAACTGCTTATTATCAACATATTACCTCGTAACTCAAACATCGACTACCACCTTAGCCTTACTGAAATGCCTATGGATTCTGACACTAGACTCTTTGATCCTTTCCAACCATTATCTTCGTCCTATATTAAGGTTGGACTGAGTAAATATATTTAGATTCTTAAGGCTCATATTTATTTTCGATGAGATAGTGACATCATTTTTTTTCTGCGTGCACTACAACGACTAACTCCAAGTCATACGTAGGGTAATTTCAACTGCCTTATCGTTTATGCAACAACGTTGGTTCACTTCTTATCATCCTTATATATTGGAACTACTCCGCACAGCTACTAACACATGCATTAATGGTAATCGCTCTTTCAACTTCCGAAAACCCTTTTCGTTACTCTGGTATCCATGCATCTCTTTCTCCTTAACAATCGTACAAAAGGTCTAGCTATTGTCGAAAAACCTTCCTATGAACCAGTGGTATTATCTTACCATTTCTAGAACCTTAAATCTAGGTAACGTACTTTGGTTGCTTCCTATGTAACACAACTTCTACCTTACTTGGTTCAACAATAACTCCTTTAGCAGTCTTTATATGACTAAGGATTTCGACCATTTCACTTCTAGAATTCACACTAGTTGAACTTAGCATATGACTACTACTCTTGCAATCTTTCTAAATCAATCTAACATGTTCTGCATGATCTTCTTTTGTCTTAGGGTATACTAGATTGTCATCAACCATGAATTTATCGATTACTCCATAAATATCTTACTTATCATGTTCATTAGATATGCGGGGCATCGATTAATTCAGGAGATTCAGCCAAATCTCCTACTGCCCATATCGCGTAGAAAACGCAATCCTAGAAACATCTTTCACATGACCCCTCAATTGATGATAACCTAAACGAAGCTTTATCCTAAAGAAATTCCAATTCTCTTCTCAATTGGAGCAATTGATCGCATGTTCATCAGCGGTGAGTCCTATTTCTCCATAGCGAATGTACGCACGATCTTCTAAATTGTTTGGCTAACCATACATCATAGAACAATATCTAAGTTCCGAACAAGATGCAGGGTAGCGTCCTTCTCTGAATACACTTTGACCATACCATTCCTGGGAGTTTCCATTGGGTTGATTTCCACTTCCTCTGGCTCTTTTGCTATCACTATTCTGAACCATCTGCTTAATTATCTTAAAGGGGTTAGGAGGGAGGAGAATAGCATAGGTAAGGAGCAAGAATCCTAACACAGGGAGGATAGGTTTAACCCAATAAATTAAGCAATCAATATTAATAACTTGGTATGGTTGCTTATATAAGCCTAAAAGCTCTACAACACATACTGCACGCTCAGCAATCAAGAAGAACCAATTTAACCTAAACACACAAAACTACCGTCTACATGGGCGACACTCCTATCTTAGGAAACGCGACTCCCACACATGAGTCTCAACTGGCTACTTGAAGTACTGAGTCTTCCAGCTCTTGATACACTTCATTGATCCGCTCTTCGACGAGCTCGATGATTCTTTCATTCATAATCTTTATGGTAGCAGCAGGCACTCGATGCCATCTCCTAAAGTGTGGTATATCGTTTTCTACTTAAGATAACTCAAGTAAGATTTTGACTCAATTCAGCAGAGGTACGAAGAAGTAATTTTAGCAAGGGACAAGGAAGAATTTTTGGTAAGGCAGAGATAGAGGAATGAGATAAGTCAAGAACACATTATTTCTTTGAGTTAGGTATTTTACTTTAGAAAATAATTTTGAAGGACCTATAGAGACGACCAACTATCTAGGGTCAAGACCTACCATCAGTATAGCTCTGATACCACTTTTGTCGGGACCCGAATATGCAAATCCGGACCCTCTGTGTATACTGCACTAGTCCAGGATCACGCTAGTGCACACAGGCTCAACACTAGTGAATATCATAATCATACACAACGTAAATAAGATAAAAGACATAATATATTAAATATTACCACTTGTATGACCTTGTGGTCAACTTACTTAACAATGCCTCACAAGGCTGAACAACAAATTGAACTGCAGCGGAATGAAGACGTAGGTAACCCCTCAGTATACCACAGGCAACTGACAAGGCTCGCACCCTAAACATTCATCTCTTCATGGTACTCCTTCTTCAGCACTGATGATTTTTGTAGGCAAGGGTGAGTACACCAACATGTACTCAACAAGTTGTGCACAGAATGCAATTCTATCATAGCTATATGCAAGGCTTATTCCAAAGGAAGGCTAAATGGTTCATAAGCAGTAAGCAGCATTTTCAAACATAAACAATATGTAGATTAAAAAGACAGTAAAACAAATAATAACAAGTAAGTAGATTCAGTGATCCTCAAGTAAACCAAGTTTTCTCATCTTAAGTCAAGATTCAACTTTCCATGGCAACCTGCCATCCATCCCAAGTTTTATTTTGCAAAAGTCTAAACCCTTGACTGTAATCCCCGAGTATTGCTCAATACCATGAGCACGGCTATCCGAATAGATTGTACACTCTGCAGAGGTTATGTACTTTACCCACACGACATGATCATCTTTTGTTGCCACGCGATTAACACACTTCCTTTGGTGTGTCGGCGAAGATATCACGACAAAGCCTTTACAATGCATTATCTTAACCCAGTACTACCCGCTAAGGTTTCAACACTGGTGGGACTGGTTACCACATCCAGGGCCCCCCTCTTGCGCCATGTGAGCCACCCCGAGCGAGGACTGGTTACCACTACCCGGTCTCACTCCACCACGATAGTACTAAAGCTAAGACTTTGCAAATTAGTCACTAGGCTGCCCCATAACGAACATGTGGTTGCATGGTTGACTCAGGTCAAAGGCTCGCAAGGTGTCCTTATGGTTTGATCAAAGCAAGACATACACATACCCTCTGCCCATCGGGCCCACCCTGGCATCCTGCCCTTGTCACTTGCTCCGATCCAAAATCATAACCACCCCAGTTGATTACCAAGCACCACGTGCCATCAACAACTCAATATCGTTGCGTGATATCCCTTGCCACAACAACTCAATCTCATCGTGTGACCACACATGACACACAAGTTAACATCATTGTTCTATATTCCATTAGTCAAATTTAATAATCAACATTCCATGTACATGTGATGACGTGGCATGGCTAAGCATTCTAATCCGATCTAACCATCCATGTTGATTTCATTATTAACCAACTATAGTGAACCAACCTAGGGTGACAAGTGGATCATGGCATACCTAGGGTGTAATTCAAAGGGTACGATAGCTAATCCCAAACTTATGTTGAAATCATTTATACACATAAAATAACAAGTGATAAGGTAAATCAAAATAGCATGCAATCTAGTTTATGGGTGCAACATGATCAAAGCACAACTTGCCTTGCTTAAGCTCCTGGTATTATTCCGAAGATTGCTCTTGAGATGATAGTTCCTCCTTCGAAGCGTCGCACAATTCAACGTCTACGCGAATCAAGAGAGAAAGCAAATAAAAACCGAAACCAAATAGCAAATAAACACCAAGAACAAAAAGCAAATGAACTTGAAAATTCAAATAAAACCCCTATTAGATATATCTTGAGTTTATAAATTTTTAGGAGTTTGAATCACCCAAATCGGAATTCGTATGCGGAAGTTATAAGGTTTTGAAGTTTTGGGAAATTCCTGAAAATAAACCCTAATTCATAAATCTCGAATTTGTTGAATTATTCTTATATAGAAAAATCCGAATTTCCCCGGTCAAATGTACGGACGCTTACGTGGCCGAATATGGACCCTTAGATCCTAATCTAACGGCTTTCGCTAAATCTGCTACGAGGCTTAATATTAACCCTTGGATCTAAATCCAATGGCTAATTTTTACCCACACGGTTTACTGTATACTTAAATGACGCAGCGTATACCTGACCGTCCATCTAAGATCCGACGGCCGGGTTTTAATCAAGATGCTTACCGGTTCGATTTGGCGAGGTTTAATCCCGGACGCTTGCTGTGAATCCAATGGTCAGAAAACTTCCGATCGGCGAAGGAAAAACAATCAACGGAACTCGACGAGGTCTTTTCTCGAGAATTCCGGCGACGGCGCGTGGCTCCTTGATACTTGTTCCGACGACAACACAATCGTGCGACAACACGTGAGCTCCTTCGATCGTCAACACGCGCCCGCGATCTTTTCTTCGCTCGATTCCTGGCGACAGCGCTTCGACTCGTCGAGAAGGCTCCTTCCGATGACAGCGCAACGGCAGCGACTTGGGACAAGTCTTTGGAGGGATGCTCGGCTTGCTTTTATACCCAGCCAAGCGCACGACTACGGAAAGTCTCGGCGGCATTGAACTGGACTCGGAGACGGCAGCGCGATGGCTACGATCCCGGACTTTCCAAGCCAGCGCACGGTTTCCCTTTTTCCCACGTTCACCCCGAGGCAAGTCCTTCGGTTACGGCTTCCGAGTTTTCCCGCGCAGCTCGACTTTCCCGGCCTGGACTCGATCGATCTTCCCCTGGATACGTCAGCCCGGCTCCACAAACCCTCTCGGAGACAAGCAACGCCCGGTCAAACGCCTGTGATCAGTCCGACACGCAGCCATATCCGGGAACCCTCGATGAATTTGATCGGCCGATGGCCACGTAGGTGAGTCCGTTGCCGATTTTTTTTCTTTTTATTAATTTCGTTTCTTCTAGGCTACAGCAATTAGAAATCCAATACAACTCTCAAGAATACTTCTGAGACATTTTGAACCCGAACAACATATGTTCAGTTTAACTATATATTTAATTTTTAAATATATCCAACTTAGTTTCTGCGAGAAGCTATAATACTTATTTGAGAATAAATCCAAGTAAACTGGATAAAAATCCAAGGAACTCTGAGAATCGCAAACATTTGGGATGTTATATCCAGCCCAGCTCCCGACCTCTTCATCTCCGTCAAGAGGGGAGTCGCACCGACCCCCTTGCTTCGCGCAGCGCCACCAATTCCCATGCCAATCCCGCGGAGCTGCTTCCTCTCTCGTTGCTCGCTCGCCTTCCGTCGCAAACACCGGCGATCTGGTCCGCTGCTTTCCTTCCTCATGCCCTCCCACACTAGCCTCTTTCGTGAAATCCTCGCTCGCCCACACTGGTCAGTCGCCAGCTTCCTCCCGCCGTCCTTAGATCCGCCGCCTCCTCTTCCGGCTGCTTCCGCCGTTCCGCTGAAGGACGGTCCGTCCTGATTTGCGGCATCGCGCAGACAATCCGCCCGGCCAGCAAGAGATGGGCTTCGCCGTGCTGCAACAAAGCTGAGCACCGTGTGGTGCATGCTCGTCGCCAACGCCGACGACAGTGACGGCACGCGGATGGTGCTGTTCGCCACCTCGCTCGGCAAGAGAGCATCATCACGTCAAGGGTGTCGTCTCCCTCCTCAAAGAGCCTCTCAAGGCCACCGCATAGCAGGTCCGATTCCTTATAGGCATGTCCAATTCCTTATAATTCTTTCTTGTGAGACTGAATGATCGTGTTTTTTCCCCTGTCCCGAAACCCGCCTCCAATTTCAGTTGCTCGCCGCCATCATCGCCGGCCTCCGTGCGCCATCTTCTCGAACCCTATGTGAAGCCTCGCCTCCTCGTGTTCTTCTCCCCATCCGGTGTTCTCCTGCGGTCGAGCACCAAACTCGTGAGCCACCGTAGTCCTACACTCGAATCGAACCAGCCCGGTGGTTAATCAATACGTTCCATCTTCCCCGTGGCCGGCTATGGTGTAAAGGTGGAGCGATTAATGGGCTACGGTGCCGTGCATGTCCATCCGGACTTGGGTTGATTTTGTTGTTTCTTGGTGAGGAATCCTAACATTCTTGGATGCATTTGATTGTTCTGAGAGTTGGCCACGCATATACTTGGTGCTTGCCCAAAAACATGTTCTTAGTTCTCTGTTCAATGGATACAAAAATTCCTAAACTGGTCATTGAAGCCTTACTCCGTGAGCCACAGAAGATTAGACATATTGGTTGAGGAAAAACTTTACTCCGCTCTGTTGCTTTGTTTGAAAATCCCAGCTAGAGTAGGCATTGTAAGCTCCTAAATGACGTGTAACTTCAAAATGGAGGAACTTCAGTGGTACAGCCTGCAACGAATATATGAGTTAGATTATGCATGGCGTCCTAAATTACTGTCAATCTGTTTTTTCATGGGGACAGGCTGCCATGCATGGTCTGCCTGTAATTGCAACAAAAAATGGAGCTCCTGTTGAAATTCACCAGGTTCGCGCATCATATTGTACCATTGTTAAAATCAAATCATATTAACTTTTTTTGTGCAAGGAAAATCATATCAACTCATAGCTGGAATGAAGATCACTGTCTCCTTTCCGGTGGATGTTGATGCAGGTGCTGGACAATGGTCTCCTTGTTGATCCTCATGATTAGCGTGCAATTGCAGATGCACTCTATAATCTTCTTTATGAAAAGCAACTTTGGTCAAGATGCTGAGAGAATGGGCAGAAAATACACACCAGTTTTCATGGCCTGAACATTGCAAGAATTACTTGTCAAGGATATTAACTCTTGGCTCAAGGTATCCTGCTTTTGCAAGCAATGAAGACCATATTAAGGCACCTATTAAGGGAAGGAAGCATATCATTGTTATTGCTGTAGACTCTGTAAGTAACGAAGATCTGATCTGTATTATTAGAAATTCTATTGAGGCTACACGTGCAGAAACTTTGTCGTGTTCAATGGGTTTCGTGTTGTTGACTTCCATAACAGTAGCAGAGATTATTCTCTATTAATATCTGCAGGCATGCTTCCTACTGATTTCGATCCTTTCATATGCAATAGTGGGAGTGATTTATATTTCCCGTCACGGGCTGGTGATACACCAAGCAATTCCCGTGTGACATTTGCATTAGGCCGTAATTACCAATCCCATATTGAGTATCATTGGGGAGGAGAAGGTTTAAAAAAGTATCCAGTGAAGTGGACTTCTTCAGTAGTAGAAAGAAGGGGAAGAATTGAAAAGCAAGTTATTTTTGAAGATCCAGAGCACTCTTCGACATATTGTCTTGCCTTTAAAGTGGTCAATCCTACTTTCATCAATTGCAGTCACTCTTATTTCTTCAACTAGAAAGGAAGATTCTTAGGTCTGAGGTTGATTCCGGAGAGTACTTCAGAATTCATGATCTGTTGCACGACCTAGTAGAGAGGGTTGCTGGAAGTGACTGTTTTAGAATTGAGAAAGGTGTGGTGGGACAAATTCCTCAAGATGTTCACCATCTTTGCATTGTGTCCTACGGTGAAATAGTAATCCCAGAGCAGATTCTTGAGATGAAAAATTTGCGCACTCTAATCATGTGTTATTCTGTGAAGAAGATGAGTAAAGAAGATTTTGAGCGCGTGCTCATGAGACTAAGGAAGCTGCGGGTGGTGCGTGTGGAACTCCAACCGTTGGGAACGATCCCAGCATGTATTGGTGAACTAAAACATCTGCGGTATCTTGGTGCTTTTGAAGACGATCCCCTTCCCCTCAACTTGATTTTGCCACCCGAATTTACCAAGCTTTACCATCTGCAGGAGCTCTCTGTCCGACCTTACTCCAGGTTGCATTGTTCCTCGAAGGAAAAAATGAGCAACCTTATCAATTTGCGTAACGTGTTCACGCCGCATCACTTGGACTTTCCTGACATAGGGAGGCTGACATCGCTCCGAACTTTATATCGATTTTATGTACGGAATGAGAGGGGATACGAGATACAACAGCTGGAGCACCTGAATAGCCTCCGTGGCACCCTGTCTATCGAACATCTTGAAAATGTTAAAAGCAAGGAGGAAGCTCTTCAAGCCAAGCTAGCTGACAAGGAACATCTAACAAAGCTGACACTGCAATGGGGCGGTGTCGATGATGATGAAAACGGAATAGAGTCATTTAACAGTTGCTCTCCAGAACTTCAAACGGAGGTACTTGAGGGCCTCCATCCGCCGTCCCAGATTACATCCCTTTCCATCTGGGGCTACGGCGGTCTGAGGTACCAAGTTGGTTGTCGAGAGAACGATGCACTCAAGAGGACAACAGAGATGTTCCAGCGTTACAAAATCTTATGTTCGGAATTGCAGTGGATCAGGTGTTCCCCAGATTGGAGCGTTTTTCGTTCATCTGTACGAAATTTGTTTTGTAAAGTGCAGTTGGAACTCCTGCCGAGAACATGGACCGCTGACATCGCTGGAGAAATTGATCATCATGCAGTGCCCAAATATTGGGCCATTGCCGCCACTACCCCGATACCTCAAGAGCTGTACACTTTCTCGTTGCAATCGCTTGAACTCCCTGCCTGAGAACATGGACCGCCTGGAAACCTGCGGAATAGCCTGATGTTTGCGGCACTTTTTCTAAGTTGTTCTTTTTCCTTCTTTCATTTTTTAGCTTGGTGGTTTGTTTAGTCGTCCTCAGCTTCATTGGAGTGGTTAGGTTTGTAGTGGTGCTTTTCGGGTAGTGGTTCTGGTTTGTGAGGTTTTTTCACAGGTCCGGTTTTTCCCATAAAAAACAGGACTCACAACTGCTTTCCTTCTTCTTAATAAATTACGCAGCAATTCTCTTGCTGCTCTTTCGAAAAAAAAAAAAAGTGGTCAATCCAAATCATGTAAGCCTTTTATTTCCAGAATCTTCTGGTGTTTGTACAGGATTTTATTTTTTATATACTTTATGTACTGTTCAAGTGTATCATTTTATAATAGTTCTATGTGTTTTTTTTAATTGTTGCTTGTTTATGGATTGTAGTTACCTCCTATCAAGGAGCTGCAAAAGCTGATGAGAATCCAGTCACTCCGTTCTCATGCTCTTTATAACCATGGCGCTACCAGGCTATCTGTAATTCCAATTTATGCATCACGGTCTCAGGCTCTAAGGTTTTCTTTGATTTTTCTTATTTCACTCATTTATCATTTCTCTGTTCTGAACTTGCAATTGTTGCAGTATTGTTGGGTGTGAAGCACCTTTTTAACTTGGATCAAAATGTGATGTGGTTTCATCATTTTTTTTAATTTTTTTGTGTGGATAAACATCAATATTTTTTCACAGAAGATTAGACATATTGGTTGAGCAAAGACATTACTCCGCTCTGTTGCTTTGTTTGAAGATCCCAGCTAGAGTAGGCATTGTAAACTCCTAAATGACGTGTAACTTCAAAATGGAGGAACTCTAGTGGTACAGCCTACAGCGAATATATGAGTTAGATTATGCATTGCCAGCGAATAAATGATGTGTAACTTCAAAAACCTGAGAGTTGTTTCTATGCATTACTTTTTAAAAGTTACACAACTATTATATCAAGAGGTGATGTATAGCAGCGCTGCTATGCAAATTTCTGTTATTTTCTTTTTGTGAGGACAATGTTTGATACTTCAACAATCATTAGAAATTAACCACATCGAGGTGCTATGTTTTGTGCCCCATTTGCCGCGCTTGCATTTTCTGATTGGACTGCCCTATATCTTCCGGAGGAACAAATCTCCATTTTCCATGGCGAGAGAAACAAAAGCACGAGACAAGTTTTTGAGGAAGCTGAGGTCCATGAGCTATGCAACGATTCTGATCCAGACCCTGAACATGACCTATGCTACAACACTAGCAATTCTTTAGCGTAAATCTGATTTGACCTTTTTCTTTTTGTTACCTGAGGTCATCAACTATATTAACCTACTGCTGATGTTTCTGCAGATGATCGACCTGTATGTAGCTTTCTCTGTGACCACTACCCTTATTCAGACAAGTTTTATCATTTCCCTCTGTTGAGTATGCCTGCTTTAAGAGGAGTTTGAAGCCTCCATGCACTACATAACTAGCAGTCTTAGTGATGAAACGATTTTACATCGTACATACTAATTGGAAATTAGGGCTTTATGGGAGTAACCAGAAATAGCTTCTTAAAACTTGAGTAGTTATCTATGGTGCTATTGTCCCTGCTAGAGAGTCGCCGATAAGAACTTCGATCAAATATTAAGCTAACGAATTTATTTCCTTAACATATATTGTTGATTTTAGATTGATTTTGTCTATTTCTTATATTATTGTCCTGATTGTTCACTAACTACAGCTCCCTCTTATTTTTCCCAGCTCAGAATGCTCAAGCATTTTAATCAAACTCGATGACCGTTGCATGGTTAGTGCCAAAGGAAGTTTTCTTTAAGATACTTTAACATGTCTTGCAGAAGGTTATATTGTTTATGTCGCTTTTATTATCTTCGCATGCTTCAGCAAGTCTAGGACAAGGTTCTACTTGCTGCAACCATGAAACAATTTTATGTCGCATATAGAGATTGAGAATTACGCCTTCATGGGAATAACTAGAAATGTCTTTTGGAAGGTTTGAGTCAATGAGACACATTTGTTGGAACTGTTGTCCGAAATTGGGTCTCTTTTAGAGTACAGATTGATGTAGCTCTCAGATACTTTGAAGCAATTACGTTTTGCTTTAGCCACACATTATTTCTGCTGTGTATGTAGTGCATGCATGGACTCTTGAGCGATTCATGTAATGGCAGCTCTTGCATTACCAGTTACCAAATTATCTGTGTCCATCTTCTGCATTAAATACTACCAGACATTTTTTAGGAAGCTGAATTAGCTTGTGACTAACTGATGATTTTTCTGTTGTTGATGGGAGTTGAAACATTGAATCATGCCAAGTCGTACAATTGTCTATGATTATCGGTATGTTATCCACTTTAAGACCATAAATTTGTTGATTTTAATTGGTCTGTTATTTTTCTTATCGTGGCCTGTAAAAAAAAATTCTTCTCAGTGCAGGGTTGATTTGGTGACGTCCAAAGGTTCTAAGGCATCGGCTGAGAAAATTGATATGCCAAGATCTTTTAAATACATCAGTGCAGCTTGAAAAGTTTGTATTAGGCATTTTAGTTTATTTCATTTGCAGCTTCTCTTTACACAAGCTCTTTTTTATCCTATGAATTTTACTCTTTACAATTTTTTTTGTCCCAGAACAGAGTTTTGAAATACGATGAACGCAACACTGAAGTCTTTCCAAAGGTAATTTGTGTCAGAATTTATGAGAAGAGATATGGCTATGTGAAAGTAATATGTTAGACTTTAGTCGCACATGCTTATTTTTAAGGTGAGATATGTATAGATAAGTCTTTGTGTTGATCTTTGTTCCCAGCAGACCCATGGGTTTCTTGTGTTGGGAGGCCAGCTCTTCGAAGATTTTAAGGACGATATTTACTGCTTGACTAATATGTTGATTGAGGTGGCTAGGCAACATGATCATTCTGGTTTTTTTCTTATTAACGTATATTTTTTGGGTTAAAATTTGAGAAATGTTCTTAAAGATGCGTTACAACTCTTTTAATCTCCCCCTCTTTTTATCAGGACATATTCTATAGTGATACGAGGCATCATTCTACCGTTGATTATAGTAAACCTATACTTGTTTAGTTTAAAAATTTCGGTAATGAAGTGGCAGAAATGCGATGTCATAGCTTCTGGTGTGTTGAAGAAACGTCAGAAGGATGTACTGAGTGGTTTGAATATTTCAGATATGCTTGAGTTTAAATGTGAGAAAATGCAAAGGACTCCGTTTTCTGGCCTGCACTTCAGGCTTAGTGCAAAATACCTCTACTATCATCAGGTTCTCATATATCATCTTTATGCCTTAACAGAACTGCATTGTCTTCGAGAAAACTTGATGTGCAGTCGCTAATTCTCTCCATTGTTCTCATGGATTTTTTTATATATTTTTCCATATGTTGAAATCAGATGATCGTTCATCACTACAAAATGTTTTGTTGCCTATCCTTGTTTTCGATTAAATATGATAAACAAACACAATTTTATCTGTTAGAACACGATTTATCTGTTACTTTGTTATGTGATGTTTGCAATAGAATTTAATACTACCTCTATATTTGCTATTACACAGCCGCATACTATTGCATAACAATTCTTATAAACTGTCGATATCATAGTTTCCATACGCACATATATCCCAATAAAATGCTAAAAATATGACAAATCAAAACTGCCTTCCCATCCTATCAGTATCGCGTTACATATAGTTCCTATTCCATACGATTCCCATTTTACGCTCATCTACATTTTGCGCTCGTATCATTCAGATAGGCTCATATGCAGCCATACACCAACAAATACAAGATAGTGATTATAGCCGTAGCTAATAATCATAGCTTAAACATCAGTCTTCAATCTACTCTAAATGAATATGTTTCCTACACATATAGAAACAACGCACGCGGCGTATTACGCCGCTAAAGTATTCCTAGTAGTTAATAAAGGGTGAGAGGAAAGCTGTACTATATTGCATGAGTATATAGCTTGGGCCAATCCAAAGCAAAGGTGCTACTAAGAAACTAGGCTGAGTCGTGCGCGTTGTCGCGCCGTGACGAAAAAGCATAAACGCGATTTTCAATTCAGCTATAAACCATCGACGAATCTGCGTTTTCTAAGAAAGTTTTTTTTCCTTTTTTAAAAAAACCGCGTGGGGAAAAATCGATGAAAGGACCTAAACGCGATTTCCAATTGAGCTATAAACCACGTGCAGGGACCTAAACGGAATTTTGGAATTTATCGGGTCTATCTTACTTAAAAAACGGAGAAAGGACCTAGACGTAAATAGCAAGGACCTGCTTGTTACGTTTTTGGACCTGTTCGCTATCCTGAAAAATTAGAAAAGGGTTTGCCCGCGATTTGAATCTAACGGGAGGGTTTCTCTGCAAAACACCACGCGAGGGACCCAAACGCGATAAAAAAAAGAAAATCTTCCCCTCATAAAAAATTGCAAAGGATCTATTCGTAATTTACAGGGACCTATCCATAATTTGAAGAAGCGGAGGGACTTTTTTGCAAAAACTACAAAGTGACACCTGGGTGCCCTAGGAGGCCGTGAATCCCTGCGCTTGTTATATAGGTGATATGCATTGTGATGAAGTTGTATCTAATCAGCACGTTTGTGGTACCTTGCACTAAATAAAGAGCTTTTTATGGTGCATTAAATTCAATACTGAATAGTTCATAATTTTCAATCTAATAAATCAGATTAGCTAAAATTTATTTATATTTTCTCTAATAGTAGAGTAGTAAAAATACTATATATAACAAATCAATGACTATATATAATTTCTACTACACACTATATATATAATACACCGTAAAATTTCATAAATAAATTCATAAATTTGTATACAATGGATTGGAGAGTACCTGTGGCGTGCATAATATAGGCGTGATAAGGTGAGGCATCGAACCAAATACCCTCTTGGTTTCTGTAGTAGTATCTAGATGGTGTGCATAGTCTTAGATACAACTTTAGGTATTGTTCATTAGAAAATGCTCTAATTGCTAGATCAAATTTTAGGCATACTTAGAACGCGATAAATTCTGCTATGAAACTTTTACGAAATGAGTAACGCTTGTATTTAGTTTTGAAAAATAAACCCCTCAAGTTATCACAAGATCGGTACTAGGATGGACTAAAAGAAGGTCAGAAACCAATTCCCAACGGTGATACAAAAACTACTTGAGAATTTTTACTAAGAGTATCGTAGCACTCCGCTCTGGTAGAGTTCAAATATTGTTGTTGTGAACAGGACGATTTAGAAATAATATATATCTTACACCGCGAAGGAATGCTGCGCGCCACATGGCAGTTTTTTTGTGAAAAAACCCTTTGAGAATTCCGAAATCGCAAACAGTTCCTTTCATGGTTATTTTGCAAAAAAGACGCTGGCAATTCCAAAATCACGAATAGGATTTCGAAGTCGCAAACAGGTCCTTCTATCAATTATTTTGCAAAGAGGCCTCGTAGTTCCGCAAATTTGACATGAGCATCTGTTCTTTCAACCCGAAAGATTTGAAATTACGTTAAGGTACGGTTATTTTGTTCAAAAAAATTTTCTTCTGCAGATTCAATACGGACGTCGGTTTTTTAGACCTAGACTATCTAGCCAATTTTTAACCCGGTTCTTTAAACCCAGGAGATTTGGGGTGGATCCCTATAGAAAAAACCGTGGTTACGTAAATTCGCCGACGGCTCCTAGCCATACAATTTTGAAAAAAATGCCACCAAGAAAAATAAAATTACGTTTTTGCAGAAAAACTCGGATCAAAATTTTTCGTGTGACACGGCATCGCGCGCCTCTCTACCTAGTAGATTTCATGGTTTCAAAAAACAGGAAGAAAAGGAAATAAGTGACATGGGCAACATGGCACTTTGAAGGTTGGCCTATGTGTGGCAAACAACTAGGCTTGGGGGCACCAAACACATATGTCATTCTATTTGTACCAAAATTTGGTAAGGTGTGACTGAATTGTCGAGCTAAGATCGAGAGATATCTTGAATGATATAAGATAAGAAAAAAAAGAGTTTAAGTATGGATTGTGACCGATATTGATCTAAATAGAAGAGTATTGTCCAAGTTGAAGCCGATACGGATCATTGTGAATAATGTGTCGGAGGTGAATGCGATTAGCTAATCTGCTATAAAAGATGGCCAGAGGCGTTTAAAGAACATAACACAACCTAATCAATCAACTCGCATTACTTTTATTTACTTTTCCGTCGACTAGGAGTAGCATCTGTAATTTATATTCTCCTTTGTACTATGATTTTATCAATAAAGTTGCGTATCACCGATTGTTGATCACCTTCGATTGCGCCAGTCAGGTTTGATTTTCTCCGATCTTGTTACGCATTGTCTTTTTAGGAAAAAAATCTACTTTTTATCATCTGATTAGCCCTAATTGGCTAATTAAACTTATCGTTACCCTATATTTTATCGGCTTCTAACTATTTAGATCTTTGCCGATTGTTTCACTAGATCGACTTTGAGCGTATTTTATATTTATCTTACCAATTGCATAATCAAATCAGTTGGCATGCCTCGAACCTCAGAATCTGGTGTTCGTTCGGTGTGTTGTGGCCAATAGACCCTTCTTCACATTTTTGGCACCAACACACTTTTGGCACGCCTGGTGAGACGCGATGCTTTCACCAGGGAAATCAATTCCACTGTTTGATCTCAACGCTGAAGCCATAATCATCCCTACTTTAGTCGATTTAACACCAGAACAATGCAAAGAGATTGAAGATCGGATATAGGGTAACGATAAGTCTAAATAGCTTGTTACGACTGATTAGATAATAGATAAAGATGGACTTTCCCAAAAAGGCGATGCGTAACAAGATCGACTAAACCTGATTGGCGTAATCGAGGATGACCAATAATCGGTGATGTGCAACTTTATTAATCAAAATCGGATTACAATGGAGATTCTAAATTACGACGGTACTTCTAGTTGACAGGAAAATAAATAAAAGTAGATGCGAGTTGCTTGGTTGATTGGATTGTTCTCTTTTGCTCACCCTTGACTATCTTTTATAGTGCTTTGGCCGATCGTATCTTTTTTCAATGCATTGTCAACCATGAGCCGTATCGGCCTTTATACGATAAAATTTTCATCTTTGAATCAATATCGTTCATAATTTTATCTTTTAACTTAATTTTCCCTTTCTTATTCTTTTTATCCTTAGCCTAATAAATTGGCTACGCGTTGCAAAATGCTGGTGCTAATAAAGTTTTAACTGAAATTCTTGGTTTCCCATTACTTCACAGATGTAACAGCTTGATTCGACTTAATGATCTCCCATCACTTAGGACGCTGATGCTACGAGATTGTCCAAACCTGACTACTGTTTCTCACTTCCCATTACTTACCAGCATCCATGTCAGAAGTGGATTCAAATATGAGCTGCTGTACGGTTTGTTGAATTCCCACACATCTTTGGAGAATGTATTGATCGTTTTTTAATCCAAGCTACACCTTTCTCTAGCATCAGTAGCTAGGGTTGAGTTGTAGTCCGATTGTCCGAATCTGCACTGCAGTACTGTGAAGGAGACCTCACATCCTCAAAGAACTGAAGATCTATGGCTGTCCGAAGTTCAATATCCATAATCGGCTTCCAGACCAACTCTGAAATCCGTGCTGCAGTCAGTTGGCTGGTAAGTTATAAATTCCTGGTTTTCTGATTTTGTACTTCTCTGTTTCCTGAGCTCGAAATTATTGGAAGTTTAATCAGTACAGCACGCCTTACTGGATGTCCTTTTCTCCACCATTGCACTACTACACATTCTGTGGGCACAAGTTTGCAGTGCTAGGAGAAATTTTTTAGTATTCAGTACCAACCTGGTGAATAACCACACATCTCAACTGGATCAATCACATGGTTGTTTATTGTATTTAAAATATGTTATTTTTTTGTGCGATGTATCTCCTGTAGTTTGTAAACTATGCTTTTTGATACCTTTGTGGTTCCTAGTTTCCGACCCTAGAGTTGCATGGGAACTAAATTTTTCATTCTTAATTGTTTCATTTGATTACTCGAACATGCAGTGAAGCTGTCTTTGTCTGAAGAGCTGCATACTGAAATACTGAACACGAGAGAATCAGAGAACCTTACAAGAATGTTGCATCATGGCCATCTTGCCAATTGGCATCCCCGAATCCAATGGAAGGACGCAGAATGAATTGATATAGTTCTGTGCCTAGTTCTGATAGATTTTACGGTACATTACATTTCTGAAAATTCCAAAGCAATACAGGGGAAATTGAATTGATCATTAGTAAGAACTGAAGATTTGACTAGAGGTTGCATGCACCGTACAAATAGAGACTTTGTTGATCATGTGGGCACTAGAAACTCCACATAGCCCTCGTCCATGCCGAACTCCCAGACGGCCAGGGACATGATCCCCACCACCACTACTCCCACGGCAGCAATGGCGGCAAACCGCCCAGCCCTACCCTTCTCCGATCTCTGGACGGGCGCACGCCTCTTCTGCTGCGTCACATGGTCACCAGCGACAGCACCTCTCTCCACCGGAGACAAGAAAGACGCGGCGGCGGAGGAGCTCGACGAGTAGCCGCAGCCACAGCAAGGAACGGCACATTCACAGGAGCAGCAGCAGCAGGAGGAGGAGGAGGACGCTGCCATGGCCACGGCGGCCATGGGCCCGGTATCCACGGAGCAGACACTGGACGCATCTCCTCGTAGCTACTGGTTCGGCTCTTGCCATCTCTGGCGGTGACACCGTCGGCTCTGGCGCTGGCTGTGCCGCTGCTGCCGCCGGCCTGCTGGAGAGAGGAGACGAGCTTCCTCGGCGAGCCGCGGAGTGGTAGCCCGAGCCCGAGGAGGTCCGGGCCGGCGGCGGTGACGACGGCGGAGGAAGCATGCGTGCCGGCTGTGGTAGCCGAGCGGCTGCGGCGGTGGCGCGGGCCGGCGGAGCGGCTGGCCTTGTAGGCGTCCCAGTCCTGCTCCAGGTCCCTCAGCCGTCTCTCCAGGCGGCCGCGGCTAGGCCGACGACGCGCATGGCCTGCATGGCCATGGTGGGCGCTAGCGGCGGTGCTGCAAGTGCTCATGGCGATGGCCGCATGTGGATGCACCGGACTCGTAGATCGTCGGAAGGATTGATACGGGGGGAGGCTCCTGAAATAGAGGTAGCTCAGGTAGGCGGTTGTGGTAACCGACCGCCGCTGTTGCGCAGGAAGGATATGCATGCATGCATGCATGCCTCCACGTTCCGTTGGCCGTGGGGTTCGAATTTGGAAATTGCCGCGTAGTACGCGCCGTCTGTTTGCACGATCGATCGTGTTAGTGGGTTCGGTACGTTATACGGACTTATGACCGTGTTAATGCCTTCAAAGTTAACCGACAGTCGACCGGGCGCGGCCCTGCATGCCTGCCGCCCAACGTTCTATTGCACCCGTCGACGGTTCAAACTCTCGCAAAGAGAAAAGGGAGACACTAGCGCTAGTCCTTTAGCATCGTACTACCTCGAATCTGGTACGTCGAATTCCGTCCCACATGCAAATGCGTGCGGCAGCAAAACGCCCTCCTCCCTATTTTCTTCCTAATAGATCTCGGGTATGGACTTTAACATCACCCCCGGAGCATTGTCTCCGGCCCTCCACGTTGTAATAGTTCAGCATCTCTCATACAACAAAAAATAAACTTTGATGCAACAAATCAAAATGCAGACCGCAACAAATGACTCCTCATCAAAATTTGTAAAGATCAGATGTTGCAACAATTTGGAGAAACATCTGCAACATGTGTTTCAGAGGAGGAGTGCGTGCGTGTGGCTGCGACGGCAACTGACCTAGTTCCTCATCTCTGTGCTCCACCCCACACTATTGCTTCATCATTAGCCCTCTGGTCATCATCCGTTGCCCCCTCCTTCAGCCTCGGCTTCGCTAGATCTGGGGAGCTTCACCCGCTCCACAAAAGAGGAGACTTCCACACAAGCCCTAGCCATGGCAAACAAACTCCTCGAGCAAGAGCAATTTGGATAATCTCTACGAGCTCAAACGTCTAATGAATTAAGAGGAGAGAGAGAGACTGAGAGTGGAAAAGAGATATAGGTATTGGAGAGAGAACGCGAGAAGAGGGATCAATTATAGGGAGGGACATGTGGGAGGAGGAGTGGGCGGTTGTGGGGATGGGATGATGTGTGGGAGGATCTGTGGCTTTGGATGGGACAAAGTAGAATGGATCACATCAAGGAACCAAAAACAAGTAAGTAGGTCGGGGAATGAGGCGTTCTATAAAAATTTCTCCCCGAAAGTCGATACGCCAACAGAAAAAAGCAGGTTCTTTCAAACAAAGAAAGAAATGGCAGCGTTTGAGTGGCCTCGAGGAGCCAATGTGAAATGGAATATAGGTTATAGTGGCACGACCAAAATTTTATATAAAAGCTGTATATATATGAGCACAGGGTATCATTTTTAAGCAAGAATTTAAGCTGATTCATTCAACACTCGGAAATTTTGGTAAGTGAGAGAATTCCCATGCCATCAAGTTGAGGTGGAATATTCGTGCATACATATTAACTAAAGCTTAAGTCGGGCTAACTTAGTCTGTGACCCTAGTTTAACCTAATAAGCTTGTATCAATTGTTAAAAATCTTTCTAATGTAGTCTATTGTTGTCTGCTACATTTTCATTAGTTCTATTGTCCCGCTTCTGTTCAGCCGCTAGACACTTGTCTTGCATGCATTGTTTCGCAAAGTTGAAGATGGAATTGTGTGAAAAGTTGAAGATGGAATTGTGTGCAGAGGCAGAGCCATGAATTGAGCATAGGAGAGCCAAGCCAAGTAGGCATCAAGGGTAATAGGAAAGTTAAATCTAACTATTTGATATGACATGCTTGATGCTTATCAAAATATAAGAACATATGTTTAGAAAATACAAAAGAAAATTAGATATCTACCTTTGACACGAAAAACTACAAAAGACAATTGTAGATATTTTTACAAAAATCTACCCACAAATGGGGGAGTTCATAAAAAACCCACAAACATCTCATAGTCTATCAAAAACCTACTTGCAAGTTCTATGTTCATGCAAATCCTCTCTCTTTGGGTCAATTTACTTGTCGAAGCTCCTAGAAGCCAAACACTACTAACATGATTGTCTCCTATTGAGGGGGATTGCATCTAAGTCCACCCAGATATATCGCAAGAATCCTCCTCTTCGGCCATAGCATCAGTGATCACCCTAGTTGTCCTTCTATCCCGTCCCTCTATTCTCCCACTCTTGCATCACACTTTATTCTCCCATGCTCGTCTTGTAAGCCCTACCCTCTACTAGTATGTCTTCTTGCTCATAGTTCTCCATTGAGACTGCCATGGAAGTGCCATGTAGAAGCTTTAGCAAGTAAATTGGCCTGAGAGGTGAGATTTGCAACCATATAGAACTTGGGTTGGGTTTTTGACAAACTTTGAGATGTAGGTAGTTTTTTGACAAACTTATGAGATGTAGGTGGGTTTTTGCAAAAAGCCCAAATTATATGTCTTTCTAAACTATACCTATCAACATATTTATGTATTTATATTGGAGGCACAAAAACAATATGTATAGATTTTTCTCAAAAAGTAATTTCATGATATTTAATAATTTTAATAGGTTTTATAAATAAATTACATTGAAAGCTAGTAACCAAAATCACATTTTGGGACCATGTATATTATATATATGGTTTCGTATTCATTATATATAGTATGTACTTCCATTCCAATATACCTTTTAAATGATGATGTTATAAGTTTTACCTTTTTAAAACATACTATAATAGTGATTATAAGATACTCCAAAGTGAATTTCATAAAAAAAATCATCAAAGTCCACTCTTTATAGCATAATTTGTGTACATACTCCTTTTGTATATAGAACTCTAATTTGAATTTCAGTTTAAACTTGTTTGAACTAGTTAGCAAACTATTTAACTCATCATCCAAAAAATTTCAAACTTTTTGCACACGATGCACATGGGAAACAATTGTTCTAGATCGTACCATTTACCTTTACTATCTTGTTGTCAATTTTCATAATTTACTAAATCTAATCTCTCTCGTTATTTTTGGTTTGCTGCCAAATTTGCCTCACTCATCCCTATAAAATTTCGTCATTACCAAAATTTGGTCATGTAACCATTGTTTTGCCAACGTTTGGTAAGAAAATGAACTAAGAGACAATGGGGATACTGAATCTTGCCAAAGTTAGCAAATAACGTAGTACTCGTCAAATCCAGTTAGCGCTAACAAAATTTGAGAAGTTTGAGCATACACACACACAAAGGATGTAATTGTAGTCACGAAGCACGGCAATAGTACATGACATTTGTTTACTAACATCCATTACCCCAAGAGGCAAAAATCCTCAAAAGAAGTAGTACAATGTGGTGGGAAAAAAATAAAATTTGTAAGAGACTTCACACTAGCTCAATTAGCTCCAAAGCATGTACTCAGAAAAAACCCCAAAATGTTACCAAAGTTTGATTTAGTTATTATGCAGCGGTGTGTATATATTTTTTATGTTGCCTCCAACATGACTTCTATGTTTTCTTAAAAAAAACATGAGCTCCATGAATGTGTTATTTCTATTTATAGAGTTGACATATTCTATTCCTATGTTTATATGTGATTTTCTTTTTTCTTCTATCATGCAAGATATTAAACTCTACTTTGGTATGTGTTTTTATGTGCTAAAGTTATTTTAATCACTGTCAAGAAGAAAAACACAAAATATCTCTTACTCATACGTGAACCATCTATTTACAGAATAAATATCTTTATTCTAGAATTCATTTTTTTATTACATGAAAGACGCACACCACATGTGCATACACGCAAATGTGCCCCCCTTATCATACACCTAGACAGATGGAGGCTGGGATAAATCTACAACCACACAAAATTCCTACTAAACCACACACGTGTGCGTAATAGGTGAGCGCTAAGATTTGAACTCAAGTGGGTGAAGTTATACATCAGGATTCGTTGCTCTTGTTTATCTCCCTTGTCCTGTCCTTTCTACGTGGCCTAACCAAGGTTTCAATAATTTTTTTTTCAAATCACATCTCCGGGGCAGCCAAAATTTGGTAGAAATTCAAAAATCAAATTTCAAATCTAGTATTTTGGAGGCGGATAAAACCAAAATTTCAACCAAAATCACTAAAATTTCACTAAAATCGACCGAATTTTAGCCATTTTCAACTCTTTGTAAAATGGTCTCCCAAAACTAGAAAAGATTGAAAATTTTGATAAAATTATGCAAGTATTTATGTACATGTCCTATTTGTTTGAATGCAAGAGGAGGATGACAGACGGCTGTACTAGCGGTATTTTAGCTGTGGTGATAGATTTCAATATCGGTATATATTGATTTTATTATCATGTCGAGGGTTCAGAGAAAAGAATATGCATGCATGACAACTAATCTCCCTATTATGAGTACATGTGAAATCGAGTGGAGTATCACGCTGCCTATCAGTACCCATTAATCAAGCAGGTCGATTGATTAGTTTATGAATGCACTGTGTCTTTATCTTAATGTGCTATCACATTCGCAGGACATCTTTGTACCAACAATGCGGAGCTGGCATCTACCCCTGTGCAATAACCTGTTTGTTTAACTCTGGAGTAGTATGCCGCAATGGGCCGATACCAGAATAATCTATTCCAATAGACAAACTAAAATGCCCTCTGAAATGAAATTGACAACGAGACTTCGGTTGGAAAATGAATTATTTGTATATGTGTTTTTTGCAAACTTTCACATGTATTCGTCATAAAAGGCACTACAATTTATCACAAAAAATTAGTGTGAAATCCGGTCTAGAAAACATGAAAACCGGTCGAATTTGTGATCATCTCGGTCAAAAGTCAAAACCTCAGCTAAAGTCACCGAAAATCACTGTAGCAATATAATTTTTTTTATCTCATCGAGGTTTAGAATCTTAACCTCGGCCGAAATCCAAAAGTTTTGCCGAGATTTTTGAAATCTCGGCGATATTTTAAACCGTGGGCCTAACTATTGCAAATATGAAAATTTTCAATCTTAGACAAGATTGTGTACCAACAGCTAGGCCTGGGCATTCGGTTTTTTCGGTTCGGTTTTTTCGGTTTTTGAAAAATTCGGTTTTTGAGTTCTGAAAACCGAAACCGAACCGAATAGATGCAGAAACCGAACCGAAATAACCGAATTAATTCGGTTCGGTTATTTCGGTTATTTGGTTAACCGAATTTTAGTAGTTACTCCTTCTCCTCCCATCGCCTTCTCTGGCTCTCTGCAATCACACACGCGTGTTCATCCATCCATCCATTAACACAATATTTGATTTGAAGATCCAACTCACTCAAGATTGATCAATCAATTGATTATAGACATGGGAGCTACCGCGGTTCGACCTCGGGGAGGTAGTGCATCACCACTCACCAGCTCGTCATTGGTTGGGTGGAAGCTGGAACCGGAACCATGGCGACAGCTGTAGAGCACCATTGCAGTCCACCGACGGGTCCTCCACCTCACCGTCGACTCGGCTACGCGCCACAAGGTCTGCCATTGGATGCTGCCCCATCGCCGTTGCCCGAGGACCGCACGGCCGAGGTTGCTGCCGCCGAGCGCCTCCGCCCGTGGACAGTGCAACCGAGGCTGCAGTTGCCGTCGCCTCTGCACGAGGACGGAGCACCGCTCACGCCTCACGCCTCCATGTACTAGATCCGGCCGCCTTTGCCCGAGGACCACGCTGCCGAGGCCCCACCGTGGCGACGCCGCTGCCGACCGCCTCCGCGCGTGCCAGATTTGGTCGCCGCCAAGCTCCTCCTCGGCTTCACCTGCTGCAGATTGGGGAGTGGATTGAGGTTGTGAGGGAGGAAGCCGGGTAGCCGCCACTGGGTAGGGTTGGACTTGCGATGGGGATTGGGGAATTGTTGAATTGAAGTGGGGACCGAGTCACCGACGGACCGTAGAGGCGTAGAGACTAGAGAGCTGATACGGCGATGCCTTGTATCTTGGCGAAGTGGCGAGTGGCGAACCGAGTGTTCGGTGAAAACGGTTTATTCGGTTTCCGAATTTACGAAATCGAACCAAAAACCGAAAACCGAATAACATCAAAATAAAAACCGAACCGAAAATCGAAAAACCGAAATAATCGGTTAATTCGGTTCGGTTGGTTCGGTTTTTCGGTTTCGGTTTAAATGTACCCACCCCTACCAACAGCCCGGATCTACTCGGAGTCTCGGATCCCACTCACACCACTTTAAAGTACAATTCAAAAAAAACCCCGCAACCCAAGGCCATTTTGAAACAAGCAAAACCTATTGCCTTTCTCCTGCCTCCTCGTGTACTCCTATCACCCCAACACTCCGGCGAGAGCTTCCACGAAGGCGTTAGTGCTGCGGTGGCGGCATCGCGACGGATAAATGAGAGCGCGCTGAAGAGGCAACAGCTTACCGTGGGCAACCCCGTCGTCGCCTTGCCGTGCACCACAGCGCCGTTGCCTCGCTGTGCACTCCTCCGTAATATTGTCAAGATGAAAGAAACTATTGTATTGTTAATAGAGTATAAATTACAATAAATCTTTTATATCGAGTTATGACAACCGGCCAACGTTGTGGTATCATACAGAAGCAAACTCCTTGCATTTCAATCATTCATCTAAACTGATGTTGAAGCAAAATCTTCATTTTTAAACAATAAAATTCGAAAGAGTATGATACTAGCTACCATCAAGGTGTTATCAAATTCTTGATAATTAATGCTGTTAAAGTCTTCATAATGGTTACGCAAGCGATCCAAAATTGCAACATATTCAAACGGTGATTGATCACCAAATTCAGTTATTTCTTTGACTGACATTATTTTTTTTCAAAATCTTTTCGATCAAGCGTTGCTCAAATTAACCCATGTGTTTGAAAATACCTGAAACTCCACCTTAAACTCTATATGTGTGGATCATACCGCAATAACCTGTAGTAAAAGACGGACCATCAAAGAAATGACAAATGATTAATCCCGCATGGATGCCATGCCGCCAATAATAGGTACAATGGTCTGAATTTGCAATGAAATTCACTCCAACAGAAGTAATATGACGATCAATTATATCAAAAAATTATTTACAGAGATGACGTAGAATGATACTTAAGTATGGCACTGAACAACACATAGGATAATGTTGGTGACCTTTTGGCGTTAGAATAGTCGTCTGGGTGAGCGTGAGTCAACGCCCAATATAGTGTCGAGTTGTGAAACGGAATAGAGACGAGTCGCGAAATCACCAAACTGAAGCTTCTAAATTTCTCGATACATTCTTTTCTCTCTTTTTTGTTTTTCTTTTCTTCGCTCCCTTGTTTTGCTCTCGTCTTCGCTTGCGCGGCCAGTGCCAGGAGGTCACCTGTTTGATCTGCAGCCGTGAGCTACGTGGCTCTTCTGTGTCACTGGGACTTCTTCCCTGCGCAAGCAGCCGCATGACGTTTTTTTTTTCCTCTGGTGCTCGGAGCCACCAAACCATCGGGGCACTGCTGCCGAACGCCCGCGCTGATCTAAGGGTCTAACAAGATTTTTTTATAGTTTTTAGATAAAACTATGGTTTTAGAGAAAAACTCTGTTTTAGAAATCAAGAGGTATTTGGTAGCCTTACAAAAAACTCTGTTTTAAAAACCATGGTTTTTTCTCTGTTTTAGAAACTTTGGTCTTGAGCAAATTTTTCTGAGCGCTAGCACCAAAACAACTCCCAAAACTTTGTAACCAAACAGTTGAGAGTTCCAAAAAAAACCATGATTTTAATAGAGTTTGGTAAAACTATATTTTTTATGCCAAGATAATTCTCAAATCATGGTTTTGCAAAATTTTGTTGCCAAACAGAACCTAAACTTCTTGCGCTGTCGGCTTTTTTCTCTCTGTGGCGCCTCGCGAGTCGATTGGATGTCGTGCGGTGCCGTCCCATCAGTCCCAGCGATTTGGATCTTAAATCTCGCTCTGACTACTTATTGAAGATAACGCATAGAAAAATAGAAATAGGTGTTATGAATTTTACATGAAAAGCCTCTGCAAAAAAGCTACGGGCGGATCAAAGCAGTCACCATATGAGAAAATATTTACCATATAACTCTTATCTTTTCTATAGATTACATAGATATATATAGTAATATATGTTATACTCTGTGTAGGAGTAAATTTAAGATAAAATAGAAAACGAATTCGTTTCATTTTACTAGCGTGCAGTACTACTCGGCGAGTAATAAACTCGAGTAAGGCATGATCCAAATCTACAACTCAACCAAAGCACATCAATGTGACTAATACTAACAAACTTAACTAATGACATGCAGGCCACACCAACTAAACAAAATTCGATCCACTGACCCAATGACATGCATGCATGTGCAGACTAACTGTTGGCGTCAAAAACCTCATCAGACGAATATCGGGTTTTACGGTTCAAAGCATGCTAACTGATTTAATTTTGCAATCGGTAAGAAAAACCAAAATATGCTCAAAGCCGATCTAATGGGGCAATCAGCTTACATCTGATTAGCACAAAAGCCGACCAAATTATTGGTAACGATAAATCTAATTAGCCAATTAGGGCTAATCAGAGGATAGAGGTAGATCTTTCCTAAAAAAAGTGACGCGCAACAAGATCGAGAGAAAAATTAGATTTGATTAGCGTAATTGAAGATGATCAACAATCGGTGATGTGCAACTTTATTGATCAAATTAGATTAGAAGAGAATCTAAATTACAGAGGCTACTCCTAGTTGATAGAAAAGTCGACAAAAATAATGTGTTGGTTGATTGGATTGTGCTGTTGTTTTCGTTTGACCATGGTCACCCTTTATAGTTGTCGGCCGATCTTAACCTGTTCCAACACGTTGCAAAATCTAATCCGTATCAACCTCAATTCGGATGGTTTCCCTTAAAACATTAATCATAACCGAAATCTCGGATCTCTTCCCATATTAGATATCGGCTGTAATAGGTTAACTCTAAACCTAACAATTTTGACCACACTTGCCAAATCTTGGTGCAAACACTAAGGGCATGTACAATGGGCATTGATTGCTGGCCCTAAAAATTGCCACATAAGCAAGAAAGCTGATGTGGAGGAGAGAGATGGAAAAGAGAGAGAAACATCGTTGCTTCACAAAACATCGACTCGTGGCGTGAGGCTCCAGAAAAACATCGACTCCCATCGCGCGTTGTAGAGGCAGCCGGCCCTAGCGCCTCCATATTCGCGATCCGCTGCGCCTTCGGCTACCGTCGCACCGCCCGCCTCCTGCTTCCTCTCCTCCGGCGCCGCCCCGCCTGCTTCCTCTCCGGTCGCCGCCGCCCGCCCCGCCTTCTTCCTCTCCTCCGCCGCCGCCCCTTCCCGCCTGCTTCCTCTCCTCCACCGCCCTCCCTCCCGCTTCCTCTCCGGCCGCTGCCCCTCCCCCGCCCTTCCTCTCCTCCGCGCACCAGATCGGGTCTGGCATAGAGCACCAGATCGGTCTGCATGCCCAAATCGGTTGGTTCTAAATCCATTTGTCTGATCTTTGTCAGTTGCATGCAGAATATGTTTGTTCTTTAGCTTGATGGCAAATGCATATCTCTGATAATCATTACAGACGGTTATATTTAGAAACCGTCTGCGATATTTCTTGTATCCTACGCGTCGTAATATAAAACCGTCGTGATATCTACCGTCTCCGTAAAAGCAGGCCTCGATCCACATCCACTTCGTTTATAGGGTTTGGTTTCTATGCTTAGTGGCGGTTTTGTGGAAGTGAGGCGATTTTTTGAAAGAAAGCCATTGATTTCGAAGGGTGATATTAGATTCATTTGATTTTGGTGATCTAAGGTTAGTAATGAGTTCTCTAATTGCATGCGCATCGAATTCAATATCTGGCATGGGTTTGTTAGGACAGAATTAATTTAAAGATTGTTTGATTAGATCTAGTTTAATTGTAGCTGGATCCATATGTTGTTTGTGATATTTGGTTAGTACTGTGTTTTAATTGCATTATATTCAACATCTATCTTGATAAGGAAGGAATTTGATGATTTTTTAAGATCTATCTTGTAGCTAGAACCATGTGTTGGTTGTTTGATGAATAAGGTTAGCTAGTAATGGTTCTATTTGCATAATATAATATTTGATCATGATGTAGCTAGCTAGCTTGTTAAGATAGAATTTAAAGATTGTTTAGATCTAGCTTATAGATCAATTCAAGTCTTTTGGTGATCTAAGGTTAGTAATGGGTTCTAATTTCATTATTATATTGAAGATTAATTTGAATTGTGTTAATTATTTCTTTGTGATGTAATTAAGGTATGTAATTGCATAATTAGTTTAAGAATGTGCATACGCACTACACAGTTACATAATATTTAACACTAAGTGTTACATGTGTAGCGTAGATGGATCGAAATTTGGATGTCTGTTGAGAACCGTCAGATCTTGAGTACCTTAATGGCGTCTCCACTTTCAAAAGAGCTGCGAGAGGAGGATATGTTTAATAAGGGGTGCAATTCATGTCATGTCGTGCATTGATTGCGAAATCTGAAGATATTTGAAACTTCGGTAGCGGATCGAAGCACACTTGATTGAAGGGGTTTCAAAGGGCTATACATGTTGGACCAGTCATGGCGAAGAGCACAATATCTGAGGCGACAAGTAGTGTTAATATAAATCGTGCAATGTCAATGATATGTCGGATGATCATATCGATTGTACTTCCGATGAGGACGAGGTTACCGCGATAACAATTTGGATCGGATGCTCTAGCGATCACGAAGAAACCTTGATGGCAGGGAATATGGGCAGTTCGGGGCTTAATGGAGGACTCGGAGAAACCTTTGTTCGCGGGGTGCAAGTTGAAATACATAAGGTTATCATCCAGGCTTCAACTACTCAAATTGAAGGCAAGCAGCGGTTGGTCCGACAAAGAGTTTCATAATATTATTCACGTCTATTGGCGGACATGCTTCGAGAGGAAGCGAGTTCCGACAAGCACTTACAAAGCCAGCGGGTTCTTTGTCCCTTAGGGAATGGAAGTAGAAAGAATACATGCTGTCCAAGCAGTGTATCTGTCTGTAAAGAGTACACAAACTTGCATATATGTCCGTTGTTACAGCGCATCCGGTACAAGCGTAAAGTCATTAGGATGATGATGGCGAGAGCATTGAGGTGAAAGAAGGTCCTCTGCTAAGGTGGCATGGTATCGCCTATAATTCCCGTTTGAAGCGTTTGTTTGCGAACTCAAAGGAGGCAAAAGCGTGCGTTGGCACTTTGAGGCGTAAGAATGATGGAATGCTAAGGCACCTGCTGATTCCATCCGGTGGAGAAACATCGGCAGGAGCTTTCAAGAATTCGGTGCGGATCAAGAAATATAAGGTTTGGATTAGTCTGGATGGAATGAATCATTTCGGTAACATGAGCGGCCGGCATAGCACTTGGCCCGTAAATCTCTGTATCTACAACCTTCCTCCTTGGTTGTGTATGAGGCGGAAGTACATTATGTTTATGCATGCTTATCCAGGGCCGAAACAACACAGGAGCGATATTGATGTGTACCTAGCTCCATTGGTGGAAGACCTAAAAACTTTGTGGAGTTCTTAGGGAATTACCGCATATGGGATGCATACAAACGAGAGAACTTTACTTTACCTTTGCTTGTTGTTACGCACCATAAATGATTACTTACCCTTGCTAACTTTGTCGGGGCGAGTACAAAAGGAACCAAAGCACCGCACTCACTTTGCTTTGAGATGATCTTGAGAGTTTATGGTTGAATCACTCCCATAAAACCGTGTACATGCGTCACAATAGGTTCCTCCGGAGGAATCACCCATATCGCCAAGATGAAGCAACTTCGGACGGAAGAGCGAAAATGGTCGAGCTCAAAGGCGTTTGAGCGGGAGAGATGTTCATGACATTATTGAAGATTTGGATGTTGCGTATGGAAAGGGGCGTAAGTCAAGTACAAGGTGAAAAGAGCATGTGGAAGAAGAGATCAATATTGCAGGACCTACCTTCTTGGGAGCACCTAGAAGTTAAGCCCTTTGCATCGATGTCATGCCGCGTAGAGAAGAATGTCGTGGCGAGCGTGATTGGTCTCTTACTCAACATTAAGGGTAAAACAAGGGATGGTATCAGCGCATGCGGCTTGACTTAGTGCGATATGGGCATAAGACACGAATTAGCACCGAAAGAGCCGATAAAGGCCGTGCGTACTTGGAACCTGCTTGTTATACTCTATCAAAGGCGAAAAGAAGCTGAAGCGTGCGGTGCTTGCATGGTGTGAAAGTTCGATCGGTTACTCCTCAACATGAAGAGACTTGTTTCGTTGTAAGATTTGAAATAAAGCATGAAGTCTCATGATTGTCATGTCTTGATGACATAGATGCTCCCTATGTAATTAGAAGTATTTTGCCGATCAAGGTCAGAGAGACAATCACTAATTTGTGTTATTTCTTTAACACAATCGCTCGAAGGTCATCGATCGAAGGACTAGATGCTCTGCAAAGGCTGAGGTGGTGATGACTCTATGTAATCTTGAGATGTATTTCCCTCCATCATTTTTCGATATCATGGTCCATCTCATTGTTCACCTTGTGAGGAGATAAAGATATCGGGGCGGTGTTCCTCGTAGCATGTACCCGTTAAAGAGGTGTATGGGAATTCTCAAGTCTTCGTCTGGAATCGATCTCGTCCGGAGGTAGCATTGTCGAAGGTTTATGCAGCGAAGAAGGCCGTCGAGTTCTGCGTCGATTACATGGCCGAGTCGAACCAATAGGTGTGCCTCGATCTCGCCATGAGGAGGCTCGAGTATCGGGACCATCGGAAGGAAAGCAATCACGCTGATTCGGTTGCGTATGCTCGAGCCCATTTCACGGTTTTGCAACACATATTTGCTGTAGTGTCGACCTATATCGTCGAGCACAAGCAATGGCTAAGGCAAGAAGAATCCAGCATGGCGAGTCTTGGATCACGAGGCTGACATAACCTTGATTCAACAAATGGTTGAAGGGCGACACATCACTTTGAGAGCTCGTCGGATGACTCTGTGACATGGTTGGCAAAAGGACCAACTTTTACGGTTGTCACATGGAAAGGATATGAACTTAAATGGGTACACATTTTACACTAGAGATCAGGACATGAAGAGCACAAACGAGCGGCGGTGTCGCATAGATGCATTCAATAATACTGTTGGGTTGACGAGGAGCTCCTACTATGGGTTCATAGAGGATATATGGGAGCTTCGACTACGTGCTTTTCAAGATTCTCCTATTTCGGTGCCGTTGGGTCCACCTCCGGCCGCGTGAAGGTTGACAAGAATGGCATCACTTTGTGGACCTCGAGCGTGTAGGATACCAAGATGAACCATTACGTACTTTCGCTAACCAAGTTGTTCAAGTCTTCTATAGCAGGCGAGTCCAACAAGAGCGCCACGTAGTTCTTGGGGGAAAAGGAGAATTGTCGGAGTTGAGAATGTAGTAGATGAGGAAGAGTACAATCAATTTGATGAGTTGCCACCTATCGGAGGAAACATCCACTGTCCCGAAAGAACAACACGAGAAGCAAGCTACACGCGTCGATCATCATGAAGGGCTAATTTTAGGTACAAAGAATAAGCATGTGGCGGCGTAGTTATGAGAAGGGTGCATTGTCATCATGCTTACTAATTTTCATGTGTAATAATATTACATTAATGCTATTGTAAAGATGATCGACCCATCATGCTTTGTACATATGATTGTGATGATCTTTGTAAGTAAGTTAATTGTGAAGCATCTGGATTGATGGAAAAGATGCAAGTATAAGAACGATAATCATGTCTACTTTGGCAATATGGAAATAGTTGTATGTGATTGCTCTCAGATTTAGGGTTTGAATTGAGGATTAGAATCTCACTTCAACCACGATCTGATCGATATTACTGTTAAAGACAACTTTCCCGAAAGATACAACAAAGTAGCACGAGACAAGAGATTCGTGGCCCGAGCCGACAAGTGAATGTCGATGAGCGGTATATATCACGAGCGGTTCTTTAACATAACGATGCAGTGATGTTATTTGTCATGACGGTTATGTTACCTAACAGTCTGTGATATCTCAACTATCGAAGCGGTTATATTATATAACGCGTAAGTGATTCGCAACATCACGAGCGGTTCTATTATAAAACCGTATGTGATATCTAAACATCACGCATGTTCTATTATAGAACCATGCATGATATTCAACATCGAGCATGTTCTATTATAGAAGCTGCTGATATTTCAACATCACTGATTGTTCTATTATAGAACCGTGCAGGATATCTCATCATAAACGTTATATTATAGAAGCATGCTGATGTGCTCTCCTCTATATATCTCCCTGCATGAGCTCATTCACAGCAGCCAAACCCTAACCCTTTGAGGCGTTTTGCCTCCATGGCGGCCTCCCCTCGGTGTCCTCCCCTCCGGCGTCCTCCACGGCCTCGGCGTCCTCCCCCCTCGGCGTCCTCCCGACCTCGGCATCCTCCCCTCGGCGTCCTCCCCTTCGATCGGCGTCCTCCCCGATCGGCGTGCTCCCTCGTGTGTTCTTGTGCATCTCGGGCTTCAAGCCGTGAGTATTTACGGGGACTAGCCATCGAGCTAGAGGCCGTTCTCGATCTGGAGAGCCTTTGCTGGCCATTGCTCTATTTTTCGGTCTTGCAAAGGGCTAGTCGTCTGCGGCTTGGGGACCTTGCGTGTGGGCTTAATGTTCGATGATGATTTAGGGGATGGAATAGACTAATTGTGACAACAAATCTTAGCGATCAATTTCACTTTCATATATATATTTGATTAGTGTGAGTTCGGCGTGATTGAGGTTCTTCTGGAAGAGTGGTTGATCGAATTGAGTTTTTGATGTTGGTTGAAAAAGGTCTTTTCTTTGGTGATCAAGGATGATGTTTGTTTTACGGTTGTTTAGAGCCCGATGGCGATAACTAATTAAAATGTCTTTGTTACGGTTGGCTAGGAGCGATGGTCTTGTGGTTGTTTTTGGTGCCCGATGAGATTAGTTTGGAGGGTGCGCTTAGGTGGTGGTTTAGTGGAGTTTTGATTTACTATGGTTGTCTATTGCAAACTGTCTTTATATGCTTAGTTAGTGAATATGCATATAAGATAACCAATTGAGTAGATTTATACTTAACTTGTCAAGTATTAAATCTATTATTGAGATAAAGTTGTCACAATCTAGTCTATTACTTGTCCATTGTGGCGAGGAGGGCCTTTAAGGCAACTTGACATCTGAGAACATTCAAACAATCAATATGAGCTTTATGCTAATTGCTTTATTGTAATCTTGTACATGTTCATATGTGAGATCCGAGCTTCGTTCTATTATTACTTAGCTATCAAATGGTTGAATCCATATGTATTCTTACCTTGTCTGCTTGTGTGGATGTCCTAGTTTTAGGGGAGTCTTGAAATTTTTATTAAGTTGCAACCTCCTAGTTCGCCTCTTTGCTAAAAGGCTAATAACAAGCCATTTAGGCTAGTTCTTTTAAAAGGCTAATAACAAGCCATGGTATCCACAAACTCATTCACTCTAATGTGATTTTATTTGTTCTTCACTTTTAGTTACTTTGAAACTATTTTAACTTGTAAAGAAGATGTAGTCCTCTAATCCATAAATGCGAAGGACATGATGTGCCCTCAAAAAGAAGAATCGACCCAGCTGCGAAGAGGACCAAACAAAAGGCCAATAGACCGATATACCATTACGAGATCGATCCAAATGATGGGGCCCTAGAAAGCCAAAAAAGGCGGCGAATGCATTTGAATATGTGTGGGATAATGGCAGAGAGCGGGTTCGATCACGCTATCTTCCGGAGGTTGGTGACTATTGAGGCTCGCAATGCCTTGCTACGGAAATTCTTTCATCGTTCAACATTCGAAGAATCCGCTCCCCTAGTGCGACGGTATGCCTTGCTAGCGGCAGAAAGGCATGGAAGACCTTCAAGCATCGCTTTTAGTAGACTCGTCCAAGAAGGATCTGGTTCCATACTCGAAGTATGGGTTCATTGATGAGGACACGTGGGGGCATTTTGTTGGGATGAAGACCCGCGAGCGAATTAGATGCGTCCACGTGAAGCAAACAAGGCCTTGCAAGCAAGGAACACTCACCCCACGACTAAACCTGCTGCGCTCGGAAGAAGAGGCGCAATGGGGACGAGGAGGGCGAGGAGGTATCGCGCCATTTCCGCCGATCACGGATCAACGTGCGAGGCGGCTAAGAGCGAGAGCGAGGTCGGATGCCACGTCCTCATAGCCGTCTCCTTTGTAAACCCAGCGGACGAGGAATGCCAACGCTGGTAATATACTCGTCGAACTACCAATTTTCGTAATTAGTCCATGACTTCATAAGTGAAATAACTTGTCCGGATCTTGCGGTGGCGTTGAGTACACAATCGTGCGATGGCTCTTTTTCCCAGACGAGAGAAAGATGCAGCATCCATAGCCTTGGAAACAAGGAACACCACAGTCGTACAAGAGGCAAAGGGTTTTTGTTCCATGGAAACTGGATTCCGCAGACGACTTCCACATATCTGAAGTAAGAAGAGAACTAAAGACGAAGCGCGAGTCAAATCTTATAAAGAATTTGGAGGACAAGTTGAGAGGAGAGTTGAGAGAAGAGTTGAGGGAGGCGAGAGAAGAATTTTATGAAAGGATCTGAATCCTCGAGGAAAGGCTCACCAATCAAGAAAGAAATCTTGCACAAGCCCGAGTATGTCCATAAGTCACCTGCTTGCCTGGAAGGCAGTGTGCATCCGTTCCTCCAAGTGACATAGATGAACATACGGGACTTATCCGTATGTGACATTAAGGTGGCCACGGCATGCAATCTCAAGTGAGAATTAGCAATGGCACGTTCCTCGGCATGCTTGGGGCATGGCGTATCCATCCCCAAAGGGACCATGGTGCAGTACCATCATAGCGCGGGTTTCACCAAGGTCAATGTGGGCGGGGTATTTGATAGTTTCAAAATTGTCGATCTCTGAACCGTCAAGCAGCGAGATCGTGAAACTTGGGGATGCCATTGGCACATTCATCCAATGGCCTATAGCGACATCTCCTTTCGTCCCATACGTCATGCAACAACTGCGGCGATCGATTACGCCTTATTGTATCGCGTCGATCGTTGGCTACCAAATCAGCGATCGTAAGCAGACTCCACTTGATGTACATAACGTTGACCTCTTTCTGCCCATTCCTCTCCGTGAAGGGTTCATACAAAACAAAAGAAAGGCAAGGGCAAGAAGAAAGAAAAGGCAAGAACAAATCGACTATCCATCTCGAGTTGGCTAAACAATACAAGCTAGGAGAGCCGTTACTAACGAAAGGCAACGTAACTTCACTCAGTATATCTTGCCAACAATTGCATAAGTGGTACACCCAAGAAGCTGGAAAGCTAGGCGTGAGCGATACAACAATATCGGCGTTATGTTCAAGTATGAACATCTATTCAACGACTTCGGGGGTTTCTTCACGGTCGATTTTACGGACTTGTTCCATCTCTACAACCTCGGCGCCATCGCGCCAACTCATAAGATCTTGGACCTTGTAAGTGTGTGCTATCACGGTCTACATTAAGTCTAATAGTGATAAATGTCCTCCAATATATATATAATTAGCCTTTGTATATATAGATACATGCAACTTAAGGCGACACGGAAGAAACTATCGATCGGTTTCCTCGACCCACATATAGTCTCAAAGCAAACAATGGATGATGATATAAACATGGTGAGGAATAAATCCGCAGAGGCATTGCTAGCACAAAAGATAAAGAACTCATACTTATACCCCATAACCCGAGGTAAGTGCTACCACATGCTATACTTTGGTGCATCTTGTGCACACAACTCGTTTCATTCATTGTCCATTGTGATATACATGTGTAGGTTTCTTTGGGTTCTAATTGTAATTGAACCACCACAAACCGGGTTAAGTACCTTGATTCCGCGTGGCGGAAACCACGACTTAGTACCTATCGCAAAATTACTCGTGAGTAATCACGTTTCCTCCGTACATGGTCGTGTAAGTTGTTCCAGGTTTATATTGCTATTGGAATGGCTTAGGCTAACCTTTTGCAATCTTGTAGAGCGTTCAAACACGTGAAAGATTGGATAAACTACAAAGATGATTTGAACTTTCCAGATCCGCTATACACAACAATTCTATTTCAAACCCCTAATAGTGACTCTAGAACTAACCGTAGGTTTTATTTGCAGTACACCAAAGAAGGTCGGAAATAACCTATGTGGATTTTATGTTTGCACAACATGCAAACCATCGTCGCTAAAAAAAATAGCAAGATGGTTAAAATCGCTGAATCAGTCGATTTGAGCAACATTAGAGGGAAAGTTTGTTTCTTCCCGCTCACTAAGTAAAAATAAAACCGCAGTGCTCCACGCAGCTTTATAACTTCGAGTTGTACAATTGTCAAATGGTATTCATTAATTCGGAAAATATGTCCAAAACTTCAGGTTATTTTGTTTTCGATTCATTGTATTGTCACATGATATTATCCTAATACATATTTGCTCATCTTGAATGCAACAACTTAACAATGTCTTGCTTGTATGACTTAGATATTATTCCTCACTTCAGAACCTATTATTATGTTGTACAAATTCCATCTATTAGGTATCTCAGATCATTTATCCATTATACATTGATATTGTCCATCTTGGCCATTAATGCTTCTTTGATCAAGTGTCTCCATCCCTAAGACTTGAACACTGAATTGAGAGGATGATGACATCTACAACCAAGCTGAACACTTCTTGGTTCAGTCTCTTCCGCTGCAAGCTCGTCTCATAGCTTCTCTCAGCTCTTCTGATTCCTGAGACAGGCTCGCCGTCTGCATCGACCCATTCTGAGCAGAGGTGAGAAGACAGACATGAAGATGAACCAAGGAACACCCTTGTTGCGCCTTCTTCCGCTGCACTACCGCCCACTCCGCTCTCCTCGCTCCTTCTTTCTTCATTCAAGCTCTGTGTTCCAAAGTCCTTCCGACATGGAAGACCCGACTTGCAATCACATTTGTTCAATCTTTAATTACCCTACCTAGAGTAATCTATCAAGTACATTTACAAATTTTTTCAAAGTACCATGTTCTCCCACCGTGGCACGACTGTGACGCCAAGAAGAGTATGCCGTCTCGCATTTCAGCACCGTGGCACGACGGTGACTCACAAGAAGGCCACTTCAGATGGCATGAAGCAAATCACACACTCGAGTGTGTCCGGCTCGATCAAGCACACTATGGTTGCCGAGACCTCGCCATGCTGCTCAAGGGTCTTGGTTGATTTATTAGTCGAGTTCCATCAATATTATCATAAGAAGGAGAAAAAGCGCTACAAATGTTTATATTTTAAGTCTATCCCGACGACAAATCATCACAATGCATATAGGAGTGCGATATTCAATTACCACATCTATAACTCGGTTGTGCCTTGTAAATATCAAGTAGAAATATTGATGGAAATTTAACAACAAAGATAAATAATGGAGGTTCTCACGGGTGGGAAACGAACATCACTGAGTTCTTATTGCAACCGTGTGATAACTACATCCTGAGAGCGGTTATGATTTGAAACCGTGCGTGATATATTAATATCACCTGAGGCGGTTTATGATTTAAAACCGTGCATGATATTCCTTATCACCGAGCGGTTTTAAATAAAAACCATCGTGATACTAACATATCGAGCGGTTTCAAATCATAGCAAGTCTGTGATGAAAAACCTATAAGCGGGTGGAAAACCGTCTCGATGATCTCCTTCATCACGGACCTATTATTCTTGACGGTTCACAAAACCGTCTCACGATAACGTTCTGAGCAAATGCGTGATGATGATTTACGTAGTAGTGTTCTTTAGCTTGATTTGTGGTAGGATTGAAATAAAATTTCAGAAATATGTGATCTTTACATTGAAATGATGAAAAATGCGATTTTTATACGTAGTTTACCCACATGTTTTTTATCAAGAAAGTGGTAAAGATAAAATGGAAATGCTTTGTTTCAATCGAGCTGCTGAGTCTTCTAGTGTAGACGATCAAAATTCGAGGTTTTATCATTGCGATTATTGGATAACTTTGGTGCGAGAATATATAATGTTGTCTGAGAAACTATGAAAATACTCGAGTTTGCTTTCGTTCCTTAAGTATTATCTTTGTGTTTCCAATTATGTCGAGGATGTTGGACGAAGTCGGTATACAAAGTGCAAAAGCGTAGTTTGGTCTCGGTTGCTTTCAAGGAGGTCGATGTGAATGGTTACGAATTTCATTTCATGACCTCGGTTTGCTCGACATCACTTCTTACAAATCATCCCTAAATTAAAGTTCGCGGGTTTCTCGGCGAGGGGCCCAGCGTCCGAAATTTGCAATTGGCCCTTGAAGTTTCCGTATTGTACGCTTGTCGCCGGTTTATTTGCTTCTCCGTCGCGCCCGGTGACGCTTGCCCGTCTCGCGTCACGATCTTAGTGAGTACGCCTCGCATTCTCCGTCCCCATCCAGTCCTCCCGTTCGTTGCTCTTTCCTTTTTCCCCCATCGCCGCCAGCGTCCCCTTACCCTCGCCATCTCGCCACTCGTCCTCGCATCCAGATGCTCGGCCCGTCTACGCCATCGCGATCCCTACTCCCGGCAGCGCGCCTCTTTGCCGCGCCTTCATCGCGCCTCACGCGCCCATTGTCGCTTCGTCCGTAGCTTTTGCTCGACTCCACCTCTTTGCCCTCGCCAAAACAAAGGTCGCGGCTTCTGCCAGTCTCGGCGTGTCGCACTCAAGCACGTCAAGACCGGTGAGCATCTTCCCTCCTCTCGGCGTGCGTCGCGTAGTTTTTGCTAATATTCTTCTTTTGGTGTCCATGTGCTATGAATTGGGTTTGCTTCTTGATGGCGGTTAATTGGAGGTCTTGGTGGAGCTTCTTGTTTTGAATATTGATAAGAACTAGAAGCGCCGGTTAGATGCGTGAAGAATCTGGAGATTATCTTGATTAGTCTTTAGTGAGCCGAGAGTAAAAAAACTATAGTGTGAAATAGAGTATGTATCGAGAATCACAGGAAAAAAAGATAGCTTTGTGATATGTTTAAGATATAGTTATACCTATCATCTCGATTGCAACATGCAGATTTATTTGTTTTTAACCAAAAGTGGTCATTCATTTATTTTGATACATTATGACAATTTGTGTTTATCTGTAGATGGAATATGCAATGCTTTTTTTATGATGTAGAGTGCCTCTGAGTTATCAAGGAATGAGGCATCTGTCTTGACTATTAGGTATCTCTACTAATCTCTTAATTAACAAAAGGAGTTTGACTAATCTGATTTGGTTGATTGTGCCTTTTTCTTCTTATGTCCTCCTGTGATTTATTGAAAGTATATATGTTGCTTAGCATCAAAAGCGATAGAGGTAATCTTTTCTCTGTACTTTTGTATTTTCTTCATTTTGGATATATTTTTGTTCGGTTGAGGTGTCGGGACCCGAATTACTTAATCCGAAAACCCTCGTGTTTCGGCACTAGTCCCGGGATCGATCGCTAGTGCCCACAGTTAACAAAGATGAATATCACAAACATACACATCGGAATAATAAATAAAGTATTCATCTTTAATATAACGAGGTTGAACAACCTTAAGGTCAACTTACAATTGTGAAGCCTAGATGGCTTCAACTTCGAGTAAAAAAGCGAGCAGCGGCGGAGCGAAGAGCGTCGGTGAATCCCATCAAAATACCACAGGCATTTGACAAGGTTCAACTCCTAGATATTCGCCTTGTTGCAGAACTTCTCCTTCTTCGAAGACAAAGACTTCTCCTCAACTGGTGATGTTTTGTTATAGCAAGGGTGAGTACACAACCGTACTCAACAAGTCATGCACAAAATGCAGTTCTATTACTACATGCATGGCTTATTCCAAAGGAATGGTTGAATGATTCTTTTGCAATAAAGCAGCATTTCCAAATGAATATCATAAATAGATTGAAAAGCAGTAAAACAAGTAATATCCATAATAAATTCCGTAATCATTCTCAAGTAAAGCATTTCTCATCCTTAACCAATTTCCATATCACAATGTCCACATTCCCATCCTCATTTCATTTTCAAAACTCTACCCCTTGATTGTAATCCCGAGCAATGTCCAATACATGCGGACACGGCTATTGAATAGTTTTACACTCTGCGGAGGTTGTACACTTTACCCACAAGATACAATCAACTCACCACGTCGGTAGTGAATCGCCATACTAGCGAGTATCACGAATGGCGATCATAACAAAACCTTCGAAACTTCTAGCTCAACCTAGGAACCTCTCAAGTGTTGCCTTCACTATCACTTCCCTCACTCTGGTAAGTATAGGACCGGCGAACAGATTGGATGGGTACCAAGCAGCGGCCTGTGCGCTCCCCATCTGATCACCCCTCGGTGGCCACCACCAGTATCAAGGTGAGATATCGAATCCTACTAAACTAGGTCAGTCCCTGCTGAGACATGTGGTTGTCAGGTGACTTCGGTTCAAAGGCTTGCAAGGTGAAGTCCTTAGGGTGACCAAGGCAAGACTACCCCAAACAATTCACCAACAAAACTATCACATAGTTCTGTGAGTACCATCTCATAATTTACCAACAACACCACCAAATACCAAAGTGACATATCAATGCCACTCTTGCCACTTGCCTCGGTCTAAAACATTTTACCACCCAGTTGATTATTATAACACAATGCCAACAACAACTCAACATCCATGTAGAACCACTCTGGTTCCACATATCAACATCATCGTGTGGCAATCGTCACACCATTTCACAAACACATTTCATAATCCATTAATCAGTATTATCCTTTTATTTTGAGAAGACATGAGTTGCGTGGCATGGCTAAGCAATTATACTGCAGTCTAACCAACCCCGTTGGCAAATAATAACAACCAACTAATAATCAACCATCTTAGGGTGACAAATGAATTATAGCATACAAATAATCATGGCAAGGTGATATTAGCAATTGGATTGAATAACTAATCCCAAATTAATTTAAATCATTTTAATCTTGAACTAGCATGCAATAATTTGAATCAAAATAAATTTGTAAAGCTGAGGAGCAATATGATCAAAGCACAACTTGCACGACACTTGCTATAAGCTGCTCTTTACTCTTTTTAATTGACCTTGATTTCCTCAACCTTTGGCTCTTCAATCGAATGCTTGACTTCCTCGTCCTTGACTACGCCGGGTAACTTATAGGCGACAGCGTCTAACGACAAAGAAGCACAAATACAACAATTCTCAAAAGGCAATTCAAATAAACTCCAAATTAAGATTAGATTGATCTTGAGCGAAAGGATTGAATTTGATCGAAGATCGAATGAAAGAAAACGAGCTTTCAAAAGATTTATCGAGAGGTTCGTGATAATCATGAAAGAGCGGAGTATATTCGAGGAATATCCCGAGAGATAAATTAGCTTCGATTAGGCGGATATGGACATATGGGCAATGGTGTATCAACCAAGTCCATGAATGATTTCCCAATCAATGGCGAGATTAGATTTTGAGAGATGAGACAAGAACAAGCGGGGTCGACATCACTGCGATTTGATAAGAGTTCGATCATACATCGATGAAAAGGCTCGATGATGACAAGGCGGTTTGTCGGCGTATTATCGCTAAGTACCCTCTCCACGCGCATAAAGTCACGGTCCACGTGTGGCCGGTACCGTCGGCGACGATCACGCCCGCCGTGCCGCGACGTCGGTCCCGTGGCGCCCGGCAGCGGTGGCCCGAAACCGCCTACGCTTCGCCGGCGCCACCCTGTGGCGGCAGACGCCAAGGCGAAGCGATCGCGCCCGGCGGCGTCGGTCCGCCTGGCGCCCGGCGGCAGTGGTAACCGCGCTTTCGCCCGGCGCCAGCCGCGTGGCGGCCGAACCAGCGAGCGTCGCGGCCACGCCGGCAGCGTCGGTCCGTGGCGCCCAGCGCAGTGGCGAAACGCCACCGCTCGCCGGCGCCAGCCACGTGTGGCGGCGAACCCATCGAAGCGAAGCGATCGCGGCACGCCGGCAGCGTCGGTCCACGTGGCGCCCGGCGAGCATGTGAGCAACACGCCCTTTCGCCGGCGCCAGCCCATGTGGCGGCCGAGCCGCCAGGCGAGCGTCGCGGCTTGCCGGCAGCGTCGGTCCCGTGGCGCCCGGCAGCGAGTGAAGCGAAACACGCCACCTCGCCCGGCGCCCGATCGCGTGGCGGGTGGCGGCGATTGAGCAAGGCGCCCTTTCCGCCCGCATAAACAGAAAAGTGAGCACCACGGTGGCCGCCTCGAAGCTCCTTCCACCGCCGTCTGCAAATGTCGAGGCAGCGAACTGCCGTATGAACTTATCGATATGAGGTTTACGCAACAAGCCCATTCCTCGGCGCCTCTCACCTACTGTCACAAGGGGTCCCATCCGTGAATAGGGCAAGAACGCAGCGTAGGCATTTAATGAAATTTGGAGGAGCAGGGACAACCGAGAGAAAGCATTAAATGTATTTAGATCGACATGATGGCCCTCCTTGTACCTACCCGTGCTTTGGCCTATATAAGGGCCCTCGGGTGCATGGGGAAGGGGATCGGATCTAGATCGGTCGACCAAGCAATACTAGAAAGGTGGCGGATCGCTTGTAACACGAGAACTACTGTACTAGTTCAAAGCATCATATCTGAAATCTAGCGGGGCGTAAGGTTATTACCCTTCTTACAAGGGCCTGAACACAGGTAAAAATGGCTTGTTCTCCTTAGTTCATAAGCCTTGAAAACCCTCGCGTGGGAGTCCTCTAGGGTTTAAGCCCTCTCGATTAGCCCGTGTGACGCCCTCTGCTAGAACAAAACCCGGTCAGTAGATCACGGGCTGTCAGGTGGAATCTGCCGAAACAGCGATGATAAGAAAACGGGGTTATGCTCAAGGTGATAGGGCTAGATCACTTCAAGGCGATAGAAAAGATGATGACATCGCACTAGGGCCTTTACTTGAATGCTGCGCTGCGATGAGAGTAAGGCGTTAACGGCGGGAGGTTAACGGCGAAGCGTTAGCGGTGGAGCGTTAGCGATGGGGCGTTAATGGCGGAGCGTTAGCGATGAAGCGTTAACGATAGAACATTAGCGATGGGCGTTGACGGCGAAGCGTTAGCGATGAAGGTGAAGCGATGACGGAGCATATGAGATTACAAGGTGGCAACCATCGGTGAAGGATAGGGCGGCGAGGTCATGACATAGCAACTACATAGCAAATTTGTCTTTGGCGAATGGAGTGCTAGCAGAAGCGGAACAACGCATAAAGCGAACAGCGATTTAAATAGCAGAGATACAATTGAATAAAATAAAATAAACAAAAACTAAAAATTATAATAAAAATCTTTGGCGGATAGAGGATGAATTTAGATGAATTTAGCAATTTGAATCACTTGATTAGGAGTTAGGATGACAAGATAAAAATGTTTGAAGTTTGCCAGATTGAAAAATTCAAAAAGCGAAAGAATATTCTTGACATCTTCTTTTCTTGATTTCTTTTAGAGTTTCTTGTCTCTATGGTGGTGGGGTCCTCTGTCATCCTCTTCCAAACCTTCTTCTACCTCCAGTCCTCTCCCATGGCAACCTGAACTTGGATCTTCCTATTGGCGCTTGGCGATTGAGACCCTGACAGACTGACGGCGTACACAAAAATGGAGCAGCGACGCGATGGGGAGGTGGTGGCGCCTGGCGGCAAGGCGGCAGCGACTGGCGTGGTCTTGGACAGGACCCGCAAGGGAGACGGCGGCGAGGCTGGAGCGGCTCGCCGTGAGGGGAGGCGAGGCCGTGAGGCGCATGAGGCGGCGGGGTCGGGAAGCGATAGGAGACTCGGCTCTGGGACGGGAGTGGCCGGCGGCGTGCTCACAGTGGCCATGGCTGGCTTAGGCGAGGCGGCAGGGGGCGGTGAGCAGGCGGCCGGCGGAGTGGGGTTGGATCACGGTGGGAGTGGCGGAGCTTATCGCATGCTAAGGATGGCGGAGAGGTCTCTGGCGGTGGCACAATCTTTTGGCGGCATCAATGGAGATGAACGATTGCACTAGGTGAGCAAGATGTGGGGAAACTTCTATTTGCGAGATTTTGCAAAATTGGTGGCGCAATTGAAAGAACATGATGGAATGAGTATATATCACATAAGGAATTGGATTGGGAATTACTGATTCGCAAAGAAATCGGCGATGAGCGACGAGCGGGCGATGACGAACAATCTTCAAATTAAAGACCGGAACTGCAATGAAAATAAAATCTTGTTGAATGGTTGTGATCATGGAAGCAAAAGGCACAAAGTGAGCGGTCGAGTGCAGGAAACTCACGGAGCAAAGATGGCTCGCCCGGTGTCTTTGGAGACGCCTGGCGTCGGGTTTTCTTGAGTTTTGGGAGGAAGCGGCATGGAATCAGCAGGACAAGATGAGCACGGGATAGAGGACGTCCATACGCACATTTTGAGTACTCGCATGCCTCGGGAAGTGGAGAAGCTCGAGATATGGGCGAGCAATGAATTGCCTTTAACGCGTAATTGCCGCTGCTACGCGAATTCAGGACAGGCAATGACTTGGAACTTGTTCCCCATCATGACGCGGTCGCGATGCTTCAGATTTCACGCGATTTGGTGCAGTATGCTAAGAGATATGGGGGTTGGAAATTGGAGCCAGCGTTGGAGCTCTTCGCGTGAACAGTAGCTGCTGCGGAGGTTGAAGACGAACAGGGAATGGACACGTGTCGCTTTCCCATTGGTCGGAAGAATGGAGGGACAAAGCGCGAGGAATAAAATAGCAAAAATGATCTAAAAATCTTAGAAAAATTCTTAAAAATACTAGAGATTATTTGGAACCCAATAAAATTAGTTTCACTGAATTTAGATGAGTTTTGGAATTTAGAAAATTCCGGGACGAATATACTGAATTTAACAAAAGACCGCGAGAGATAAAATAACAAAGGGATTCTATAAATCTTGGAAAAAATCCCAAAATCATTTTGAATATTTGGAACCTAATTATATGAATTTTAAGATTTTTGGAGTATTTTGGAACTCGGTGAAATTTCGAATAAGAATAGGAATTGAAAATTCGACTTTGAGACGGAAAAAGATTGAACTCCAATTTCGAAAGGATATGGAGGCCAGGTTAAATAGAACACCGAAATCCAATTTTGGATTTAAATGGAATTTCAAAGGAAAGGTTTGAATTGGAATTTGGATATAGAATTGCTAGAACAATTAATAATTCAAATTAAAAATCAATGAGAATCTAATTAACATCCAAATGTTTAAATTAATAATTTTAATTAATTTTTAGCAAATCTTACATTTGGAAAATTCCTAAGATACAAAAGAGCGCTTGTAAAAACTAAATTTTAAATTACTTGATGCACATAGAAGGCTCATTAAATTGTTTTAGATTTAGAAAATTCTAAATTAAGCTTCTTTAATCAAATAAGATTGATGTAAAATTTTTGGAAAGCTAAATTAAATATAAATTTTTTGAAAACCCAAATTTTGGGATGTTACATGAGGTGATCTTGGTGTATTTTTCTATAGATTAATTTGGATGCGCTGTTTTCACGCTATTCACACTATGCTTCTAATCCACATACATGTGCGATTGTTTAAGGTGTGTGTACAGTTGCCCAAGGATTGCCAATCGAAAGGCTGAGATCGATCTTTGGATGTGAATATGTGATCCTTGCCTGGTAGATCTTATTCTAAGGTGATATCTCTCGGCAAAGTTTGCTTAATATGCTTATAATTACTCTTATTAAGTGAGGTAAGTTCTCCAAATTTGGCTTCTTATATATCACGAGTCTGAGCCTAAGATATTTGTTTTCGAGATATGCATATTTCCAATCAGTCTCTCTATTGTCCCTTCGCATCATGAGGGCTTAGCGACAACGGTGATGGTGAGGGCTGTAGGAGCAGCAGCTTGGTTGCTTTGGTGGCTACCAGAACCTGCAACAACCGTGCGTGAAATGATCAAGGGGGGATTAGTTGGGTCAAAGCTGAGGAGCAGCCGAAGTATTGATCCTAGCTGTGTGACCATGTGGTGTAGGAGCCTAAGACACAATTTTTTTATAGCAACCAACTTGATGCTTCGATGTCAAAGGTATACCCTGAGCTAACGTATAGATCTTCAGTGCTTCTGCTGCTACCACCACAAGGAGGACATAGAATAATAGGGAGATTTAGATATTTGCCACTCTTCAATTTCAAACTTCGACACCATGTACAAATCATGCCACTGGAGTGGCATATTTTGTACATGGCGTCAGCCTCACGTTGAAGGGTGGCAAATATCTAATTAAACTCTATAAATATTATTTACCCACAAGCATTTTGTTTGGTAGCCTCTGTTGCCTATCCGAGGTGCCGTGATAACCATGAGTTCTTCCATGTTTAGGGAATATTTTATATTTTTACAATTTTCTGCCTTCTGATTTTCAAAGTTGCCTGTAAATCTTTCCAATTCTAGACAAAATTCCTCTAGCATGGGTTGTTTTATAATGCCCTCTATCTAGCATGAGTTGTTATATGTAAGTCATCCTCAAAGATCATGTTGTCATTCCTTCCAACAGATATTCATGATCCAATGAAACTACACTTGCTTCGTTTTCTTATCATTGTCGCTAATATCATGCGTGTAGTGTCTAGAAATTAGAATATAACAAGGCTTGAGGCTCATTTTAATTGTTGTCTAAGAAGTAAATTCCTCAGATGGCAATATTTGTCACCTGCATTCACATACTCATTATAGCTGATTTATGAGCTGTATTGGTAATGGACCTTACGCTATATGATGGAGATGCATGTTTTCCTGTTTCATATCGCTACGTTGTGCCAATTTTTATTCGTTGCACCTGTTTGTTATTAACTACTCACAAGATGTTTCATGCCAGTCACTATAGGTCATGTTTGGGATATCTTGAGAAGCTGAAGTCGAACCTGCTACTGGATAGAAACTCTGTACAAGGGCATTCGCCACAAAGCTATCACATAGTACACACTCCCATTTGTATCTGTTGATCTCAACACAACGGCTGTTGCCTTCACGACCTCTGTGTCCGTGTTAGAGAAAGAGATGGCAGCACTTATCACTCATAACAAAACACAGGTACTTAACAAATATGCACCGTGTCGGCTTGAAATCTTGTGCCAACTTGCTGAGTTTCTTTTTTTTTAAATTTTTGCAGGATCGAATAGATTCACACAACAAGATTCTCTATGCAAGGCATGCTGACCAAGAAAATGCCACTTTCCAGCGTGCCCTGCAAACTGGCAATGAGTTTGAGAGATGTTCAGTGGTAGAATCTATTTTGCCTATAAAAATATTGTTTGCTTTGTTACCGAAGCATGACAAGGCCAGAGTGATTTAAACACTGTTATTTGTGGGATAAAGACACTGCTCCAAACACTATTTGGCACTCGCCTTCCTACCATCATTGGCGGCTCATACGCATTTGCCGTCCCGATCCTCTCCATATTCCATGGCCCCTCCCTCGCACAAATAGCTGATGCCCATACTGTAAGTGCGCAATAATCTTCCTACACTGTTGTATCTTGCAAAAAAGAATCATGACAAATCGAATAGGGCAATATCATTAAGGCCATTGTGCTGCTGCAAATTTTCATGTTATTTACTCCATGTTTCTCTTTTGGTCTATTAGCAGAGATTCTTGCAGACAATGAGAGCCCTACAGGGGCCCTTGATAGTCTCCTCATACATTCAAATAATTCTTGCCTATAGCCAGTTGTGGCCAATATGCTCCAGGTACATGTAACTCTCCCTATCTGCTTTAGTTGATGTATAATAACTTTATTCATCCAAATTTCGTGTAAAAAGTTATTTCTTAAGTCCTACGGAATCTGACTGGGTATTAAGATTATCTGAGCGGATTCTTTAATCATATTTCTTGAACAAGCATGGCATGTTGACATGTGTTGATATAGTGGGCCACATGGTCAATATATGGATCATTTTTGGTTGATTCTTAACAATATTAGTCTGGGCCCTTTGGTTATCCATCCACCTTATGTGTCTGTCAGTTTGAATAGTGGGATCAATTAGAAAAAGTGTAATATGCTAACGTGTTAATTAGAGGGAGGGCAAAGTACCCAAAAAGTGTAATATGCTAACGTGTTACTGCTATTCTTTTCTTCAACCAGAAAATCATCTATACACGCCATCGCTCACATGTCTTGTGTAGCGTCTACCGCCCGCATAAACGTACCTAGTAGTTTTACTTTGCATAACAATCCTAAATGGGCGTCAAATGAGGGGGCTCTGGGTACATGTTCAATGTGGTAGTACATGAGCTTCTGGGTAACAAAAAAGTTCACACTGTTGCTTCTACTTGCAGTGACGGAAACAAAAAAGTTCTGATGCTGGAGCTCCAGAATTGCATCTGTTCATAGAGTGCGGAGGTTTTGTTTCAGGCAGTAGTTTGGAGTCTGGTCATCCAAGACCCGAATAACCTGTACTTGGAAACCAAACATTGCCAAGGAACTTTAGCACATAGTGTTTATGTTCAGTTACCATAGTAAATTCATTCATTTGGACCATGTTTCCCAGCATGTGACCGAAGAATTTCTCTTTTTTCATAGTATGTTTGTTCATGATGTTGCCTACTATTAGTTGTTAGAATATTAAGATCAGGTATTTTGTTTTATCATATCAAAACTTGGAAATATCGTATGCTTGTACAAGCTGTGAAAGGAAATGGAAATTTGTAAGGTCACAGAATCTGCCCTCTCACGTATTACTGATAGAAATGTTCTGTTAGATACTGGAGGCTGCATCCACCTCCCAGTTTTCCATTAAGGTCAAACCGTGTAATTTCTGATAGTAAGGTGTATATACAAATGACTTATCTGCTCTAATAAAAGGCACTAGACTGGCATATCATCAAATTCCATCAAGGAGGCAACACAATAGACACATAGCCAAAATTTACGGTTGATCCTACCATAAAAGAGGCACATCTGAGAAAATTAATTATCGGTATTTAATGAAGAGGCGAACTTTAGAAGGCGTACCGCTTTTGTGCGGATCTTGACTCTTTGGCTTGATGTGGTATCTAGGAGATTGAGCCGGACTCAACCTTTGTACATGCCCTAACAAACACAAACTTTTTAACTTGTCCAGATTAATATCCGACATCCTGTAGGCTCTAGTACCAAAACATACCAGATTGTTATTTTTTCCTTATCTCGTGGGATGCGTAAACGCTCGTCTCAAGTCAACTCACACGTACTCTTGTGACGACCGAGATCTCGAACTCTCACATTTACTCTTACCACGAATATGATCTCCATCATAACCGGTAACCATGCACGTCGCACTCTCTGTTCAAGCTTAGTTTAGGTGGTGGGAAAAACGATGTTAGAACATGACTGAACTTGTGAGTCGTGACCCGTAATCGACTGGTTTGAAACCATCCATCGCAATGACCACACACACAGACATGTTCACTTCAACCCACAAACTATTGCATGGCAATATACATCGTTTCTCTTCGTCATCATCAGCATCAGCATGCTTCCGTAGTTCCGTGATGAACCACCACAAGAAACACGGAACGTACTTCATGAAAATTCAGATCCAAACGCACAACATGGCCAGTGCATGCATGTGCCGTACAAGTTCCAAGTCCACACAAACAAGCAACTACAGCTACACCGGATACAATGAGCACAACAACTCTTAGCTAGTCAGCCTTCTTGGACTCGGCTGATTTTGCTGCAGCATCGTCCACGGTCTGCGCCGCTGCCGTCTTGGCAGGTTGCTCCGCAGCGGCGGAGAGATCCCTCGCCCGCTTGTCCTCGGCCGTCTTCGCGTAGACCTCGTCGCGCATGTGGAAGTACTTCTCGAATGCGCGGGGGAGGAATCTCGGGATGAGGAAGACGAAGAGGTTGACGGAGAAGTAGGCCAGGTTCGCGACGGCGAGGTACCTCCCGAACCAGATCCAGGCCGCGTCCTACGTATCACCGAGCAAACAGTTACTTGGATGATCGAAGCATTCGATCGCCCACAACATACTTGGGGAATTCATAAATGTTATTTCATTTCTCCCATGCATGTGTCCTCGATCCAGCAGTGAGATGGAGATTCTGGACTAGAGACCAAGCATTTCGCGAGTTCGCGTACGCAGGAACGCACCTGCACCGTGGCGCTGCGGGTGATGACCTTGTCGGCCCAGACGTCGTAGACCCAGTCGACGATGACGAAGACGCGGCGCACGGTGTAGAGCAGCGGCACGAGAGCCCTGACCGGCGGCGAGAAGAGCCCGAGCGAGCCCACGACGTTCTCCGTGAGGATCTGGCACGAGAGCAGGAACAAGTGGGGCGTCGCGGACCGCACCGCGGCGTCGTCCCCGCGCGCGAACCCGCCCAGCACGTGCGCCAGCGGCAGGAACAGCCCCGTCGTGGTGCCCAGCACCACGTACACCTGGAACAACCTACCGATCGACGCGCACACATCCTTCCGATTAGTATTTTACAGTACAAGACAAGAAATACCAACCAAGAAACAAACTAATGCTTGACATGAGTTAGTGATTCGATTACTTGCCGCCGCGGAAGATTTCTTGGGACGAGGCGGAGGAGGAGGCGGCGTCGAGCTTGGTGTGGAGCGGGGGGAAGGCGAGGCGGGAGATGGCGAGCAGGTAGAGCGTGGTGGCGACGGGAAGGCGAGGTCGATGAGCGGGACAAGGCCGGAGACGGAGAAGACCATGATGAAGGCGACGAGCTGGATCTCGATGACGCGGAGCGAGCCCATGACGCCGCCGAGCATCGCCCCCGGAGGCTGCCGCTCCACCCCGTGGACCGGGTCAGACCGCGGCGCCACCGCCAGCGAGATCCCCGACATGGCGGCTAATCCACACGGCTGGCTGACGCGATGGATCGCCGGCAGAACGATGTACGTGAGGACGATTCAGAGGAATATTGCAAGATCGAACGAAGAGCAAGAACTGGTGTGGTGGATTCAGCAAAGCAAGCAGGAGTATATGGAGTATGGTTGCTTGCTCGCGCCGAAGGAAGCGAGACTCTGTTTTGAATTGCTTGTTGGGAGTCGATAGGTGGTACGTGTCCGTGCATGCGGCGCGGCGCGTGTGGAGGGGAGGACACGCCGGCCGGCTACGTGGCGCTCTTGCCTTGCGGTCGAGCGCCTTTCTCCATTGTGCCGCCTGGATGGTTCTGTACGTGAGACAGAGAGAGAAATATTTTACGGAATAACCTGTGATTGGAGTTTTTTTTTCATGTAAAACATTTTTTTCTACATGTGTAATATTTTTCTTCGATAATAGTAAAAATGTCTATCTGGATCGTTGTAACATTTTCTTCCTATACGTGAAATATTTTTTTCCTATGCGTGCAACATTTTCCTTTGATAACAGTAGAAAAGAGCGTGCGAAAAAAATATTGCAGACGTTAGAAAAAAATATTGCACCAACGTGTCCGAGGAAACACGTTGGGATCGGATGTCCGACTCGTAGCAATCGCCAATATTTTAACATGGCATGTAACACCCATGTTGCGACAAAAGGTATTCTTCGTGCAGAATACTACCTTTATTGAGCTCCCATGCCACATCGCCTCACGGAAAAAGAAATTATGTTCTAATCCTTCCATCTCCCCAATCGTTTGCTCTTTGCGCATTGTGAGATTCGGCTTTCTGGAACGCTCCACGCCAGTCTTTTGGAGACTTCCACGTTGCATACCGTCCTTAACCCCGTGCTTGCCTTATCGATCCGAACCAGCTTAGTTCGCAGCCTCTTCGTCTCCATTGAGTGGGGAGCCGCGTTGACCCCCTTGCCTCGCGCGGCACCCCTGATTCCCATGCCGATCCCGCGGTGCTGCTTCCTCCATCGTTGCTCGCTCACCTTCCACTATGAACACCCGCGATCTGGTTGGCTCCTTGCCTTCCTCGTGCCCTCCCACGCCTGCCTCTTTCGCGAAATCCTCACTTGCCCTCACCGGCCAGTTGCTAGCTTTCTCTCGTCGTCCTTATATCCACTGCCTCCTCTTCCGATTGCTTCCACCGTTCTGCCGAGGGACGGTCCATCCTGATCCGCAGGTGATCCGCCTGGTTAGCAATAAAATGGGCTTTGCTGTGCTGCAGCAGAGCATGAGCACCGTGCAGTGTGTGCTCGCCACTGGCGCCGACGCCAGCGACAGCACAGGGATGCTGTGGTTCGCCACCTCCCTCGGCAAAGAGAGCATCATCGACGTTAAGGGCGTCGTCTCCCTCCCCAAGGCGCTCCGATGCAGTCCAGCTGACGTGCGCGGAACACGCCATGGAGGACGCTCCGATGCTACCGTGTGCGGCATTATTTATGCGGAGGAGGGGGCTGGCCCTCCTGTGGAGGTGCGCGGAGGGCGACCACAGCAGTGCAGAGGCGCTTGCCGATGCTAGCCGCATGGCCGTGCTAGGCAGCCTCGATGGCTGCGGGCGCGTGCGGCGGATTGGCCCACCCCTGCCTCGTCGGCTCCCCTTGCTTCCTCCCACCGTTCACCGTCACCGCAACCCTCTGCTGCCTCCGTGACAGCCCCTCCTCCTCTGATCTCCACAAAGAATCAGGCAAGTCGCACCCACCCACCGTAGGCGAGTCGCACCCACCCACCACTCCTCATACTCTCAGCGCATTCATGGTCTGATCTTACAATCTCTGCTGTTGTGTGCAGACGAAATCCGGGGATTGCTCAAGGGGATTCGACATCAGGGAGGGGGCACTGCTCGTGAGGATCGTGAATTTCAAGCCATACGCCGGTGCAACGAGCCTCGAACTCGATGCCATGAGGTAACAGCTAGTGTATCCACACCCCTTCTCTCCGTCTGGTGTTCTGTTATGTTCCTACTGCCACTAGATACAATTTCACCAAGTAATTTGGGGAATTGAGGAAGAATTGGGAAGAAGAACGGAGGAAGAGGCTACTGGAGCAGAGAAGAGGAACTGGGACAGAGAAGTAGCGTTGGTCTTTTTCTTGTTCGATCCTCCCGTCGCTCTTCTTCTTCTGCCTTTTGTACTGCCCTTTTTCCTCTCAGCGAGTGGGCCACGTCCAGTGGGCCCGGTCCATGACATTCCCCTCTCGTTGAAATGAGGCTTGCCCCCAAGCCGATGACACTTCAAAAGCTTCCGTATTATCGGTGTCCGATGGAAGTTACTTCTGTTACTTTTAGAAGCGCCCCCAGCGTTGTCACCTTCCACTGCAGTCACAAGGAGAAGCTTCAAGTATCCCTTTGTTGCATCTTTTCGTTTGCTGATACCTCCATCTCCATCCAGCAGGTTGTTCAATCTCCCTTCGATAGAATGGAAACCAGGTACCAGGTTGCTCCCCAAATCAGAACCAGTTGTGAATCCATCCATTACATTTGGAGCCTTTAATCCATCCATTGTGTCTGGAGTCTTTTGCAAAAAATCAGGTGACTGGGAGACATATACTGAAAACTGCTGCAAAGAACTCTCAGTCATTCGGGACACATGGACAGGCTCAACTAATTGAGCAGCAACAGCATTACTTGTATGGGAAAAGCACTGCAAACCACTGTGACCAAGGATGTATGCTGGGAATCCTGACAACACAGAACTTCTCTCCTGAAGGATTTCAAGGAAACCATCCTTTTTGGAGTGCAGTATCTCAAGTGCTTCGCTGAACATTTCTTGGATTAGCATCACCAATTGTGACCCTGTATTCCTTGCCACCTTCAAGTCATTCTCAACTACACCAGAATTTCCCAGTTTAGTCTCCACCAACAATGAGTATCCAATTACTGCAGAAACACCTCGCTCCAAAGCAAATTGAACCTGATCTTCATGTGAGTCTCGAGGTGCCAATGACATGGTTAATATATCATTTGCTTGAGCTGACAAAATCTTGCTTTGTTTATGTGGAGCACCAATGGATATATTCAGGAAAAGTGGTTCCTCATCATTAACTTCTTTGACCGAAGGAATTTGTCCACTTAACAGATATTCACTAAATACTAAACTCGCACGGTAAGGATTCAGTGTCCTCAACTCAATTGATTGATAAGACTTAAGGTTGCAATACCTGTGAACTGCAGTAACTCCAGTAAATGAAATAAGAGCTAATGGTACTGATGAGCCAATGTGGTTACCTAACGCTATGCCTAGCATTGTGCCAAGGAACTTGCTAACCATTCCCTGAGCTTCACCCTTCGCGATGACCTCAGCTTCAGACTCACTTATCTGTAGCAACACTGCCCTGGCTTCTGGAACTCTCTTCTCCATCATCAACCACCTAGGGGACTCTGGGATCACAAAAAGCGCAAAGCCAATGAAGACAGATGGGAGGATACCAACACCAAGCATAATCTTCCAGTTGATGTGCTCTGAGAGGTCCGAGAAAGCATAATTGGAAACATAGCCGAGGAGGATCCCAAAATTGATGCAGATCTCAGGGAGGGATGTGAGAGATCCACAGGCAGATGCAGGGGAGATCTCAGCAATATAGACTCCAGATACCATGGCGCCCAAGCCAATGCCCACTCCGGCGAGGCCTCCTATCATGAGCACGGTAAACGAAGGAGCAAATGTCATGATGGCTGCACCGGTCTGGAAGATAATTGCACCAAGGCCCATTGTCCATTTCCTGCCAATTGCATCAGATGTTCTTCCTCCTGACAGACTCCCCAAGAGAGAAACCACACTCGGGCAACCTACTAGGATTTCTTCCTGAAACTCGGTAATGTGGAAATCTTTCTCGATGTAGAGGATTGCACCACTCATGACACCAATATCCTTAGCAAATATTGTCAATACCACTTCTGTAGCACTATTATAGTAATCATGCCTGTATTTGGACTTGCTCGGCACTTCTACCATTGGCTGTGTATTCTCCAAATTTGCACCATCCTCCTTGTCCTCAATAGCAGCAGACATATTTGAAGCCCCAGAAGGTGCAGCTGATCCACCCTCAGCCTTCTTAACTGGCATCTGCTTAGTCTTCTCAGCAATGCGCTCATCACACTCCTCCATTAGCCGAGTAAACCTTGAATCACCATATGCATAGGAAGAACCCAATTCAAGAGCAGCCTTTGCAGTTTGATATTCTTCAAGCTTGACACATCGGCGCCTTCCTGTAAATCGCTTTATGCATCGAGTATCAAGTTCAATCGCTTTGTTGGCATCAGCTACAGCCTTGCCCAACTTGGTGTCTTTGAGCACGGTCGGCGTCAGAAACTCGGCGTGCGCTGAAACTGCCGGCGTGAGCTCGGCGTTAGCACCAAAAGCTCCTCGAGCATTTCCTCAAACACCTTCCGTCGCCAAAACAGTTGTACCTCGTCTTGAATAAGCGGAGCTCCTCGGCGCGTGTTGGTGTTGGTGTTGCTTGCCGTGGTGTTGTGGCAGCGGCGAGCTCCTCGGCGCGTCCCCTTCGGTCCGACCACCTCCATGGCTCGCCCACCTCTCGACCGTCAACGTCACCCTTGCCGTATGCGGCTTTCGTCCGCGTGTCCACGCCTATCCGTCCATGGCGTCATCGGCGAAACTCCTCGGTGGTGACGCCGCCATTGATCGCCCTGCATGCAACTCAGCGATCAACTTCTCGCCTGGCTTCGATGATTCGGTCACTTTTCGCAATTGCTCTCTCAAAAGCGTCGGCCATGGCTTGGATCGAAGGCTCGATACCAATTGTTATGTTCCTCGCCACTAGATACAATTTCACCAAGTAATTTGGGGAATTGAGGAAGTGGGAAGAAGAAGCGGAGGAAGAGCTCTTGGAAGCGAAGAAGAGGAGCTGAGGGAGAAAATAGCGTTGGTCTTTTTCTTGTTCGATCCTCCGTCGCTCTTCTTCTTACGCCTTTTGTCGCCCCTTTTCCTCTCGTGAGTGGGCCCGCGTCGATGGGCAGTCCATGACATGTTCCTCACAAATTTCTTCGATTTTGGGGTGTGTGGATTCGGGTTCTACGATATACTTACTGATGTTGCATGACCATGAGCGGAATCTAAGATTTGGTGATGATGTTTGCAATGGAATGATTCCATCCTTTATAGCGCTAGAGATTGCCGAGAGAGCAGGTATTCCACCTGTCCCCCAAGGCAATTTTGCAAAAAAACCCCTCTATTTCTTCGAATTACGGATAGGTCCTTATGGTTTCTGAATAGGTCCTTCGCGATTTTTGTGAGCGAAGATATATTTTTTTCTTCGCGTTTGGGTCCTGGCGCGGTATTTCTGGAAAACCTCCGTTAAATTCAAATCACGAACAAGCCCTTTTCTAATTTTTTAGGATGGCGAAACGGGTCCAAAATTACCAAGCAGTCCTACTTCTTACGTTCGAGTCCTTTCTCCGTTTTTCGGGAAAAATATTTTCGTCACAAAAAAATCGGAAAAAATGTTTTCGTCACCCGAAAAACTGGAAAAAATGTTTTCGTCACAAAAAATCTGATTAAATCGAAGGTTTATAGCAACTTATGGATTTGCCAGCGGGTCATAGCGGGTTTTTAAAAAATGTGGATCGTCCAGAAGATTTATAGCGACCCATAGATTCACTTGGTCCTAACGACCCATTTTTAACAAACACAAACCCAAAAAACAAAAACAAAAAACCAGATTCATCGAAGGTTTATAGCGGTTCATGGATTACTGCGAATTAAAACGACCTTTTAAAAAGGAATACATAAAAAAGCGGTGCACTTTTCTTTAAAAAAACCAGATTCAGCGTAATTTTCTAAATAAAACCGCATCGACAAAAAACACGAATTAAATCGAAGGTTTATAACAACTTATGTATTTGACAACGGGTCATAACCGTGGGTTTTTTTAAAAAAAATAGATTCGTCCAAAGATTTATAGCGACCCGTAGATTCGCTGGCGAATCCTAACGACTCATTTTTTTTGGCAAACACAAAAAAAAAACACGGATTCAACCGCAATTTTCTAAATAAAACACGCATCGACAGAAAAAACACGAATTCGTCGAAAGTTTATAACAACCTATGGATTTGCCAACAGGTCATAACCGCGTGTTTTTTTAGAAAAACATAGATTCGTCCAGAGATTTATAGCGATCCATAAATTTGCCCGCGGGTTCTAACGACCCATTTTTTTAACAAACACAAAAAACAAAAAAGACGATCAAATATCCTGAATTGCGTAAAAAACGGTGTCGGTGTTTCGTAAAACCGGCAAGTGAATTTGTAAGTCTAGGGGCCGCGCGCTTCCCGTTCCTCGAATGGTTAGACTACAGGGGTCCAAAGTTTATCTTGGTTAATTTGAATGTCCTCGTCGATTCAGTGGTGGCGTTGTATTCTTTGAGGATGCGGTGGCCATGAGTGATTCTGATTTCTCAAAAAATTAAAGACGGCCGCCCTTTGATGTTTAGAATGGACTCTCTGAGTTGGGTGACTTGGAATGGCTCAATCCCCCTCCTCATGAGACCACCCCTTTATATACATGTGGGGGGCGAGTTACCTGGTGCTCTTAAGGAGATGAAAAAACAAGAAGGGGTATGCTATGGCCAGGGAGTTGAGCCTATGCTTAGGTCTTGGTGTTGGTCTTGAAGTCAGGTCTTGAGCTCTGGCCTTTGTCAGTTGATAATCCTTGCCATCTGGGTCGGTGAACACATGGGGTTAGTCTTGGCGTCCGTTCTTGAAAGCAGCGTCTGCAGCGATCTGTGTGCTTGTCAGTCTTGTCGGCGATGGGCAGCCACAGATGCCTCGGGAGGCGCGCGTCTCCCTCATGTGCATGGCCAGGCGATGGGACGGCTTGCTTTGTCAATCCTCGGGCCGCCTCGGGGCGGTGCCACTGCCCCTAGTGAGGCTGGCGAGGCAATGGGTAGCCTAGGATCCGCCCGGGTGGCGGCGAAGGTCTAGGTGGTCGATCGTGGACCCGCCATAAGGGACCCATTGGGGCTTCGGCGAGATCCCTTAGTCGAAACAAGCGGGTGCGCCCGGCCAGTAGGCGTGGTGGAACCCGGTCGGATCCGGCAAGTGTATGGCGGAACGATGGTGGCTCTGACCTGCGTTAAGTGCCGAGCCTATGGGCGGGCAAAGGCAAATGGTCCTTTGCCTCCAGAAGAACCCCTGTTTTGGGTTGGGCTGAGTAGGCCCCGTCGATATCTTAAGCTTGTATTGACAACTTCATAGTGAAGTCTTCTTTGTGGGGTACCCACAGCATAAGTATTCGTCGATAGCCGGAGTCGCCGAACGTCGTGTTCTGGGCGTCAGTAATATAACCAGGTCGTAGTCTTGGTCAACGAGTCTTTTCAGGTCTTGTATGGCCTACCATCTCTAACCCTGGTAGTCGGAGAAAGCTGGTTGGGGGTTGCATCGGATCGTTAGCGATTCCGGGGCGAAACACTCTGATGGCCCGAACTGCGAGATCAGCGGAGGCAGTCGTGAGCCTCTAGGGGTGTGTGTGCGAGAGGAATCTTTGTTAGATCCGAGCCCAGGCGAGTTTATGGCTTCGGCGGAGTCCTTCGACTCATTGAGCTAATTTTGCACAGGTGTGGCGGTGGCTCCGTGATCTTAACCCCGGCCCGGCGAGTCGGAGGCGGTTGGGGGTTTCTGGCAAAATCTTGGTCCTCGTTTTGGCCGGGCGCTTTCCTGGTGGCGGGGAGGCCCTACGCCTTGTGAGGCCCGGTTTACGGGTGCTTTCGTTTCGTCGTAGCTAAACGTGTTGTTGGCTGGTTTTACGCTGAGCACAGGCGGCGTCGAATCAATCCTCGTCTTGTGAGGCTATCGGGTAGGAGGCAGCCGGTATGCATCCTCTGGTGCATACTGTCGCGGTGTGGGACACAGAGGGGTGTGTCATCGCGTGCTTGCCATCTTGTGGCTCGGCTGCGTGCTCGTGGAATCTCTTGGCGGGTTATCAAGTGGAGCCTGAGATCCCTACCAAGGGATCTTTTCGGCGGACGATCACGAGTCGGACATCCAGGCCATTGTCGGCGACCGCATGAAACCTTTCTTTACTCGATCCGTGTCGGTCCAGCGAGTCGTCGGCCAGGCGAGTCGCGGCGCCACCCTAGCGAGAGTTCGCGGAGAAGCGTGAAGTATGGTCTCGGACCACGAGTTAAGGTGATTGGAGTCGTCATGCAAAGAGCCCAGAGGGCCGGCTGGGGGCTCGCCTCGTTCTCGTCCTTTCTCATTTGTTCCCAAGGCGACCTCGAAACCTCTAGGGTTGTCAAGGCTTGAGCCTGCGGTGTTTCAATGTTCTCGCCACCTCGGGGCCGTCCAGTGGCGGCGGACTTTTCTGCGTCTTGGTGGTGATCAATCTGGAGGTTAAAAAAGCGAGGTCGTGGGACGGGCGCCCGCGATAGTGCTCTGGCGCCCTCCATCCGACATTAATGCAAAAAGATTTGAAAAGGATATGCCTTCGCCCGGTAGCGTTGTCTGGCGGCTCGGCCAGGACATCTGGCGCTTGTTTTGGCGGACGTCTGTTTTGGCCGTCACTACGGCCGGACGGCGCCCGTTCGATGCATAAAAACCAGCAGAGGGCGCGCTGGCGGAGACTCTCGCGTTTTCCTTTTTGCCAGCGCAAGCATCCTCACCTTAAGAGAAGCGAAAAAAAGTCAGGAGTTCGTTCCTTACCTTTCTCCGTCTCCCATCCTCGTGCCGTCGGGAGATGTCGTGGCGAATGCTCCATCTCGCCCAGTAGTGCACAAGGCTTGGAGAGAAAGGGTTCCTCCGCGCAGCGTCTCGCGGTGGAGGGTCTGAGCAGCGAGACGCGGTCCCGCCCTGTAACGGCAAAATCGTTGTGCGCCTCCTTCTGGCCTTGGGTTAGGAACTCCGCTCCCTGGTTACGTTAGGTGTTGCTTGCACCACTATAAGGTCGAGGTGCACCAGCTCAACCCCACGGAGTGCTCCACATCGCGGTCTTCATCCGCGTTGTCGGGCGTTTACGAGGATCGATCCCTCTTGGGCGCTCTGGAAGTATTTCTTTCATGCCAAGTCGAGAAAGATCGGTCAGCCAGGCCTGGCGCTCATAGGCGTGGGTCTTGAATCGTCCGGTATGCCTTGGATTATGTTGATTTGAAAATGCGTCGTCCCGAGCAAGGGGTAGCACTCGAATAGTTCTATATCCGAACAGGAGAAGTACCCGACCTTCTTGGCCCGTCGCCTGTGGCGAGGAGGAATGGTCTGAGGAAGCAGCGGCGAGGAGAAGAACAAGGTGGAGGTGATCGTCGAGAGGATCAAGGCCCAGAAGTCTTTGCGGGACACTGCCGTGAAGACCATCGTCTGCGCTTTCATGAGGAGGTCGTTCAACCTCTCATAGCAAGGACGCCCCATGTTCAGTCTGGAGGTCCACGACCCATCTTGGATGGTGGAAGCCAGACTCGTCGAGTCGGAGGTCGAGCTAGGGTGGCCGCCGTATTGATGCTATTAACATGCAAGTGGGCGGTGGGCAGCCAACAGACCCTTTTCGTGAGCCACCCTCCGGACACAGTGGCCGTCTTTGTCAGTTCTTTCCTTTCCCTTCTCCTTCAGTAGCGGCCTTCGTGCATCACGGCCGTGTATTTATACCACCCGGGGGTTGGCGGGATGGTCTCAGAATGTTCTTCTTGGGAGAAAGCCTGAAGACATGACATAAGATTTCAAGCTGTGAGTCCTTCGAAAGCGGAGGGAGGAAAAGGAGGAAAAAGGAAGGCAGCTTAGCGAGGTCATGGCAGGCGAGGAGGTCTCCAGTCGACCATCGGCTGGCAATGGGTCGAGGAGGTCATCCTCGAGAACCGATGGCGACCATATTCGATCCATCCGAGTGGGGTCCTCTTGGTCGTCGGTCTCTGGCGGACCCGAGCGAAGGCCTGCTTAATTTGGGGTCGTCGTTCTTGCCGCAAATTAGGGAGTGTCCCGTTAGAACATCTCTGGAGCAAGCGAGGCGATTTGTCTTCGCTGGAGGTCGGCGAAAAAATGTAGCTCACGTTAGGCCGTCTTGTGATGGGGCGCTCTGATGCTCGGTCGGCCGCCCGTGGCTCGGTGTTGGTGCACGTCGTGCGGTGGTCCGGGATCGGCGCAAAGAAGCAGTCCCGAAGGATCCGGGATATCTGGTGCCCAGCCCAATGGCAATGGTCGAGGCCTTGCGGGCCGAAATGGGGAAAGAGCTCCATACCGCCGGTAGGGCAGTTCGAATCCTTCTTGATCTGGCGATTAACTAGCCTCGCCAAGTCGCTTGCCAGCAGGACCTCTTGGTAACCGGTAGGGAGGCGGACCGTGGCGAGATTCGCGGACCCGGCGCCAGCGCTGCCCACTTGTGCCCATGAGCTCACCGGGAGAGGCGGCCAGGCGGCGGATCGTCGGTCATTGGTGAAGTCGCGAGGCGGAGGTCGGGCCGATCTCCGCTTGCCGGGAGCCGGCTGTCTTGACTGGGGCGTGGTGACCCGGCCGGCCACCTTTGTTTGTGGATGGCGGCGTGGGCCGAGTTGTGGAGGACCCGAAGATGTGGCGACGGATCGCAACTCAAGTGGATCGGGCAGAAAAAGTTTGGCTATTGCTCTTCGTTGTGTCGGCCAGCGTCGGCGTGATTCTGAGGTGGGCGTCCCAATCGGCCGCGATAAGCTAAGTCGGGGCCTTAACCCGGTCTCGACTTGTTTTCGGCTGATCAATGGAGTCGATGAAGTGTTACGCTTTGCGAGAAGCTGAAGCTCCGCTCGTCGAGTGCGAGGTTCCTCGAGTTACGCATGGTCGAGGCGAGGAAGCAATAACCGAATCTTCGGCTTGTAGTTGTGCTCTGGGCGCATACAGGCAATAGCGGGAGCGCGAAGACGCGGTGAAATTTGAGTCTCGCGGCGAGCCAGGCGCGAGATGTTCGAAATCACGCCGGAGGAAGTCGCGTTAGCCGAGCGGCCGCCTCCGGGCGAAGCGTGTCGAGTCGAGAAGCTTGATTACGAAGGAGGGCGTAAGCGTGAAAGAGAGCCACGGCAAAGGCGAAGGGATCTCCGGCGTTGGAGGCCTCTGCGGATGGTAAGCCACCCGATTCTGCTTGAAGATTTTGCTACTCGTAGATTGTTAAGGCATGCCGGCGCTTATGGCGGCTTTGTAAGTGATCTTAAATCTGAGGTGGTAGAGACACGTGACCGCGGCACTCGCGTCGTGATGGTGGCGTTAGCGAGAGAAGATTAGCGGAGGAAGGTTTGTCGTCACGGTGCGAGCTGATATATAGCCCTCAGGGAGGCCGGCGAGGAGGTCTGCGATCGGGTGCTTTCGGGGCGCCGTCTGCGAGCGAGCTTCGCTTGCGCCGCGTTGGCTCGCGTCTTGGACCGCGTCGGCGCTTCGGTGGCGTGGGAAGCCGACTTAGGGTTACCTCGGCGCTTGTCCTCGTCGCCTCCCATTATAGCGGCGTGCGACCGAGTCATCGACCAGCAGGGGTCACATGAATAGCAAGCCGAAAGCGGTCGAGGCGAGGACTTCGGATTGACGTGTCACCGCCGCAACAATCGCCGATCGGATACTGCATCGCGAGATATCCTCCACCGGGGCGAGGAAAAAATTAAATTGCTCTTGCTTTTTGTTGATGTGAAGGACTTCGTCGAGCAGCCGGATTAAAGTTGTTGATTGGAGCTTGGTCGGATCGGCCCATCAATCACGGTTTTGCTTATTCGCCCCCACGACAAGTGCCTTCTGTTGTAGCCTTAGAAAGCGCTGAAGGTTACTGGCGTAAGTCGATCTTCGCTATTGCGTTGTTGGAGGAAGTGCAAAATAACCACTTTAGGGTTGAGATATTTTGCTTGAATGCACTGCTGCGAAATTGGAATGTTTAATGAGGCCTCGGTTCTCATCGCTCGGGCACTTCCTTCTTCAAAAGCTGCCATAGCAAGTAGCCATTAGGCGTGGTAGCAGCATTGAATTGATGGGGTTGCCGCTAGAAGGCAAGGAGGTGGCTAGTCAGACCATCGGTCCGTCGCTTGAGCGTGTGGTGTTGTAGCCAGAGTGATGCGTGGGGGTAGATGTCTTGATCGCATGCAGCGGCACTTGAGCTCGGGAGGAAGAAAAGCAAGCAAGGGAAGAATTTTCTTAATTTGGTATCGCTTTGTTCAGATTTTCTTGATAGATGGGCTGCTTCCATGATGCGGTCTGCGATCGTGGCTGACCGGAGGCTTGAGCAGAAGATCATATGCGCCTCTGTTGGGAAAGGCGGTGCCCTAGCGTTGAGAGTCTTGTTAGCATTTAATGTGGGAAGTGGGGAATGGCGAGGGCACGTCCTGTTGCCTTACTGGTAGCGGTGTTAATCTTGTAGCGGTCTTGTAGATCAACAGCGTCGTCCCGCTTAGTTCGCTCCGTAGCTCACGTAAATAGGTCAGGAGGCGTAAAAGTGACTACGTTCGGCCAGTCGCTTGACTAGCAGCGCTCTTTTCGCCTTTTTCTTCCAGTTTCTGAATCAGCGAAATGACCGGTAGCGGTGTGATCGGATGATAAGCGAGTGGCCGAGTGGTTGGAACCCTACGGTCCGATCCCCAAAGTCTCGTCTTGCGGTCTTTGGACCCTCGGTAAGGCGGCGAAGTCGGGATCACCACCGCCGTCGATTGTTTTAATATCGAGGAACCTCCATCGAGGTGAGGTCCGTCGATTGGTATTTGGAGTTACCTTTATCTTGTTTTTTCTTGATCTTGGGGTCTCTTCTTTCCTTTGCTAGCATACAGCTCGGGCTTGGTTCCCACCACCGCCCAGCGTGAGATGGCGGTTGTTATTCACTTCTTGACCTCAATCTCTCACTACTGACGGGAAACACGCCCAGTGAACTTAGCGGCGTTATTGTGAAATGCGAGGCCTCTGGGCCTGAGCCGCCAGCTTGTGACGCCGCCGGGGCGAGCAGCGTTTAGCGGCGATCACGAGTCCAGTCGTCGAAAAAGCTTCGCCAAGCGTGTGAGGAAGCTTGGCGCAATGAGGCCATGCCATAATCGCGGAAGAGGACTCAGCGAAAACCGCGTGAGAAGCAGCGGCGTGGCGCGCTCGGCACGCGTCGGTGCCATAGCGAAACGTGTTGCCACAGCAGGTAATACACTTTCGCTCGAAACCTCTGCCGTCTTTCCGCCTGCGTTTGAGACATGCGCCGAGCTTTGAGGTGGCAGGGTGAAATTGCCACGAGCCGGAGCGGATTGCGAGCAATATGCCATCGGGCTCTCCCAGCGTGCCAAACTGGATGACCTACCGGGCCTACTTGTGGCCTTGCCGCCGCGAAGCGGCGATCGCCCGCACCGCGTTCGCGGTATGTGGCGGCTTTCTTTGCGCCGGCCGCGACTCCTCAGCCTGCAGCGCCTGACCATGTTGGGATCGAAGAAGACCCGCGAATCGCGGCGAAAGTGCATCTTGGCCGGAGATGAGTGGCGAGGCTAAGCGTAGTCGCCGTGGGCCCCGAGGTAAACGCTCCGAATGGCAACCGGCAGCAGCGACTTTCTTTGGGTGATCCTCGGTGACGCGAGATCCTTTTGTTTTGTTTTTGATCAAGTTGTATGTTTTTGGGACACTTTGTTGGTGTGTTTTTATAATCTAGATTTTGCCTTGCATTTTCTTACGCGTGATCGGCACCTTTCAGTGTTGACCACATCGTCCCTTGGGTCATGGGGACCCTTGAGCGTAGGTCGGGAGCGTTGATCTGTGAGATGAAAAGACACAAAAGCGTGCATGAATATTGGAAGTAGTCGTAGCGGCGCTCTCACGGGGAAGCGGAATATTCCCGACCAGCTATGGTTTATTCAGTGGGTACCCGCCTGTTTCCAAAACCTATTCGTGGCCAGATTGCTGCGCCGAGCGTAGGCCATAGTGCGAGGAACAAAGGGATTAGGGCCAGGAAAGAACCAGCAGACTAATGAAGGTCGCCGACATTGGTAGGCTTGCGGCGTGTTCGCATACATTTGGCGGGAGGCGTTCTTAGGGAGTCGTCGTTCGTTCGCCTGCAGGCATGCCCTTAATCCATGAGTGCCACTTTAAGGCAAATGGCCGTGACGCGCGGTCGTGATGCTTGGGTCGAAAAGGGTTACCATCCGGAAAAAAGCAGCGAGTTAATCGGATCATTGTTCCCTTTAATAATATGCTGAAATAACCGCCGTGTGTTTGCGAAACGAGGTGCGGCGCGTCATGGAACCCCGAGGTTCTAAGGGAATGCAAGTGGTGTCAGAAAGGGTTTACCTCGGCCTTTGGGCAAAGCAGCCTGGAAGCGGGGCAGGCCTTTGGGCTTTAATTCGCCCGTAGGGAGTGTATTATGCCTCGTGGGCTGGCCCGAAGCTTCTTGGTCGCAGACGGCCCGGCAGGAAGCCCGGAGATCGAAGCGTCGCGCAGTCGTCCGCGTGCGATGGCGTCCTTTCGCCACCGTCGAATCCGCCGCGCCCAGCGTGGCGGTGGCTCTTTAATGCGCCATGATGGCCTCCGCGTCGAGTCGTGAGATGGATGGGGCGCCTTGGCGTCATGGACGGCGTCGCTTGCGAACCTTGCCCTTTGCCTATAAATAGGGTTTTGGGCGAGTAGCATTGTGCTTTCGGCGATTGTAATGCGCTCTCCTTCATCCTTGCTCGGCTCATCAGTCTTCTTGAGGGAGGTTTGAGCGAGCCGAGATAAGCGGCGGTGGTGAGAACGGTGAGGGCCATGAGGCGATGCGGCGGAGGAGAGCTCGTAAAGTCTTGACCCCAAAGGCCCAGCGTGGAGCCAGCCAGGACATCAGCGGCAGGTGGTGGTCTTTGCCCTCGCGACCTTCTCCATCCCCGGAATCCACTTGGCGTAAGTTTATATAGCCGTCACAGTAATAACCTTGTCTCCTCGCATCTAATGGTGATGTTCTTGTATTTTCTCGCGGCTCAATGCGGCCGAAGTGCAGGCCCTCGCCTTCCTCCTCCCGGACGGAATGGGTGCCTTGAGGAACGCCCGGCGGGTCTTTGGTGGTGACTTTTCGCGATGCCTCCATTGTTATCTCGGAGAAATGACTATTGACGTCTGAAACCGCCGAAAGCGCCGGAGGCGTGAGGCGTGCCGCGTCTGCTAAGCGAAGTGCCGGATCTTGGCGAAAACCGAGTTCTCCTTTCGTGCCGTCCGTGTCCACGAGCATGGGCAGAGCGTGAGGCCTCTGAGGGATCTTGGTTGGGCGAGCCTTTGGAAGCGCACCACCAGCGAGTTCGCCTCGTGCCTCGCCGAGAATGGCAGGTCCCCAGGCGTACACCCTCTTGCCTGCGAAGCGCTCGCCTTCGCGAGTGGAAGGTCACCTCGGTGAGTGGCGAATGCGTGCTTTTTGCTTTGCACCCGACAGCGGCGCCTCTTTTGACTTCTGGTGGCGGCAATCGCCGAGATCGGCGACTTCGGCGCAGTGCGAACCGGTGCGGCGCGGCGTGAGATAGTAGCGGCCGAGTTCGCCTCGAGGTCTCGAATGATGAGGCCGACGGGAGGGCGGCGCCTCAGGTCGGCCCTTACTCCAGTGAGAAACCTCCAGCTTAAGCTCTCCAGTGCCGAAGCGTCAGGCTGCCTCGGCAGCGGGGATCACCGTCACTGGGATTCATGTGTGGTGCTTCTTTGGAGCATCAGGCCAAGTGGACAGGGCTTCGGTCTTGCGGCCGCCTTGGCGGCATCTTGTCAAATGTCTTTTCGGTGCTGCTTCGCCGGCGAAGTCATTTTGGCGGCCAGTCGCGCCGATTCTTGAGCCACACTTGCACTCGCGAAAAGCGGTGGTAAGCTCTTGATTAGGAGTGTTAGATACATCGTGATGTGATGTCCTCCTTATCCAAGGCGGCGGTCCGCCATTGATGCCTCTTTACCTGACATGAGCTTTGATCCGCTAATCTTTTAGCTTTAGAGCGATGCTCTCATGTAAGGTGAGAGTCGTAGAGGACCGATGCAGCTTGTTGTATGTTTCTGAATGATGTAAGGGAATGAATATTTGGGAAGTCAAGTTTGCTCCATGTTTTGATTTTTACATTTCCTTCCGGTGCAGGAGCTCATGTTAGGCTGACTAGTAGCTCTTGAGCAGCCGTGGGGTTATTCGGCGTGGAGTCGTGGTGGACTTCGAGGTAATGACATAGGGAGCAAAAACTTGGCCACCGAGCGGCTCTTCCGGCCGACCTCTTGATGCTTGAAACCGCGGAGTTCTTCTCCTTCTTCAGGCCGTAGCCGTGGCCGTACCAAAACCATGGGAGTTTTGGTGTGGAGTCGCGACACTTAGGTTGAGGGAGATCAGCGCTAGGGAGGGATCGAGGATCGGTTCGGACAGCCAGTATCGTGGGCTTCGTATGAGATGCATGCCCTCAGGGGTGAGCGGGCCACGAACTCGGAGGGTTGTAGGAAGCAGCGAGGCGGAAAGCAGAGGTGGGAATCGCTGAGCTTCGATGTTCCAAGCATTTGGGATGACATTACTGCTGACATCCTTAAGTCGGTGAGATCTTGAGGTAGGAGGACCTCCGATGGTGAAGGACCTTCCCATGGAGGAAAGAAAGCTTGTGCACGCCTCGTTGAATTTGGACTGGCCTGAGGACCAGTCCTGCGATGGAAGGCTGACCTCGAACTGGCGGCGGAAGTGGTAAGCGGCGGGCCCTTCTTGATGCTTAGTAGCCAGCCGGCCAGAGGGGCCCACGTCGCGCAGCCCTCATCGAGTTGATCATTGCGTCTTCTTGCGTATGCCCAGCCCGTGCCTCGTCGGAAGGCTCGAAGTCTTGGTAGCCGTACTCAAGTCGGTTAGCAACCTTGTATTGTAGAACACCGGGAAGAATGGTGTGAACCCGGTCGGCCGGCTTGGGGTAATCCCACGGGCTCAAAGAGCGGAGGCGGCTTCGTTAGCCCATCGTCCTGCGAACTTCTTCGAATTTGAAAATCAGAGCTTGAGCCTGGAGAATCATACTGGATTCATCCTTCGACACAGCGTTGGTTACGCGGATGGAGCTCTGGCCGCCCGATCGGCAGCGGATATGGAAGTCATCCGAGAACTCAAGAATTCTTTCCCGTGAGCGTGTCCCGTTGTTGGTGATGATGGAGTTAGGGACTCGAATCGATAAACAATGTCGAGAAGAAATTGGTACTGCCGATGTGATGGTGGCAACGGTTTAACCTCGATCCACTTGGTGAACTTGTCATATAGCGAGAAGGTGGGTGAAACCTCAAGAGCCTTTTTGAAGGGCAGGCAGTCGAGTCCCCAGGGCATGACGGCGGTTGATAGGGATCATCTGGAGGACTTAGCAGAGTAGATGAGTTTGGCGGGCAAGAAGCGGCATCGCCGGAGTTGAAGACGATTTGTTGGGCGTCGGCCCGCAGCGGTTAGCCAATAAAACCTAGCTTTTCCGCACGAGGATCGGCGAGGCGGCGTGGTGGCCTAAATTCACCAAGTGGATCTCGAACAACGGCTCCTTCGCGATCGGCCGGGAATGCACTCTGTGGGACTCGAGCGGGCCGGCTTGTAGAGGTCTTCCCGAGGCGAGCGAATGACAGCCCGCAGGCGGCCTTAAGACCTCGGTGGTCGGCGAGGAGTCGACCGTCCGTCGGTCGGTCGATGAAGGTTTCCTCGGTCGGTCCGTTACTATGCAACTGACCCGATCCGGTCAACGGCGTCCGTGCCCGATATCTCGGAGGCGATGATGCGTCGATTAAGTGTCCTCTGCTTTCGGTTGTTTAGTCGGTCGGACGGAAAATTGAGTGAAGATCGAGGGACAAAAATTCGGATGGGGCCCGGTCCCTTCTTCGGGATATGAGGTTGGCGAGGTGGTCGGCCTCGCCCGTTGTAGCGTCGGTAGCTATGATGGAGCTCGAAACCCTTGAACCTTTCTTGAGCTTGCGCACTTCCGCAGCGATAAGCGCATATCGCGAAGTCGCGGAGACTCCGTCGCCTTCATGGTGGTCTCTGACCCGACTTAGAATCGCCAGCAGACGTAAATGGCGTCTGTGAGTCGGCAGCGATCCGGAGGCCGTGACGAAACTTCATATTCAGCGGCGTTGTTGGTGGCGTCGAAGAGTAGTCGGATAGCGTCTTTGGGTTTGTTCCCAAGTGGGGAGACAATAGCGACCCAGCTCGACTCGCGTTCTTCATGTAAGACCAAGTCGAAGTACATAAATCCGATTTCGGGGTCCTCGAGTCTGAGGCGCTTTGAGCCTCGGTCCGCTCAGTGATGAAGTCTGCCAAGACACAACGACTTGATCGCCGTCCAGGAACATAGGATATGTCGTGCCCGTTGAGCTCGAGCCAGCCAGGCTATCCTGCAGAAGCGGCGTCGCGGTTCTTGACGATCTCGTAGAAGTGGCGAGAGCGTTACTACGAGGATAGGATGCTGTGAAAATAATGGACCAACTTCCGGTTTCGCGATGAGCACGCAGAAGCGACTTTTATACACAGGAATCTCGGGTTTTGGATTGACACTTGTGACCAAGTACACGGTACATTGTACCTTGAGTGCCGACAACTATACGCTTTCGCTCCACAACAAGTGCGTGGCGGCGACACGAATTCGTGGCGGCAATGTATAGGAAGGGCTTGTTCGTCTGGGCTTGGCAAATACCGAGGAAGTGAAGTCGAAGAAAGTCTCTGATCTATCGAGGGCTTCTGCGCTTCTTGAGTCGAAATGGCCCAGTGGGATTTTTGGCGACGGCTTGTAAGCGGCATCCACGTTCATGGGCGGGACCTGAAAGCAGCTCAAAGGCTGCGAGGCATCGGTCGAACTTCTAGACCCCCTTTGGGTCGGCGATTAGCCCCATCTTCAAGATCGCCGAGATCTTCTCGCGATTAGCCTCAATCCGCCTTCGGAGATGATGAAGCCAAAGCGGCTTTCCTTCGGGACCAAGACACACTTCTCGGGGTTGAGTTTTATCTTGGAGCAGTCGGAGGTTCGCGAAAGTTTCTTCGAATTCGCGACTAAGTCGTCGGCCTTCTGGTTTTGGCGGCGAATTAAATCGACATATCTCTCGATGTTCTGGCTGATCTGGTCGTGAAACACGTTTACATACGGCGGTATATTAACTTTGGCGTTTTCAACCCAAAAGGCATTATTCGTAACAAAAGAGGCCAAGCGGATGATGAAGGAGGTGGCGGTGGTCGGACTCCTTCATCGCTATCTGGTGATAGCTTTGGTAAACATCGAGAAATGGCGAGTTCGCATCCAGCGGATTAGTCGGCAGACTTGAGTCGTCTGAGGCAATGAAAAGGGTCCTGGGGCCGAGGCCTTGTTAGAGCTTGTGTAGTCGCGCACATTCTCCATTGCGGGACTTCTTTTTTAAACGAGGTTGGCAAGCCACTCGGGGTGGCGGCCTTCTTTTATAAACCTGCGGCCAAAAGTTTGGCGATCTCTCCTCCTATGATCTTGCGCTTCTCCTCGTCGAAGCGGCGCAAGCAGTGGCGGCGGACCTTGAGCAGGCGGGATGTTGAGGTGCTCGGCGACTCCATGGGATGCACGGCATATCGGAGGCTTCCATGCGAACATCGGTGGTGAGAGGAAGTCGGCCAGCGCGTCTTCCTATTGGGCGGGGCGTGGCTCCGAGCCCGCCTGCACTTGAATCGGATCGTCGGGATCGGCCATGGCAAAATCTTAGTGTCTCGGCGGATTGGAAAGAGCCTTACCACATTCTTTGGAATCGGGGTGGACTCGAGACCCTTCTGCGGAGGCTCAAGCTCTGCTGGCCGCAATGAGCTCCGACAGGCTCACAAGCTCTGGCTAACTGCGCTTCGTTGGTGTAAGGCGGTAGCGGCCCAGTGATGACTCCTCGCAGCCGGCATCTTCAACTTGAGATAGGTGTAGTTGGGGATTGCCATGAACTTAGCGTAGCATGGCCTCCCCATGATGGCGTGGTAGGAGCAGCGAAACCCTCGACCTCGAAGGTGAGGGTCTCGGTCAGAGAAGTTATCCAAGACTCAAAAGTGATGGTAGGTCGATCTGCCCTAGCGGTAGGCCTGGCGGCCGGAGCGGCCAGTGGTGAAAGGCGCCTTGCCTTTCGGTTGGGCCTTGGCGAATCCCCATGGCGTCGAGAGTATCGGCATCTGGGATGTTGATACTCTGCCGCCGTCCATAAGCACTTTGGACCGGAGCGTTTGACCCCACGGCGAGAGGCGGCGACCCGATGGGTACCTCCACAGGCGTGGGACATGATCCGGGTGATCGGCCCGATCAAAAGGTGATCGTTCATTAACCGGAGAATGGCCGGCGCGGAGTGGCGGCGTGAACTCACGAAGGGCGAGCAGGCCACCGCTTGTCGGCGTAGCTCGCCGGTCCTGCGAGATCATGAGGGCAAGTCGGGTTCAGAGACTTTCGGCGTCGCCTCACTGGGCGGCATCGGTGGGATCTGCTTCTTTCCTTTACCCGTGGGATTCGGGAAAGGCGTTTGAGTCTCGCCTCCTTTATTTGTGTGACGGGGTACCGTGATTGGACAGGCCCTCCATCAATTTCTCGAAGTAATCGGCGGTACTGCCGCGCTGGCGCTTGGCGAAGCGAGGTCTGCGCGACCTCGTGGTCCTTGAACTGCTTCCCCTTCCGCTTCATTTTGCCGGAGCTGTGCGTTGAAATTTCGCAGGCCGGCGCCAAACTCCCGTTTAGCCTTCCCTGTCGAAGATATTGCAGCCTCCTCGGGAGGCGTGGTTGGTGGCGATGTCGAGCAATTCCTTAGTGGTTTTGGGCTGTATTACCCAACTTGTGCACAAGGCCTTGCGTGGTGCAGTAGATGAATGCCAGGCAGCGTCGTGTCGTGACATCGGGGAGCTAGTTACCTTCTTTGGGAGCGTCGGATGTAATCCGGTTCTCTGGCTGCTGTTCTGACTTTTCAAGTCCTAGGAGTTCCCAGTGGCTTATAAGTGCCTGTAAATGCAAGCGCCCTTGGTCGGCCCGCTCTGATGGAGTCGGCGGGCAGTGCTCGAGCGGGCTCGGCCGAGTCCGCTAAGTAGATCGAGGTCTTGGATGATAAAGTCATCCAAGTAGCTCCGGCCGACAGGCGGCCGTGATCCTCGAGCAGAACCAGGGGTTCGTGGCCCGTGTATTAGCTATATTAATGAGTGCGGAGCAAGGCGGAAGAAGTCGGCGTTCGGATCCTCGGCGTGAGCAAATGGCCCGGGCCGATCGAAATTTGAAATTCTTGATCATCGTCGCCGGCTTGTCGGCGACTTCGCGATCAGACGCCATGACCGTCGACCTCCTTCTTGCATCAAGGGTGTCATGATGTCGTGGTTTTGTATTTGGCCGAGAGGTGTCTTGAGGCTTAGGGCCTTCTGGATTCTGTAGTCTTAATGATTACAGTGAACACGGCTGCTTGCCGAAAAGTGCCGTGATGGGGGAACTGGGGTGACATGTGCTGCAATGACACCTCTACAACCGGAGGTTTTGGTGGCCACAGCCCTGGCTCGGTCGGTTGAGGATGCCCGCAAGCGGAGGCTGGCGATATGTCTCAGTGGAAGGAAATCTGGCGCCTTAACCTATTAGGCTATTTGGTGTACTGATGGGCTACTTCTTGCTGCCGCCCAGTGTCGAGGTGGTGACTCGCCCCTAAGCGGCTCCCAGCCAACTTCGCGCCATAGCCGGTTCCCCATCTTGGGTGTTGGGGTAGGGCCAGGGGTGAGCTGGGGTCTTCTGCATCCCTCAGTTGTCGGCCCCCTCGTGTCCTTGTGGGAGTGAAATGGCCTTCGCGCCGTTCTGGCGCTTGGCGAGTGCAGCCATGTAACTGTAATCTGATTCAGCGAGAAGCACTCTGTCAGGCTGAGTCGGCTAGCTGGAGGAGCTTTCCGTTATCTCGTGGGCGGAGGCGCATAGCCGGTCATTGCCTGGCGTGAACCGGCGAGGCGTTTCTACGCGTGAACACTGGCGCTACCATTAGGCGGCCTTGCAGATTCTATGACTCCGAGGTCCATCTGAGCGAGCCGCAAGTTAAAAATGTCGGCGAGCTCGGGCCCTCGGAGAGGGCTGTCCCGAAAGATGGTGGGACGGCCGAGCTCTCCCGCGGTGTGTGGCGAATCGAGGGCGAACGGATCGGCCCTCGAGCCGTCGTCGGCGTGGCTAAAGAAGCCATCAGAAACAAGCGGGAATCCGGAGATGACGACCGCGAGGCCTACTGCCAGCGCCAGCTGTCGGTGTTTCATAAAACCGGCAAGTGAATTTATAAGTCTAGGGGCAGCGCTTCCCGTTCCTCGAATGGTTAGACTCTGAGGGTCCAAAGTTTATCTTGGTTGGTGAATGTCCTACGTCCGATTTGAGTGGTGGCGTTGTATTCGAGATCTTGGTGACCGCGAGTGATTCTGATTTCTCAAAAGGTCAAACAGTAGGCCCTTTGATGTTTAGAATGGACTCTCTACGGTTGGGTGACTTGGAATGGCTCGATCCCCCTCCTCATGAGACCACCTTGCTTTATATACATGTGGGGGAAGCGGGTTACAGTGCTCTTAAGGAGATGAAAAAAACAAGAAGGGGTATGCTATGGCCAAGAGTTGAACCCTATGCTTGGTGCGAGAGCTGTTGGTCTTGAAGTCGGTCTTGGGCTTTGGCCTTTGTCAGTTGATAATCCTTGCCATCTGGTAGGTGACACATGGGGTTGGTCTTTGGCGTCCGTTTCTTTGGGAAATGGCGTCTGCGGCGATCTGTGTGCTTGTCAGTCTTGGCGTCGGCGGTGGGCAGCCAGATTGCCTCGGGAGGCGCGCGTCTCCCTCTTGTGCATAATGAGGCGATGGGGCAGCTTGCTTAACTTGTCAATCCTCGGGCCGCCTCGGCGGTGCCACTGCCCCTAGTGAGGCTGGCGAGGCAATTGGGTAGCCTAGGATCACTTGGGTGGCGGCGAGGTCTAGGTCGGTCGATCGGGGACCTCACCATAGGGACCCATGGGGCTTCAGGCGAGATCCCTTAGTCGAGCGGCGGATCATAGTCCTATACCCGAAGGTATTAGAAAGGTTTAATATGGATAAATCCCATCCCTTGAAAACCCCCATGGTTGCAAGATCCCTCGAAGTGGATAAAGACCCATTCAGACCGAGGATGGAAAATGAGGAAGTCTTAGGACCTGAAGTCCCATATTTAAGTGCTATTGGAGCACTCATGCACCTTGCGAACTGCACAAGGCCTGATATTGCATTCGCAGTAAATTTGCTAGCAAGATATAGTTCAGCTCCAACCGAAGACATTGAGTGGTGTAAAAGCGTACTCATATATCTCCAAGGTACTCAAGATCTTGGGTTGTTTTTCCAGAAGAACCAAGACTTGACCATGGTGGGATATACGGATGCTGGCTCCAGAAGAACCAAGACTTGACCATGGTGGGATATCTGGATCTGGCTATCTGTCTGATCCCCAAGTGCCAAATTTGGATGGTTTTGTGTTTCTCTGCGGTGATACAGTAGTTTCCTAGCGGTCTTAAATGCAGACCGGTAGTAACTTCTACCAACCACTCGAGAGATTATAGCCCTATATGAAGCCTCACGTGAATGTGTTTGGTCATGAGCGTGTGATTAGTCATATCTAGAAGTCATGTGGCCTTAACACTGCCGATACCCCACAATTATCTATGAAGATAATTCAGCTTGTGTTGCACAAATGCAATTGGGTTATGTAAAGAGCAACACCACGAAGCATATTGCTCCTAAATTATTCTATCCTCATGAACTCCAGAAGAGTGATGAGATAAGGATCCTGCAAACTAAGTCATGTGAAAATTTTGCAGATTTATTCACCAAGTCCTTGCCCAAATCCATATTTCAAGGATATGTTAAAAGGCATTGGAATGAGAAAACTTAGAGATGCGAGTTTAGGGAGAAAACCCTTGAACCATAACCCTTATTGCGATCTGAAGATCCTAATAAACCTCGAAGGTAATAAGTTGTACTCTTTTTCCCTTTGTGAGTTTTCCTGAAGTTTTCTCACATAAAGGTTTTTTTAATGAGGTAACTAGTGCAACATAGCATGCGAGTACGATGTGCTCTTTTCTCCATCTCCTTTTTTTCCACTGGGTTTTTGAGTGGAGTTTTTAACGAGACATTTGCATTACGCGATGATTCGACCAAGGAGTGTTATGAGATAAGAAACCTAAACCAAATATGGTTAGGACTCTATCTCTTCCGAATGTGGTCGAATCCGAACTCTCTCTCTAGCTATATATATGGTACGCACCTCATTATAGCGATGGCATCAATAAAGAGAGATTTCTACCCTATATTTTATGTGTTCTCGATTCTTGATTCACGTGTTTGTGCATGCGTGTTGTTGATTCGAGTAGACAATCGTTGGTGTTCTTCGACGTTTTACAACATATATTACCTCTCTTATAGTGGAAGAGGTCGACAGGTATGCCATGTCACCGGATTTTTCGTAGAGGTCCTCATGTTTACCATAATTACATACAGTGACGAGAGCCGATGATCTTTTACTTGGTATTGATCCGGCCGTCCATGCGCCCTCAAAGCCAGTAGAAGTGATTCCTGTATGAAATTCGATGATTTCGTTGCGATTTCAAGTGTGAATGAGGCAGGTCGTCTCCCCTTCGTAGGGGCTCCCAAAGGACAAATCAATCGGAACTCTGGTCCTTCTTTTCCTCCGACCATAAATAAAGCCCTCTGTGAGCCTCCTTTACAAGTAAAATCTCTATTGGTGTATTGATGTAAGAAAACTCTCAGAAGGATTACAGGAAAATCGCCTCAGCCAAGAACACCGCTCGCAGGGAGACGGCGCCTCCAGATTCTTGCTGCCGCCTGGTTTTTCTTTTCCCCCTTTACCCTATCTATATCCCTCTCCTAGAATTGATCGTCACCGTCCGATACATCACACTGTTTCTGTATTTGTATAAAAGTCTATACACTCTACTTGTATACCCACTCGGCCGAGAATCGATGATTTGGCTTACAGGCTCACTTCGTTCTCTGGTTGGGCCTTCTGCTCCGGTTGTGACATCCGCCGCATCTTCAAGTTTGGCGCCACTCCTCCGAAGCAATAGCTGGCGCAGACTCCTTGGTGGTGTGCTGACATCCGCCCCTTCTTGAGGACCAGCTTGGCCCCAAGCTGGAGCATCAGGGAACTGCGACTTCAGCTCGTGCTCATCCTCCCACGTCGCCATGGACGCCGGCCAAGTAGACCAATGCACAAGTAATTGCGGGGTTACTTTTCCAGCTCGATGACACAACCGGCGGTCTAAAATGTGTAAAGGAAACCGCCAAGGAGATTCAGCATCAGGAAAGTGGTCACTGACCTGGCGAGGTACTCCTTTAGCCGGTTTCAGGAGTGAGACATGGAACACCGGATGCACCGAAGTGGATGGAGGCAGTCGAAGTTCATAAGCAACATCGTTAACCTTACGAATGACTGGATAAGGACCAAAATAGCGAAATGCCAGCTTGTAACTCGCTCGAGGTGCCACAGATTTTTTAGTATAAGGTTGAACTTTAACATAGACCATATCTCCAACAGCAAACGTGCGTTCGGACCGATGTTTATCCGCTTGATGTTTCATACGCTGTTGGGCTCGCTCAAGATGAAATTTCACCAGTGCTTGCATTTCGTTGCGCTGCTGCAGCCACTCTTGTAAGTCGGAAACAGTACAAACATCATTTGTATTAATACCAAAATGATGAGGAGGATGACCATACAAGACCTCGAATGGAGATGACTTGATTGCTGAATGATAACTTGTATTGTACCAATACTCAGCCAAATACAACCATTTCAGCCATTGCTTGGGACATGCATGGACAAAACATCTCAAATAAGCTTCCAAACATTGATTTACTCTCTCCGTTTGTCCGTCAGATTGTGGATGATATGCGCTACTCATATGTAATGCAGTACCAGACAACTTAAATAGTTCCTTCCACAACAAACTCGTGAAGACTTTGACACGGTCCGACATAATTGCCCTGGGCATGCCATGCAATCTGTAAACTTGGGTCATGTATGTTTGAGCGACAGTGAGAGCTGTGAAAGGATGTGCTAGAGGCAAAAAATGGGCAAACTTAGAAAATTTGTCCACTACTACCAGGATGCAATTAATAGAATGCACTCGGGGTAATCCTTCAATAAAATCTAGAGTAACAGTGTGCCAAGAATGTTCCAGGACAGCAAGAGGTAAAAGAAGGCCTGGATACTTAGCTCGGTCCGGCTTTGCTTGTTGACAAATAGCACGCGTGGTGACAAATTCATGAACCATTTTCTTCATTGATGGCCAAGCAAATAAGTTTTTAGCGACGTAAATGTAACGAAGCCGGAGTGACCAATAGCACTTTCATGAAGGGCGTGCATCGATTCTTATTGTAATTCAGTTATTACCAATCCAAATCCGATTGTTGAATCTCGAAGACCATCTTTAAGGGTGAACGAGGTACCACTTGTCCTACCGCCGATGTAGTGAGTATTTTCTTGGTGGATGGATCCAGTTGATAGCCTTTTACCACTTGATCGAGCCATCTTGGTTCTTGATAGAAATAGCGAGCAGTGAACACTCATGTCGGCTCTCCTTCCATGTCCGGGCCAGAGATAACGATCGACCACTCTATTCTCTTGCCCTTTTTGTATTGGATAGAATGAAGTCCCAAGAGTTTGGTGATTGCTTTACGTTGAAGAGGAGCGTGATCCATTGGTCCAACAAGTGAGTTAAACTTTGATGATCTGTTCGGATAATAAAGGGTGCATCTTTGTAAGTAGGGTCTCCATTGGTCCACAAAAAAGAATGGCCAAAATTCCTTCTCATAAGTGGATAAACCTTGATTCTTTGGACGAGCGCTTCTTGATAAAAGCAATAGGATGATTGTTCTGCTGCAAAACAGCCCCAATACCTTTATCACTAGCATCCGATTCTATGACAAAAGGACGAAAAAATCGCAAGGCTAGAAGCAGGAAGCAGAACACAAGGGCTTGTTTAAGAGCATCAAAGGAGTGTTGAGTTTGCATCAAATGAATTGGTGACCCTTCTTGAGCAGATTGGTAAGTGGTTTGCTAATCAAGCCAAAACCTTGAACAAAGCGCATATAATACCCAGCCATACCTAAAAAACTCCTAATGTCTTTCACACATGTAAGCTATAGACTAACACGTCGTCAATAAAAACCACCACACATTTTCTCAGAAGAGGTGCTAGCACAAAATTCATAAAGCTTTGAAATGTAGCTGGAGCTCCAGTCAAACCAAATGACATCACCTTGTATTCAAAGTGCCCGTTGTGAGTTTGGAACGCTGTCTTGAATTCATCCCCTTCTTTGATCCTAATCTGGTGATATCCAGACCGGTGATCCAACTTGGAAAAAACAGTTGCTCCCGCAAGCTCATCCAATAATTCATCAAGAATAGGCATTGGGTATTTGTTCTTCACGGTATGGGCATTCAACCGTCGATAATCCACACACAAGCGCCACTCACCGTCTTTCTTTTTCACTAACAGAACTGGAGATGCAAAAGGGCTTGAGCTGTATTGAATGACACCATTTGTGAGCATTTCTTGAACTTGCTTCTCAATTTCATTTTTCTGTTGTGGAGTATATCGATATGGTCGCAATCGAAACGGTTGAGCTCCCGGTAACAGAGGGATAGTGTGATCAAAATCCCTTTTGGGAGGCAAACCGGATGGTGGTTGGAATAGATGTTTGAACTCGGCCACCAAACTGGAGATACTGGGATGAAGTTCGGAATTCTCACTGTGTTCAGTAACCTCTGTGATCTCCAAGAGTTGCTCAATTGCCTCCTGTCGAATAAGTGCATTCAATTGAGGATGAAGGATAGTAGGACAACGATGAACTGCAGAATAACCCTTGCAACAAAACCTTCATTGTTTGTAACAAAATGATAGTGACTTGTGACCCCGGTGCACTTCCATTGGATCGTGTTCTTCCGGCCGATCCATGCCCAAAATGATGTCATAGCC